>JAQMRL010000006.1:59699000-60899000 GCA_035578175.1 Catonia carolina
CGTCGTCGTTCTGGCCGAACTGAGCAGAACGTTGCGTTGCTTCGTGACAGTGTGGCTGTTAGCCCAGCAAAAGCAATACGTCGCCGTTCTCAACAATTGGGTTTACGATGTTCTTCTGTACGGAGAATTCTTCGGTACGATCTCCAATATCACCCGTATAAAATTCAGTTTCTGCACGAGAAACAATGTTGTTGCTCCGTGAACGGTTCCAGGATCGCATCATTTCTCGTAATTCCAACCATCAATGGCCACCAAGGTCGTGTGACTTGACGCCTTGTGACTTTCATCTTTGGGGTCATCTGAAGTCATTGGTGTATGCCAATAAACCCCGAAACATCAATGACTTGAAGGAGGAAATTCGACGGGTTATCGGGCAAATGGAAGTCGAAACTTGTCGTGCAGTAATATCCAATTTCATGGACAGAGTTGATGCGTGCCAGCGCAGTAGAGGAGGACACATGCATGACATCATTTTTCATACATGAAATCGGAAGGTAAGATGAACTTGTTGATGTATTTATTTTCAGTTTTTCAATAAAATAAATCTCTTAATTTGATATATCAAAACCGGCGCTCTTTTTGAATCACCCTATACATACTGGTCTAGTTTATTTGTAACACTTTTACAGTGTCAATAAATACAAGTAGTTGTGTTTAAATCTAATATTTATTTTATTGCATTTTAATATTTATTCATTATATTAAATAGAATTAAATATTTTAATTATTACAGTAAAGTACTACATATTAAGTAATTTCTTTTATAAAATAATAAAAACTAGCTGTAATCATTTAATTAAAAATCTGGTTCGTTATCATTCTTAAAAAAATTAATTAATTCTTAGTAAAAATTATGTAGGTCCATAATTCAATATCAACTTCTTTCAATATGTGATACGGAGTTTTTATTCTTTTACTTTCTCTTGCTTATATGAATATATAGGAAGGAAAGTATTGTTTTCATGTCGATTTTTCGAAATCGAGTTTTCACCGTATCTACACGTTTTCAGACCCCCTGAAATCTGAAATTTAAAATCGCCTGGTTTACTAAATTTTTTGTGCTCTACAAGATAGAGTAGGCGCCATGTTTGCTGAAATTCTTGGTGAGGCTCTTTTCACGTAAAAAAATTGTTTTTTTTTAAGATTGCGGCTTTAATATGCATTTTAGCGCAAAAATTTATAATAAAAGTTGTAGAGAATTTAGTATCCTACAACTTTTATTTCAGCAATTTTTTGTATAACGCTTAGTTTAGCGATAAAATTAGCGATTTTCTGTTTTTTCTCTCGCAAACGTGTGAAAAATCGATTTTTTTTTTTAATTTCGGCCTTAGTATTCATTTTACGACAAAAGTGTATAAAATTAAATTTGTAGGAAATCAAAAGATCTACAACTTTTATTTAAAGCATTTTTCTCTACAGAGGCTAGTTTAGCGTGAAAGAGTGATTTTCCGTACATTTAACCAAACTGAGGTTGATTTTAATTTTGCTTTTCACTCATGATAAAAATTAGGTTAGGGCCTATGTTTATTGAGGTTAGTTTTTTTCTTATTTTTAATGTTTTATTACTAATTTTATGTTATATTGTTAATTATTTACATTGGCAAGAGATAGTTATATGAGTGTTTCACACCAGATTGTTTACTATTTTCTCAATAACAGTTCCTACGATTTTTTTTAAAAATCCCCTCATTTACAACAGTTTTATATTCTACAACACAGGGTAATCCCCGTATCTGCTGAAGTTCTCGGGTAGACTGTACTCTAAAAGTAAAAAATTGTTTTGTTAAGATTCGTTGTAGAATACCCTATCCAAGAATATACCATAAAACTTTTAATACAGTATTTATGAAAATGTATTTTTTTAAGTCATATTTTATTTAATAATGTTATTTGTTCATTCAATCGCAATGAGGAATGCAGTTTACTATATAACAATAATATTAACATAAAAATATTTATTGTTATTTAATAAGATATGTTATTTAATAGAATTTAGTGGAGTAATAAATTACACCTAACCTAACATGTAAACATAACCTAACATACCAAACCTAACCATTCATGGTCAATGAACGAGATACCTTTGTAGCTAATACTTTTATTCCTTTTTCAATTACACCTATCTAGGCTATATATACACAAATAAACCTACGAATATTTGTTATTGTGTACTACACATTTTTACCTTTCTATCCGCTTTTTAATCCGGTTCACTATTAGCTACATTACACTTAGGTGACATTTAGGCTTATTCTATAAGGAAATACTTAATAATTTTTAAAATATTTTGTAAGTGCAAATAGTTTAACACGTAATAAAGTTAAGGTTGGATTATTTCCAAGGTATTTAAATGTAACACCAATAAGGTGCGTATAATATAATTATTATGTAATGTTGTTAATAACAACTATTAAACGAAATATTTTAATATGGACGCCTTTTAAGTTTTTCTATAAATAACTGAAAGATATAACTTGGTGAATTTTTAGATATGTTGATTTACATTAAACTACATGGTAGAAGTAGGTGTGGTGGAAGTAATAAAACTCTTGCATTTAGGCCCAAAGGATTTATTACGCTTCTACATTTCCACTGTAATTCAACCTACGTTGTCCAAAGGTAAGCATCATTGAAATTACAGCAACCATTCGAAAGATACTTAATTTTACTTTTTCTCATTAAGCTGTTTCTCGAAATAATTTTATAGAACGAAAACATGCGAAATACTTTGTTTTGTACAGATACGTCATTTCTGATAATAAGTTTCAGTAGGTAACTTAAAAAAAATTAGATATGTTTTCTGGAATGGTTGTACAATCCAGGGGCGGTTTCAGGGAAGGGACCATGGCCCCCCCCGAAATACTAGGAAAACTTAGTTTAATATTTTCTATAAGCTATTATTTCTAACAAAACTGAATCCCAATACTCGTACCTATCAATTAACAATAATTATTTTAGTATAAAAACGAGTCAAACAGAAGGTATCTATTTTTAAATAGTATTAAGATAACAATCAGTGTCAGTAGTCAAAAGCCACTCGCATCCAGTCAGCACCTTGAAAATTTCTCTATGAATTAAAATTGTGGTTACAGCAATACAGCATAAAAGAGGACTTTTCAGTGACTCAATTACAAACTATGTATTACAAATTATGTAGTAAGAGCTACATAAAAACAAGATAGCCCCCCCCCCCGAAAATCAGCCCTGGAACCACCCCTGGTACAATCTGCATATTGCTCCTCTCTGCCGGGGGCCATTAAGTTATAGACAGAGAGGACATCATTCTGATTACCAATTTATTAGTCGACGCGACGTTGCCTCTTCACAGTACAGATGTTGGCACATTTCGTTTAATCAACTGGAGTGGTGTTCTGGTTGCTCTTTTGGGCATAAATCTACTTGTCTGAAATTTCTACAATGTCTTTAGTAAATTTTTTTCAATGACATTTTTACAAGCTGAACATTTTTTAAATTAAGCCTAAGAAAATCAGCAAAAGGACAAAAAGAACCAGAAGTTAAAACCTAAATTGAATAGATCTTAATACCTCAATTCATAATGTGTTGTTGCATGATTCATGAACAACATTTACTATAGGCTATTTGGAATTTTTCTGGGATTTAAAAAAAATTAAATCTGTAAATTTTTTTACCCTAATGTGTGTACGGTGCAATTTGTTCAGTTTAAGAACAATAAGTAACCTCATGACCCAATGAGATGAGGATGATATATATTATATGACGTGAAAATTAGGTGAGTCTTTTACAGACTCAGACTGGCTATTTCTCAGAGAGTAGGCTCATGGTTAATTGAACTCTAACCTTCGAAGTACACCAACGACTGTCTAGTATTCAAATCCGTATAAAAGTTACACACACTTTACTTAGCCTCTGAAAATCAGCTGTTAAACAGTTACTCATGACGACTTCGGTGAAAAATGGCCGTAAAATAACGGGTCTTCTGAAAAAATCGACAAACAAGGATCTGTGACGATTCACTCGAACTCCAAGCAAGAAATGTGCCGGCCGCATTGGCGTAGTTGGTAACGTGCTCGCCTCTCATCATGCGGTCTTAGGTTTGAATCCCATTCAGGTACGGCATATTTTCATACGTTACAAAAAATCATTTCACTGTTTGCATTAGCAGTAATTGCAGAACAGTCGGACGTTAAACAAAAAAAATCCAATAAATTTAAATAACATGATGAATAACAAATGTAAATAACAACTGGTGGTCGAATTTAATGGGGCACGAATGGTGGAGAGAAGGAAATTGGGGAGGCAACTAGGGCAAGCCTGAATACAACACTGGTTGAAGAAGAAGAAGAAGAAGAAGAAGAAGAAGAAGAAGAAGAGGAGGAGGAGAAGGAGGAGGAGGAGGAGGAGGAGGAGGAAGAGGAGGAGGAGGAGGAGGAGGAGGAGGAGGAGAAGAAGAAGGAGAAGGAGACGAAGAATAAGAAGAAGAAGGATTAATAATATTATCAATAATAAATTTGCTTCATTTTCATTTCATTTGTTTTTGAACAGTCACAATTTGTAATTGTGACTTAGTGCTACAATTGTAATACTTATCGTGCTAAGTTCTTACTATATAAAACTTAACAAGATCTTCATTGTTAGTCAATATTTACTCAGTGAAAACTGAAAGGCTACTTTTCTAAGGGCACGACTAAACCACAAAATTTTAAAGTGATATTTGTAATTTTAGTTATCTGATGTGAATACAACTTTTTCATCCTATTATTATTTCGAAACGATTTTTAATTGATGTTTAAGAGAACGTTCATTAACCTTGTACTAATGCAATTTGTTTATCAATTTTCTAGTAGTTAAAACACATTTGCTCAATGTTGTGATCGACACATTACTTTCCTATCACTTTTGCTCATACAGGCGTGATACTCACGTTACAGTCATATCGTGTACATGCTTGTACAGGATGTCATTAGTTCGTAAAAGACTTCTCCGTGATAATTATTATAAAAAAAATTATACTGTAATAACTTTTCAATGTTAATTCTACTTTTACAAAATATTTCTGTTTAAAAGGAATTCATGCCTATCTTATTTTTAAGCTTTATATTGAAAAGATATATTTCTTCTCATCATGGCTCGTAAAGGCGCAAACAAAGATTTGTGTGGAAAGGGATTTAATGATAATTGTTTGATTAAAAGATTTTATTTATAATCTGTTATTTATAAAACAATAGACAAATTTTTAAAAAGAGATCATCGTGGAAAGGTAATCAATGGAGATGCATTTACAAAAACAGATCTTGTAATATAGGCCTATACAGTTTGATTATTATCACAAATTTGTCCAAAACAGGCAGGTGGGGTGTTAAATTATTTGCACTCGTTCCAAAACTACAAAATATAGTTCTGTTTCTTACAAAATGGTCATTCAATTGTATAACTGAAGCATTTAAGAACAGAAGAGGTAGAGGTGTAAAAGACACTAGTCAAGTTATCTCCTCACACTATTTCCACACAGTTATCTCCTCACTAGTTAACTCCTCTGAGAGTAATTACTTTCACCATTTTACAGCCAGATCTTGTGGTGAATGAAGTAAAGGTGTTATTTGCAAGGTGGAAGGTATATAGGTACTTTTCGGTGGGCCTGGAATGCTGATAAGCATATTTTTTTCCACTCAGGAAGGCAATTGTAAACCACCTTAGGTCTACTCCTCGTTTTAGTTTGTAAAACCTCTAGAGGTTCCAGCCTTTCGGCTGATGACCCATACGATACAATTATCACAAAATAACGAAGTTATCTTTTTAAAACTAAGTTAGGTTACTAAAAAAATATATCTGTTTAATGCCCTATTTTAGTCTTTGTGTTGTACCACTTTGTCCAGTAAACAGATGCCCCTATATTTCTAGATAAAAAAATCATGAAATCCGATAAGAAAATAAAAACAAAAAAATTAATTATTTGTTTCTCTTTCTGTTGCAGGTAGGGACGGCTCAGAATAATAAGAGGTTTTGGTGCATGAATTCTTTCGTTAAGGTAATTAAATGTTATACAAAATAATTATGATTTATTTGTTAAAATACATGTTTTCAGGGTACTAAATTTTGATGCAATTTGTACTGTTTTAATAGTTTTCGGTTATTTAATTTTATAACAGGATAAATCATAAACTGTGGCCAAAGAGAAGCATTGTCAGAAGAATTCGCCGATGAACTATCCAGCTGTCATATAAACATGTAAGTTAATAAAATATATTCTTAATTTCTTTACATAGAGTTAATTTTTTATTTTTTTAGGATAATAATTAATTACAGGACATGATTTTGTTACAAGGGACAAAATAAGTTTTTTAAAAATGTTAATACGGTAGTGATATATGCTTCAAAAGAAAACATTTATTTTTGTGCTATTTGTTTGGAAATTGCGTATATTTGTGCAGCACTAAATCTGTCAAATAATATTAATCGAATTAAAAAATGTGGAATCACGGAAATAAAATTTAAATTTTATGACGTTTTTTCAAACGTTATGTAAATTATTTTTGTTTATTAGTTAATCATAAATAATAATAGGGCATATTTTAGATAGGTTTGTTTTGAATTTTATGAAAAATATAACAGGTACAGGCTGAGACATAATATAAATATATTACATTGATTAAGTTGAGTGAAAGTAATTTTTCGTTAGCGTAAAACAATTTTTTAATCAAATATTTTGAAAATTTGAATTAAAGAAAAGTGCAAAATTTCAACTGTATACAGTGAAAGGAGTTTTTTATTGTAGAAACAAATGTTAGGACATGTTGTTTTTAGGCAAAAGAGCTTGGCACTTTAGGCAGACTCGCTATTAAACGGCCTGGTATTAAATGGGGTTTTTTTCGTATAGGGCCAATTTTAAACCACGTGAAGTGACTTAAGATGTTTCTTGAAGCTCTTTTTTCAGCCCGCATTTTCAGCATTTGTTCTGCGTATGCTTTTTTCCTTTCTTTTGTCCACCCGGTGTTTTTTTTTTGTTCTTCATGGAAGCCAGTCTGTAATTAGTTGTCTGACTTTAGTTCGGTTCATTAAGTTTTCTCCGTTTATTCCGGTTCTTTCAGTATCCTTTCTGACTTCTTTAAACTATCCGATACCTTAGGTCTATTGTTTAATGTCTTAAAATTTGTTTATCAACTGGTTGTCATCCATTCTATACAGGTGTCCATAGAATTTTATTCTTTTTTCGTTTCCATTAATCGTTCATTTTCCTTGTACAGTTCTTCTCGATTTCGTAACCTATATTGTTCGTTTATTATGTTCGGACCCCATTATTTTGCAACAAATCTTTATATGAAATTTCTCTGCTTCTCTTATACCATTCTTCCCGATCATTGCGAGGCTCTCTCTTGCGTACAGGCACGCAGGTTTTATCACAGTTTTATAATGTCTAATCTTGTGTTGTCTTGAGAGTGCTTTCTTCTTATGCAAGTGATGATTTACACAAACTGCGCTGGCCATCTAAACGGCCACCGGCACTTAATAGGTTAATATATTTTATAGTTGATAATTTCCAATATTAATATAGGATACATAGTTTATTATTATTTAATCAACTTCTTTTTACTATACGTATCCTCGGTGATTTTTTTAATACATGGCGTCTATCTCACCACATTAATTCGCTTGTTCGTACAATGTAGCTACCGTTACAATTTTTACTAGTTGATTCACTGAAAATCTCATTTGATTAACAATTCGAGTGCTCTTTTGTAATCACTTAACATTATTGATCAAATTGTGTGTATTTCAAGAACTGTATTGATAACAACACCATATCTAAATTTTTTCGTCAGGAATCAAGAACATGGAAATTATTTTTCTCTCGTATTTTTTTAGTATTTTATTTATTTTGTCGTATTTTAGGGCTATTTTTGACCACGTGAGGTGACTTCAGATATTTCTGGAAGCTCTTTCTGCAGCCCACGTTATCAGAACTCGCTCACTGTAGGCTTTTCTCCTTTCTTCTTTTGACCCGTTGTTCTGTTTTTTCTCTTCATAGAAACCCTTCAAGTCAATAATTAGTTGTCTGAATTTTGTTCGGTTTAATCCAGTTTTCTAAATATACTTTCTTACATCTTTGGAGCATTTATCCAACACCTAAGGTCTATTGTTTAGTGTTGTAAAATTTTGTTTTGTCAACCGGTTGTCATCCATTCTATACAGGTGTCCGTAGAATTTTAGTCTTATGTTTTTAATCGTTTTATGGAATTTATATAAACTATAGGTAATACTTTTTTATGAGAATTACTTTCCAATAATCCGAAAAATCTATTCTTAGAAATTTATAAATAAGGGAAAATATTTATGACCTTCAAATTTAACACATTTAAACATTGTTAACACTACCCTAACCTTGTTACAAACATAACTGTAACTTTTGTATGCAACATTACAATTAAATGGTGTAATATTACTTAATATTTAAGTAACTGTTGCAACCGCATTATCCTAAACCATACAATGAAATATTATATTTATATTTTTAATAACATATTGATGTATTTTGTAAGGACAATGTGTGGGTAGTAGACAATATGTGCACCAACGTTACAACTCAATTACAAGAAGTGAGTGTGTCACGACACTTGATGTCAGTAAAACTTTATTACTACATCCATCTCACTTGCACTTAGATCTTAGTAATATTGTTCTCTTTCTCTTAATACTTTTGTTAAACCGCCCTTCTAAATTAGGCCTATCCCTTCCATATTACCCTTGATTTTGTCTCTTGTTTCTTATTTGTACTCTAGAAATTATAATTCACAATTAACACATCCGCATTCTTGGTTTGGCTTATTCATTTTGTTTTAAATCGATATTTATATTAAAGTTATTTTTGTAACGGTAGGTTGGTATGTGATTTATAATAAAGATTTTATTATTCTTATTTTGAAATTGTTTACGAATTTGTGAAATAATTTATTTTGGAGGCCGCCTCTGTGGAGTTGTCATAAAGTAAAACTTGGGAATTCCCCGGATTTTATTCCTAAGAAAATTCTAGTATTTTTGAACATATACAGACTTTCCAATCAAACTTTCTACGTCTTTTATCGAGAGATCGGTACTGTATGAACAAGGGCACTTTATATTACAAAATTTCGAAAGAATGTTTACATTCAAGATTTAGCTCACGTCTTTCTAGTAGTTTTTTTTTCAAAATTACAGCATACTAGAGAGTGTGAATATCCTGGAGAGTGTGTGTACCTATGGTGCGAAAGTGTGAATTCCAAATTCACTATTTCGAACTCCAATTCGAAAGTGTGAATTCCAAATTCACTATTTCGAATTCCAATTCGAAAGTGTGAATTCCATTTCAATTGAATTGAAATTGCATTTCAATTTCATTGAATTGAAATTCAATAAAATTGAAATTGAATGAAATTGAATTGAAATTTCATTTCAATTTCATTGAATTGAAATTCAATGAAATTTCAATTTCATGAATTGAAATCGAAATTCAAAATTCGAATTCAAAATTTGAATTCGAAAAAATTCAAAAACATTTCGAATGCCAATTCAGAAATTACGAGAAGATTGGCATTCAATAAATATCATGGATACTATACACCAGAAATAATTAAAATGGTTTAGCCATTTGCAGAGAATGGAGAATTATAGGTGGTCAAAAAGGGTATGGGAGTGGACGCCACCCGGTAGAAGAAGGAGGGGTAGGCCGGAGGTGATGTGGTTGAACGGTGTGCAGGAGTCTTTGCGGCGGCTTTCCGATGGTGACTGGCAAGACAAAGAGAAGTAGCGCTTAGGAAGCGAGATACGGCTGGGGTTGTAATCCTGCCATGATTATACATATATACGCAACACACTGATTGAAAAACATTAACTTCTTGACTTTCCTGGGACGGCTGGGCAGTTGGTGTAGCAGTCAACGCAACTGGTTTCTTTCCCAAGCTCCTGAGTTCTATTCCCGGACAGGTCTGATATTTTATCATTACCCACTTTCATCTATCACCCTTCACCGTTTGCATTAGCCTTGATGTGCGTAACAGTCCGACGTGAAACCAAAAAGAAACGTCCTTCCTGGAAATTCATACTGGTGCTTAAAATAAAGACGGATTAGATTAAGTTTGTAAACATATATTTTTACTTTCTCTTGCTTAGCCTATATAAATATATATAAAAGAAAGTAACTTATTGTTTTCATGTCAATTTTTTTGAAATCAAGTTTTCACCGGATCTACACATTTTCAGACCCCCTGAACCCAAAAAACATGTTTTTAGCAATTGGTGTGTGTGTGTGTGAACAGAATATTTCAAGAACGGGACATCGTACAAAGAAACTTAAGTTTCAAGTTGAAACTTGAAACTTAAGTTAGTGCCACTAGAGAACCCGACACGAACATTTCCACCAAAATCGCTAAAACGGGAGTAGTAGTTTATTAGTGTTATTTTTTACTTTTTTGCGATTTTCTCAATAACGGCTTCTACGATTTTATTTAAAATCGCCTCATTTACTACATTCTTTATCCTCTACAAAATAAGGTAGACGCCTTGTCTGCTGAAATTCTTTGGGAGGCTGTACTCTCGTAGAAAAAAATGTTTTTTAAAGATTGCTGCCTTAAAATGCATTAGCGCAAAACTGTATATAATAAAAATTGTTGACAATTTAAAAATCTACCAGGTCTACTTTTATTTCAATTTTTTTTTTTTTTTTTTTTTTATTGAGTGATGATGCCTACATAAGCCTTGGGCTTGTGCGTAGGTAATGATATGTGGTGATTTACAGATGAAAAAATGCCAGACCTGACCGGGAATCGAACCCGGGACCCCGACATAGTAGCCACTTGCGCTGACCACTACACCACGGGCCGGCCAAATTTCTTTGCATAACGCTTAGTTTAGCGGTGATTTATGATTTTCTGTTTTTTTTTTCACCAAAATGCGTAAAAAAATCATTTTTTAAGATTTCGGCCTTAGTATGCATTTTACGACAAAAGTGTAGCCTATGTAATAAAATTTATAGAAAATTAAAAAATCTACAACTTTTGTTGAAGCATTTTTCTCTACAGAGCCAAATTTAGCGTGAAAGAGTGATTTTCCGTATTATTAAGCCAAACAGGTTGGTTTTTATTTTGCATCATTGACTCATGATTAAAATTAGGTTATGTTGTTCGTTTATTTCTTACGTTAGGTTATATTATTAATTATTTGCATTGGCATGGAAAGTTGTGTGAGTGTTTCGCACAAAATTTTTAATAAAAAGTTAAAAACCTGTAACCCATATTGAAAATGAATTTAAAAAATTTTGAAAATTTCGTGCTTAATTCTACAGGTATAAGCTCAAAATGAAATCACCGAAGAAGCATTGAAGACACGATTTTCAGTGCTTTTAGCATTCTAAAAAATAATCTGGATACGATGAGAATATCCAGACAAGGAATTTTAAAACGAGCAGAATTCTGTGTTAAAAAAAGTAATGAACGACATTTTGAACTGTTGTTAAAAAAGCAAGATCTTAATTATGTATTAACTTTATTTCCTATTTTTTTTTATTTTAAGATATTTCTGGACATTAGAAAAAGCTATTATTCTTCCTGTATAAAAATTAACTCATTTTCTTAGCTAAGTTTTAGATATTTTTATGTTAATAAAATTTGAATTTTGCTACTTAATTTTGTTTTTTAGTTGACTATTTGCAGCAATATTTTCAGAATTAAATTTTCTACAAGTTTTATTTAAAACCATTATGGTTTTATTGCCCATTTAACAAAGTTATTTTACGATAGACACAAAAACACCCCTTTATTTCCCCCTTATTTCCCTTTATCTTCCCAAGATATCTCAATAACTACTGAAGATATGGTATGAGACCTGTTTTTTTTTCACTTTTTCAGTCAAAAACTATAAGAAACCACAATTTTTGACAGTTAATTAACAGCCTAAAATTTTCATTAAAAACTTATTTTATGGGATGAGCCGAAATCCGGGTGAAATCTTTCCCTAACGAAGCATTTCCGGACCTGTGTTTATACGAAGTTTTTTTTTTATTTTTAATTTAGATTCATCTCCCGAAATATTTCCGTTTCTTCGTAAATCACTCTGTATTACTTGTCCGTTAACGCTTGACGTCCGTAATTTTCATCCGATTTCAACCAAACTCAGTTATAATGTTTTCTTTAGATAATATAAGGGTGACTTTTTAACGACCAATTTGGACCACAGGTTGTGGGAGTTTTATCTGAATGTAAACAGACTTGCAAATATTATTGTTAGTATTACTTCCACCAAAACGGATTATATAACTAACAATTTAGAAATTATTGTTTCTTTTAAATACACATAGTACACGTAGGAACGGAAGGAGATTCTAGCAATTTTCTTCGCAATATTTTCTTTTCGTATGGTAAGCGAAAATTTTATTTAAGTCCCTAGATGCACTGTTTATTAGGAGTGACGGAGCAAGGCGGTTTTTTTGTTTTAGGTACAACTGTTATGCACGTTGAGGTTAATGCAGAAAGTGGAAGGCGATAGATAAAAATTAGTGGTGAAACAATTACACCGGGAATCGAATCCAGGACCCCTGGCAGTGAAGCCAGTTGCGCTGATCACTGCACCAACGAGGCAAGGTGTGGCCCAGTGGTCTAGTGCATTAGATTACACAGAAATATGAATCGCAAGGTCGTGGGTTTGAATTCTGACAGGATCTGAAATATTTTTCTCATTTAAGATCTCCGATATTGTTCTGTATCCCAAATAATCGATAATAATCAAATTATTGATTAAATTATCTAAATGCAAAAAATTAATCGAAGAAGTCAGCTTACTTTACGCAGCTGACTGCGTGACGGGCTTTTACTGTTATAAAATGTGTAGTGTAATAGTTTTTAAATGAGGTTGGCAGTGAAATGCAATTTTAACCTTGAAGGTTATATGAGCCAGCTGATAATCAAGGTTGCAGTGTTACAACGTAATACATTATTACTTTAATACAGTAATGTATTATCGGCACGCTTCTAGCGTCCGTTTCTGTCAGTATTCATTTAATTATTTATTTATTGTAATAATTGTTTTTTTATTTTGCTTTTAGTCGACCATTTTATCGTCAATTTTTATGTTTATAATTTTTGTATTGACATACAAAAAAAATATAATTGATTGTAACCTAAATGAAATAGTTTCAAATGTTTTGACTTATTTTACCGGTATCTGCACGCTATTTAGAAGAATAAAAGACTTTTTTCCCAGTTCGATCTCAGCTCAGCTAAGCTTAATCATTTGTTGGACTCTATGAAGACTAAGTGGTACAGTTGAGTGGAAGTTTTCTTTGTGTCATATGTATATTTAACCCACCGGCTTGGTCTAGAGGTAAGTCGTCGCCAAAATCAGCTGTTGAACAGCTGATTTTCGGAGACGAAGGTTCCTGGTTCAAATCCTAGTAAAGGTAGTTACTTTTATACGGATTTGAATGCTAGACAGTGGTTACCGGTGTACTTTGATGGTTGGGGTTCAATTAACCATACTCTCTCAGGAATTGTCGGCCTGAGTCTGTACAAGACTACACCTCATTTACACGCCATACATATCATCCTCATCTCATTGGGTTATGGGGTTGCTTATTGTTCAGAATTGAACAGATTGCAACGTACACTTATTAGGAATTAAAAAAAAATCATTTGTTGGACTCTATGAAGACTACAGTGGTACAGTTGTATGGAAGTTTTCTTTGTGTCATATGTATATTTTTTGTTTTGTTTTACGTCTGATTGTTTTGCAATTTCTGCTAATGCAGACGGTGTTTCGTATAAAATACAATTTTTAAAAATTCTGGAAATCTTCAGCTGTTTACTGACCCATTCAGAAATTTGGGTGTTGTATAGATTTTAGAACGCAAAAAACGATAATGTCCCTGCCGAAATCGTGTTTAAAATCCTTGATGTAAAAAATACAACTAATTTTAAATCTCAGTAATTATTCAGGAATAAACTAGACGGTTTGGTGACCTAATTTTTAAAATTTACTTAAAAATTGAAGTAAAATTCTTCTCATTTTTCGTTAACCACTTTTTATTTGTATTAGGTATTTGTTATTTTTTTCCGTTGTGATTAGTTGCATTCCGTTGGCTTATAAACCGTCGAAGATTGAGTTTTCTTTAGTGAACGAACGTTTATGTGTTATCTCCGTTATACCAGTGAAAAGTCTCCACTAGACTTCCGAACATAGTGGTGGTCCTTCAGCAGTATTTGTTTTTTTTAATTATAAGTTAAAATCGAAAATCAATCTCTTAACAGAGGATTATAAGTATGACGTTTAAATGAGTACAGACTTAGGCCGACGATTCCTGAGAAAGTATAGTTAATTAAACCCTAACCATCAAAGTACACCGGTAACCACTGTCTAGTATTCAAATTCGTATAAAAGTAATTACCTTTACTTTTTTTTTAATTTTTAATGTGTATACGTTGCAATCTGTTCAATTCAGAACAATAAGCAACCCCATGACCCAATGAGATGAAGATGATGTGTATGACGTGTAAATGAGATGTAGTCTTGTACAGACCCAGGGCGACCATTTTTGAGAGAGTATGGTCGATTGAACTCCAACCAACAAAGTACACCGGTAACCACTGTCTAGTATTCAAATCCGTATAAAAATAACTACCTTTACTAGGATTTGAACCAGGAACCTTTGTCTCCGAAATCAGCTGACTAGTAGCGACGACTTTACCTCTAGACCAACTCGGTGGGTACTTTTTTTTCAAAATAATATTATTAACCTTCGCCTCCAAGAATCAGCTGTTAAACAGCTGATTCGTGATAACGACTTTACCAAAAGATCAACCCGGTGGGTTTACCATTAAATTAAAAAAACGGATATTTTACTTACTCAATTACCTAGTAAAAAGTCGTTTTATTAACACACTAATTAGCACAATTTATTTTTGTCTTCAGTCTCGCGACTGGTTTGATGCAGTTCTGGTCTGGGTTCGAATCCCATTTAGGCACGGCATATTTTCATACGTTATAAAACAAATCGTTTCATCCTTCACCGTCTGCATTAGCAGTAATTGCAGAACAGTCGGACGTTAAAAAAAATCTCCAAGCTGTTCTATCTTGCGCAAGTCGTTTCATATCTTCATACCTGTAACACCCTACATCTTTTGTAATTTGCTTTATATATTTTAATCTTTGCCTCTCCCTACAATTAACTCCCTCAATATTACCCTCCATTATTGATAGCCCAATAGCCCAATACCTGGATGTCTTAAGATATGCCCCACTAGCCTATCCTTTCTTCTGGTAAGATGCTTCCATATACTTCTTTTTTCATCCACTCGCCTAAGAACCTCTAAATTACTTATTTTGTCCACCCACCTAATCTAAACATAATATCTAACAAAAAACCCATTTTTTTATTTTTTTCTTAATTTACATCTTTCCCAAAAGTTCAATTAATTTAGAAATGTAATTGAAATTCTTCGATCACTAAAACTTATAGAAAACAAAATTTTTTAAAAATCTAGTTAAAACCAAACAAAAACTTCATTACACCTGTTTAATTTATGATAATTGTTAACTAATATTTTAAAATATTAAATCCTGTATTATTTAAAGTTGACAGGTTTTAGGGAATGTTATTATTTCAAAAATGATAAAGTGTTTGTGTTTTTTGTCGTAAAAATTGTTGTTTAAATTTTTAAATAATAATATAATTAAAAAAACTCTTTTGTAAATAAAATTACTTACTCGCTTGTTTTTCTTTATTCTTTTTGTTTGTTGGGACAATGCTTTACTAAAGATTAGAAAGTTAGTTAATTGGTAGCTGAACATTATTTGTTTAGGTACTATACTATTTAGTAATGAGACGGGAGTAAAATGTTTATTTTATTTATTTATTTTTTATACTATTGTTATTATTGTGAGGTTTTTGTTGACTTAAATAAATGATGGATGAAATATTTATTAAGTGTTTTGTTCCTTTATTTATTTAGTAGAGTCATTTTTAATCCGTTTATTTGCAATTTTTTCACAATAATGTAAAATATCTGGTATGAAACACTCATATGATTTCTCTTGCCAATTAAATAATAAATTTTTTTTTTAATCCGTAATGTGTGTACGTTGCAATCTGTTCAATTCAGAACAATAAGCAACCCCATGACCCAATGAGATGAGGATGATATGTATGACGTGTAAATGAAGTGTAGTCTTGTACAAACTCTGGTCGACCATTCCTGAGGGAGTATGGTTAATTGAACCCCAACCATCAAAGTACACCGGTAACCACCGCCTAGCATTCGAATCCGTATAAAAGTAACTACCTTTACTAGGATTTGAACCAGGAATCTTCGTCTCCGAAAATTAGCTGTTAAACAGCTGATTTTGGCGACGACTTTGCCTCTAGACCAACTCGGTGGGTCGATGAAAAATATAACTTACTAAAAAGTTTAGTAGGTTAGGTTAATAATTTGAATCGTGAGTGAATGGTACTAAACGAAAATCAACTTCTGTAGAACTTAAAATTGCAGAAAATCACTAATTGACGCTAAACTATGTTCTGTAGAAAAAAAATGCTTTAAATAAAAGTTGCAGCTAGATGTTTCACTCAAATAATACACTCAAGTAATCTCTGATAACCACTCAAAACATCTACAACAAGAAATGTCTGTCAACCAAAACTAAACTAAGACACTACTAAACAGTGGTTCTCCCAGGAATCCACTATTCCAGCGAAACGTTATTGGGGCCATATCGCGTAGGAGACACTGATAGAATTGAGAAAATAGAAATAAGAATACTTAGAAAGTGCATGTACAAAAGGCACATCGTGGAAGGACAGTGGCGGTTAATCCTAAACAAAGAAATCTACAAACTAATCCCCCCCACAAACAAATAACTTTAGAAAGAAAAGAATATCATTCCTAGGACTTATATTCGGAGCCGAAAAGTCCAGACTTGTGAACCGGCTAATCAACCATTTTTGGAATAAGGTGTCGAGACCTAGGTGGCTGAGGGATTTACAGCGGGATATAGAGGAACTTGGAATCACTAAACAAGACCTGCTAACAAAATCAGCTAAGTACAACCAACTAGTCAAGAATAATATAGTTACATTCGAACCAAAAACCAGAAGAGTGTACAACTGGATGTTTACCGACGAAGGCCGGAAACAGAGATCGGAACGTGTTAAGAAAATGTGGGCCAAACGAAAGGAAGCCACGCTTAGGAGAGCGCGCTTTTCAAAGAAACCCAACTCTGGAATAGACCTAAACTTGAACTCAGTGGCGGATCCAGACTTTACGGGGCCCTGGGCAATTGACTTTGGTGGGGCCCTACTTACCGGGGGGTCCCCCAGGATTTTTTTATGATTAGCCCTAAAAATGCGTTTTTCATGTGTTTTTTTTAACTAGTTAGCTGTGTTTGACCAACTTATAAAGCTGACCTTATTTGTGTATAGTGGTTTCTTCTTCTTCTTCTTTCTCTCTCCCCATGTGCCTTACAGCGTCGGGGTAGTCTCGGACAACTTCCTCCATTGTACTCTATCCGCCGCCAATCGTCTCATTTGCCCTAGGGCCATGCCTCTTTCCTCTCCCAATCTTCGTATGTGCTCATCATATGAGTATCGTGGACGTCCTCTTTTCCTACTCCCGCCAACGATTACGTTTGCATACTGCTTGGCTTTCCTTTCGTCATCCATTCTTTGTATGTGACCCCACCATCCCAATTGTTTTCTATCTATTACTTCCTTCACATCCTTCATTCCTATTTCCTCCCTGATTCTTTCACTTCTTACTCTATCTCTCAATGTCTTCCCAGCTGTCCTTCTATGGCACTTCATTGCAACTGCCCTGATTCTGCTCATTTGTTGTTGCTTCAAGGGCCAGCTTTCTGCACCATACAGGACTATTGGTTCAATATATAGTGGTTTCTAATGTACTAAATTTACATCCTGAAAGTTTTATCAGCTGGCACTAGGCCTATATGTAGTACGCATTGACTGATTTTTTTTATACAAAATAATGCGTTTTCTGGGTCCGCCACTGTATGAATATCCATAGATATAGCTATAATAGTAATTATAGGCAATATCCTTGGTTTATTACTGACTGACAGTTTTCGATTTATGACCGATTTCTTTATTTCTAGCACAGAAGCACGTAGGCCGACCTATCTTTCAATCGTTTACTTGAGTTATGGAGGGGCCCCGCACTTATGGATCAGCTTTCTTTAGACCTCTGCGGCTCGAATTTTCTATAGATTAAAAATATTCCATTCTCTATTCAATCCGAGCCACTTTAGGCCCCGGAGAGGTCTACAACCATTTGTCAACAAATGATAACAAGAAATATCTGATTTTGGTTTTATTTAAGTATTTTAAATTGATTCACTATTTGCTTGCTTCTGGGTCTGGTTTAAGGGGTCGCGATTCTAACTGACCTGCGTTTTTTCGGTTAGGTCCGAATTGCAGGGCCCCGCTGACTCGCCCGGCCCATTTCTGCGGGCTTCTCTAAGTATTTCACACTGATGCAATAACTTCGGAGTGATAAATTTCAATATAAAAGATTTCTATCACTCTTTTACTCTTTACTCGCTTATGGGCTGGTTGAGCTTAAAAGGGCCTCGCGCTTCTAACCGACCGATCCGACCTGCGTTTTGTTAGGTCCAGGCCGCGCCGCGGGGCCCCGCGCCTAGCGGGGCCCCGGGCGGTTGCCCGGCTCGCCCGGCCCTGGATCCGCCCCTGCTTGAACTAGAGTGATCCTGCGAGGTCTCAAAAGTAAAAAAAAAGTTGTAGCTAGGTGTTTCGTTTTCCTATAACTTTGATTGTATACATTTTTGTCGTAAAATGCATACTCAGACCACAATCTTAGAAATTTCAATTTTTTTACCAATTTTAACGAATAAAACAATTGAATATTGAACCAAAATTAAAACAGTACGGTAACGTAAAAGTGATAAGATAATACATTATTTGCTTAAAAACAGTCAACGCATCCTAATACGTCCTGTATTACGGTTGCAATGAGTGTAAGAGTATACTGTAAGCTTTACGAGATAGAAAGTTAATTAGAACTAACACAAAATTTTACAGTCCTATCCGTAACACAATAAAATAACAATATTTCATTTCGATTATGTTTATATTACATTTATAATTAATTGCAGCCATTGTGTTCGTCATTGCCTTTTATCGATTTCACATTGTCTTGGCTTGTCCATTTTTATTCTTCGTAGCCCCCATTCTTTACCATCCGAGAAAACGTATTATGGTACTGATTTAAGAAAGAATTGTCTTTAAAATTGTTACAAAGAACATTGTTTAAAAAATTAGATCTTTGATTTGTTTATTAGATGCTGTTAAGTAAGTTTGCTACTAAAAAATAAATAAATAAAACCTTTCCCTTAAACTTTTTGAGCAAACAATACCCGCAATAGTAAATTGCTCCAGTTAATAGATCGATCTTGATGGAGTTTTTTAAAAAAAACAGGAAAATCTCTTCTAAACTATTGTGTGGTTCCAAGCTCCGTGTAGTTACGGGGCGAAGGGTACGGGTGAGGTACAATAAATGAGTGACGCATGCTGGGAGAACGATTGTTGTTTTACTCTGATACAAAACATTCGTTTTCAAACTTTCCGTGTTTAACATTTATTTGTTTGTATTTATTACATTTATTTATTTACATATTTTCATATGAATTGGTAAGTTAAACAAATAATGAATCCGACTAAGTTAATAACCCGGTAGGTATTTGTTGTGCAAGGGAGAATAGCAATCCGGAAATTGAACCCGATTTTATGGTCTGCAAAAATGCACATGAATACAAAAGTCCAGTTGTACCACACTATTGTGGAGCCAATAACAACTTATGGGGCAGAGTGCTGGCAAATAACATCAAAAATAGACAGCCAGCTTAAAGCAATTGAAATGGACTTTCTGCGCCGTTCATGTAGAGTGTCCAGGTTGGACCATATCCGGAATGACGTCATCAGGAAAAGAGCTCATGTAGAAGATACCATTGTGGATAGGATAGAGAGACGACAACTGATATGGTATGGTCATGTGCAGAGAATGGGTGATGAGAGGTGGCCAAAAAGAATGTTGTTTTATGTCCCAACCAACAGAAGGAAGAAAGGTAGACCAAGGAAAACGTGGGAAAAGGGAATACAGGAAGCCATGAGGGAGAGAGGGATGGATGAGGGTGATTGGGAGGATAGAAGAGAATGGAGATTGAAGTGCGGGAAGCGGCGCCGGCCGTAGGAACCCCGGAAAAAAAAAAAAAAAAGGTATTTGTTAAATTAATGCGCCGGAAGATAAGAATATTTTTTTAGTCTAGTAAGTACCACTACAAAATGCATCAGCTGTGAAACACTACTAACTCATTCATTTTCCCACTACTACAACAACGCACTGCATTCCTTTCAACTGCACGGAGCTGGGACTCGAGCAATAATAATAATAATAATAATAAGCGTTGGACAGACACATTTAACCCTTTCAATCCCAATTTTTTTAACTTTACACAAACAAATATGTGTACATTGTTTCATACACTTTACTGACATTTAAGTGAAATAAAATCAATTTTAGACCTTCAGCCTTTTTTTGATGGCGTGACAAAAAAGTGTGACACATATGTCACATTGGGCTTGATGGTATCAAAGTTCCCAACAATATGAATAAGTAAAAATCATGTGCAGGCTTCCTAAACAAAATTCTTTTGCTTAGATTTGTAGCAAAGCATTATTTAAGACTTAAAAAAGGTTACAATTTGAAAATATTGGTAAAATCTGGTGTGAAACACTCACACAACTTTCTCTTGCCAATGCAAATGATTAATAATATACCTAACATTATTAATAAAATATTAGAAATAAACAAAAACTAACCTCAAAAACATAACCTTATTTTAATCACGAGTGAATGACGCAAAATGACAATCGAACTCAGTTTGGCTTAAAAATACGGAAAATCACGCTTTCACGCTAAACTAGGCTCTGTAGAGAAAAATGCTCTAAACAAAAGTTGTAGATCTTTTAATTTTCTATAACTTTTATTATATATACTTTTGTCGTAAAATGCATACTAAGACCGAAATGTTAAAAAAATCGATTTTTCTCACGTTTTCGTGAGAAAAAAAACAGAAAATCGCAAATTACCGCTAAACTAAGCGTTATACAAAAAAATGTTTGAAACAGAAGTTGTAGGTTTTTAAATTCTCTACAACTTTTATTATATAAGTTTTTGCGCTGAAATTTATATTAAAGCCGTAATCTTAAAAAAACAACGTTTTTACGTGAAAACAGCCTCACCGAGAATTTCAGCAAACATGGCGCCTACCCTATCTTGTAGAGAATAAAAAATTGAGTAAAATAGGCGATTTTAAAAAAAATCGTAGGACCAGTTTTTGAGAAAATCGCAAAAAACTGAAAAATTATACGAATAAACTACTACTTCCGGTTGACCGATTTTGATGAAAATGTTCGTGTCGCGTCCGGTAGTGGTATGTAACTTAAGTTTCAAGTTTCAAGTTCGTACGATGTTCCGTTCTTGAGATATTCTGTTCACACACACACACACAGACACACAGACACACACACAGACCAATCGCTAAAAACATGTTTTTTGGGTTCAGGGGGTCTGAAAACGTATAGATCCGGTGAAAACTCGATTTCGAAAAATCGACATGAAAACAATACTTTCCTTCCTATACATATATTCATATAGGCAAGAGAAAGTAAAAATGGACAAAATCAGTATTTACAGCCTACAAAATATACTTGTGTGTACAGTCAACATACTCGAAGAAATGCTACTTTATTTTAGTAAATGAACACGAATAATTAAGACTAAAACTAACTTTAAAAAGAAACTAATGGTCGCGTCCGTGGCGTAGTGGTCAGCATCTTACACTGCAAAGCGGAGGTCTCAGGTTCGATTCCTGGCTAGGGTACAGAAAATTATTACACTTCACATCCAGCGCTCTTTAATCAAAAGTAGTCGCTAACAATTAAAGTTTTTATGTCTGTTATTTCACTCCAATGTGACTTCTATGCATCACTGGGTAAGAAAGGGTTAAGAACAAAAATCGGGTGTGAAACACTCCCACGACTTTCTTTTGCCAATGTAGTAATGAAAAATATACCTTATATTTTAATCATGAGTGAATGTCTCTAAATGAAAATCAACTTGTTTGACTTAAAAGAAACAGCAATTTACGTTAAACTAGACTCTGTAGGTACAAAGAAATACTTAAAATAAAAGTTGTAGGTTTTTTAATTTTCTAAAACTTTAATAGTTATAAACTTTTGCCCTAAAATCCATATTAAGGCAGCAATCTTTAAAAAAAAAACATTTTTTCGTACGAGAGCTCTGAGGAATTTCTTGAAGTAACAGAAGATACTTAATGTAAAAATTATTATATATAGGTTATGGTTATTGCAAACACCACTGTATCACACTTGCAGTTTTTATTACCCGTGCACATTCTGTAAAGAAAACGAAGTTGCTTCTGATGATAACATAAATAATAAAACAATTAATTTTAATGTTTTATTTACTACTAATATATTAGTTGATTTCTGATGTTAATAACTTTCACTGCGTATTGCACACATTAAAAATGAATTGCGTTTGTTGAATATTAAAATAAATTATTTAAGTAACTAATTAAGTTATGAACATATTTTTTATTAGTAATTATAGTGTATATTAAGCCTACTTAGTTATGTATAAATTAATGTTAAGTACTTAAAAGGAATAATGATATTACATTTAGCAAAACTAGTCATTTAGTAAAAGAAGTTTTTGATTGAACTTTTTTAATAATATTTATATTTTATTTATTTTGTTAATTTTTGTCACGACACTATTTTTAATTGTTGTTTAAGTCATTAGCCGAAAGACTGGTTTGAACCTCTAGAGGCTTTATTAAGTAAAAAGAGGGCTGAGATGTTTTACAATTACCTTCCTCACTGAGTGGAAAAGTATGCATATCAGCATGCCAGGTCTTCTGAAAAACATCTATTTTCCACCCTGTAAATGACACTTTCACTTCATTCACCACAGGGTCTGGCTGTTCAATAAAATTCATTACTCTCAGAGAGATAAATCTTGACTAGTGTCTTTTACACCTATACCTCTTCTGTTCTTAAATGCTTCAGTCATATAATTGGCTGACCCTGTGATAATAAACAGAACTATTTTTTGTAACCCTGCCTGTTATGGGCAGATAATTTTTAATTACGTATACCTATATTTAAATTATTTTATTAATATTTAAAATTTACGTAATAGTAAATATTATACGAATATTAAAAATATTTACGTATTATAAAAACCTTTTCCAAAAACTGATCCACAACTTCAAGTAAGGTTTCTCAAAATAAACGACATTTTTTCACGGTAAAAAGTTTTAGGTATTTTCAAGGTAGCAGCCTTAATATGAATTTTACAGCAGAAGCGTCTACAATAATTACAGTTGTCAAAAATTAAAAACCTAAACATTTATGTAGAATAATGTATTTTATACACCGCTTGGTTCAGCATCAATCAGTGATTTTCTGTATTTTTCTCAACAAAATCGTTAAAAAATGAGATTTTTTTAAAGATTGTGGCCTTAGGGTGTATTTAATGAGAAAAGTGTACATAACCAAAGTTATAGAAAATGAAGCAACCCAAAACTTCATTTCAAGAATAATTTTTATTCACAGATCTTAGTTTAGCGTCAGTTAGGCCGGCCCGTTGGCCTAGTGGTTAGCGCAACTGGCTTCTACGCCGGGGTCCCGGGTCCGTTTCCCGGTCAGGTCTGGCATTTTTTCATTACTCATTTTCATACATCATCCTCCACAGTCTGCATTAGCATAAATTACAAAACAGTCAGACGTAAAACAAAAAAAGATCACCGGCCGCATTGGCGTAGTTGGTAACGTGCTCGCCTCTCATCATGTGGTCCTGGGTTCGAATCCCACTCAGGCACGGCATATTTTCATACGTTACAAAAATCATTTCATCCTCCATTGCACAAAGTTACACCTCAACGTCGTCGCTAATGACCGTTGCAGTTGATGCGACGTTAAATAAAATAAATTAAAAAAAAAGATCAATAAGTGATTTTACGTATTTTTGAGTTCTACAGACGTTGATTTTAATTGTGCGTCATTCACTCACAATTAAAATTAGGTTAAATTTTTCATTTTACAATAATTACTAATGATTAAACATATGTCATATTTTCATTACTTACATTGCGAAGAGAAATCGTGTGATTGTTTTTTACCAGATTTTTTTCAAATTAAAAGTATTCTGTGATAAAATAACCTTAGTTATGTATCAAATTAAGATGTGTTTTACTTAAAAACCGCATCAGAATTGGCTAAAAAGTTAACAAAAACATTTCTGATTAGTTTTAAGATTTTCGAGAAAGTTATTTAGTAAGTAGCTACACTTAACCTTATCATTTGCATATTCCATGATCCATGAATCATTTTCTACGAGGTTAAGTAATCCACCATGAAGAATTATTTAAATAATTAAGCGATATAATATAAGTCTTGTACAGCCAATCGAATAAATATTTTGCAACTCTTACTCTTTGTAAAATATAAGTAGGTAAATATTGCTAACAATATTTTTATAGTAATAATATTTTATTACAGTAGGCCTACTTCGTAATTATGTAAAAAATATACTTGGATTTAACAGTAATTTTTATTACAAACAAACATACCATGCAGCACATTCTAAATTTACCTACTTCTGTAGTACCGAGTCAGTAATATTATTTTAATGTCAAATAAATTAATAAATACTTCATTACTGTTTATCAGGAGTCGCGCCGTTCAGTTCTCTATTCGGATATGGATAATTGCATTTTTGTCATCAATCTTTCGACTGATTTGATGCAATTCTCTGAGCTGTTCTATCATGCGCAAGTCGTTTCATCTACATACCTGCAAAACCCTACAACTTCTGTTATTTACTTTAAATTTATTCTAACCTTTACCCCTCCCCCTACAATTCACTCCCTCAATATTACCCTTCATTATTGGTAGAGCAACACCTGGATGTCTTAAGATATGCCTCACTAGCCTATTCTTTCTTCGGGCAAGATGTTTCCGTATACTTCTTCTTTTATCCATTTGTCTGAGAACTTCTAAATTACCTACTTATCTTGTCCACCCACCTAATCTTTAACATTTTCGTATAACAATACATTTGAAAAGCTTCTATCCTCTTCCTTTCTACAACCCTTATCACCCACGTTTCTCTTACGTATAACAAACTATGTATAACAAACTTAGTGTTTTAAGAAGTTTTTCCTAATCTGGAAATCAATGTTTGTAGTCAGTAAGCTGATTTTTATTTCAAAGGCCCTTCTATTAGTAAAACAATCCTGTTTACTTAATCTGTGATAATATGTTAGGTGTATCTACTAAGGCGAAATAAATTATGTTTTTGGGGGAGTACCCCCCTAAAAAATGTCAGACCTGATAGGGATCGTACTCGGTACACCAACAGACCGTCCACAGCACCAAGAAAACCGTTCGAATAAGGGGTATTTTAGCTATTACTACTTAATATTAAAAACATAATTAACTTATAGCTTAGTATGTAATTTTCATACGGTTGTCTTCAAGAGGAGAGGTACTGAGTTGTAATTAAGCCACAAAAGTAGAAAAAATATTATAGTGGAGATATGAACATTCTTAGGTTACGTCTTCAATGTTTAACCTAGTGTAAAAAACAGCCCACTCCTGACTAAATAGTAATATTCTCTAACGAATGAACCTACCAATAAGGAGGTCAACATGCAGTACTAACTGTGTAGTGCAACAAACCGACTCGCTTCAGTGTTAAAACGCGGTAACTTATTACTCGTACTTAGGACACTTAACTAAAGTTCCCATTTCAAAGTTCTAACACGAAGATTTTTTTTTTTTTTTTTTTTTTTTTTTTTTTTTTTTTTTTTTGGTTTAACGTCCGACTGTTCTGCAATTACTGCTAATGCAGACGGTGAAGGATGAAATGATTTTTTTGTAACGTATGAAAAGATGCCGTGCCTGAATGGGATTCGAACCCAAGACCGCATGATGAGAGGCGAGCACGTTACCAACTGCGCCAATGCGGCCGGCACAAAATAATAACACGAAGAGACAATTTTAAATGTAATGAAATGTTATTTCTTCAAAGTAATACTTATTTAGTATGCTTAATAAAAAAATTATAAACTAAACAAATGTTACATGTCGTGATCGATGTATAATTTTTGAACTCTTTCACAAGTAGCTAGATATTTATTTAATTTCATTATATTTTATTAATGTCAATTAATAAATTTTTATCATAAATAATGTAGTCTAATTTATGGATTATTGTTCAAAATCTGGTGTGAAACACTCACACAACTTTCTCTTGCTAATGCAAATAATGAACAAAATAACCTAATATTAGTAATAAAACATTAAAAATAAACGAAAAACTAACCTCAAAAAACATAACCTTATTTTAATCATGAGTGAAAGACACAAAATGAAAATCAACCTCAGTTTGGCTTAAAAATACCGAAAAAAATCACTCTTTCACGCTAAACTAGGATCTGTAAAGAAAAATGCGTTAAGTAAAAGTTGTAGATCTTTTAATTTCCTACAAATGTAATTATATAGTACACTTTTGTCGTAAAATGCATACTAAGGCTCAAATATTTACAAAATCGATTTTTTACTCGTTTTCGTGATAATGAAAAATTAAAACAATAAAAAGTTCATATTGTAGAAGAAAAATTATAGCCAATAGTAATAAAGCATATTTAAAACCAAAAACAAAAATTAAATCTAATATTTTCTCACATTTATCTTTTTCGACTAGGTAGGCCTATACATAAACAATGCATCAAGAATTACAGAAGATCTCTGCTCTACCTTCTTTTTAATCCTCTAATACAGCCTGTTGGCTTTTCCATTTCACTGATAAGAGGATTTTTATGAATCTGTTGTTTCGAATAGAATTTAAAATACATCTTTTTTTATTTATTTAACGTCTCATTAACTGCAACGGTAATTAGCGACAACGTTGGGGTGTAACTGTGTGAAGATGACATGATTTTTTGTAACATATGAAAATATGCCGTGCCTGAGTGGGACTCGAACCCACGACCGCATGATGAGAGACGAGCACGTTACCAACTACGCTAATGCGGTCAGCTTAACTTTTTTTTTGGTGATGCCGCAAATGAATGGTGTTTTTAAATCGGCGTGTACTGTGTAATTTCAGTAATAGTAGGGGTTATAGATTTAATAAAGTAAAAAAAAAACTTTCTTGGTATAAAAAAGTAATTTTCTCAAGTTCAGGACTTCCAGTAGTTACCTTGTTTACCAAGAATAATATTTAACAATTAAGTTAACCTCTATGTGGATGATAATTATTACAACGTAGATGTATTATTCTTGTGAAAATATAAGTAAATTCCTTTGCAAATAATACGAACATTTATAAAAAAAATGTGTGACAAGAAATAATATTTTATTTTTATCATGTAAATATGATATTCATTTAGCGTTGCATCAATTCTTTATAAAGGATTTTATAAAGAAACGTGTTGTACAACATAACGTGAATCATAAACAACTTAGTACACGTTGATTAAATACCTCCGTAAATTATAACATGAAAGACAGAAACATAACTTGCGATGGCATTAATTAAGTTGGTTTTATTGATACGTTACGTTCAAAGAAAACAGTAGGGAATATAGGGTGATTCAACAAACAACCGGATCTGTTAATTGATTTTTTATCGAATTGTAAATGCTTATTAAGAACGGACATTCCGTAACGATGCTCCAATTGTTCATCTTCACAGCAAATGTTCTGAATTGCCCGAATAGGTAAGTATCTCTTACTTCGAAATTCCCCTGCCAGAAGTAATAAATTCTAACTTCGCTGAATGATTCACCTACTCCTATTTTATATTTCATAAATTTAAGGGTTTTAACTGAAAATTTTGATTTTCGGTTTTTTTTTTTTTGTTTTTTAATAGTTTATACCTAGATCTACCAGAGAAAACATTAAATTACGTCAAAAAAATTATTTTAATGAAAAAATGAAGTTTTCATCAGGTTACCCAGAAAAATTATCATCATGTCACCAAGAACGAATATTTTTCATTAGTAATTTTATGCAACTCGTTTTATTGCAAAAGGAATTTTTGTTATTTTAAATATCTACATCACTGAATTTAATATTAACGTCGTAGTAAGCCTACATTTTGTTTTTGATCTATGCCTATGGAAGAGGTTAGAAGTTTTTGAAATGTAATGTTATAGGAAAATGTTAAAGATTAGGTGGGTGGACAAGATAAGTAATTTAAAAGTTCTTAGACGAATGGATAAAAGAAGAAGTATGCGGAAACATCTTACCAGAAGAAGGGATAGGCTGGTGGGGCATACCTTAAGACATCCAGGTGTTGCTCTACCAATAATGGAGGGTAATATTGAGGGAGTGAATTGTAGGGGGAGGTAAAGGTTAGAATATTGAAAGCAAATTACAAAAAATGTAGGGTTCTGCAGGTACTGTCTGTCTATAACTTGATTGCCTCCCGCAGAGAAGAGCAAAATCAGCTCGCTACTAGCTTTCTCAATAACATTTCATTATATATACAAATTCTAGTGTACTAGTTAGTAGTACTACATAATGAAATGTCATTGAGAAGGCTAGTAGCAGGCCGATTTTGCTCCTCTCTATGGGAGGCCATCAAGTTATAGAAAGACTTTACAAATATAGACAAATAATTAAAAAATGTATTTAAGAAAACGCGGTTATTATTTTTAATCATCCTGTTCATTTGCACATTCTGTATTCACTTTGAACATGTTATACCTATTACTCAGTCTTAACAGCAAGAAATAAACTTTAAACCTATAACAAAACAATGTTTTCAGGGCCAAGGTTGCTGTTATACATTAAAAGTACCTTCATATCACCTTAAACTAACACTTTACTTAGTTTAGTTACACTTAATATTGTACTTAAAACTAAATAAGTACAATAAGTTCTTAATGTAGGTACTTTGTTTTGTTTTAAAATTTTATGTTCAAAAGGGTGTGGTAATTTGTTTTGTGTACTGTACCATGTTAAATTGTCTGTAAATAATGGTTATTAATATATTGCTATTTAAGTGTAATATAAATAAATAATGAATAAAAAATCAAATATCCTTCGTTCAGGGCTATACACTTTCTTTATATTCGTAAATTTCTTTGAATTAAAAACAAAATGTTAAGTATTTTCGAATCGTTTTTACAAACAAAAGTCTTCTTTAATCCCTAATATGTGTATGTTGATATCTGTTCCAATCAGAACAATACGCAAACCCATGACCCAATGAGATGATGCGTAGGACGTGTAAATGAGGTGTAGTCTTGTACGGACCCAGACCGACCATTCCTGAGAGAGTATTGTTAATTTAGCCCTAACCATGAAAGTGCATCGGTAACCATTTCCCAATATTCATATCCGTATAAAAGTAACTACTTTTACTAGGATTTGAACCAGAAACCTTCGATTCCGAAAATCAGCTGTTAAACAATAGACTTGCGGTGACGATTTTAACTCTTGACCAATCCGATGAGTACCAAACTAAATTTATAATAATACATTTTTCGATTTCTTTCCTATACTTTCTGGTGTTCCTAAAGACAGCATATTGAGTCCGTTTTTGTACACGCTCTACACCGCCGATTTCCAAATTATGAAACTATTACAATGGCAACGTTAGCGGATGATACGTCGATTTTAACAGTGGATACTTTCCTGACACTGGCTTCTGAGAAAACGCAAATCCATCTCAATAATTTTCATAAATAGTGCAAGAAATGTAGGGTGAATATTAACGAAGATAAATTTACACACCTAACATTAACTTTAAACAAATAAACATATGTTGGATGGTTTTTTTTATAAATTGATTCCACAAAAAGATGAAGTTAAATACATACTTACTTAGGTTTTCATTTGAACCGAAAGCTCACCTGGTGGAACAATAGACGAGGTGTGGCTATTAAATAACGAGACTGACGCTGTAAAAGATTGTATTTTTATTTTATACATAATCATTTATTGTCACCTTCAATATACACTCCTTCTCTATCCCTACAACGCTCCATGCGGATTTTCCATTGTTGGAAACAGTGCTGGACGTCATCTTCTGTCAGCTCCTTCAGGACACGTGCCGCTTTCTCTTTTACAGCTTCCACAGACTCAAATCTTGTCCCTTTTAATGCAGATTTCACCTTAGGGAACAGATAGAAGTCACACGGTTCAAGATCTGGTGAATAAGGTGGATGTTCTAACACTGAGATGCTGTACTTAGCTAGGAACTTCTTGACAGATAACGCGAAATGAGTTGGCGCATTGTCTTGGTGGAGAATCCATGATTGGTCCTTCCACATTTCGGGGCGTTTTTCCTTACTCTTTGAGGTAGTTTAAAAAGTACCTCAAGGTAGTGATATTGATTAATTGTTTGACCTTCAAGAACCCAGTGAAGGTACACAATCCCATGGATATAAAAAAAAACAATCGCCATTGCTTTTAATTTTGACTTGCTCATTTGAGCTTTTTTGGCTCTCGGTGATGTTCGGCTATTCCATTGCATGGATTGGCGCTTCGTGTCCGGATCATAAAAAAATCCACGTTTCATCACATGTTATTATCGTTTCCAAAAAATTTGGGTCATTTTCAATCGCGTACAAAGTGTCAGTACAAACATTTTTGCGAGCTTCATTTCAAACATTTTTGAGCGGTGCATGTCCTGAAGGAGCTGACAGAAGATGACTTCCAGCACTGTTTCCAACAATGGAAAATTCGCATGGAGCGTTGTAGGGATAGAGAAGGAGTGTAAATTGAAGGTGACAATAAGTGGTTATGTATAAAATCAAAATTAAATTTTTTACGTCAGTCTCGTTATTTAATAGCCGCACCTCGTGCATGGGAAAAAACAACTTGGACTGAAATTACGGCGATTACTAATGGCTCTTTGGCAGTAGATCCCAATTTTCTTTGGAAAATAAAATTATATATAATAAAGCCAATTTGATGTTGCAGGGTGCTATGGGGTTCAGCTACTAAAACCAACCTAGACATGACAAGAGTTTCAGTCAAAATGTCTGCGACTGATTACTGGAGCCCCGTGATATGTTCCCAACGAAATAGTACTTAAAAATTTAAATATCCCATTTCTAATCCACAAAATTAAAAGCCGTTGTACAAAACATGTGGCAAAATTAGAAAGATTATAACAACCCATCTGCAATTAATGTTCTTGACAATATCGACGACATTTACAGACTAAATCGATTTTAAATATTGGTTTTAACTACTCGATTCATTTGATCGATAATAATCACAGTCATTGTAATAATCGAAATCACCATCAGCTCTTTATTTTTATCAAGATCAAATCAGAGTGTATAATCAGAGTTGTTGGTAATTAAAAACTGTACTACATTTATCACCAACAATTTTTTCTACAACGCTTAATACCAATTGGCTTTTTTCCATACTTATAAAAATCTGTAAAAACGGGATTTTTAAGATCGTTGCCTTAGGATATGCATTTAACGGCAAAAGTTTACATAATTAAAGTTACAGAAAATCAAAAAATCTGCAACTTTCAATTCGAGAAGTTTTTCTACAGAGTTTAACGTCAAATTACTATGATTTTCCGTATGTTTAAGTTCTGCGGAGGTTGATTGTTCACTCCATTTACTCATGATTAAAATTAGGTTATGTTTTTTGATTTTACATTGTTTAGTGATTAAACTTACGTTATAATTTACATTTACAAGAGAAAGTCACACCAAAAATTTTCTGTATCAAGATCATATTACCTCAGTATCCTTCTCATAAAAAATTAGCTACTGTTTCATAAAAAAATGTCATCACAATCGTTTAGACAAAATAATTGTTATACCAAAATGGATAAAACGAAACAACAAATAAACGAAAAACGGATAATCGGATAATTGCATAAACGTACGGTTTCTAAGATGTCAAAATATTAAATGGAATTTTAGAGTAATTATTAACTGACAAAAATAGAATGAACAATTTTAGGTGTAGAATGAAGTGAAATTTTCCGGGAATTCCATTCTTATCATTTTGTAAAATCTTAATAACGGAATATCGTTATTAAAGAAGTATTTCCAAATTAAAACGAATTTACCTTTAATATTATACAGTAATATTATATATTACAGTAATTAAGAAAAACATATAATTAACAAACATTATGGGTGTTGTAATTTATTTTAAATTAATGTATCACTAAAATAAGTAAAGTTGTTGACAATAACATTACCTAGGTCAAATTGTAAATTTATTAACTTTTATCCAAGGGTAAGAATAAAATAAATTCAATGTTGGTGGAAATTAATAGAATATATATTAATGAAATTAGTTACTCAAAATAAATTTACAGATGTTTAAAGTTATATTTATTCAAAGGTAACTAGATTGGTTTACTAAAGAAATTTGATTTGTTTTTGTTTAGTTGTACGTTTGTTTGCTATTTTTGGCTTAATGCAACGTAGATAGTAATCTTGGTCAAAAATCATATCCATCCATCAATTGTTTCCTGATAAAAATAAAAGTAAATAAATAAATAAATAAATTTGTAGTAACCGCATTAACTTTCTAATCTTTAACCGGGTCTAAAATGTATGGTTTAAATTTTCACTAAAGTTAGTGATGTTACCGCTATAAATTTGTTTTCTCTTTTCAAAATCAACGGTTATTTTCAGATCATCAGCCGAAAGGCTGGTTTGAACCTCTAGATGTTATACTAAGTAAAACGAAGAGTGAGGTGGTTTACCATTTTTGCAGAGTTGAAAAGCATGCTTTATCAGTATGCCAGTCCCTCTGAAAAGCATCTACTTTCCACCCTCAAATGACACTTTCACTTCTTTCACCACAATGTCTGGCTGTATAATGAAATTTATTACTTTTAAAGGAGATAAATTTGACTAGTGTCTTTTATAACTTTACTTCTTCTATTCTTAAATGCTTTAGACATATAATTGGCTGGCCATGTGATAAGAAACTATTGTTGTAGCCATGGTACGAGCCTGGATCGAGTGCAAATAATTTAACATTCAACCTGTTTTTTATGAACATAAAGTGCCCTATGAAAAAATGTAAATCTTTATTCTGGTGGTGTACTACACTATGTCAATTTTATGAAATTTTAGTTTTTGTCACAATCTCATATTACGTTTTCTAGTTTTTCTAAAAATGTGTTACTGAACGCCATATGCACATGGTTCTTTACTCAGGTTTCAAAGAAGTCTGATGTTACACTACAAGCACATAATGTTCTATACTTCATAAAAGTTTTAGAATTTCACTTACTAAGTTTTAGTTTTTAGACTTACGTTCTATTTTTTGCGTTTATATCTTTGTTCCTCTATAAGTAGATTGTTTATACTCTAAATTATGGACATAGATTTTTATATCTTTTTCAATACCAGGGAACTATAGTTTTTTGATTTAAATAACCTGTATGACTAACAGAGTGACACTGTCACCTCTTTGATTAGGTACTGTGTTCCCAGCCGACATAGCTTCCTACATGCCGATCATTATCGAACCACCCCTACTCCTGTACATAAGGGAGGCTCCACTGCACACGTTCGTCATTCCATTTCAGTCCAACACTAGTCAACGGTCTTGTCGATAGAGGAGGAAGATAAACCCGACCACGGAGAGGGTGAAATACCCTGGGAGAGGTGGGTCCCTGAATGAAGAGCACTTGTGTTGGTGCTTTAAGGTGGCAGCCGCTCCAATGATATAACTCGCAATCGGGTTAGTAATCTATTTGGGGAATTCACAATCACTTTCAGTCAGTCATCCAGAAGATTCCAATGAGGATGACGTAAAAAATTGATACTTTATACTTGTAAAGAAAATGTTAAAAGAATCCTAGAACTCATTCAAAATATATGACCGTTTATTTCTTTTGGTTCTTTATTCTTTTTTTAATCGATCGAGATAACTGAAAGATAAAATACGTAGGTAATTTACAAAAGAATACAGAATAAACAAAAAATAAAAATTATATACATCGGCCATTTTATTCATTTATTTCATCACAAAATTTATAACCGGAACATACGCAATTTGGATATCATAACACCGTGAAGTATTTTCATTGAATGGATCTAATCATGACACCATCTTCATCTAACAAAATATTATCTGTTCATTGTTTCTACTTTTGAATTGACCGTAAATTTGATAGATTCTAAATAAGTAGCATACTAAAATTCTAACCTACTATTTTATTTATTTCATGTAATAAATGATCTAGTTTTCAAGATTACTTGAAATACTTGAATCTCATTAAATCCTCTATAGATGATTATCAATTTTACCTGCACTGAAAGTAGGTTTATTTTAGCCTCACGTGTTCCATTACATCAACTGGCTTTCCTCTTTCTATTTCGCTACACTAGTGCGGATATTAATATTATAGATATAACTTTGAGAACACTTTGAATGCTTTATTGTTTGAGGATGATTTGTGGATTTTGCATGAGGGCGAGCATGAGCTTCATAGATTGGTATTGGTTTTGAATTAATTATGCAAGAAATTTATTTTAAAGTTTACTTAAAAAAGTCAGAGATAATGGTATTTACTCGTAAATATCCCACCAGATCTAAATCTCAGGTAGATGTCGTGGTGCTAGAACAAGTACGACAATCAATTAGTTAAGTTGTGACATCGGCTTTGATCAAAATAGGCCTATGGATGTAGAGAAGTTCGAAAGTTTCAAGCAGTGTGCGGAAACATTAGCAGGACCCTAGGCAGGAAAACAAAAAATAAAACTACAAAAATCCCTTTCATGAGACACCGCATCTCATGGCTAGTGCATTTTTTCTAAAGAAATTTTAAGAGATCAAGCCCACTTAGCTAGCTTTAGTAAGAAAGGAACAAAGGCTAACCTTTGATCTGTAGCAAAAACCATTAGTGATTTCTTTATCTACTCTTTTAGAGGAATCGAATGACACTATTTTAGATTCCAAATTCAGACTTTGATTTCTTGACTTCTGGTCAAAACCGGAATTTCAAACCCAATCCAGGCCCTCAAACTTTTTGTGTAGATTACGATCCGACTGAACACCTTACTGTTGGTGAGTGAGGAAATGATATTCAGCTGGGTACGGGTGTAGTGAAAAGCTGTGAAAGTTTTAAATACCTGGGAGTCATCTTTGATAGGAGCGGATTAAGTGCAGCGAGATTTTGCAAGGGCGTTGGGTTATAGGGCAGTTAAATTCTGTCCTTTAGAATGATAAAATATGGAAGGAGACAAAGATAAATATTTATCATGCTATCCTGGAGAGTGTGTGTACCTATGCTGCGGAAAAGTGGGTAGTGACAAAGAGACAGAAGAATCGCCTAAAAGCGGTGCAGATGGATTTCTGGAAGCGGAGCTGTGGTGTGTCGCGAATCGATCGAATTCTGAATTCTGAAATTAGGAGAAGAGTCTGTGTTGAAGGAAATATCATGGATACCATATCCCGGAAGCAGTTAAGATGGTTTGGCCATTTGCAGAGGATGGAAGATGGTAGGTGGCCAAAGAGGGTATGGGAATGGACACCAGCCGGTAGAAGGCTGGAAGTGACATGGTTGGATGGGGTGCAGGAGGCAATGTCTTTGCGGCGGCACTCCGATGGGGACTGGCGAGACAGAGAGAGGTGGTACTTAGGAAGCAAGATACGACTGGGGCTGTGAATCCTTGCATGAATATATGTACGATTCGAAAACCAGTTTTTGCTATCTCTTGTAGTTTCTAACAACTGGATGTTACGGACGGACGGACTTGGGAAAATGATAGATGAAAATTTTAAAAATTACCACCAATAAAATACAAGGCGATGGCTTCCCCAGTCCTCCTGTATGAAAGTGAGTCGTGGGTTTGTACAAAACCACAAGAGAGTAGAGTACATGCGGCAGAGATGCGATTCATGCGGAGAATAAAGGGTAGCTATCGGACACATCCGATTTACCCCTTTCCGGTTGAAAGGTTCAGATTTAGTAGTTTAGTTTTATTTTACTATTTGTGAGTTTGGCAGTTGCTTTAAAATGATCTTCAACGGGCGGTCCATGTATTACACAAACTGTGTAAAGATTTTGGCTTAAAAAATTTCCATTGATCAAACCAAAATAATGGCTTTTAAGGGAAAATATCCTGTTCGTTCAAAAATAGTTGTGGATAATAGCGGTATGGAGAGAATATCTCACTTTCGATATTTAGGGTGTAATGTGGAATTTGATTCTGATTTGGATATAGAGCAGAAATTAAGCCAATTCCAGAGGATATGCGGAACTATACGCAGAACTTTGGGCAAGAAAGGTCACAAAACTTAAGTTCTACAAAGTTATGGCAGCTCCAGTTATTCTGAACGGAAGTGAGGCGTGGACAACAACAAAAACCCAAGAGTGGAGAATCCAGATAGCAGAGATGAGATTTCTTCGAAGAACTACGGAGTGTACACGCTTAGACAGAATAAGGAATGAGGAAATCAGGTCAGAATTGGGTATTTACAACTTGAACGAAAAGATAAAGGATTATCGCTAAAGTTGGAGACAGCACATGGCAAGGATGTCAGATCACAGGATACCTAAGCAGGCACACTGGTATGCTCCAGAAGGTAAAAGGGATGTCAGTAGACCTAGGAGAAGATGGAGATAGATGATATGGTTTGTGAGTTCGGAACAGGCTACGGCCTATCCTTGGTTGGAAGAAGAAGAAGTTTTATTTTATTACGTTTCAGTTCACGTTAAATAATGCATTTAACGCTGTAAAATTTGTTATCTAGCAAAATGTCAGATTTCTTAATTATTATTAATATTTAAGCAATCTCTGAATATAAAGTTGTGGATCTATAAACAGTTTAATTTTAATTATACAGCTAAATTAAAGATATCAAGATCAAGTATACGATCGGACACGTTCATTTAAATTTGTTTCTAATATAACCAATAAATGAAATCAGATTTGTTTACAATTTGTTTACCTTTAGGCATTTTTATATTCTTACAATTACCAGTAGTAATTATTAGTAGTCTATCATTAATATTCATCATGTCTCGAGTTCATTGGTTGCTATACATAACCTAGAAAAAAATAAATATTTAACTTCAGTTGTATTATATAATTTAAACTTGTTACTGTTTTATATTCGAATACAGCCGTGTTTATTGTTTGTTGCCGTTTGTTTATTGCATAGAAGTTCATTGGCAATCTTATTATATAATCATTGTTTTATTATTAAATCTATTTAATAAAGTAGCCATTTTGTTTGAGATTCTAACACAATTAGTTGTACCATTAGGTGCAATGAATAATTACGAAAGTTTACAAAATAGTCCCTTTTCTGACACAGCGTAGGGCTAGATTTCAGAATCAAAAAATTTGAATGTGATACCCCATAACGATTTTGCAGCTGTACCTACGGTACCCCTTCGCACAAAAAGACGACGGAGTATTATTCTGATCTAATTTCAAATAAATAATAATTTTTACGCTGCCAAAATCTTCATTCATTTAAATAGATTTCCTCAATTATTGCTAAAAATTTGTAAGAATTTTATGATATTTAATTTTTATACTCTTAGGCAGTAGGTCTCAACTCTTCCGTGAAAATAAAGTATACTACTCATATACAAAGTAATAGGCCTACTCAAACCAGTTTGGACGTATGGGTTAGAACTATGGGGTACAGCTATTTCATCAAATATAGAAATACTGCAGCGCTTTCAATCAAAATGCCTGAGACAGATCACTGCAGCCCCATGGTACGTAACCAATGAAATACTACGCAATGACCTAAACCTGCCCTTTATAAAAGAAGAAATTAAACAACATAGCGAAAAACATTTACAAAAACTAGAATACCATCAGAACCATTAGCGATTAACCTCCTTGACAACAGCGAAGATACTCACAGACTGAAACGTTTTAAACCATTAGACTTGCCTCTACGATTTTTTTGATCATTTAAATTTTTTTTATATTTTCCACTTCAACTCCTAATCATCGTCATCTCATAATCGGCGTCGTTTTCATCTGTATCATCGTCATCTCCGGCTTCAACAACTTTGTGTTTTAAGATGTTGCTTCACAGTTTATCAAGTTTGATTTTGTATATATATTTTTTTTTCTTCACAGTTTAATCTTTTTGAAACACACTACTGAGTGCAGTTAATATTTTAATTCTAAGGACATTACTCAGATTTTCTCATATTTGCTTAAAGTAATTGTATTTATTTACTGATTGCAAAAGAAATACTACTCTGTTAAAAAAAATCTCTCTTTTACTTGGATTTATAATCAATTTAAACATGATAAGTTATTTGACCGGCCCGTCGGCATAGTGGTTAGCGCAACTGGCTTCTACTCTGGGGTCCCGGGTTCGGTTCCCGGTCAGGTCTGGCATTTTTTTATCACTTATTTTCATGTATCATCCTTCTCACCGTCTGTATTAGCAGCAATTACAAAATAGTCAGACGTAAAACAAAAAAAAGATAAGTTTTTACTAATAATACAACCAATGACCAGCGAAACGTAAACAAAAACAAAAGACGAGGAACAATGGTCAGTGCACTTCGAGGGACTCGCCACTTGTATAAGAAGAAAGCACTCTCAAGACAAACCAAGATTAGTTATTATATACTGTGATAAAACCTGTGTGTCTGTACGCGAGTGAGTGCCTTAGAATGACTGGAAAGGCTGGTCTAAAAGAAGCAAAGAAATTTTAGAGTAAGATCCTCCGCAAGATAATTGGTCCGAAGGTAAACGGATATTATAGGTTACGTAGTCGAGAAGAACTGTACCAGAAAAATGAACGATTAATAGAAGCGGTTAGAAAAAAAAGACTAAAATTTTATGAACAACTGTATAAAATGGATTACAACCGTTTGACAAAACAAATTTTGAAGACACTAAACAATAGACCTAAGGTGTCAGTTAAAGGTTTAAAGAAGTGTGAAACGATATCAAGATAACCGAATTAAACTGAAAAAATTTAATGAACTGAACCAAATTCAGATAACTAATTACGAACTTTAAGAGCTTCCATGAAGAGCAAAAACAGAACATAGGGTGGATAGAAAAAAGAGAAAACCTACAGTGAACGAATGCTGAGAATGTGGGCTGCAAAGTGAGCTTCCTGAAACGTCTAAAGTCACCTCACGCGGTCTAAAATTGAACCTATACTAGAAAAAATATTCCTGAAATCATGTTGAAGACTTATAAAATTTTTAAAACAACTTGCTTTAAAGTCAACATGAAATTATAATAATATTTTTTGCATATAGACCTAAATTTTTAAAAAATCATACTTCATTCGAAATGTAAAAGTTTATTCTTTGAAGAAGGTGTCTTAATTAAATAAATTCTGTTGTTTTCTTTTCACTAAACAATAAAATGAAAATTGTAAAAATAAAATTAATTTATACAAAATTTTTCATTTCCGCAGGAATCCAACAGAAATGTTCAGCGACCGTAAAAAATTATACAGTAAAACAATTTAATGACTTGACTACGTTCAATACGCAGACCTACAATTCTTCAGAATTATGACATTGAATTTTTAGTATAACGTAAGACGTTTTATTGTCCTTTTAATTTTTAATTATTATTTACTATTAATTTGTATGTTTTTTCTTTAAAGTGTCCTTCGTAGCTTCATAAATTTTCAAAAAGTAGAACACGTTTGTGTTTGTGAAAATAAGTATGTCAAAATGTATTTTGCGTATTTAAAAGTCATAAGTACTATTTCTTGATAGTCTAAATGGTGATTAGGATAACATACTAAAAAATTTGATTTGAACGTTTTTAAGAAATAAAATTTTCCAGAATTGAATCCTGGACCTTCAAAAAAACAGTCGAGTATGCTACAAAAGTCGGTGATAATTCTTAGTATACTTTAGATTGAGCTGCCTGTGTACGATAAAAATTGCTGCCAGTAAAAGAACTATTTATTTGACAAGCGTATGATCAAATCAACTTCACCTTAAAACGTTCATTTTCATTGAATCAACTGTTTTTTCTATACATTAATTTATTGAACACCCCTCATGATTACGTGTATCTCTCTAAAAATATTCAAATTTTTAAACCATTGGGTTTCAACCTTTTAGACACTGCGATCCCCTTTTTTGGGTTGAGTACTTTACCGACCCCCTCTGAATTATAATGTTAAAAAAATTAAAAAATTAACAATAGTTTTTTTAACATTAACATTATAAAATGTTTTATTATTTTACAATTTTGGTATTTTTTATTTAAGGACATGATTGGATATTTGTGTGTAGTCAATCTATTTAATGAGCAAGCTGTATGTCTGGATTTAGGCATATTTTTCTGTAACTTTTACTAACTTTGTAACTTATTTTTTTTGTAAATGCTTAGCTGAGTGTTCCTCTTCATGATGAACTATCATAATCAAGCTATCAATTGATCAGGCAATTAGAGTAACTTTCAACAATGCTTGTGCCGACAAATTTTGGATTGTAGGTAGCTACAACTTATTAAAAACGAATACCCAGAACTGTCCAGAGCAGCGTTGAAAATTTTGATACGATTTGCCACATCCTACATTTTGTGAACAACGATTTTCCATAATGGTGAATTTAAAATCAAATCAACAAATCGTTTGACAAATTAAAAATGACACTGTTTTGTGAGTTACAAAAAATATGCCTAAATCCAGGACATTCTAAATTTGGTTAACTCCAAACAAGACCAAGTTTCAAGTTATTGAATCGGAAAAAGTTATAAAAGTAATGTACAATATTTGTGTCTCTTTTTAAAACAAATAACTGTTTTTAATTTTACCCCTTATTTCGTGATCTCCCCACTAATACCTCCTGTGAACCCCAAAGAGTCGTGGATCCACCGGTTGAGGAACACTGTTTTAAACAATACAAAATTCACATTTTTAACTTTTATTAAGTTATGTACATTTTCCGTAAAATAAGGTGAACTTTAAAGCATTTTGTCATTTTTAAGAAACCCCGATTTTGAACGCATTGAAGATAGGCCTAAATTCGATATTGAACGATATTGAATTTTTACGACCACGGACGGTACTTGATAACTCTAAATTACAGACATGAGAAAGTAAAAACATGAAATCTGATGCGACGAAATTTAGCGCAGTGTCCTATAAGCTACGTCATCCTACAACGCCTTCGGCTGTTACTATTTACATAGTTACACTAAATTTTATTAATATTTACGCGTAGGTAACGTAACTGTATGACGTAATTGCATTACTACTTCTACCAAATTACTTTATTCATAATTCTAAGAACATTAAAAATTTTAATGAATTTCAGTTTAAAGATTTTTACCTGTTGTAATGTTTTTCCACTCTATCTTTAGTGTACAAATTTTTACGTTCCATGAACCCCTGAACCCAAACAAATTGTTCATAAAAAGATGTCCTTTGATGTATATGCAGTTTATTAATACAATGTGTATGTGTTTATGTGTAATGTTAAAATGGAACCTGGTTTTACCAGTTTTCTTGAAAACCGTTCCAATTAGCCAACAGAAATTTTTTATCTGAGGAATATGAAAAGAATTACTGTAGATAGGAGAAAGTTTGTATGTAGTGCTCGGTTGGATATTTCAACGTTCAAAGGCACGTAACAAGTAAAGACAAAGAAAAAAAGAAATATCAGTTTAAAAGAGATAGGAAGGTTCTCAAAGAGATCATAATAAAACGAGAAAACATATTGAAATGAAGATACCATATATGACACAGTAAGGACCTTAAGGGATTTTTGACGAACAAAAGCAGAAAAATGGTGAAACATAAAAAGAGGAAAACATGTATTAAAAACGTCTGAAAATATTGTTACGAGGAATCGACTTTTGAATGGGATTTTTGGAAGAGCCGATTGACCTAAGTTCAATTGTTGTTCCTTGAAATACAGTGGATAAGTTTTATTATGCACAGTATTGATTCTTTATTTTGTTATATTGTGTTCTAGCTATGGGTAGAAGGTTTTTTAGTAAGGATTTTTATCATCTGTTTATTTAGATGTTCTCCACCTTTTTAGAAACGATTAGAGTATGTAATTAATCCGGTAGCACCTTTATCGGTCAGTTCTAGTTGTAATCGGACTGTGAATTTAATCAGTGTCGTACAAGGAATTTTAAATTGTCGGACTGTTTTAAGGTAATATTGAGAATGTGCGAGTTACGGAAGTGGTTGTGAATTATAATAATAGTGCGTGTGTGTACGGGTGATAGCTAGCGGTTGTGGATAGGTACGTCATTGTTTTGATTGTTAAGTGATCATCTAATATTTTTAGTTGAGTTAAGTTTAAACTTTAAGTTTTGTAATAACATTTTTGTAATTAATCCAGTAGCCTATAAGAAATTCATTTGTAATTTATTAATTTATTTTGTTCACTAACAGCCTAGTTGTAATAAATTTAAAAGTAGTTTGTCATTTATTTTATTATAACCAGATTCAAAATAAACCTAGGATTAAGTGTTAGTGTATGGATTACAAGAATTTTTCAAAATATTTTAGTTAGGTAGGTACTACTTAAAATAACTTTTTTAGTTTTATTGAAAGTGCCATGAACAGCTCAGTTATTAGCGACTACGGTGGGTTATGTAACTTGTAACTGGATGTGAACTTAAGAAAATTTCCTGACCCTAGCCAGAAATCGAACTCGGGACCTCCGCGTAGTAGACTAGCGCGCTACCACTACGCTACAGAGGTGGCCTAATAATATGATTTTTTAACGCTGAATAATTAATTTTAAAATAATATTTCTTGAAGTTAGGTACCTTCAAAAAAAAATAAAAAATATTTTTTAAATATTCCGTTGACACTTGACCTGGAATAGATATGTTCAAATAAAACGACAGACTCTGACTAACAGACGAAAATAACTTCCTTGATATCGCGACAATCAAAACTCCCACTTCAAGAAAAACACAGGTAGTATATATATAAATCTTTCCTGAAACAAACTTTGATTCGGTGGCTAAATTAACGGCGCCGCAAAATATTCCATAATACAAAGAATTCAACGATTTCAATCCAAGTTATTTAGACAAGTAAATGACGCACTCTTCTACAAAGATTGTACGTTAATAATTACAAATGGCATAACAATTTACGTGTTCAGTACACCAACGATACATTTTATCTTATCTATTCTCGGTTCAAACACAAACTTGAATATCATAAAAATTATCTAATTAGAACGCTGGCATCCCCAAATTACCCGGAAATCCTCAACGTAAAATGAAACGACGTTGGAGTAGAGGTATCATAGTGCAATTTAAATTGTATCAATTTGTTATTCAAAATTAATACACGGTTTGAGAGACACTATTGAGTGGCAGTCTCCTTTATGTCCAACGCCAATATCATTGTGAATAGCACCATCAGATTTACTGGTTGTATTTTTACAGTTTAAAAATTTACTAAGTTAAAAAATAATAAATAAAAAATTATTCCGTAAATTTCAATTAAATTTTATTTTTACAATGAATCAAGTTACTAATTACCATAAATATGTGCATTGTTGTGTAATAATAATAATAATAATAATAATAATAAAAGTAAATAATAGTTTTATGAAGATTGCGTAGTTATAATAATTGTTGACAATGACAAATTATTTTTTAACTTATACCATTAACCGGTATTTCAGTCATATACGTATACATTTCCTGCGAAATTATTATATAAATGATTATAGAATAAATAACCTTATATTTTATATTTATTATAAATATAAATTTTTAAACGATGTTACTATGTTTGCTTCAATATTGTTTTTTTTTTTTTTATTTATTGTAATAAAAATGTTAGTAGGTTAAATTAAATATTTTTGGGTGTTATATTTGGCTAAATGATAATCAAATATTTGTTTATAATTATTATAACTTATTAACTAAGTGGAAAGAGGTTTGTTTATTTTCTGTTATCTATAAAATGAAAAAAATATTTTCAAGCTCTTTTTTAAACATTTCTGATTTTTACTTTCTCTTGCCTATATGAATATAGGAAGGAAAGTATTGTTTTCATGTCGATTTTTCGAAATCGAGTTTTCACCGGATCTATACGTTTTCAGACCCCCTGAACCCAAAAAACATGTTTTTAGCGATTGGTCTGTGTGTGTGTGTGTGTGTGTGTGTGTGTGCGCGCGCGCGCGCGCGCGTGCGTGCGTACGTGCGTGCGTGCGTGCGTGCGTGCGTACGTGCGTACGTGTGTGTGTGTGTGTGTGAACAGAATATCTCACGAACGGAACATCGTACGAACTTGAAACTTGAAACTTAAGTTACATACCACTACCGAACCCAACACGAACATTTTCATCAAAATCGGTCAACCGGAAGTAGTTTATTCGTATAATTTTTCATTTTTTTGCGATTTTCTCAAAAACTGGTCCTACGATTTTTTTTAAAAATCGCCTGGTTTACTACATTTTTTATGTTCTACAAGAAAGGGTAGGCGCTATGTTTGCTGAAATTCTGCGTGAGGCTGTTTTTACGTAAAAACATTTTCTTTTTAAGATTGCGGCTTTAATATGCATTTTAGCGCAAAACATTATATAATAAAAGTTGTAGAGAATGTAAAATTCTACAACTTTTATTTCAAACATTTTTTTGTATAACGCTTAGTTTAGCGGTAATTTGCGATTTTCTGTTTTTTTCTCATGAAAACGTGTGAAAAATCGATTTTTTAAAGATTTCGGCCTTAGAATGCATTTTACGACAATAGTGTATATAATAAAATTTATAGGAAAATAAGAGATCTACAACTTTTATTTAAAGCATTTTTCTCCACAGAGCCTAGTTGAGCGTGAAAGATTGATTTGCCGTATTTTTAGGCCAAACTGAGGTTGATTTTCATTTTGCGTCTTTCACTCATGATTAAAATAAGTTATGTTTTTTGAGGTTAGTTTTTTGTTTATTTCTAATTTTTTATTACTAATACTAATATTAGGTTTATTGTTAATTTTTTGCACTGGCAAGAGAAAGTCGTGTGAGTGTTTCACACCAGATTTTTTTTATGAACTGGGTCCAGGAGACTCCCGAGGAAGTATAAAGAACCAGCAAAACTGCAGAAGCTTACTACTTTACAAAATTGAGGACAATTATCTTTTGGCAAGAGTCGCAAAAACAGCTTAAATATTGTAACTCTGTATTATGGAACGGTTACTGGGTTTTTAAATTCAAAATTTTCTGGCTTTTAACTTAAAACTCAAACTCTTAAAACTCTTCTTCACTTAGTAGGTTTTAACTTAAAGATTTCTGGTCTAATCCGGGAAACGTCGAGGTGGGTTGTCAGGTAACTTTTTGTTTAGGTCGTCAGCCGAAAAACTGGTTTGAACCTCTAGAGGTTTTACTTAGTAAAACGAGGAGTGAGGTGATTACCAATGCGTTCCTCACTGAGTTGAAAAGTATGATCATCAGCATAACATACCCTCTAAAAATCATCTACTTTCCTCGCTACAAATACACCTTCACTTCATTCAACACAGGGTCTGGATGTATTATTAAATGCATTACTCTCAGAGGAGATAACTCTGACTAGTGTATTTTACTGCCCATAACAGACAGGTGGAGTGTCAAATTATTTACACTCAATCTGTTTGTTGCAGGGCTAAAATAAATAGTTCTGTTTCTTATCACATGGTCAGCCAATTAAATGACTGAATCATTTAAGAACAGAAGAGGTAGAGGTGTAAAAGACACTTATCAGAGTTATCTTCTCTGAAAGTAATAAATTTCACTATACAGCCAGACCCTGTGGTGAATGAAGTGAAGGTGTCATTTGCAGAGTGGAAAATATGTGCTTTTCAGAGGGCCCGGCATGCTGTTAAGCGTACTTTTCCACTCAGTGAGGAAGGCAATGGTAAACCACCTCACTCCTCGTTTTACTTAGTGAAGCCTCTGGAGGTTCAAACCAGCCTTTCGGCTGTTGACCTAAACAACAACAACAGTGTATTCTACACCTCTACCTCTTCTGTTTGATAATGATTCAATCATATAATTGTCTGACCATGTGATAAGAAACAACTAATTTTTGAAGCCCTGGATCTTGCAGACCGGGGGCAAATAATTTACCACTCCACCTGCCTGTTATGGACAAATCAGGTAGCTTATTAAATGATGAAATATGTAGGCTTGTAAGTTGTTTAAACTTGTGTAACAATTTTTCCATTTTTAACATTGAATATCAGGTCCCGTATTTTCACTTTTCCGAAATTTACTATTCATGATTTATTACTATTTATCCCAGATATATTTACAATCAGCCTGGTTACTATAAACAAATTTTACATCATGATGAAAACTTATGTGATTTAGTCACACAGTAGTGACAAAACAGTGCTGATTTCATGCATGAAATGTATTGAATTTGAAATAGTTTTATCCCTATTGTTTGTACGTTGTAATCTGTTCAATTTTAGGAATAATAAGCAACCCCATGTTCCAGTGAGAGATGAGGATGATATGTAGGGCTATGACGTGTAAATGAGATGTAGTCGTGTACAGACTCAGGCCAACCATTCCTAAGAGAGTATAATTATTTGATTCCGAACCATCAAAATACACCGGTAACCATTGTATAGTATTCAAATTTGTACAAAAGTAACTACCTTTACTAGGATTTGAACCTCGGAACCTTCGTATCCAAAAATCAGCGTTTAAACGTCTAACTCAAAGCGACGACTAGACACTAGACCAACCCGGTGGGTTATTTATAAATTATGATTGTACCCTGATGTGTGTGTACGTTGTATCAGTTCAATTTAAGAATAAAAGCAATCATATGAACCAATGAGATGAGGATTGTTGTTGTTGTTTAGGTCAACAGCCGAAAGGCTGGTTTGAACCTCCAGAGGCTTCACTAAGTAAAACGAGGAGTGAGGTGGTTTACCATTGCCTTCCTCACCGAGTGGAAAAGTATGCTTATCAGCATGCCGGGCCCTCTGAAAAGCACATATTTTCCACCCTGCAAATGACACCTTCACTTCATTCACCACAGGGTCCGGCTGCACAATGAAATTCATTACCTTCAGAGGAGATAACTCTGATTAGTGTCTTTTACACCTCTACCTCTTCTGTTCTTAAATGAGTCAGTCATTTAATTGGCTAACCATGTGATAAGAAACAGAACTATTTATTTTAGCCCTACAACTAACAGATTGAGTGTAAATAATTTGACACTCTACCTGTCTGTTATGGGCAGGAGATGAGGATTATATGTGCGTAAATGAGGAGTAGTCTTTTAAAAAAACTCAGGCTGACTATTCCTGAGAGAGTATTTTTAATTGAACCCCAACCATCTAAGTACATCGATAATCGTTGTCTAGTATTCAAATCCATACAAAAGTTTAAATCTTTGCTAGAATTTATAATATAATAACGGAAGTTTCATCACAGTCGTTGAGTCATTTTTTAATAGCCTATGTTAATCCTTTAATCCTTTTAAATCAGATTAAAATTAGACTAGGCCTACTAATATTTAAACATTTATAAAAATAATTAAAAAATTATGAAAGCTCAAATTGTAATATAGAATTGAAAAAATATATAGGGCCTATATTTTTTTAACAAACAATTCTACTTCCACATCATAATGAATGGTTATTAGCCTAAATCAAACTCGAAATAATTTAAGAAACATAATTGAATCAGTAATTTCAGACAGCCCATAAATCAAAAATTTACATGTTTTTCTTTAGTGGACTTTAGGATTAACTGAATGTAAATCCCTAAGTATGGATTTCCATAATATTATTATTATTTTTTTAATTATTTATTTATTGTTAACTAGTCTTAGACTAACGAACAATTTTATTCAAACTTAAACTACCTAAAGATTACATTATCATAAGAAAATAAAACCCAAAGGCTACTCTTATTTTCTAACAATAACAAATTATATTTAAAGATATAACTCTAATTTTACTCTTACTTTTAAAGATTAGTATTTCCTATTCCTGTACTTATTTTCTATATTAAATTTACCTAAGTAAACTACAGCTTTGTAGTTAATCTTACTTATCATAACAAATTTACATAATCATTAAGAAATAAACTAAATTTGTAACCGATTCATAAAATTTGTAAGAAATACAAAAAATACATTTATGGAACAACATATTAGTTATCCTATTTTCTAAATTGGCTACACATTTCTTATTTTCGAACTTAACATAGGCCTACTATATCCATAATATAACACTAAAAAAGGCTTATCCTTAAGGATATAAAATGCTTTCTTCTAATTAAAAAATTGAAAAAGGATGATATTTTGAAGCTTTAAGTTTCTATGCAAAAGCCATTTTAAGGGAGATAACTACTGTTTGTGACGACGATGATGTACGTGAATTGCCCTAAAAACGAACATTTTCCTTTCCTAAAGTAAAGAATTCCAATTTTTATTATTGCAAAAAGCTATTTTAAGTCGCTAAAGTAAAATACTGAAATAAATAAATGAATAATATTGTATACAACACAATTTTCTTCTGGTCTAGCAATATATTTTATAGAAAACAACGTTAGTTAGCATTTTACTCCAATTTATTTCAGAAACACCGTAAGTCAAATTTTTTTTTTAAAACAAGTGTGTTATTTTTAAAAAGACAAAAGTATCCATTTTATATTAAAGGGGACAGCCCTCTGAACAAATTGTGTTTTTAACATTCTTTTTATTGAAACGTAGTAAATTACCAATTTTTTTTTATTTTTCCTAAAGTTAGTTTTTTGACTAATGGGATTTTTTTAAATGACCGGTTCAATTTTTTAATGAATTTTTTATAACCAGATTGTCTTTCGTCTTCAGATGTTTATTCGTTCCGAAAGTTAGCGAAAATCTTAGCAATTTTCACTTCATTCGTTTAACTGCGAAATAGCTCCTCTGAGTTTTTCCAAACCATGTTCTGAGATTTCAAAGCCATGATACTCTTCTTCTGTTAGGTCCTCGTTTTCCGTAGGCCTATATTTTACCCTGCAGAATGGCTTGTAGTAACAAATATATTTATTTATTTCGGATGTTTTATCCCAAATATAGGACCTTCTTACACTTGATAGACGATTAGAGGGTGTTCAGGTCATCAGCTGAAAGGTTGGTTTGAACCTTTAGAGGCTTTAATAAGTAAAACGAGGAGTGGGTATTTACAATTGTGATCCTCACCTTAGATTAGATTAACGAACAATTTTCTTTTATCTTTAACTTCCTAATACTGTATCCTCTAATAGGCTACACGGAACATTATTAATTCATATTTATTCAAACTTATGTATGTTTCATGTTAATATGTATTGATATATTTGTGTAATAGTTATTAGCCTAATGTTGATTCAAAAATGACTTAAATTGACATAGTTAATATCGTTATAATAAGATAAAAGTTAATAATAAATATGTTTTTAAAAAAATTAATTAGTATTTTATATATTACAGATCTCCCATTTTTTTAAGATTTCAAGCCAGTGTTTTTAAAGTTCAAAAAAGCTTAAAAAGTAACTGATTTTCAAAGTCTAGAAAGCTTAAAGCTCTATATTTTGTTCGTGTTCCCAAAGCCGGAATGAACTAACCAATGAATATCTGAACTATAAACTTGATAACATAAATATTGTTTTTGAGGCTTTTCAGGAGATTCCTTAAAGAATTTCGGAATTAGCTACGTAGCCCAAAAAATTACTAATACAAAAAAAAATAACAAAATACTTAATTAAAGTATTAATATTAATACTATATAAACATTTATTAAAGTAATTAAAACATAAATTAATACAAATAGCCTAATATATGATTGTATTTTTTAGAACTTTTCACTATTTTTTTTATCTTTTATTTGAAATTTTCAACAGTACACAAATATATGACTACTAGAAAATGTGTTGTACGTACATAACCAAGTAACATGAAAGGAAAAAAAGACAAAGATTGATACCCATTGGTATTTCTCTGGGTGTATAAGAAAGTATTAAATATGATAATTAGTTCGTTTAATTGTTACTATTTTTATTATAAGTTATTATTATTATTTTAGTTAGAACTCAGAGGAGATCCCTATTCCATCTTTTTTTTAGGCGCCGGGCTGGATTCCCAGGAAGGTGAAAGCGATGAAGTTCTTGAATTAGAGGATTTGGATTTATTAGTAATTTTGAAAATAATTTTTTATAATAGGACTGTGCTACTTCTTCAACTGTAGGAATCCCGAAATCGGAGTGTAAAGTGTCGTTACTTACGTAGTACGGAACTCTAGATATTAAACGGAGAAATTTTGATTGGAACGTCTGTAGATGATTAAGATTACTAGATTTTGCTGAGCCAAATAACTGGACTCCGTAAGTCCAAACTGGTTTAAATAACGATTTGTACAGTAGTAATTTTGAAGAAATTGGCAAAGGAGAGGTTCTACAAAGAAATCGGTACAGTTGTCGTAGTTTTGTATTTAATTGAAGTCTTTTCTTTTTTATGTGTGACTGTCACGTAAGTCTTTTGTCCAAGATAAGCCCTAAGTACCGAATTTCATTTTTCTGAGGTATGGGAACGTTATTAAGAAAGACATTCGGGCATATTCCTTTTCGAAGAGTAAAAGAAACATGAATAGATTTGGTTGGATTAATTTGTATTCTCCATTTTTGTAACCAGTCTTGTAGAATATCCAGATGATATTGTAAATTAGCACTTGTGATTTGTGGATTATCGGATTAATTAAATTATTATTTAAACCGTAATTTATTGTATTCAATTTATTAGCATTTATAATATGATGGAGTTTATAATTATTAAAATTATATTTTATCTTTAATAATGTTGATTTAGGAGAATCAATCCACCTGAGTACATATTTCTTAAACGATCATGCATTTTTTGACAATATTGTTTTTAAATTTATGTAAGTTACTTACCCTTTTATCGTATAATTATCCGTAGTAATTAAGAAATACCGCATCTAAAATTTAGATGATGAAAGAAGAAAATATTGAATATTTAAATAATGATGAACGTATGTTGTTTAGCGGTTACTAAGGTAGGTCGTTTAAATGTTGTTGTCTTCAGAGGCACACGATCTTAACCGTACGAAAGCACTTTCACTACTACTAAAGTATTGCTATTAGACAACAAATGAATAAACGCAGACTGAGGATATACACAATCAACCACTACTGTGAATGCGCTGTGCGTTCTTACTGTTAACACATTACAATGGAAACAGTGGTGGTATTAGTAATCTTTTAGACTACATGAACTTCACAAGTACTTTCCTACTCCGGCTTTATTTTAACTATATCATTGAAAATGACGTGTGTGTTTTATGGTCTATAATCAAGCCTAAATTGTAGACAACTATTTTTTTATTGTTAATTATTGTATCCTTTAGAATGTCCTTATAAAAGAAATATCGATTTCGTTTTAATTATTTTCTTATTTAAATTAATAATTGTTTCGTCATTTATACATATATCCTATAACAGGTGCTTCTTACTAATTTTATATCACATTGATATACTTCATTCTAATCTAAAAAATTTATTTTACATGTTTTATTTTGTTTATAATTAATTTTTCTAATTTTATTTTTGTTTACACAAGCCCCCAGTGTACTTAAAGAGCCCGCTAAATACCTTGGTAATCGTCTTGATGAACGTCTAAGCTTTAAACACATAGGCTATACAGAGCAAAAATAAACAACCAATTAATAAATTTAAAAAATTGTATTAAGTTAGATTCTAGAAAAATGATCTACGCTTTCATTGAACAATCAATTTTAGACCACGTCAGGTGACTTTAGACGTTTCTAGAAGCTCTTTTGGCCGCACACATTTTTAACATTCATTCACTGTAGGTTTTTCTTCTTCTTTCTTCTGTTCACCCGGTGTTCCGTTTTTTCTCTTCTTGAAAGCCCTTAAAGTCCGTAATTAGTTGTATGAATTTAGTTTGATTCATTAAGTTTTCTCAATTTATTCCAGTTTTCTTCGTATCCTTACTGACTTCTTTAAACCATTTATCCGACACCTTAGATCTATTGTTTAGGGTCTTAAAAATTTATTTTGTCAAACGGTTGTCAACCAATCTACACAGATGTCCGTAAATTTTAGCGTTATTTTTCTAGGCCTAATCGTTTCCGTGAATCATTTATTTCCCTTGTAGAATAATTCTTCTCGACCTTGTAACCTATATTGTCCGTCTACTATCTTCGGACCCAGTATTTTGCCGAGGATCTTTCTCTCAAATTTCTCTTCTTCTCCGAAAACCAACCTTCCCGGTCATTATAAGGCATTCACTCGCGTTGGCTACAGACACACAGGTTTTATCACAGTATTATAATGTCTTATATTGGCTTGTCTTAAGAGTGATTTTTTTTTATAAGTGGTGTTTTCCTTGATGTGCACCAGCCATCTTTCCTCGTCTGTTGTTGTTCGCTTACTTTTTGCGGCTTACTTTGGTTGTTTTATCTCCCCGAGGTACTAGAAGCTATCAATTTTCCAAATTTTTCGTATTTTGTCTTCAGTTGACGCATCATCTGTCTTATGTTTTACCTCTAAACAAAATAAATACTTATAAAAAATGGTTTTCTTTATTGAATTATGACTTCAAAATCAAGTTACATTTCAATCCCAGTGATACAAAAAAATTAATTAACTTCTTCGTAGTAATTATAACCAACGTTTAAGAGTTAAAAAAAATAGATAGCCTATTGTTTAAATTACTGGATTATAATGACACAAATTTTACCAACTTCAAACTATTCATCGATTGAATTCATAACCTATCATCAATTAAAAATAAATTAAAGAAAACATGTTTTGCAAAATTTAACCGACGAATAATTGATAATTATGATTGTTTATATTCCAAAATACCTACTTAGGTAAAATTTTACAATTATTACTCAGGTTAGTCATTTTGTAATTATTTCTACTTCAGTGAACTTGCCAACTTCCTTCTGTACCCACCATTAAAGTTTCCAAGTTTCCAAACTACTACCTGCCTACTATCAAATAGGATAATGGAGGTGCTAATACTGTTCTGAATTCATAGTGCATTATTAAAATAGCTTTATCTACCAGGTAAGATTAGTCATTTTGCAATTAATTAAACTTCAGTGAAATTGCTAACTTCGTTTCGTACCCACCATTAAAGTTTCCAAGTTTCCAACCTATTTACAAAATAGAAATGTTGTTTTGTATCAATATGCGTGTTTAAAATAGTTGTCTTTTGGCTTTTTATTATGAAAGTAACTTTAAGTTCTTTCGTTTCAATAATCAGGTTTCTTAAATTATCTTCAATAGGTCTAATCCTTTTTTGAAATTTCAATGAATAGAAACTTTAATTTAATTAACACGATAGCCTGACGTTTGTACCCTGGAAAATAATCTTTGTTTTTCACATAACCAATTAAATTTAGAATATTGTTTAAACATTAATATTATGCTATTATTACGAATTTATTTTAGCCTATAAGAAACAATTTTTTATTGTTAATGAATTTTCAAAGTCTGTCTGCTATTTTGAAATTTTTATTTATATAAATACTCGTGATGAATATTTTCTTCTTTAAAATTTATTTTTAGTTGTAAGAGAGCCCTGTTGCGGATAAACAATGTGAACTTTTCAATTTTGGGTACGCGATACATGAAGAAAAAAATATTGGTAGAATTACAGTAGGTATAGAAAAGATGTGTTTTTATAAATGTCTAAGATGTGACATCTAATATGAACAGGATTGACCCTAGATGTTAAAGACAAACTTGCCTATTCCAGAATAAATGTAGCTTAGTGGTTAGCGCGTTAACCTACTACGTTGAGGTCCCGGGTTCGATTTCCGGCCAGGGTCTAGAAATTTTCACGAGTCTAAACTCACAGTTACAGTCCCATAATCTACCGTAGTCGCTAATAACCAACTACTTAATGCCATTTAAAACAAATAAATAAATAAATAAAGAATAAACGTGGAACAATACACGGGACTCTAAAAATTAACATGAAATATGCACGTCTGAGATTCTATAACGTGATCACCATCTATAATATTCTGTATGCTTATTAGGACAAGGAATTGAGGAATTGAGAGCTCCGGCCGTGAGCAATTAGATTAGAGATTATAGGAGAAGCTGATAAGAACATCTTGGTAGAATGAGTACCTATAAAACGGTTTCCTACAATGGCAGTTCAGTATACGCCTGGTGGCTCGCGAAATGTTAGCAGACCTCTCAGAAGACGAGTATCGGAATAGTATGAAACTTAATCCTTGATGAGAGAAGAATAATAAATAGGTAGGCCTAATATGTCCACAATATCGAAAAATTTGTTATGTTAAATCTTAACGGCTTCAAAGTTCTTTTTTAATCTTTCTATTTAAGGCGGCGAGAAAAACTCATGTTCTCTCCCACACAATTGGGGAGTATTGTTGGACTTAACAACCTTACACCACCCTCGTAACTGTTAATGTAAAACTACAAGACAAATGTAGGGTTCAAATTTAGCACATAGTCAGCGGGGCTTGGAAGGGAATCGTGGCCTAATTCCCCCCTCGCCATCACCAACCCCCACTCATTCTCTTACTTTCATTCATCAGTTCAAAAAATAAGTATTTTTTTATTTTATGTGATTGGGACAGGATTCATTTTGGGTGATTAGGGTGATTTTGGTGGTCTCGGGAAAGTTATTTCATTTCGTAGACTCTCGATCACCTTCTCTGCAAACAGAGCGACCAACTTTCAGCTGTCCTTATCTCGCGACATCAAATCCTCTCTCTCTCTCTCTCTCTGGGCTCCACAGTTCAACTGCTATCTTTTCAGGTGGCTCAATTCTATTTGTGCCAAAAATATGAACTTTTCCAAAAATATACGTAACGAACTTTTCCTCTTCACTGTCACATAGTCAACGTTCCTGCACTTCCCCAAGTTTAAACCACGTCAGATATACCCGAAAGTAACCATATCCTATTGGAATTTGCGTTAATTCGTGGTTGGTATAACCAAATGTCCTCCCTAACCACACCTTGACATTTGAAATGAATCTTCTTGTCCATTCGCCGACCCTGGATTCGTTACATCTTTTTTGCCACCTTTCAAGTAATCACTTCTAACATTCAGAGCTTCAGAGCTTGCAAGATAACAGCCTCAATTAGAGGGAAAAACTGAGATGCATTCAAGCTTTGAAACCAAAGGAAGAACTTGTGGCAGAAAAATCCTTATCTTATGAACCACAGCGAGGCGTAAATCGGTTGAAAACGGAGGTCGCAAAACCAATCGTTCACTATTAAAAGTTACAGTTCACATAACTCAGATACAGTTTAACCTGGACGCAGAAAAACACATTATGAGATTTATAGAAAAAATTATTAGGCTACGTATTATTTTAATAAAAAAAGAAACAATTAGATGAAAATTACAATCTGTATGAAGAAGTACTCTGGAATTTTTCAGTTATCTGTAAACAAGTTGTACGTAGAGGAATAATGACAATAATAACATCCTCAAAACATGTAAGTATATGCATGTATTAAGTTTACAAGTAGTACACGAATACTATCTACTTGGTTGAACAAAGCAGTAAAGATCAATTGAGTTCCTGTTTGTGTTTTTATAAAACAGCAAAAGAACATTTCTCTTCGTTTGCATACCGGCTTGGACGTATTGCATAGCGTACAAGTTACTACTGTCTGTAGATGAATTGTGAGGATGGATATTTAAGTCAGTGAGAGTATGTCATTTTTCTTCCTCATTGTTCTTCTTTCTGTTTACCATTCCTTTTCAATTCTCTTCCTCCGCCTTCTTTAAAATTACGGTAAAGATCACCTGAAAACAAGGTCAAACTATAGTACACTTTAATATGATTACAATATTAAATAATTTTTATTAATATAAAATACCTATTGTAGAAGAACTTCAGATTTCATTTAAAGAGTTAAAAACCAAGATAAAAAATTATCATAAACTGAAAAACACGAGACTCCAGCAAAAGAAAACAACTAAGTCCAAAAGCTGTGTATTCTGAGGATGAAAGGAAAAGAAGATCTAACGTAATGAAGGGTTATTGGGAGAAAATCAAGAATAAGAACATTAAGAAAATGGATAAGATCCATAAGACGAAATTAAAGATTTTCCAAACTTAAAAAACTTATGTAGCCCAATGAGGCTTTAAACAAAAATACCTATAATTTGTTGAACTATCTTTAAAAATTTCGGTAAACTTTCTCCCAAATTTTTAGGAAACTATATTTTCCATTATAAAATGTAAAACAAATGCTTAACATTTTTACATGTTTTGTAACATTATATTGGCCATTATCTACAATGGCAAGAGAAAGTCGTGTAAGTCTTTCACACCCGAGTTTTATTGTCAAGAATATAATTTACAGTAAAAATTGTTGTTAGAAATATCAGCACTTATTATAACAAGGTGTAATCCAACGTACGTAAAAGGCTTTAAATCAAAATAATTATAAACGGAATTCTACGATACAAAATTACCTTTTAAATCATATAAATTACAATAAAGTATTATTTTAAACACTAGTAGTTCACAATAAATAACACCATTGTCTTTAAAAAAAATTGTTTAGCCTACTTAAAATTAATTCTAAGAATTAAACATAAAACCAATTTATTTTTTATTTAAAATAACAGTTAATATTTATTTAATCTTGACCTAAATCTATCAAACTAATAATATTTAATAAAAAAGTAACAATAAAAATAAAATAATGAGTTAGGTTTTGTTTATAAGTAACTTTAACAATTTGCATGTGAATGATATGGTTTAGTAATAAAAATCAAATAAGACTTGAAAGTAGTAAAGACATTTTTTTAGTTCGTTAAATTATCATGAATTATTATAAATTTCAAAGGTAAATTGGTAGATAATGTAGTAGTAAATATTTTTATTTATTAGTATTATTATTATTATTATTAGGTGAAGTAGATGTGGTAAACCAATATTAATTTATTAGTGACTCATTATAAATCTATCGCAACAGATAACAATAGTTAAAACTATTAATATATGCTCTAATAGTTACTGCAGCTATATTGATAGTTATAAGTCAAACTAGATAACATGTAGATTAATTGTACTTAATACTAAGTTGTTCACCTTACATAATTTGTCTTTTGAAATTGAAATAAAAGTTTAATGAAAATATTAATGCTATTTATATTCCAACATACAAATAGACTATTTATTTTAATATACTTCTGTGATTGAGCTGGTCAGAAGTTTCAATTGAATCGGTCATTTCAGAAAACCCATGAGTCAAAAATTCTAACTTTTGGAAAAATTAAAAAACTGGTAATTTACTACGTTTCAATAAAAAACAATATTAAAAAATATAATTCCTTCAGAGGCCTGTCCCCTTTAATATAAAATTTATACTTTTGTATTTTTAAAGATAATCCACTTGTTAAAAAAAAACAATTGAAAATTTTGACTTAAGATGTTTCTGAAGTAAATTGGAGTAAAATGCTAACCTGCGTAGTTTTTTATAAAATACGTTGTTAGACCAGAAGAAAATTGTGTTGTACAATAGCATTTATGTATTTATTTCACTAGTTTACATTAGTGACTTGAAATAGTTTTGCAGTAATAAAAACTGAAATTCGTAACTTTCAGAAAGAAAAATGTTGGTTTTTAGGACTATTCACGTTTTTCGTCGTCGTCGTCATAAAAATAGTAGTTACCTCCTTTAAAAAGATTTTTGCATAGAAACTTTGTATAGCGTTTTCCACTAGAAAGTAGAGCTTAAGCATAAATAATCCACTTTCATTTTTTAATTAGAAGGAAGCACTTTATATCCTCGAGGATAAGCTATTCGTTACTGTTTTATTACTTAAGGAACGCCATACTTATGTGATTTTTGAAGGAATGGTATGTTTATATTCAGTTAGTCCTAAAATCCACTGAAGAAAAAATGTAAAATGTTGACTTATGGGCTTTCTGAAATGACTGATCCAATTACTTGGGTTGCCACATGGATTTTGACGAAAAGCTTGATGTTGAAATGAATTATATTGTTCTCTAAAAATATGCAGATTGGAACTATACTGAGAACAGGGCTCACTGATATAATTTTTTTTTTAATTCCTAATGTGTGTACTTTGCAATCTGTTCAATTTAAGAACAAAAAGCAACCCCATCACCCAATGAGATAAGGATAATATATGTGACGTGTGAATGAGGTGTAGTCTTGTTCAGACACAGGCCGACTATTACTGAGAAAGTGTGATTAATTGAACCCCAACCATAAAAGTACACTGGTAATCATTGTCTTGTATTCAAATATATATAAAAGTAAACTACCTTTACTAGGATATGAACCATGGAACCGTCGTTTCCGAAACAGCTGAATCGCAACAACGACTTTACCCCTAGACCAACCCAGTGGGTTATCGATTTACATGAACCAAAATCTTTTTCTTTTTGTATGCATTTTATTTTTATCATTACTTAAATGTTTTTGGTATTGTGTTTTCTGGGTTTTTTTTTATTTCACTTTAGTTATACACTATTTTATAATCAGTTACAACATTTAACTATACCTTAACGAACTAGACTGGAGATGAAGGTGAAGCATAGTAACCTAGATTACAGCACAGAGCCAATCGACTTTTGTTAATCGTATCCTGCGTTGTCACGTTGTGGTCCCGCTGTGGCTGACAGTTTAACAAAAAGTCAACTGGAGTTGGGTGGAACAGAGTGTGATTACCCGGCAACCTCACGTCCGACCTTGGCTATTATTGGCTAGATCTCATCTGCAGTCTTTAGTTCGTTGGGGTTTAGAAGTAAATTTTCTGTCATTAGAAAATAAAACTTGATAGATATAACGTCCACTGGCGCAACTGCAAATTGTTTTCTTATCATTGTAATATTGTGTGTTAACAGAATTTTAATTTTCTATTGGAGTTAGTTTTTAATCCATTTTTTAACCCCAATTTGTATACGTTGATATTATGTTCAAATTAAAACAATAAGCAACCTCATGACCCAATGAGATGAGGTTATGTACCTATGACGTGTAATTGATGTGTAGTCTTGGTATATACTCAGGCCAACCATTCCTGAGAAAGTATAGTTAATTGAACCTTAACCATCAAAGTACATCGGTAACCACTTGCTAGTATTAAAATCCATATAAAAGTAACTACCTTTACTATGATTTGAACCACGGAACCTACGTCTCCGTAAAACAGCTGCCAAACAGTGACTCGCGGCAGCGACTTTAACAATACACCAACCTGGTTGGTTAAAGATTTGTAAGTAACATATAACAAAATTTACATTATTCTAAAGTATTGTAGGTGGGTCAGGGTTTTCTTCTATAGGTGTCAATCCGATTTTGAATTTTGGCTGTCATCATCACTTTCTGCAACTCATTCGTTGCAATTCTGATCGGTTCCGCCGAACTCTTGTCAAACCAAGTCCTAAGGTTTGCCTGCCAGGATATTCTTCTTCGTCCTGATGCTCTCCGTCCTGGGATCTTACCCTGGAGTATTAGCTGAAGCAAGATGTATCATTTTTTATTTTTCATAATTTTGCCCAAGTTTGGCAGTTTTCGGCATTTCTATTGTATTTACAAGTTCCAAGTATCTGTTGATTCTTCGCAACTTTTTTAAATTCGTCAATCTCTGCGTCCACGGTATCTTCAAAATTCTTCGGTAGAGCCACAGTTCAAAAGCTTCAACCCTCTTTGTAATTTTGTTTTAGTGAGGGTCCACGTTTCGATTCCATACAGAAGTACCGAATATACATAACATTCCAGGAGGCGTAATTTGGTCCCGAGCGTCAAGTCAACGGTACAAGTTTACGATACATGACTTGAAGCTCGGTGTCGGGGTAAAAACAAAAAATAATGTAGATTCTCTTCCGAGCCGCGCTGCGATCGAAAATTTTACTGACCTAGCTCAATAACTTAACCAATCTTTTATAGTTTATCATTTATGTAAATGATCATTTTTGTGCAGCGTATGAGAGAACAGAATTTACACAAAATAGTTAAAAACAGAACTTCTTAGACGTCAAGGAATGTTCTGATTCTTCAGGACTTAACGTTTCCAATCAAAAACACCACTATAATATTGTGCGCCTCTCTATTTCAGCTGTTTAGATTTCCACTTATAGAATAGGAATTTGAGAGGGTAATTACAATGGACAAAAAATTTAAGCGAAGAAGGTGAAGAACTATTTAGAAATAAATTAAAGTAAACAAGAACGTATTCACTATTTTACTATCAAATATAACCAATCAAGATGAAATCTGATTGATTCCTAAGAAATGAAAGGATTCATTGCAGTGCAATATTACGTAATTATAAGTTACTTCATTACAAACATACATGTTAACGGTTTAGGCTTCACTTGATTTACTTGAATGTTAAAAAACTGGTTTTACTGTTTAAAGTTCATCAGTTATTAAAGAGAAATATATATTTTTTTTAGTAAATTTTGTAACTATCTCATTACTCGATTCGTGGAATAAACCGTTAATTAAATCTCCTAAAGGTCTCAATTTATGAACTTTTTGTTGCTATTAACAGAAGGCTACGTAAATAAAATAATAATATTGTTTCTGTAATTTGGAATTATAACCTTATCATGTGCTTTATAATATTTTTAAGTAATAAGGTTACAATAAATTCTATTAAATTTTTTAAAAAAATTGTTTTTGATATTTATTGTCATACAAAAACAATTCAACCGCTTTCAATAAAATTTGGGCCACAAGTTTATACTGTAATCTAACGACATAACCCTATTATTTTTAATTTTTTGTATCCGAGGCGGCGAGAAAAACTCATGTTCAATCCTCCATAATAAGGAAGTAGTGTTGAACTCAATTGAGGCGTCCCGTCCAGTCCTAAGGAGGCCAACCAAAAACCCGCCGCCTGGCCACTTGATCCGACATCTGCAAAAATCCTCCACTTCCCTCGGAACTGTTAATATAATACTACAAGGGAAATGTCGGATTAAAATTACACACTGTCAGCGGGGTGAGGAAGGGAACCTTAATCTAATTTCCCTTCGCTGTCACAGACCAACACTCACTCTCTCACTTTCTTTCATCTCTTTCAACACCAGCTCAGGAAATAAGTGTGCTTATTTGACATAACATTATTGTATCCTATTTTCTTACTGTTGTTGTTTAGGCCATTAGCCGAAAGACAGGTTTGAACCTCTAGAGGTTTTACTAAGTAAAACGAGGAGTAAAGTGGTTTACAATTTGGTTTAAAACGTCAGTCTCGTTATTTAATAGCCACACCTCGTATTGAAATACCTACAACTTTTTTATTTATAGCAATTTTTTCTATAGAGCCTACGTTCTTCAGAATCAATTAATGATTTTCCGTATTTTTAAGCCTTACAGAGGTTGATTTTCATTCAGCCTACAGAAGGCCACCACGTGGAGATTGCACCTCTAAATCTGGATTTTATCGACCGTCCCAGGTAGAAGTATTTACCGGATTTGATCGCTCCAAACTCTTTTCGGTACCGGAGAACGAGCCCCAATCCGTATCGTTTATATTAAAGATAATTTCGTACATTTAATTACTGATTATAGATTCACTGCGTAAATAAAAAAATACAATTTTTACCGCCCAGAGAAAAAGAAAAGAAAAAATTCTATATCTTAAGCCTGCTCAATTAATTTAGTAATACACATACAAATGCGGATATGTATCAAATAAAAATAAATACAAATTTATGAGGGTTCCAATTAAATTTTATATCACAATACAAAATACAATAATTTAAATAAATACCTAAACTTAAACAGTTTATATTAATAAATTCTATCCTTGAATTAAAGAAACTATAGTTTACAATAAGTATATATTATTTTTATTATATATTTATTACTTTTGAATACAGTATTCCAATTAATATTCCATGAAATGACAATATATTTTGTATTTTGAACTAAACCATTTATTTTTATGAGTTTATTACTAAGGGTTTGTGTTAGTGTCCTCGTTGCGTTATGTGTAGGCGGTTAAAAAAAAGATAAATTTTAAAACTATACTTACGGGTAATTGTAATAAGCATTGATTTTTTTTTTAATTTGTTTGATGGTCAAATGAAAGTCCGTTATATATTTCAAATTCAATTTTAAATATTTAGTAATTTATTAGTCCATAAAAATTTGGTTTCCTAATTTGGTTGTACATTTTATGTTCAGTACATTAATGGTTTTTTTATTTTGTGTTGTTAAATTGGAGACAATATAGGCCTATATTGTAATAACTGAAAAACAAAGACTGTTGTTAAACTTTAATGAAAAGTTATTTTTAAGTCTTGTTATTTATGTCATCAGCTGGAAGGCTACTTTGAACCTCTTGAGTCTTTTCTAAGTAAAACTATGGGTAAGATGGTTTACCACTGCATTTCTCACTGATTAGAAAAGTATGCTTATCAGCATTCCAGACCCTCTGAAAAGCAACTACTTTCCACCCTACAAAAGTGACACTTTCACTTCATTCACCACAGGGTCTGGCTGTATAATGAAATTCATTACTCTCAGAAAAAATAACTCTGACTAGTGTCTTTTACATCTCTACCTCTTCTATTATTAAATGCCTCATTCATATAATTGGTGATCATGTGATAAGAAACAGAACTAGTTTTTGTAGCCCTGGAACTAGCAGATCGAGTGCAAATAATTTAACATTCCACCTGCCTGTTACGTTATATTTTTAAGATATTCATAAAAAAAATTGTTTCTAGAAAATTTACCCCGGAATTAATGCCCTTCTCCATTTTTTTCTGTATACAAATATAATTATTATAATTATAAATATAATTATACAAACATTACTTTCCTGGTAAATATTCTTGTAACTTCCTGAAGAACTCGATTATGAAAACCGGCAAAAGTATTCTTAAAGTGGATACGCCTATATAGAAAAAGTTAGGTGGGAGCGAAACACTGGGAACCGAGCAATAATTATGTTTATTTGATAGAACTCTGAGGTTAGCAATTGTTCGAAAGAAAGAATCTGTTTTCTAGATCATGCTCGTAGAATGAACAGCAATAAACTTAGCAAAAAGGTACACGTAAGCCCCCAAAAATATATCGAAATGATTAGTTCCTTAAGTCCTACGGTGGTGATATTCCACGGTTACAACTTACTGTATGTGTGAACTAAACCCATTAGAACTCGTCCGGGCTGAAATAAAAAATTTTACAAGAAAATAATGTAACCAAAGGTTTCTCATTGGTCATTGGACATTCTCCGTTAATACGTTGAAAAGGGTGTCCAACCCTTAAAACGATATTTTAATTTACTTCGTTCCTAACTAGCTAGATAGCTGAAACTAAGAGGATATATTACGCAAAGTTCAACTATAAAAATTACTCCTTAAGCATTTCCAAAATGTACCCCTAAAAGGTTGAAAAGGGTGTTCAACCTTTAAACCAATATTTTTATTTAGTAAGTTCCAGACGAGTTAGATGGCTGACCTTCGGTGATGTTATTTATAGTGCAACTAAAAAAATATACTAGCTACCTAATAATTTCCAAAACCTACCCCTAAAATGTTAAAAAGGTGGTAAATCAAACCAACTGCCCTATTTTTATGTACTAAGTTCCGGACGACTTAAATGGCTAAAACTTGGTGGAGATGTTACATATCCTACGCTAAAAAAAACTACATCTCAACAATTTCAAAAATTTACCCGTAAGGGGTTGAAAGAATCGTCAACCCTTAAAAGTATATTTTCAGTTTACTCAGTTGCAGACAAGCTAGAGATGGCTGAAACTGGGTGGATTTTTTGTTTTTTGGAGATGAAACTGGGTGGAGATGTTACCTATAGTTCACCTAAAAATATTATTCCTTAACGATTACAAAAATCGTACCCGTAAGGGAGTAAAAAGCTTAAACCAATATTTTTTGTTTGTTTAGCTTCGTATGAAGTAGATGGATGAAGATCGGTTGTGGTGTTAAAATTCACATATTAGATTTTTCCAAATCGGAAAATCTTACCTATGATTTGTTTTTGATATGATTCATGTAACCCTAATTTGAAAAAAACTGAATTAAAACAAAATTAGGCCTATACTCGGGTGAAACCGGGACAGCCAACTAGTAGCTTATATAATCGTAGAAAATAAAAAAATGTTTGTAATAAAATTGAAATCTATTAAATAATAAGCACAAATAATGGGCATATTTACCATTTAATTACACCACGGTAATGCATAACAAAACCCAAACAAAGTCATTCCAAAATTCTTTTTACCCGTTTGTTTGTTTGTTTGTTAAAAATAACATAATAAAACAAAAGTGATTAAAAAGTGATTTCGTGATTTGAAAACACAATACATTTGAAAGTAAACGTAGGATAGCTGGTTCTTGACTTCGTGACTTTCCACATACGTATCTGATGCCAATGTCAAATCATCACAAAATTGTAACTATACTTATTACCACGGCTGAGGGTAAATAAAATATTAGAACTTATTATTGAACATAAAATATCTTCCTTTTAACTTTGAACTATATAAGAACCATATAAGAACTTCCTTTTAACTTTGAAATGGCACAATTTAGACCATGCACTCAGAAAGTTGACTCAGTTTATTCTACTGTTCTTCCTAATCTTCCGTAAACGATGAAATCTTTTCATTCATTCAGATCTTTTCGTTTTTCCTCTTTACAATACACACCTTTTTTACTTTTTCTTGCCCTTTATGAAAGATTGTTTTTATGTAGCTTTCTCGAAATCGGGTTTTTCACCGGATATATGACACGTTTCCAGGCCCCTGAATCCAAACAAAACGTTCTTACCGATTCGTCAACGGAAGGGAATTCATAAAATTGGACTTCTTGTATAATATTCAGATGAACTAATGTCCCCTAGCCGTGGGAGTGAGAGAATGCATATCGCTCTCACTCGCACAAGCCATACGCGCCGTTCCAATAACATTGTCGTATAATTTTACTCATTGTTGTGAGCAAGAGTTTACGCATGCAGTAAACTAACAAGCAAGATAACGACTGTAGTATGTTTTCAGATTTGGATTATAATGGTAAAGACCTTTGTGCGCATGCGTAGTTATGCCACATATCTCCCTCTCACTCGCTCGGCTATGGGACATTAGTTCGTCTGATACTTATACATATGATTGATAAATTAGTGAAGCGACAATGATGATCATGCAGAGTTGAAATTCAGCTTGGAGAAACGACCTTGACTATTTTTTTTGTCATCAGTCTCTCGACTGGTTTGATGCAGTTCTCCAAGCTGTTATATCTTGCGCAAGTCGTTTCATATCCATAAATCTGCAACACCCCACATCTTTTGTAATTTGCTTTAAATATTTTTTTTAACCCTTGCCTCCACCTACAATTCACTCCCTCAATATTACCCTCCATTTATTGATAGAACAATTCCTGGATTTCTTAAGATATGTCCCACTAGCCTATCCCTTCTTCTGGTAAGATCTTTTCTTAAACTAGACTTTGACTAAGCAATAAATCAAGTTAAGTGATAAATCTGACAGCCCAGCATTTACAAGAAAGCTCACATTTCTGCGATTCCGGTTATAGTTGTAACTTGCAATAAATATAGACAGTTTCCACTCTCCACAAGCAAGAGTGCACCACAGTCGGACATTAAACCAAAAAAAAAAGAAAAAAAGCCATATGAAAAGTCGCTATCTATACTGATACCAAGTCTGATAGACCGAAACACCAATACCGACTGCTACCTTTAATACTATTTTTCAAAGTTGATGAGCTCTGAACGTACGCATTACTCCCTACCCACTTCATAGCTAGCCAATGACTTGCCCGAACGTTGCCAATACTTGCTCTGGTAGCTCTGTTATATTATTTTGTCAGCCAATTTTTTGGTGTTTTAATAACAATTTTAATGCTAGACAGTGGCTACCGGTGTACTTTGATGGTTGGGGTTCAATTAACCATACTCTCTCAGGAATGGTCGACCTGAGTCTGTACAAGACTACACCTCATTGACACGTCATACACACCATCCTCATCTCATTGGGTCATGGGGTTGCTTATTGTTCTGAATTGAACAGATTACAACGTACACAAATTAAGAGTTAAAAATAATAATAATAAAAAAAAATTAAAAAAAAACCTATGAACATACAATGAGCTGATATAAAGTATTGCATGTAAAAGCGCTCTATAATAAAATTGATCTGTTCTGTACGAAATGCAAGACACGAGTGAACTACTCCAGCTGTTTTACGCATGCGAGTGAAATGTTTCTTACGCTGATACATTCGTACAATCTGACAACGTTGGCAAGCGTTCTGATTGGTTTTAACGCGTGGAAAAGCAGAGCTTATCAACCGTGAAAAACATTATAAACTTACTTTTGACATCACTCAGCAGACAAAATCCAAGTAGAAAAACAAGAAGGTGTAAGGAATAACTGTGTACCCTTAATCCACTTCAATTTACATGCAACAAAGTAACGGTTGGTTCGTCGTGAGAAAGTGAGAAAGGAATTCCCCTTCCACTCCACATCACGTGTAATACTAGCCGAACCGCATAACAACGGCAGCTTGAACGCTACTACTCTGCCTGATATTATTAGCTACTATTAAGAAATGAAAACCAGACTTACAGTTAACTTAATTTATTGGCATTTATTCAATCTGAAATAAATTAAAAAGTAAGTACGGAAAAATATTTTTTGATATCCCTGTTGCCTGTAAGACGCGTTCCATAATGGCACACTTTCTATCATTCAATTATACATCAGGTCCCTCTTTCACTTCCCGCTCAAAAAACTTTATCACAATATTAATAATTTTACGACATTGACTAAGCAAAACTTAACCTTTTTTGCCGACTTCATTTTTTCCCCTATTTTCACTCATTTTATATGAACTCAGAACTGAACCGAGTCATCGAAAAAGTAAACAGCTTTGAATTATATAAGACCCTGCATTAGAAATTAAAATCCGATAAATAGCATTTTAGTAAACGATAAAAATAAATACATGAGATAGAACAAGAAAGATAGATTATAACATTTGTGTAGAATAACACTTCACTTCAATAACTAACTAATCACTAACTAATTATAAATAATTAATCACTTCAATACGCTAAGGTTAGAACTCAACTACAAAATTATCAAGTTGTAAACGCACTACTCACGCACACTCCTTTCCTTATTAAATGGATTTTTCCATACAGACTACTCCCACCAGCTTAGACTGGCCCAAGGCACTATGACGTCACTTTTTCCTTTTACAGAATATTTTCACTATACGAGACTACTATCGGTTTCATAATCATAGACACCCGAGTTTGAACCCTTGCATCACCAAAACTATGAGTCGGATTTCAATATACTTTACATCAAAATTTAGCTCGTTTTATTCTGCGTTGACCCATAATAGATTCAGGCAAAATGGATTGTAGTGCCCACCCCCCGCATTACCCATATATTTTTCAAAATTCTAAAAATTCTACCACAACATTGGCCAAACGATATTTCATATTACTAACATATCTGTACTAAGTTTTTTACATTAAATAAAACGATTGTTTGCCCGTGCCGAACTATGGAGCGGCTACCAAGATTGCAAGGGTTCAGAATATTGTTAATAAATCAAAATTTAAATAACTTACGATTTTGAAATTTTCGTACATCCTGTAAGAATATAATTTTCTATGTTGTGTTAAAATTTCAAACTTTTCGGTCAAATACTTATCGAGTTACACGCCTCTAAACGCATGAAATTTGTTGCGGTATCAAAATAATCGGGTCTTTTTGTCTTCCAACCTCGATATGGCAATTTTTAAACCACATTAAAAATATAGGACTATTATTGGTAAACGCAGAGCTAAATAACAGATTCTCTGTCATTGGTATAGGTAAATGAGCTAAATTTTTATGTAAAGTATGTTAAAATCCGACTCATAATTTTGGAAATGCAAGGGTTCAAACTCGGGTGTCTACGATTATGGAACCGATAGTAGACTCCAATACCAGAGGTTTAGAATTTGTTAAAAATATCATTACCATCAGCTATGGTATTCAGTATATTAAATGTAGCTACATCCGTATGACATAAAGTTCGAATATTTTAAATATATAATTCACGCTTTAAATCTCTTTCTAACTACTGTATTATTGTTGGATTCTTATAAGAAAAAACTTTTTAACTTCTCTTAAAGTTTTCACGATCTTTAATGTATTGTTATTATTACTTTTGTCATATAGGAGGAGAAAGTATTACTCGTAAGTCTTTTTTTTCTTATCTATAAGTTCAATAAAAAAAAGAGTATTTACTTTAATACATAAACTTGTGTAACATTTCAATTAATATTATTTAATTAATGAAAGAATAAATAAATAATACGAAGTGTAATAATAAAAATAATAGATAAATATTTTATTGTTCCATTTAATATAATGGAATGATTGTGAATAAGTGCATTGGTATTTAAGTTTGCATAATACCTTCCAGCGTAGATTATAAAATTAAAATCACACAACACGAATGTATTCTTAAATAAATACAATAAATGATAGATACTTCCTGGAACGTTTCTTGTTTGAATAGAAGGCAGATAAAAGAAGATGCTTTACAGAAGAGATTATGATTACACGAGCTTCCGACGTTAATGTTGACTCGCTTTAGATAAATAAAAAGGTGGATATTAAAGTAGGGCATGCGGAAATGAAATAAATTTAATAGTTAAATATTTCTTTTGGAATTTATCATCGTATTATTTGTTAAAATGATTGGCAACCATATTGTATTTTTAATACTTTAAGAGCTTAGAAAGAGAATCTATCTTGAAATGTGTTTGTTTTTGTTTAATTGCAAATTAGTGAACATTTTTTGTGCTTGAAATATAGCTATTATTTTTAATTACATCAAAATTTTACCCTCATCCCTTAAAATCAAAAGATTAGGAGGAGCCTTCTTTACTATTGCTGTTGCACCGGCGTTTTCATTATCAGTCTCTCTAGTATCTACCAAACCGTTTTCTTTTTCTTTTATCAGGTTGGTGACAACAAAACTGTTAAATATTAGCTTCTTCACATCCTTAATTTCCTTCTTTATTTTTCGAATTTTGGGAAGAGAACATCACAGTAGTTAGCCACTCGCTCACGGCTTTTGTTAAGAGGCACGGATAGGCATTTTTGTTTAGCTTCAACTTCATAGCATATTATTAAATTGCATATTAGATTTCGTTAACACTGTGAATAGTTCGATCACGTTTTCGAGAAACTGACATTTCTGTAACAAACAGTTAACCTACAAAAGGTTCCGCGATATACTGTATATGCTCTCGGTATAGTATAAATTGTTATGTTTGTCGTACTGAAATTAAAGCAGTTGGGCATGCGCACTGATGCTTTTCTCCCTTTACCCCTTGTTGCAAACAAGGGCTAACTCGTGACTCAAGTAACTATACTTATAGTACAAAAACATTCACCCTGTATTTAGACTTATTCCATAAACGAAAAAGTCCTTTAAAAGCATTGGTAGACTTTTCAGAATTCGAGTCCATTGGATTTTATGGTTAGATCTTTCATAATTTAAAATGTTGCAATTTTTTAATAAAATTAAAACACATATGTTTTTTGATTAAACAATTTAAAGAATTAAAACTTCAAGGGAAAATTTAAATGTGAATAATAGACATATACAAACAAACAATAGGCTTAATCAGAGTTAAGTATTCAACATAATACATTACCAAAAGAATTTCATAGCTGTTTTTTTATAATTGTTACTTAATATAATTTTAATCAGCGTGAAAATCGCGTATTTTTATTTTTAATATTCTCCTTGTCAATTTCATTGATTAAATGTGTAGTAATCATAATTTTTGTACATTATAATGTATACGCATTATAAAATTAATTTAATTTGCATAAGTTCACATGCAATAATCATCTGCATATTTTCACTGTAATGTAAAGATGATTGTGATTATAATAAACTTTACATTATTTTTAGGTTAGATTAACGTTATGTTAGGTAGTTAACGTTGCAATGTGTACCAGGTGCCTGAAAATTTATTGTAACATTGTTCGTGTTTAATCTAGAAATAGTTAAGGGGAGATTGCACAATGGTTTTAACTCAAAATTTCGATTTTTAGTTTTTTTGTTTTTCAGTAGTTTAGGCCTAGATCTACCAGAAAAACATTAAATTACGTCACAAAATATTTTTATGAAAAAATTAAGTTTTATCAGGTTTAAACAGAAAAATTATCATGTTACGAAGAACGAATGTTTTTTCATAATTTTATACTGCTCGTTTTAGTGCAAAGAGAATTTTAGTTTTTAAAATATCTGCATCACGGTTTTTAATACTCTCAGCTGTTTGGTTCAGCTTTCTGAACAACTTTTGATGGGAAATTTATTTGTTTGTTTTTGGTTTGTGCCTTTTTGTTTCTTACCTTTTCCTGTAAATTTAGATTTTTAACACTAAGGTACATTTTTCTCAGAAACCGATAAACCTACCAGGCTGAAATTTTGACCAGTTAATTGTCTTGTATAGACACATGTACCGACATTTTTATTACTTCCTCAGGTGCTTCAAAAATTAGTAATACGCAAAACACGTGGAAAACAATTTGTAAAAATTTTATGTTATTCATAATTTAAAAAAAATGGTATGGTCCAAAGATTAAATTGAAAAAATGTCAGTAGCTCGAGAAGAAACCCGACACCCATAGTGTGTAAAGTTTAATTTTCCTATCTCTTACTTATCCTATGAAAAATGTACCTAAAAATAGTAAATTTAACATTGGCGGGATACAAAGTACAGTCTCCCCTTTTATTGTAATAGGTTGCTTATTTTGTAGGCCCTGTAAGTTGCCATCATTTCTAAGAAATTGAGTTTTGTATGGGGTGGAATCAGTGGCGGATTTATCAAAAGGTTTGAAGGGATCACTACCGGGATGTCTGGGAGGGCGTATTCCATACACATTCTAAAACACGTTTTGCGCATTTCTGAGCCTAAAATTTTCAATTTTCATACTGTTAGGTATAACAGACAAATGGAACAATTTTAGGCATTTACGAAATTTAACAATAGGAATTGCTAATTTGAAATTTAACCCTTTCAGTGCCGAAACAATATTTAAAAGTTTGATGTAACGTGCTATTTAATTTGAATGAGGGTGTACAAAAAGTGCTAGGCCCTTATTTCTAAAACTTCCAGGCGCAAGCCTGCCATTGGCGACCAAAATTTCAAAGTTACATAAAAATAAAATTTCCTTTTAAAAAATTATTTTTATTGTGTTCATAAAAAAAGAAATCGTTCTAACACTAAAAATATTCAAATTAATTTTTTTTAGTTTATTTAAAGTCGCATCGACAGCTTGGTCGTTAGCAACTACTGTGGGTTTTGGTACCTTAACGGTGGGTTTAACGTGTTAAAATTTCCAGACCCTAGCCGGGAATCAAACCCGGGACTTTTTGCTTTGTAGGCTAGCGCGCTAGTCTGAAAAAAATTCTATTAATTTTTGTTTAATTTTTTTTTTGGAAATGTTCGGTTATCCGGACGTTGGCACTTTGTGCATAACTAACGGGCGTCCGGTAAACCGGATGTTATCTTTACATAAAATATATTGACGTCCTGTTTTCCGGACTTTGTTACTGAAAGGGTTAAAAGAATTTTATATCATAATGCCTCATACAACAATAAAAATATGAAAATAATTTATTGGTAAAGGTTTACAGTAATATTAACCACTTACAATAATAATACAGTAGCCTGTCTAATATTGTACTTGCATAAAATATTTATGTTAGAGAATTACTAAATAAGTTATTAAAATATGTTATGTTGGGTACTTATTCTACTGTATCCGCATCTTGTAAGAAAATAATTTATAAATAAAAACTTGGTCAAATTTGTTGAAATACGAAAGGGCGAAAATCAAGAAAGAATTACATACGACACAAGTTTATTTGTGTAAAATAAACTGTTGGACAGTATGATTAAGTACATCTTCACACAAAAAAAAACAGTGTTTTGTTTTAGAAATACAAAGAAATTGTGTTAAGCTGAAATATGCAAATCTTATTTATAAAGATACAAAAGACTATTAAAATAAATTTTTTAAAAATTTGGAGGTGGTCATGATCTTTATGACACCTCCCTGTAAATCCGCCACTGGGTGAAATATGTTGAACAAGGGTAGTGAATTGCGATGAAATGAATGAATGAGATGTTTTTCTAGGAAATCGAAAATAGTAAACATTTTTGTTTTTATAACTTCAATAGTATTTAAAATTGTCGTTTGATTTTCCACTACGTCCTGATAGTGTCACATTATTATTTTTCCACCAATTTAAGTTATACTGTCGTAAAACTTTTTGTACAACCTGTACTTAAAAAAGTTATTTAAATTCAATAGACCGCTGGTTCTTAACAAGTCGGATGAGAAAGAATAATGCAATTCATGAGAATTTTCGTCTCATTACAAAATGCTTATCAAGTTCATGACAAATATGAATTACGTGATTTAAAGTGGTACTAGCATAGCCTATAGCTACGGTAAACACGTTGCAAAACCACAGAAATTCCTTCTGTTTTTTATTTTTATTTTTTTTTATTAAAACCTATTTTCATTATTTGATTCGTGCGAAACCATAAACGGAAGAAAAAGAATTGGAAAACTCTACGACTTTTCTGCTAATAAGTTTATAGACCTACCAATTGTTTTGGAAACTCATAATTTTGCTCAACAAAGATTTTGTTTCTTTCTTTGCAGAAAAAATTAAAATAATTGTCATTAATGTCCTCCAAGGCTAGTTTTACTTTCTATTGCCCTTTATGAATAGGTATATAAGGAAGGCAAGCATTGTTTTCATATCGATTTTTCGAATTCGAGTTTTTCAGGGAATACACGTTTTCAGACCCCCCTGAACCCCATAAAAAACATGTTTTTACCGATTGGTCTGTGTGAGGACCAAATATCTCAAGAACGGAATTGCGTACGAATTTGAAATTTTTAATTTAAGGTAGGTACCACTACCGGACCCGACACGAACACTTTCATCAAAATCGGTCAACCGGAAGTTTATTCATGCAATTTTTAACTTTTTGCGATTTTCCCAAAAACGGCTTCTACAATTTCTTTTTTAAATCGCGTAATTTAGGTACTACATTTTTATACTCTACAAGATAGGGCAAGCGCCATTGTTAACTAAAATTCTTGGGGGGCCTGTGCTCTCGTGATAAAAAATATTTTTTTTTAATATTGCAGCCTTGGTATTCAGTTTACAACAAAAGTGCTTACTTAAGGTTATAGAAAATTAAAAAAACCTACAACTTTTATTTCAAGCATTTTCTTCTACAGAGCGTAGAATTTAGCATCAATTAGTGATTTTCTGTATTTTGTTTCTCAAAATTGGTAAAAAATGGGATTTTTTTGAATATTGGAGCCTTGGTATTCATTTTACAGCAAAAGTGTTTATTTAAAGTTATAGAAAATTTAAAAAATACCTACTACTTTTATTTCAAGAATTTTCTTCTGCAGAGTGTAGTTTAGCATCAATTAGTGATTTTCTGTAATTTTTTTCTCAAAATTGGTAAAAAAGGGATTTTTTAAATATTGCAGCCTTGGTATTCATTTTACAACAAAAGTGTTTATTTAAGGTTATGGAAAATTAAAAAAACCTACAACTTTTATTTCAAGCATTTTCTTCTACAGAGCGTAGTTTAGCATCAATTAGTGATTTTCTGTATTTTTTTTTCCTCAAAATTGGTAAAAAATGTGATTTTTTTAATATTGTAGCCTTGGTATTCATTTTACAACAAAAGTGTTTATTTAAGGTTAGAAAAGTAAAAAACCTACAACTTTTATTTCAAGCATTTTCTTCTACAGAGCATAGTTTAGCATCAATTAGTGATTTTCTGTAATTTTTTCCTCAAAATTGGTAAAAATTAGGATTTTTTAAAATCAATTAGTGATTTTCTGTAATTTTTTCCTCAAAATTGGTAAAAATTAGGATTTTTTAAAATATTGTAGCCTTGGTATTCATTTTACAACAAAAGTGTTTATTTAAGGTTATAGAAAATTAAAAAAACCTACAACTTTTATTTCAAGCATTTTCTTCTACAGAGAAGAAAATCTTTCTTTAAAAATCTTCTTTAAAACTCTTTTATTTTTCTTTATTTTACGTCGCATCAACTACAGTGGTCATTAGCGACGACGTTGGGTTGTAACTGTGAAGGATGAAATTATTTTATGTAACGTATGAAAATATGCCATGTCTGAGTGAGATTCGAACCCAAGACCGCATGATGAGAGGCGAGCACGTTACCAACTACGCCAATGTATGTACAGAACTTACTTTAGCATCAATTAGTGATTTTCGGTGTTTTTAAATTCTACAGAGGTTAATTTTCATTTTGCATCATTCACTCATGATTAAAATGATGGGCATTTGTCACTTTATATCGAAGAGGTAGGTGTTTGTTTCTTCCCAATATTAAGTTATTTAGCATCCTTACATTTTTGTGAGTTAAAGCTACTACAGTATCAACAAAGTTTTTTGAGTTTTTTTTAAATTATTTGTTGAAGATTTTTGAGCACCCTGTTTAATAAATAATTATGAATGTTACAATACACACATCTTATGTAGCATACATTTACACACATTGTTGAACTGATGATAAATGAATGCAGAATTAGAATTTCATCACATATAATTACATACCTATGTACTGTGCTTATTTATATGCATAAAAAATAAGAATTATTTTATTGCTAAACGGTTGAGAACCTTTTTTCTGCATATTAAATTCCATTGTCAATTGTCCTTTTTTTAAACTTAAGAAAAAATATTATTTCTGAAATATGAATTTCAATATTTCATCACAGTTTTTCTTTTTTAACTTTTAAGGGAGGACTAAGTAAAAATATTGTAACATTGTGATATTCTAGAAATGTCTGTTGTTTAGGTCATCAGGCGGTCATCAGGACTACACTGTGACAAAAAAAAATATATATATATATAATATTTAAATATACATATTATGTCACTAAATTACCAACTACTGCAAGCTTATGTACTACAATCAATAAGTGTGTTAACTTTTAATATTTACTCAAAAGTACACAATTTTCTGAGTATTGGCTTTGATATTTTGGGTGTTTATTTATTTTGAGTTGATTGTTTTAATTTAGTAAAATATTTTTTAGAAAGAAATTCTTGTGCAATCTAAAAAGTCTGATCAATCAAGTAATTTCAGATATTTTTTAATGAATACAAATTAGCACAACATTTTAAAAATTGGGGAAATTTTTTTGATGTATTTTCTCCCCACTGAAGTACGTTTTTGTTCAAACAATTAACTGTTGTACCTAATGAATGCAAATTAGCACAACATTTTAAAAATTGGGGCAGTTTATAGATGTATTTCTCCCCGCTGAAGTACGTTTTTGTTCAAACAATTTTATTGTTGTGGTTAGCTACGTAATAATCGGTTCTGTTTATTGTTTTATGATAGTGTAAATTAAAATTTTGTATAAAAGTATTTTGCTTCACATTCATTATTACCTCAAAAATTTAGAGTGAGGGAACTGTAAGCAATTTAAACTTCTAAATAGTGGTCTGCATGAGGTGACGTGGTTAGCTCCCACGTATGGTTAGGTTTTTTATTTTAAATTGTTTAGTCATGACTAAACATATAGGGTGTGGCTATTAAATAGCGAGACGACGTTATAAAAATTTTGTTTTTATTTTATATATAATCACTTATTGTCACCTTGATATACACTCCTCTTTCCCTACAACGCTCCATGCGAATTTTCCATTGTTGGAAACAGTGCTGGAAGTCATCTTCTGTCAGCTCCTTCAGGACACGTGCCGCTTTCTCTTTTACAGCTTCCACAGACTCAAATCTTGTCCCTTTTAATACAGATTTCACCTTAGGGAACAGGTAGAAGTCACATAGTGCAAGATCTGGTGAATAAGGTGGATGTTCTAACACAGATGCTGTACTTGGTTAGGAACCTCTTGACAGATAACGCAGAATGAGCTGGTGCATTGTCTGGTGGAGAACCCATGATTTGTCCTTCCACATTTCGGAGCGTTTTTTCCTGATTCTTTGACGTAGTTTAGAAAATACCTCAAGGTTGTAATATTGATTAATTATTTGACCTTCAGGAACCCAGTGAAGGTATACAATCCCATGGATATCACAAAAAAACAATCATCATTGCTTTAAATTTTGACTTGCTCATTCGAGCTTATTTGGCTCTCAGTGAAGTTCGGCTCTTTCAGTGCATGGATTGGCACTTCGTTTCCGGATCATAAGTAAAAAACCATGTTTTATCATATGCTATTATCTTCTACCTGTTCCCTAAGGTGAAATCTGCATTAAAAGGGACAAGATTTGAGTCTGTGGAAGCTGTAAAAGAGAAAGCGGCACGTGTCCTGAAGGAGCTGACAAAAGATGACTTCCAGCACTATTTCCAACAATGGAAAATTCGCCTGGAGCATTGTAGGGATAGAGAAGGAGTGTATATTGAAGGTGACAATAAGTGATTATGTATAAAATTAAAATAAATTTTTTTATAACGTCAGTCTTGTTATTTAATAGCCACACCTCGCAGGTGTAGTATGTCTTCAAAATTAATTGTTGCCAAAAAGTTATGTTCAATATTCATGAAATTTAAATTATTTAAGCGTGGTTGTGCCATGCGATTTTGTAACTCATCTTTTATTAGCTTCAACTTCAAAAAAGAACATTTTTCAGATGTGCTGGTCACAAATAAAGTGAGAAAACAATTCTAAATGATGATGTTTAGATGTAATATTTTGGAGTTGCAGACTTTTTACATTTGAAAATGTTCAATCTTTCTATGGCACTACATCTCAGACGCCTCAAGTCGTTTCGTCGCATGTCAACATAGTATAGAATTTCAATACATTACCTCACTGTTAATATCAATAATAAAATTATGCGAATAGCTTACTTAACCTTGTGATGCTATAAATTTAATAAACTCTGTTGTAATCTGTGAATCACCTGTCACACAATGATATTTTAATACAACAAATATTTGACCCAGTTTATTAAACAATGTCTTATGATTATTACAATTATAAATTTATTGACATCATTTTTTATATAATTGCACCTAAAGTAAAACTATTACAACAAATTAATATCATGTTCTATTATGCTCATAAAACTTATTATAATATTATACAAAAAAGAATAAATATAATTATGATGAAAATTGGACTATTTGATAGGAATATTTAATCATCATAACAAAATACATATGTATTACATCACACTGATGTTTTTAAAGTATGCTTGATTTTTTTTAATTTATACAGGAGTGGTTCATGTACAGTAAAACCTCCACAAACGGCCACCTCTTCTAAGTGTCCAACTCTAAACCGACCAGTTTTTTTGGGAACCATAGTATTAACATTTGTCCATAACAGGCAGGTGAAGGGTTGAATTAATTGGACTCGATCTGTTGGTTCCAGGGCTACAAAAAATAGTTCTGTTTCTTATCACATGGTCAGCCAATTATGTGACTAAGCATTAAGCATTTAAGAACAGAAAAGGTAGAGGTGTAAAAAACACTAGTCAGAGTTATCTCCTCTGAGAGTAATGAATTTCACTCTACAGCCAGACCCTGTGGTAAATGGTGAAGGTGTAATTTACAAGGTGGAAAGTGGATGCTTTTTAGAGGGCCTGGTATGCTGATATGCATACTCTTTCAACTCAGTGAGGAAAGCAATAGTAAACCACCTCACTCCTCGTTTTTACTTAGTAAAACCTCTAGAGGTTCAAACCAGCCTTTCTGGTCAGGCTTTTGACCTAAACAACAACAATGTCAACCTATTCTTCGACCTCCGCTAAACGAGCACTCTCTAATTCGACAGGATCGGTAAAAACGAGTGAAAACAACCACTTTAATTTAATAAATATACTACAGTAATTAAAGGCAGATGGACTTATCCGTATGTAATACAGACTAACCAAGCACTAATTGGTACTGCTACCTCGAGTATTGACAGGTTTATAAGCTCTGCAAGACAAACTAAGCTAAAAATGTTCATTGTATCGTACGGTTTTGATCCTTTCATTGTAGCTGTACACGATGAAACTTTTATATATATTTTTTTAATCCTAATGTGTGTACGTTGCAATCTGTTCAATTTAGAACAATAAGCAACCCCATGACCCAATGAGATGAGGATGTCTACCACATATAACTGTTTTTATTGTCTCTTTATTTACGTTCCATACATTGTACGTCCTGAAGAAAACTGTTGTAAGTCAAAAAATGTAAATTTTTCAGAAGAGCAAAAAGAAGATTTCACTCTTTCTTATCTGTGAATTATAATATCAAAATAGAATTTACTGTGTTTTTCTTTCAGCATTTTCAAAAGTATGAACTACATTCATGAGCAAAAAACCAGGCCACCTATTTTTCCTCATTTTTTATGTAGGTATGTTTTTATATTAAAAGATACGAAAACTTACGAATACGAAAATTTAAGATACGAAAAATCTCAGAAAAGGATGGCCTGGGTCTGTACAAGGCTACATCTCATTTACAAGTCATACATAATATCATCTTCATCTCATTAGGTCATGGGGTTGCTTATTAATCTGAATTGAACATATTGCAACGTACATAAATTAGGAATAAAAAAAAGTAAAAAAATAGAAAAAATACTTTATACCACCAGCAATAGAATGGCAAGAACCAACAAATCTTCTTAGCTCCTTAGCAAACAAACAAAAATATTTTGCCTTTAAATTAAATAACAAACAATGGATTACACTAAACTGTTTAAAAATTAACAAATTTTTCAATTTTAAAATGATCAAGTTAAACATACCAGTTCTGGTTTTTATGCAAACATTAAAAAGACTGGTCCTTTCAAAAATGTCACTTGTTCTACAGCCATCCACATGTTCCTAGTAGCAGGTATTTCTTCCTCATGATTATACAATGGCTTCCATTCGCCAATTCATCCCTCGAATCAGCTTCTGAATATCAGCCTGGTCAATATCATTGTACTCTTCACATAGAACATTTCTGAACTGATGTGGTAAACTGTTGTAAGGAGGTAGACGACTTCTAACTCGCTTTCCTAACATGTCCCACACATGCTCAAGTAGATCATGTCAGAACTTTGTGCTGGCCACACCATTCTGTTCAGTCCAACCTCATCATGGAACTCATTCACAATCATTGCAGCATGAGGATGGCCATTGACATGCATCAAGAGGATCTCTTTACCAATAAATGGAGCAAAGGTACTACATGCTGAATTAAGATCTCATCAATGTAAAGTTTCTTAGTTTGCTCCTACTGTCAACAAATCTGTACCTTAGAGCAAGAACAACCAATGTCATTCTTTTACAAAAATGAGTAAAAAACGTTATCAATGTTACTTTTTGAACGACCAATGTCCATTATGTATAGTTCATGAGATATTGCATGAACCAATGTCAGTCAGCTGCGTGAAAAATAATATTGCTAGGACAACCAAACAGAACATTGGTTCTCAAATACCATAATTTCTTCATGCAAAAACAACCAGTCATAATTGGTTATGATTGCAATAAAAATTTTCTAAATGAAGTTCGTTAGCAATAAGAACAAATTTTGACATTAGTTGTTTTTGCAGTAACTTTTCTTAATTTTTGCTGCCATTGTAGCTGACTTAGGTGGAATTCCTGGTGTTGTTTAAAATTTTACCCAGATCTTTCTTTGCTCTTTTCTCAAAACTGTTTTTTTTTTTTGACATTGGTTGTTCTTGTTTTAAGGTACAGAAATAATGATGTCCTGAGCATGCGCATTATTTAAAAATGTGTACACGCTGATTAAAAACTAACTACAAAATAATTTTAAACGTACTTAAATACAAAATACTTTTAAAAGTATTTTAATATATTTGTAAATAAAACTTACTACATCATTTATCATGACTGATGTTAAAGTACTGAACAATAAATTTATAAAAATGGTATACTTTATTTCCATTCTTTTTCATAAATTAACATAGTTACAAGTTATAATTATGTATTACCTCTGATCTGTATGACCAAACAAGAGAATTTTAAAAGAAAACATTTTGATTTTAATGATCAATTCAATTATTTTAGTGATGAATTCATAAAATCGGCCATTAAGCTAAAAGTACACAATTTGTTCGAAATAATGAGCCTTCCAATGTGCGGTAAATGATGACCCAGACTTGTCATATTTCAAAAGAACAACTTTTCAAAAAGTTTTAAAATCTTTAGGTTTTAAATATTTAAAAAGAAATACAAAAATCTTGTTATTGATACGAGTTATACTAAATTAGAGTTACCTGACAAAGAATGTTAAAATATATAAGTAGCTCTTTATAGTTTAATAAATAAACTACATTATAAACATTACATTTTTTAAATTTTAAGTCAATAACATTAATCCAATTTAAGACATAGTAAACTTAATAGGAATACAACATCCATAAAGTCGTGGACCCTAACGTACACCCTGTAGTAGCTGGCTTTGGTTTGTTGACAGTAGGAGCAAAGTAAGGACGGCTGAACTATAGCTTGCTGCAGTCAAAGAACCTGCATCAATGAAAACAAATTCTGTGCAAGCTTCATAAAAAATGCCACCTCACACCATTACTGACCCACCTTGGAAACTGACTCTTGAACTGAAGGTGCATTGAGCAAAACATTCTCCTTGTCTTCTTTACACTCTTTTCTGTCCATCTGAAGACCTTATAGAATCAGCTGATTATTTATGATTTATCCAGAAAAAACATACCCACTACGAAAAATTTTTAAGAAATATAGGTGGCTTGTTTTTTTTTTGCCTGTGAGTTTAAATACTAAATACTGAATGTTCTTATACGTTTTTACAAATAATTTTTAAATAACAATACAAATTAAACCAAAATTACTTGATGTATTTTAGAAGAATTGGGTAGTAAGACAAAATTCATTACTCCTTAAAAAATATACTCATAAAATATCTACATACTTTCTGAAGAATACTGATGTAACTCAAAATAATACCTTGTTCGCCATCAGTCATATCTCAAGCAACCATAACATTCCAAATAAAACAGTAATACTAAGTCTAAATAATATTCTTTTCTACTAAGACAAAACAAAAACACCTACAATAGTTTCCAGACAAAGCGAGTCAACTTTTAAATAGTACAATTTTCACCGAAAATAGGCAATTTCTTCAAAACAAGTAGTTTGGAAGAAAAAAGATGTAACTGCCCTCGGGCGTAGAATTTAATAAACCACTTTTGTACAATTTTTGTGGGAGTTACTACTCTATATTTATTTCATTATTATGCAATAAAACACATTTTCTTTTTTTTTACTTATGACGGTTTTCTTCAGGGCTTACAACATAATTTACTATCACCCCCTGCATTTCTTTCTTTCATAGCATATGCTACAGTGGAAGATCCAGAAGGGGTGTACCATGAAGCTTAAAAACTATAGAAAAATATATCTTTACAAAGTTATTGTACTGGTCTAAAATTACAATATTGTATGGCTTAACAACTTGACTGCCAAGCCAATTTTTCAAGTCCTTCTTAACCAGCTGTGAGATCACAATCGGAGTTTCGCAAAATAACATTAAACTACGAGTTCCCATTTGGAATACAATTTTGAAATAATTTGTAGGAGATTCCGTTCAGAAACATATTTTGTATGTTTCTCTTTGTGCATTTGTGCAGCAAATTCTATAAATAAGTGAATTGGTATATTTAGTTTCCTAGTACCTACATAAATGTTTTACACATTTTATTTTTTTTTTTTTTTGAATTTTTAGTAAATAAATGTAAAGTTTTAGTTTTTAATCTGTTGAGTAGATCATCAGCCAAAAGGCTGGTTTGAACCTCTAGAGGTTTTACTAAGTAAAATAAGGAGTGAGGTGGTTTATCAGTGCCTTCCCCGCTGAGTTGAAAAGTGTGCTTATCAGCATACCAGGCTCTTTGAAAAAGAGGAGAGATAACTCTGACTATACTATTTTTCAAAGTTGATGAGCTATGAACATACACATTGCCACCTACCCACTTCATAGCTAGCCAATGACTTGCCAGTAACGTTGCCAATACTAACATAATTCACAAAAAAAGTTTTTCGTAACTCTTGTAATACGTGCTCTCAAAGCTCTGTTATATATTTCGTCAGCCATTTTATTGATCTTTTAATAATTATTATAACCTATGAACATATAACCAGCTGAATATATTATAAAGTATTGCATGTTAATGCGCTCTATAATCGATGTGTTTAGTACGAGATGTAAGACACGAGTGAACTACTGTGGCTCTTATACGCATGCGCTCGTAATGTTTGTGAGGCTGATACATTCGTACATTCTGACAAATGTTCTGATTGGCTAACACGTGGAACAGCAGAGCTCATCAATGGTTTTTTTTTTTTTTTTTTTTTTGGTTTAACGTCCGACTGTTTTGCAAATTGCTGCTAATGCAGACGGTGAAGGATGGAATGAATTTTTTGTAACGTATGAAAAAATGCCATGCCCGAGTGGGATTCGAACCCAAGACCGCGTGATGAGAGGCGAGCACGTTACCAACATCACCAACGCGGCTGGCTCTCATCAATGGTGAAAAGCATTATAGTGTCTTTTACACCTCTACCGCTTCTGTTCTTAAATAATTCAGTCATTAAATTGGCTGACCATGTGATAAGAAACAGAACTATTTTTTTAGCAATGGCCGATTATAGCTACCACACAACTCATTTTTACCTTATATTATACCTTATATCTCTTAAGATCTGCATGTGCACGCGTGTGTGAACAAATATCTCAAGATGGAATATTGTACAAAAAATGAAACTTGGAATTTAAGTTAGATATCACTATGAGACCTGACATGAACATCTTTTTTAAATTTGGTCAAACTGAAGTTGTAGTTTATTTATCCAATTTTTCACTTTTTTGCAAGTTTCTCTGAAACGACTGTCACAATTATTTTTAAGTCATCTTATTTATTAAAATGTTTTTACTGGCATAATTCGGTTGATTCACCATCATCAGAGTACACAAATTTAAAAAAAAACTGAATCTAAAAATGTGTTAAAATCTATAGATGCTGTATCATCAGTCATTCGTACAAAACTAACAATGACTAGAAGATACAACACCTTCTACAGATTTTAATGCATTTAGTTTCAGCTTTTTTTAAATTTGTGTACTCTGATGATGGTGAATCAACCGAATTATGCCAGTAAAAACATTTTAATAAATAAGATGACTTAAAAATAATTGTGATAGTCGTTTCAGAGAAACTTGCAAAAAAGTGAAAAATTGGATAAATAAACTACAACTACAGTTTGACCAAATTTAAAAAAGATGTTCATGTCAGGTCTCATAGTGATATCTAACTTAAATTCCAAGTTTCATTTTTTGTACAATATTCCATCTTGAGATATTTGTTCACACACGCGTGCACATGCAGATCTTAAGAGGAATTGTACTACTTTGTTTTGGAAAAGTTTGTTTTCCTTAGTCTAAAGTTTTATAATGTAATGCCCACCTTCCACTGCACAAGGGTAATGAGCATGAAATAGCTGAGTGAAACAGAGTAAAATAGTTTTGTTCTTCCACTAAGAAAGATTTTTGCAGAAAGAGGTATTTGCCTTCTACCGCCAGCGGGTACAAAACTGGGTAGCGGAGTGAGCTAGGCGAGAAATGAGATGGGTGAAGTTGATGCTTCCATTACCAGCAGACTGTGCGAGGCAGCCAGTTCATCTTTATTATCAAGCCAGCCAATCATTGAATCGAGCGGTTAGTTTTTAGTGTTTTTTCTTGTTTGTTCGTTTCTAGTAATAATGTCAGGCGATTCAAGTGATGATGACTACATAAATACAATAAGTAAATGCTTGTTACTCTATAGTTATCATAAGAAAAATAAGCTAACAAACCAAGATTTTGAATGAGCTACCACATTAGAAAGCCTGTCAGACACGATTTACTACTAATATTTTACGATTTACAAGATGAATATTTCAAAAATTATTTCAGAGCCAGTAGAGAACAATTTGAAGAATTGCTACCGCTTGTAAAAGAATATATAAAGAAACAGGATACAAACTTTACAAAAGCTATTTCACCAACAGAAAAACTTGCTGTCAAGTGAAAACTGATGGGAAGTGAAACGGACTTCGTTCCAAACTAGCATTGCAAAGCATGACAAAGCAGCCCCTTTTTTCTCGCTCAGCCCACTCTGCTTTTTCATCTATTGGTGAAAGCACTTCTATGAGATTTGATGTTGCGAGTCGAACGGAGTCCGTTCAAAATCCGCTCAACTCTGCGACCTCTTTTGTAACTCTTCCTACTCGTTCAGTCCCCTCCGCTCACTCTTTTCAGAGTGGAAGCACTTACATGACGTTAAATCATTGCGAGTTAAATGGAGTCCATACAGAGTCCACTTCGCTTGCTGTGGAAGGCGGGCTTAATACCTGATGAAGTGTCTAACTCATTTCATATAGTTAGAAGGAAACTTTAACACTGGATTTTTTCCTGTCATCCAGAAAAATTAGATGATATGTAGAATTCAAAAATAAATCTTTATAATGCATCCTGCAGTTTGAAATTAATTCTATTGTATCAAATGAATTTATATAATAAATTTCACTAACCTTTCTTTTTAACTGCGTCAATTTTTATTTTCACTTACACGTGTTTCGGTGGATCCACCATCATCAGAGTAAATATCATATAATTGAAACTAAAAACTTTATTTATTAAAAATGTACAGAAATGATACATGTTTAGTCAATTGTATAAAACTGACTGACTTTTATACAAATGACTGAAGATGTATCATCTTCTGTAGATTTTTAATAAATAAAGTTTTTAGTTTCAATTATATGATATTTACTCTGATGATGGTGGATCCACCGAAACACGTGCAAGTGAAAATAAAAGTTGACGCAGTTAAAAAGAAAGGTTAGTGAAATTTATTATACAAATTCATTTGATAAAATAGACATGTAGAGTGTTATTTGTTAACGCTATTCAAAATTACAATGATCATTTGGTTCTACCGAGATAAATGTTGGTACTGCTTGTGGAATGTTTGAGAGTGTGTTTCTGTGACTGAATCTATTTTTTCTCTTTAATTTTATTTGTTTTTTCTTTTTTTTATAAAATATATGATTATTTTGCAAGTTTTTTTTTTTTTTTTTGTTTAACGTCAGACTGTTCTGCAAATACTGCTAATGCAGACGGTGAATTATGAAATGATTTTTTTGTAACGTATGAAAAAATGCCGTGCCTGAATGGGATTCAAACCCAAGACCGCATGATGAGAGGCGAGCACGTTACCAACTTCGCCAATGCGGCCGGCAAAGTGATGCAAGTGATGCGAAGCTTAGTTTCATAATTTTCCTTCGGTCTAGATATTTTCCTATAGTCAAGATATTAAGACACATGTTAAATTCATTACTTACCAATTATTTTATAACTTTTTTATCATTACTTACTTGCTCACTGCACTAAGTGTGTTATCTAATAATTTTTACCAAATCATACACAATTTACCTCAGCATTCACTTAAAAATTTATTGCTGTAACCAAAAACTTTGAGAAAGCTCTTGTACACAGTAAAATGTTCAATCCATGAAGTACTTTTTTAGCTTTCTTCTTGATCAAATAGAGATTACCATAAATTTGTGTGTTTGTGCACGGGCATGCGGTTTTTTATAAGTGTGGAAAATTTTGTTTTCTAGGTATTGGATGCGTTTATTCATGTTGGAAAGGAGCAACCACCAGACTGATGATCCATAAAGAAGGAAGGAGTGAATTGTAGCCGTGTAAATTAGGAGTTTTATTGTTTTATTAAGGAGTGTGGAAACAGTAGCCAGTCTTCCTTCTTTTAAACATGCTTGTTAACTCACTGTTCACACCCATACATCTCAAAACAACATTGGTAACATGACTATAATGCTCTTCACCATTGATGAACTCTGCTGTTCCATGTGTTTAGACCAGTCAGAAAATTTTCCAGCATTTTCAAATTGTATGAATGTATCAGCCTGACAAACATTATGTGCACATGCGTATAAAATCCACAGTAGTTCGCTTATGTCTTGTTACTTATACTGACCACATCGATTATAATCGATGTGGTCAGTATGTGGTCTCTATAATTTATAGAGTGCGTTAACATGCAATACTTTATGATATAATCAGCTGGATTTTTTTCATAGGTTATAATTGTAATTGAAAGACCAAAAAAAAAAAAATGGCTGATGAAATATATAACTGAGCAACAAGAGCAAGTATTGGCAACGTGCTGACAAGTCATGGGCTAGCTGTGAAGTGGGTAGGGGGTAATGTGTACGTTCAGAGATCATAAACACTGAAAAATAGTATAGTTCACGAAATACTAAGTATTCTTTTAAATACCCACATCTCGAAAGCTTCTAAACAATTCATGGACTCAAAGTCCACGTTTCCACACCTTACAGCAGGTGAGAGTAGATGTACACTTTTTTTCTGCACCCTGGAGACTCCAGGAGGGGTATAGGACATGTCAGATATAACACCTGAAATACATATAAGAATCACATAATGTATCACTGCTATCAAGAAAGAAATTCTTGTATGCTATAAAAAGTTTCACCGATCAAGTAATTTTTCAGATTCTTTTTAAAGGAATTCAAATCCTCACAAAATTTTAAAAATTGGGGTAATTTATTCATGAATTTTCTCCCTGCATAAGTAGGTTGTTGTTCAAACAATTTTGTGGAGTGATTAGCCACATAATAATCAATCCTGTTTCTTGTGTTATGATTGTGAACATTGAAATTCTGCATAAAATTATTTTGCCTAACATGCACAATCACCTCAAAAATGTAGAGAGAGGGAACTGTAAGCAATTTAAGCTCCTTAAATAGTGGCCTGCATGAGGTTAGCTGGTTAGCTCCTGCCATAAACCTAATTGACTACATCTTGACTACATCACACACCTAAATGACTACATCTTGACTAACCTGTGTCTTACAGGAAGTGAAATTATAATACCAACAGGAAGATTCATTAAGTCAAGGAATACCAGCCTCGCCATTCAACTTCAGTTCTTATTTCCATTTATTATAATCCAATTTCCTAAATACTTAAATTTTGAATCTGCTAAATAAACATATGTGCCCATAACAGACAGGTGGAGTTATAAATTATTTGCTTTCGATCTGCTAATCCCAGGGCTAAACAAAATAGTTCAGTTTCTTATTAAATGGTGAGCCAATTATATAATTGAAGCATTTAAGAACAGAAGAGGTAGAGGTGTAAAAAACACTAGTCAAGAATTTCCCCCCTGAGAGTCATGAAGTGAAGGTATCATTTACAGGGTGGAAAGTTGATGCTTTTCAGATGGCCTGGCATACTGATAAGCATACTTTTCAACTCGGTGAATAAGGTAATGTTAAACCATCTCACTCCTCGTTTTACTTAGAAAAAGAGGTTCAAACCAGCCTTTCAGCTGATGATTAAACAAAAAATAAACATAAAACCAAAAAATTTTCAATAAAGACTTACTTATCTGTAATGTGACTTACTTAACTTCAATACCTAAGTCACATTGAATGTGAGGAATCTTACCAACCACCATCACCTTAGCTTTTAGTGGACTAAATTTAAGACCAACATCTTTTTCATTTTTAGAAATTCTATCCATCAAGGACTGAAGTCCCTCTGTTGATTCAGCAAAAATGCCTGAATCAGCAGCATATCTAATATTTATAAAGAAATCTTTGTAATGTGTCCTGCAGCCTATATTCAGTCCTATTGTGAAAATATTTAATTTTTTAATGACCCTTACAATTGCTACATCACTTATTTTTTCCTTTTTTTGTGAAACCCTACTTTCTACAGACATGCTTCGGTAGATCCTCCATCATCAGAGTACATTAAAATTGAAACTAAACTTTTTAAAAATTTATTTCAATTTTCAGAAGATGTATCTTCAGTCAACTGTTTAATTATCGTGATTTAACTTCATTCATATTCAGTGCAGATAGCACCAGCAGTCAATATTATTTCGTAACGTTTTAATTTAACCTGTTAATTTAAAATGTTTGTATACGTGGAACTTCTCATATTTAAATTGAAAAATATGAGATGTTCCATATTTACAAACATTTAAATGAACAGTTTAAATATTTTAAAAATCTGGTGTGAAACACTCACACAACTTTCTCTTGCCAATGCAAATAATGACCAATATAACCTAACATTAGTAATAAAACATTAGAAATAAACAAAAAACAAACCACAATAAACATAACCTAATTTTAATCATAAGTGAAAGACGGAAAATGAAAATCGACCTCAGTTTGCCTTAAAAATACGGAAAATCACTCTTTCACGCTAAAGTAGGCTCTGTAGAGAAAAATGCGTTAAATAAAAGTTGTAAATCTTTTTATTTCCTATAAAATTTATTATTATTATTATTAGCCGTATAGCTCCCGAAGTGGAAGACGCTGAGCATTATTCACGATCATTGATTATTGGACTTGGTGTTTTTCTTGTTTGCCCACCAGCCTTTCATTTTCTGAGAAAAATCAGCTTTTCTTTCCTCACTCCATCTTGTTCCAACTCTTGGAATTTTAACCTCTGGAATAATCTCCCATTCATTAATTTTTGTTCTAAAACTATTTCGATTGGTAACTTCATTATCAGTAATGTTTGCCAGAACTAGATCTTTCTTAACGTGTCGAATCCATTCCCCTCCATTGACAAGCGAAGCTACATATTTTACCATCTTTTTTGTAACTCTATGATCAGGGAGCCTCATGATATGACCAAAAAAATTAAGACGTCTTTTCCTCATGTCTGTTACAATATTTGAATGTTGCTCAACTGTGTTATTTTTTTATAATCTATAACCGTTTTCAGTTAATCTTGGACCGAGAATTTTCCTTTCCTCCTTTTTCAAACTTTCTAAATCGGCTTTCCTGTTGAGGTTCAGGGTCTCACTGGCATAAAGCATTGATGGCTTAATCACTGTGTTGTAGTGTCTAATTTTTGTGTGAAGAGACAAGCATTTTTTATTATAAATAAATTGCACCAGCCCTAGGCCTTTACGAGCTTTCTTTATTCTCTCCTGCTGTGAAAATTTCTCCGAAATAACTTCTCCTAAATATTTAAAAAAAGACACCCTGTTGATTGTTCCATATTTGGTTTGTAGTCTGGTAACTTCTAGGTTTGTAGTTGTGAACACTGTTTTTTCAAAGGATACCTGTAAACCAACTTTTTCTGCACATTCTTTCAGAGTCTCTATCTGCTTTATTGCAACTTCGCCCGAGTCTGCCATTAGTGCAAGATCATCTGCAAAAGCCAAGTAAGGTATTTGCAGATTATTTTTCTTAGTCCCAAGCGAGATTGGCTTCCAGAGGTTTCCTTCTTTGAGTTTCCTCTCCCACTCTTCCATTACTCTATCCAGAACTATGTTGAATAGCAACGGAGACAAACCATCACCTTGCCTGACACCAGTCCTTATCTCAAACGGCTTTGAAAGTTTCCACATGAATTTTACTTTGGATATTGTATTTGTTAATGTTTGTTCAATTATTCTCCGAGTTTTCCGATCCAGTCCCCTTTCTTCAAGAATTTTAAAAAGTGTGGGTCTGCGGATTGAGTCGTAGGCTTTCTTGAAATCAACAAAACAATAAACTGTTGGTTTTCCACGCATTTTTCTCAACTTTGTTATCAATTTCAAGTTCAGTATTTGTTCTGAGCACGATCTGTTAGACCTGAAGCCAGCTTGGAAATCAGAGATTTTGGGTTCCAATTGTTTTTGCGTTCGTTCAAGAATACAAGCTGAGAGAATCTTATATGCTACAGGAAGTAGGGAAATACCTCTAAAATTATTTACATTGGTTTTGTCCCCTTTTTTATGTAATGGATGAATTAGGGCGCATTTCCAATCATCTGGCACTTCTTCAGTGACCCATACATTCTGTATAATTTCGACTAGCTCTTTTCTTGACTTGGGCCCTAGGTGTTTCAGAAACTCAGCTACAATACCATCTTCGCCTGATGCTTTGTTATTTTTCAAATTTTTAATGTGTTTCATAATTTCTTCCTCAGATGGTGGTGTAGAATCCTCTTGTTCTGGGGCTAAGATGTTGGATACTGTGAGAGCTTCTAATGGCTCTGGGCAGTTCAAGAGATTTTCAAAATATTTGGCTAATTCTTCACAGTTTTCTTCATCATTTAATGCTAGATTCCCATCCCGTTTACGAAAACATACATTTTGAGGGGTATAACCTTTGATATGGTTTGAAAAAGTCTTGTAAAATCCCTGTGTGTTGTAGTTTCTGAAAGCTGTTTCTATTGATTCTAACTGCTGAGCTATGCATTTTCTTTTCGCTTGTCTAATTACTTTATTTGCACTTTTACGTATTTTTAAGAAGTTTTGATGAGTTTCTTCGCTTTTATTTGAACTGTATTTCCGGAAAGCTTTACTGCGTGATTCAATTGCCTCCTCACATTCCCTATTCCACCATGGATATTTTTGTTTCTTCTGCAATGGTATTTCTCCTTTGGCTATTTCTGTTATCTTCTCCCTGAATTCCTCCCAGTTAGATGCAGGAATTGTTTCCCATTTGACTATTGTTTCTGATTCTTTTAGATTTTTTAGGTTGAATTTTTGGACTGCTGGTGGTATTCTTGGCGTTTTTCTTCTTGGGGTGAATTGGACTCGAACTCTAGTTAGATAGTGATCAGAGTCAATGTTTGCACCTCGTCTAACCTGTACATCTCTAATCTCTTTTTGGAAATCATATGATATGGCCACATGATCTATTTGGAATTCTCCCAATTGACTTATAGGGGATCTCCAGGTTTTCTGTTTCCTTGGATTTTTGTTAAAAGATGTAGAGCTTATTTTCATGTTAAATTGTTGGCAGAGTTGGATCAGTCTCATACCATTTCTATTGGTCATTTTATGTGCAGGGTGTAGACTAACAGTCTTTCTGTATCTCTTTTCTCGGCCAATCTGTGCATTGAAATCACCAGAAGTATTTTTACATCAGTTGTTGGTATTTTTGACATTTCAAGTTCTAATCGCTCCCAAAAATTATCTACATTTTCACGGTGTTTTTTATTGTCAATATTGCACGGCGCATGGACATTGATAAGAGTGTAGTTTTTATTCTTATATTTCATTCTAAGCATCATAAGTCTGTTATTAATGGATTTTATGCTTTTTACAGAATTAATAGAAGATTTCTCAACCGTAAAAGCCATTCCAAGCATACATGCTCCTCTCCCAATTTTTCTATCAGTTCCACTTTTAAAAATTCTAAAGCCATTATAGTCGGTGATTTCATTATCTGGAAATCTTGTCTCTTGTACAGCTAAGATTTGTATTTTTTGTTTCTTCAGTTCCTCTGTCAATGTGTAAAGCTTTCCCTGTTGAAGTAGTGTCTGTACGTTTAATGTTCCAATATAATTTTTGATGTTGTTTTTGGGAAATTTTCCAGAGTGCTCCGATTCACTCTTACAACGTGTAGGTCCAGTCTCCCCAGAATCCGAACGACTGGTTGCCACCTTTTTGCTGGGCGGGTGGATTTTACCACCTGGGGTAATATTTTCATTACTTACACGATCCATGATTTCACTCTTAATTTCCTTTTCTGGCCTAAGCTAGGGTATAGGAACAAGGTTGTTGAGCCTTGTAACGTGAATCAGCCGCCACTAACATGTGAACCAGACGCTGCCGGGGTACCGCCACTGACATGTGGGACCGTCGTGCCCTAGTTGCTAATTTTGGTCCGCCCTGGGTATTTTATTTCCCCAGTACCCGCCATATCTGGCGAGCATTCCCCTATCCGCCACCTGGGGAGGCGCCTGGTAGGAGACTAAGCAACTCCCCCAGGAAATAAAATTATAAAATTTATTATATACACTTTTGTCCTAAAATGCATTCTAAGGCCGAAATCTTTAAAAAAATCGATTTTTCACACGTTTTCGTGAGAAAAAACAGAAAATCGCTAATTACTGCTAAACTGAGCGTTGCACAAAAAAATGTTTGAAATAAAAGTTGTAGGATTTTTAATTCTCTACAACTTTTATTATATAAACTTTTGCGCTAAATTGCATATTAAAGCTGTAATCTTTAAAAAGCTATGTTTTTACGTGAAAACAGCCTCACCCAGAATTTCAGCAAACATGACGCCTACCCTATCTTGTAGAGAATAAAAAATTGAGTAAACCAGGCGATTTAAAAAAAAATCGTAGGCCCAGTTTTTGAGAAAATCGCAAAAAAGTGAAAAATTATACGAATAAACTACTACTTCTGGTTGACCGATTTTGATGAAAATGTTCGTGTCGGGTCCGGTAGTAGTATGCAACTTAAGTTTCAAGTTCATACGTTGTTCCGTTCTTGAGATATTCTGTTCACACACACACACAGACCAATCGCTAAAAACATGTTTTTTGGGTTCAGGAGGTCTGAAAACGTGTAGATCCGGTGAAAACTCGATTTTGAAAAATTGACATGAAAACAATACTTTCCTTCCTATATATTCATATAGGCAAGAGAAAGTAAAAATTGATGAAATAGGTAATATTGTCTGCTGCTAGTACCTGCACAAAATATGATTCAAGTTAAATTTGAATAATTGAACAATTTTATACGAATGACTGAAGGTACATCTGAAAATTTTAATTACATTAAGAAAGGTAAAAAACAAGTGATACAGCAAGGTCTAACATGTCAGTGAAAAATTGAATATTTTTACAATAGGATACCTAATATTGTTAAAATTTACTCCATTCAGTTTAATCCCATTGAAAGCATTATAAAAATCTCGCTTAAAATGCTCAACAAGATAGGGTAAGCAACATGTCTCCTAAAGTTCTTAGGGGGCCTGTACTTTCATAGTAAAAGTTTTTAAAAATTGCGGCCTGAAGGACCTGCCACACAGAATGCGATCTACGTCCTGCGTTTCAGGCAAGTGATCGTAGCGTGCAAAATATTTTTTGTATATTGTGGTTAGTAACAAAGTGTGACACACAGAATGCATTCTGATTGTGCGGGAGGCAGCAGAACACTGCGGGCAGGAACAGAACACATGTACAGGACAGTTTGAAACTGAACACGCATTGCGATCCAAACGAGTTCGTCATATAAATTATACTGTTTGCCAAGAAGTTGTGATATGTTATTCGAAACGGAAAAGTTCATTTAGACAGTTCGTAGCTGTCTTTATTTAAAATGACATAGGACATGACAATATCTGCAAGAACTTTCATGTGATGAAAGTTCTGTACATAGTTTATTAGACTCTCCAAACTGTAATAGTTTATTGTTTACATCATGTGCCCACATGGTACATTTTTCTTTTTCTTTTAAGATATAACAACAATAGAGCTTATAACAACAATAACATCTTCTTCCTCTTCTGATGAACTCATCGCGACTGACCGAATGAACTGACCGCATTCTTTGTGATGATTGTGGGAAGATCACACTAGAGATCAGAGTGTGTTCATTTGCTCAAAACAGAGGACTCAGTTCGCATTCAGTGTGAACCAACTTTGAATATAAATTTTAGGAAAAAAGAGTATGCAATTTAAGTTGTACGAAATGAAAAAGTCTACAACTTATAATTCAAATATTTTTTACTGTAACATGTAGTTTCGTGTCAGTTAGTGATTTTCTGTATTTTTACCAACCAGAGAAGTTTACAGACATTGAACCCGTAACAGACACAATGCGCAAAAAACGGATTTTTTTCCTTGGACACATCATAAGAACTCCACAAACAAGAATCCTCAGACAACTAATAGAATATATGTGGGACCTTAAGTCGGGACCGGCTTGGATTCGTGAAGTGAAGAAGGACTTAGTGGAGCTGAAACTAACATTGGAGGACCTTGAAAAATAATCCGATAACCTGAAAGCGATCAAACTCACAAATATCAGGTTCAAAGAAACGGTTAGAAAAATACAGAACCCTACAGTTTTTTCAGATACTGAATGGGCTGCTAAATCCCAGAGAATGAAGAACTACTGGGAGAGGATTAGGAGGAAATTGAGGAGCTGATATTATTTGACTAAAGTGGTCCGATGGGCCTTACAAGAAAAAAAATAGCCTTAGTATGCATTTAATGACACAAGTGAGTATACTTATAATTAAAGATATGTTGTTTAGATCATCAGCCGAAAGGCTGGTAGGAACCTCTAGAGGCTTTACTAAGTAAAACAAGGAGTGAGGTGGTTTACCATTGCCTTCCTCATTGAGTAGAAGAGTATGCTAATCAGCATGCCAGGCCCACTGAAAAGCATCTACTTTCCACTCTGCAAATGACACCTTCACTTTATTTGCCACAGGGTCTGGCTGTATAGTGAAATGCATTACTCTCACAGGAGATAACTGTGACTAGTGTCTTTTACACCTCTACCTCTTCTGTTTTTTAATGCTCAGTCATATAATTGGCTGACCATTTAATAAGAAACAGAACTATTTTGTTTAGCTCTGGGATTAGCAGATCGAAAGCAAATAATTTATAACTCCACCTGTCTATTATGGGCACGTATGTTTATTTTGCAGATTCAAAATTTAAGTATTTAGGAAGTTGGATTATAATAAATGGAAATAAGAACTGAAGTTGAATGGCGAATCTGGCATTCCTTGACATAACGAATCTTCCTGTTGATATTACAAGGTGGTTTACCAGTGTCTTCCTCATTGAGTAGAAGAGTACGCTTATCAGTATGCCAGGCCCACTGAAAAGCAGCTACTTTCCACTCTGCAAATGACACCTTCACTTCATTCACCACAGGGTCTGGCTGTATAATGATGAAATGCATTACTGTCAGAGGAGATAATTATGACTACTGTCTTTTACACCTCTACCTCTTCTGTTCTTTAATGCTTAGCCATAAAATTGGCTGACCATGAAAATAAGAAAGAACTATTTTTTTTTAGCCATGGAACTAGCAGATCAAGTGCAAATAATCTAACACTCCACCTGCCTGTTATGGGGGATAAAAATTATAGGAAATTAAAAGAACCTACAACTTTTATTTCAGATCCTGTTAGTTTAGCATCAATTAGTGATTTTACATATTTTTAAGTACAACATAGATTGATTTTTATTTAGCATCATTCACTTACGAATAAAATTAGGTTAGGTTTTTTATTTTAAATTGTTTGCTCATGATTAACATAGGTTATACCTTTCATTATTTACACTTGCATTTGCAAGAGAAAGTCATGTGAATGTTTCATACCAGATTTGTTTTAATGGATACTCAAATAAATACCATGTACAGTACAACCTCGTTCATCCGGTTTAACTGGTACCAAAGGCAATCCGGAAAATAAGCAAAACAAATCCTTTAATAAGCAGACTTACCGTTTCTTACGATAAAAAACTATGTTTTGTAACAAAATTACATAGACTTGTTTAAAAGATATAAAAATAACTCTTCATATCATTTCTTAACAAAGAATTAATTGTTCCACCGTCTTCTGTTTAAAAAACGTGTGACGTTTGAATGAAGCACGGTCTTGTAAACACTATCATTAATAGGTCAGCTAGAGGACACTATATTGTGACACTATTGTTTCACTTGTGGAGCAAGTAGTTGATATATTGGACGCCGGGGAGAAAGCATTGGCAGTGTTTCTGGATCTGAGTAAAGCTTTCGATTGTGTTGATCATGAAATTTTATTGAAAACACTAGAGTCATTAGGCGTTAGGGATGTAGAGTTGAAATGGTTTCAATCTTACCTTATTAATAGATTACAGTGTGTGGAGTTAACTAGGGTTGTTAGAGGGAAACTTTCAAAAGTTGTATCTGGAAAGCTTGAAGTCAAAGCAGGCGTTCCACAGGGGTCAGTTTTAGGTCCAATTCTGTTTCTATTGTATATTAATAGGTTACTAGAAGTCATACCTAATGGCAGAGCTTTGTTGATTGCTGATGATACTTTAGTAATCAGTAACAGTTCACTGGTAGATGCTCTTGAAGTAAATACACATGTTAACATAGAGTCCATAGTGCAGTTCTTGAATCAAATGTTATTAACAGTTAATGGGAAAAAGTGTCAGTACTTGCAGTTCAAAAATAAACATAACGTTAAAGAAAGTAGAGAAGTGGATGTATTTATTCATAATAATAGTTTAGAGCATGTAGAAACAGTGAAGTTCCTGGGCGTATCTCTAGATAGATCTTTGTCTTGGGACTTCTATACCAATCAAGTTTGTAGTAAAATATCATCTGGGGTATTTGCACTAAAACAAGTTGCCAGATTAAATGATAAAAAATTACTAATGGCAGCTTATCATGGCCTCATTCTGTCTCATATCCATTATGGTATTTTAGTATGGGGTAATTCTAGCATGGGTAATATGAATAGGGTTTTTAAAATTCAAAAGAAAGCTATTAGGTGTATGGTGGGAGCTAACCAGCTAACCTCATGCAGGCCACTATTTAAGGAGCTTAAATTGCTTACAGTTCCCTGTCTCTACATTTTTGAGGTGATTATGTATGTTAGGCAAAATAATTTTATGCAGAATTTCAATGTTCACAATCATAACACGAGAAACAGGAATGATTATTATGTGGCTAATCACTCCACAAAATTGTTTGAACAAAAACCTACTTATGCAGGGAGAAAATTCTTAAATAAATTACCCCAATCTTTAAAGTGTTGTGAGAATTTGAATTCCTTTAAAAAAAATTTAAAAAATTACTTGATCGGTGAAACTTTTTATAGCATACAAGAATTTCTTTCTTGATAGTAATGATACATAGTGTGTTTCTTATACGTATTTCAGGTGTTATATCTGACGACATGTCCTATACTCCTCCTGGAGTCTCCAGGGCGCAAAAAAAAAAAAAAAATATATATATAGTAAAGTTTCAAATAATAAATTTCACTAGAACCTGCCTTTATTTTATTTTTATTAAGCTGCCTTTTTTATTAATCACTTACAAGTGTTTTGCTAGATCCACCATCATTAGAGTCTATTATACCATTTGAAACTACACATTTTTTAAATTTGTAGAAGACCTATAAATTTAAGGGGAGACTGTACTTTGTATCCCGCTAATGTTAAATTTGCTATTTATAAGTACATTTTTCATAGGATTGGTGAAAGTTACGAAAATGAAACTTTACACACTTATATTTGTAGGGTGGTTTTAGCTACTGACATTTTTCAATTTAATCTGTTGTACCATAAAGAATAACGAATAACATAAAATTTTTACAACTTTTTTCTGCGTTTTTTGCATATTACTATTATTTTGAATGCCTGACGAAGTAAAAACAATGTTGGTGAATGTGCATGTACATGATAATTAACTGGTAAAAATTTCACCCTGGTAGGTTAAATGGTTTCTGAGAAAAACATAACTAAGTGTTAAAAATCTAAATTTACGGGAAAAGACACAAATGAGAAACAAAATGTACACAAACAAGTTTAATTTCCCATCAACAGTTAGTTAGAAAGCTGCACCAACAGCGGAGAATATTAAAAATAGTTACGCAGATATTTAAAAAAAACTAGAATTCTTTTTGCACTAAAACGAGCAATATAAATCTATGAAAAATATTTGTTCTTGGTGACATGTTAATTTTTTAGGATAAACCTGATAAAAACTTAAATTGTTTGTTGTATTTTAATGTTTTTGTGGTAGGTCTAGGTCTAAACTATTGAAAAACATAAAAAACCCGAAAATCAAAATTTTCAGTCAAAACCATCATACAATCTCCCCTTAAAAAATGTATAGTTTCAAACGGTATAATACACTCTGATGATGATGGATCCACCGAAACACACATGTAAGTGATTAATAAAAAGCTTAAAATAATAATAAAAAATATTCATAAAAAGCATTTCAGAAAAGGTTAGTGAAATTATAATATAAAGTAGTATTTATTTCAAGCTGCAGGATGCATTATAAGAATTTATTTTTGACTATAGTAAAGCTTTCTTTCTTTTCGCATATCCTCAGAACTCCAGAAAAACAATTATTAAGAAATATTGTAGAAAAATTCATGTGTGCAAAAACAGAAGGAGCTACAATTCCTTGGCTTGAAGAAATCAAAAAAGACAGAACAGAATTAAATCTAACAATTGCTGATGTCAAAGATCGCACACCGGTTTACAAAGAAACAATTAATGACAGAAACAAAATTTTATCAGTAAGAACAATTAAACGAAAAGAACAGGTTTGTTCAGACGAATTGAGAAAAGCAAGATCCGACAGAATGAAAAAGTATTGGCAAGAAAGAAATGAAAAGGAAATAAACTGCCGAAGAAAAAGAACTAACCAAAGAGACTAAAGTGATCCTTTGTGGTCATAAAAAAAGCTTTCTTAAACTCGACAAAAACCATTTTATTACAATAATTTTTTATAGTACAATCTATGCAAGAACTGTACATTTAATCAAAATAAAAGTGAATGTTTGGCGTACTTATCGTAACGTTTTTGCAATCATAGGTAAAAATGATTATCTACGTGAACATTAAATAAAAAAAGTCCACAAATCTGATCCGGATCAACGAGGGCCAAAAAAATGAGGTTCTACTGTACTTTAAAATAAAAACTGTTTTATTAGAAAAATGAATAGATATTCGCATATAATCAGTCACTATTTCCACTACTATACGAATGTTGTTCAGCTAACATACGTTCAGTTCTTTCAATATTTGTTTCTATACTATTATTTATAAATTGTCCCATCACATTTTCTAATACTGCAGCTAATTTGTCTTTAGAGAACACTTCGATTCCGCCTTCTTCTTCACTGTATGTCCAATTATCATTATTATTATCTTTAGAACATGAAGAAGCTTGCCATATTTGCAACAGATTGTCTAGCGTTACATTTCTACATCTTCGCCAATATCCTTGATTCTCAGCTATCCAAAATTCTTCTTCGAATTCTATTTCATCTACATTTAAACTGTCATCCTGTAAAAAAATTAAATAATTTTAGCTTACATTTAAATAATTTAATAAACATAAAGTACACCAGGTCTTGTCATAAAAAATTAGAACCCGAATAGCTAAAGCTTAATCCGTTTTTAATAATTCCGCTTTTAATAATAGTCGGAGCCATAAATTATCAATCCCAATTAAAATAAGGCTCATTAAATGCTACATTTTCTCAATACTTTTGTATAGATTAGAATCATGGACTCTAAATGAAAAGTGATAATGAAGTTGGAAGCTTTCGAGATGTTAGTCTATAGGAGAGTTCTGCAGATGTCACGGACAGAATGTGTAAGGAATGAGGAGGTACTATGGTAACCAAACAAGAATATAGAACTCCTTAACGTTATAAAAATTAGAAAGCTACACTATCTTGGACACATACAGCAAAACGTTACATTCAGTTGCAGCTCATCATCCAGGGCAAAATAGATGGACGAAGTGGTCCAGGACGCCGTCACATATCTTGACTGCAAAATCTCAGAAAGTGGTTTGAAGTACATCAACAGAGCTCTTTCGCATAGCTGTAGACAGGGAGAAGATTGTCATTAAGGTTGCTGACATCCAGAACAGATAGGTACTAGAAGAAGAAGACTTCACGTTCTATTTCCAGAGGATGAGTACAATGTGCTTTACATGTTTCGTAAGTTGCAAGAGGAATACTCAAAGTGGAGGTCGGCAGTGAACTTTGACTAAACAAAATATACGATTATAGAGATGCAGCTATGTGGTTAATGTGAAGGATCCATTGTAAAACCATGCACAAGTTTATTTACCTAGGTACATGAGTGTTTGCAAATGGTGAAAGAGGAGAGGAAATTGCAGCCAGGGTTGCAAAAAAAAAGACCTGCCATAAAATCACTGCATTATTTAGTTTGGAGCTGGAATACAAGTATGGAAGTTAAAAGGCAGTTTTATCAAACTGTCATTGAAAGTATTGCTACCTATGGAGTAGAAGCGTGGGAGATGTTAGATAAAAATACTTAATGCCTGGGAAGCAACGAAGATAAATATGTTTAGCCTCATAAAAATGTAGCCCACTTTTAAAAAAACTGTATGATTTTCAGTTGTTTTTTTCTGCGTTCCTGAAAATGTTTACAGGTGGTGATGTCCTGCCATATTTTTAGTAATAGAATGTCAGGAGAGCGTTGACTCACTGCACTGTTCAACAAAGTTCAAAAGTTTCTGCTGTTACATTTTCCCAGGCCTGTGCACACCAGTAAAGTACGTGTTAAATATTATATAAGTGCTTCATTCATCATTTTGTCCTCACTACTCTCTGAAGAATTGTTCTTAACAATAGTCCACAGTAGTGCCTCTTATACGTTTCTTATTACGCTGTAACCCGGTGGCTAAACGAGACTGGTTACATTTGGTAGAAGAAAACGAGCAACAAATATGCTCTCTTTTGCAGTAACTTATTCACAATAGTATATTTGTACCAAAAACGTTTCAGTTAACCCAGATCCCGGTTAACTGGAGTTTTACTGAACCAGTAGATTTAGTTTTTGTGTAGTACTAACTAATTTTGCCGCATGCAGATGGTGCCTGCGTACTGATATTTTTTAAACTAGTCTTAATAGAGCTGCAATAAATTCAATGTGTTCTTAGCAGGCCTACAAAAGTTATGATGAAAGAATCGCAATGATATCTAAGAAACCACCATGGTTTCTCACGGCCTGTGCGGACAAAACTGTAAGAATCGCCAGCGATCCCTATAGTGACGAACACCTGAGAATCAAATGCACATTTCACGGCAGCCAACGTGTTAACCACAGGCGTAGTCTGAAATTTCTGAAACATTAAAGAACAGGACAAGGAAAGATACATATTTAAAGTTGTATAAAAGAATAGCTAGATTTGCGAATCATCATCAATCTGTATTGGAATCAAAAGGCCAATATAAAGGTCGAAGAACAAAAGTCCGAGAATATTGATGTAAAGAGAGGAGTAAGACAGGGTTGTGTTTTGTCGCCACTACTGTTCAACATGTATAGTGAAGCCATATTTCAAGAAGCCATAACAGAACTGAGTGATGGAATCTCTGTGGGTGGAAGGATAGTAAATAACATAAGATTCGCTGATGACACCGTTGTGATGGCAGACACCCTGGAATCGCTGCAAGAGTTGGTGAATAGAATTAACGATCATTGCATTGGATATGGACTTAGAATAAATGAGAAAAAGACTAAATTTATGATTGTCTCGAAAGCAGAACATGGAAATGAAACATTAACAATAGAGCAAACCCAAATAGAAAAAGTAGAGACATACAAATATCTGGGAACCTGGGTTGATGGCAAGAATGACCAAAGTAAAGAATTTAAAGTACGATTTGAAACTGCAAGGCAAGCATTCATCAAATTGAAGACAATGCTAACAAACAAAGACCTTCAGTTGCCTCTCAGATTGAGGGCTCTAAGATGTTATGTATTTTCTATCGTACTATATGGAATGGAAGCTTGGACATTGAAGAAACAACACATAAAGAAGATAGAAGCGTTCGAAATGTGGTGTTACAGGAGAATATTGAAAATTCAGTGGGTCCAAAAGGTTACCAATGTTGAGGTGCTCCGACGTTTAAATAAGGAGTTAGAAGTTATGAAAAGTATAAAAACAGGAAAACTAGAATATTTGGGTCACATAACCAGAGGAGAAAAATATGAGTTGCTGAGAATTATTATGCAGGGAAGGATCCGAGGAAGAAGAGGCGTAGGAAGAAGACGCATCTCCTGGCTGCGGAATCTTAGAGAATGGTTCAACTGTAGTTCATTGCAACTATTCAGAGCGGCAGCCAGCAAAGTGACCATAGCCATTATGATATCCAACCTCCGATAGGAGATAGAACTTTAAGAAGAAGAAGAAAAGAATAGCAATACCTGTGGTACTATAATATAGTAACTATAATAGTATCTAAAATATAATTATAACAACGAGGTGTGGGCACTTGCGAAGTGGGAACAAAATAGTTGCAGGGGGCAGAAATGAGGTTTCTGAGAGTGGTTAAAGACTGTACCTGGGAGCAAAGGCTAAGGAATGCAGATATATTCGATGACATGGGCATTAATGGCCTAGATGAGAAAATGAACATTTATAATAGGTAGGCCTACTGGTGCAGCCATTTGGAACAGACAAGAGTGGACCGTTTGCTTTGCTCCATTTAGCTTATGAGTTAAAATCAACCAGTATAAGGAGTGTTGAACGCCCATGATGGGGATGGTTTCTAAAAGAGGCAAAGAAGCCTAATCCAAGATGTGTAAAAGAAGGCTCTGAAATTGTCTACATCAAGTAGTGCAACACCACAATTAATAATATTCATTGAATAAATTTTATTTGAACGTTATATACTAACCTGTCGTAATATTTCAGGGATAACATTCTTCCATGTAGTTTTTAGCAGTATTCGCTGATTACCATCAATTGGATCTGAAAAATTGTAGATAATTAAATATTAAAATATATTCTCCATATGACAGTAACGAAGACTTGCCAATTTTTTTATTGTTCTAACATAGACAGTTTAAAATTGCACCGTTTTATTTTTACTTTCTCTTGCCTGTATGAATATATAGGAAGGAAAGTATTGTTTTCATGTCGATTTTTCGAAATCAAGTTTTCACCGGATCTATACGTTTTCAGACCCCCTGAACCCAAAAAACATGTTTTTAGCGATTGGTCTGTGTGTGTGTGTGTGAGTGTGTATTCAAAATATCTCAAGAACGGAACACCATACGAACTTGAAACTTAAGTTACATACCACTACCGGACTCGACACGAACATTTTCATCAAAATCGGTCAACCAGAAGTAGTAGTTTATTCGTATAATTTTTCACTTCTTTGCGATTTTTTCAAAAACTGGTCCTACGATTTTTTTAAAAATCGCCTGCTTTACTAAATTGTTTATGCTCTACAAGATAGGGTAGGCGCCATCTTGGCTGAAATTCTTGGTAAGGGTGTTTTCACGTAAAAATTTCGTTTTTTTAAGATTACGGCTTTAATATGCATTTCAGCGCAAAAATGTATATAATAAAATTTGTAGACAATTTTAAATCCTACAACTTTTATTTTAAACATTTTTTTGTATAACGCTTAGTTTAGCGGTAATTAGCGATTTTCTGTTTTTTTCTCACGAAAACGTGTGAAAAATCGATTTTTTTAAGATTTTGGCCTTAGTATGCATTTTACAACAAAAGTTTATTTATTCAAATTTATAGAAAATTAAAAGATCTACAACTTTGATTTAGAGCATTTTCCTCTAAAGAGCCTAGTTTAGCGTGAAAGAGTGATTTTCCGTATTTTTAAGCCAAACAGGTCGATTTTCATTTTCCGTCTTTCACCCATGATTAAAATAAGGTTATATTTTTGAGGTTAGTTTTTTGTTTATTTCTAATATTTTTTATTAATAATGTTAGGTTTATTGTTAATTATTTGCATTGGCAAGAGAAAGTTGTGTGAGTGTTTGACACCAGATTTTTAAATACAATTTACATTAAGTTTTGGTTTATATTTAAATAGCCTATCATTACTGAACACTAAAGTTCTGTGAAAAGGGCTGTTAATGATTTTAAATTGATCCAAAATCTTACTTCCAAGTTTTATAAATGTATTAGCCATAAAATATATAATTCATAATTTAGGAAATAAATACCTGTAAGATTTTTTATCTAAGCATCAGTACGATCTAAAGGCCTATTTCTATAGTCACTTGAGTCACAAGTTTGCCCTTATTGGCAATGAGGGGTAAAGGGGGGAAAACATCAGAGCCCATGCGTGACTGCTTTAATTTCAGTACGACAAACATAGCAACATATACTATACCCAGAGCATACACAGTATATTGCGGAACCTTTTGTAGGTTAACTGTACGAATATAACTGCTTGTTACCATAAACATAAATGTCGGTTTCTCGAAAACGTAGTTGAACTATTCACAGTGCTGAATATAATGTAATAAAATGTTGTGAAGTTGAAGCTAAACAAAAATGCCTTTCCCTGCCTCTTAACAAAAGCCATGAGAGAGTGACTGACTACTGTGATGTTTCTCTTTCCACAATTTGAAAAATAAAGAAGGAAATTAAGGACGTAAAGAAGCTATTCTTTAACAGTTTTTTGTTAACACCTGGTAAAAAAATAAAACGGTTAGGTAGATACTAGAGAGACTGATAATGAAAACGCCACTGACAGTAATAGTAAAGAAGGTGATTCATTCGTAAATACAGTAAATCAAAATTTTTTAGTCATGTAATTAAGCTATCTAGGTAATATTACAGGTCATATTTATTTCTTATAAGGTTTAATGAAGAAAACATTTTCTCCAAATAAACCACAGCTTACAAAATGTATCTAGAAACTGCACAGTAGTGAAATGTAAGAGTAGTGCCTCACTGCTGAGGTTGGCAGAACTGCAAGTATTTCACTTCCCTTCCTCACAGCCCATACAAACACAAAAGGCAATCTCGTGACTTCAGTATCTATACCTGTCACATCTGAGGCTTTGTTCATAAACCTCACTACACTACACGGATTAAAAAAGGCAATGTTTATAACCATAATTTTTTTTGGTTAGACATCATTTTAGTCTTTATTTTAAGACAAATAAAACACAAGTTTATTATGTCTTATTCAACAATGTTTTCTTCATTATATCGTAAATTTTATAACCAATTTTGACATTAAATATACCGTGAAATTGTAAACATAGACTACATGAAGAGTATAGCACTATTATTTACTAAGACTATTTATAATCATTCACAAACTATAATAGATAATATTTTAACCAAATATTGATAGCTGTCAGGTTAGGTAACGGGTTTGGTGTTCTCTAATCATGGGTACCAAGTAATAGAAATTCACCAATTAGGCGGTCCTGCCCTGAATCAAAAAATTAATAAAGAAATTACGCAGGAGGACCAAAGAAATATTAATTGTTTATTGCACAGTTTATGCAAAGAAGACCAGAATGCTATTAATAATTCTGAAATCAGATATAACATAATTTTATTAAAACTTTAAATGTTCAATGTAAAAGTAGTTAACCAATAAAAAAAATATTTAAAAAAAATATGGTTAGTGAAACAGACCAGTGGGTTACAGGAGACATTTTGAAACTAAGATCTGAAGTCATATTAAATCACATAGAAATACATTTAATGAAAAAGGTACAGAAACATTATGCCAAAGAAGTTCAGAGTGTTAACTGCATACAAACTGCTAAATCTTTTCATAAATTGACAAATTTGATCTCGACAATACGGGAAACAATACATAAAATCGGGGTATACTTAGTAATGAAGTCTTTACACATACCAAAATTGTTAAAGGTAATAAGGAGGTTATAGAGAATGGTTCAGAAATGAGTAGCATTTTAACTAGTATTACCGGGAAGTAGCTTCAAATCTTAACAGATAAAAAAACAGCAGGGTATTAAGAACCACGGGAGTTGAAAGTTATTTGTGTTTAGCCCAGTTTCATATGAGGAATTAGAAACAGGTATAAAAAACTTCCAGTTCGTAAGGTTCTATAGCGAAATTTAATGAATTAGTATTCAAACTGTATTTTTTTAATTGTAAATTATAAGTTTCAGTTAAACTAAGCATGTAAAAAAATATTTATATAGGCTTATTAGGAGTATACTGTTTTGTATGACTTTGTAGCTTCCAGCTGCTTTGATTTCTGTAACTTTTGTTCAAAATACACGGTTTTGGCATAAGCATTGTACGTAATGTGACACAAAGTTCACCTCAACATAAAAAAACAATCCTAATCTCCTACCCAATTTTAAGTAATCATTTACATTTAGGTCAACCACAATAACACGAAAGCTAAAAATAACTTAACAGTGACTAAAAAAATAGTAATAACTAAACATAAATTACCAGTTGCCTTTTCAATAACGTCCACACTTGTTTTGTAAGATTCTGTGACTTCTAGACGTTGATTTAATTCGGTTTGTAAATATTTTTGAAATGGGTATTGGTATATATGTGTATGTTGACAATGATAAACCATTTTTCAGCAAATAATAATATAACCTCATTCCAAGTTGTTTTTATGATTCAAAAATTACACAACATTGAGTGGGGTGGTGGATTGTAGACGAAACAGTGCTGCCATAACAGTTTCTGTTGGTTTGTGAATATAGTAAATGCAGAAGTATTGTTATATTATATAGATTTCAAGATTTAATCCATTATTTTAGTGTAATGAATATTTAAAATTTATAAATAGTTATTTCTATTTATTGTAATGACGGTTAAAATTAAAACAGTACGAATTAAATATTTTATTTGTGTAATCTTATCGTACCAAAGGCATTAATCAGCCTCATATTGTTTTCAATGCACTCTGCTGTCTTTTTAAGGAACTAACATTTGCAAGATATGGCACTTGTTTTGTGGGCGGGATGGAAGCTGTTAGGTGTGCACGTTTTGTTCAGTTTGTTTCTTACGTGTGATAAACAAAACGTGAGGTATTAATGGCTTATAACTCCTCAAGGACGACAACGGAACTCGTACTTGTTTTTTACTGAAACGACTAGTCGGTCTTATAGACGTGTTTTACAATACGTTTCCACATTGTGCAGTTCACGCCGGCTTGGGCGTATTGCACATTGACAAGCGTTAGCGGTTGTGTCCTACTTGGCATGTTCTAACATTATTACAATTTTATACATAAAAGTGCCTTCATTTCAGCTGTTCCATCGTTTTCTTATACTTCAATGTATTTATAATTGTGATTTTTGATAGTTAATTTGTAATGATTTTGTAAATTTTTATTAAGACATTTGTTGGAGTTAACCGATTATAACCTGTCAATCACTTGCACTGACTGTTAGCAAAATGAAACCATACTATGATTTTGTTTCTAGAAACTATTCTTACATGTTTAATTTCGAAGAAGGATTCGAACATCAAGATACTAGAGTGTGGATGACAAAAAACTGGACTTATGGTTTTTATTATTGTGGTATTTATATGCTAATTATTTTTGGGGGCCAACATTTAATGCAAAATCGTCCCAGATTTCAGCTCCGCGGTGTTTTGGCTGTATGGAATACGTGTTTAGCTTTATTTAGTATTATTGGTGCGTGCCGGACTCTTCCTGAACTTCTCTACGTTCTGAAAAATTATGGATTATACCATTCAATCTGCGTTCCTAGGTAATTATAACATTTTATTTCTTTATATTTTTGCATGTTATGTTAATTTTATTGTAAAAAATCTAAGGTGCGATTTAAAACTTTAGTTTTAATTCATAAATTTACACGCGGTGTTTTTAACCTTAAAACAAACGTAAGTTAGGTTATAGCAGTTATCCTGTTATTAGGGTTTTTTTATAATAAAACGACTCGTAGTTCAGTTGCACAAAGAAAAAGAGAAGCCGGTTTTTACAGAATAATGTAATCTGTTAAATTGGAAAATTATTGTTATAAATTATTATGCATAGGGAAAATGATGAATCGGTGAAAACATTGATTTTTAGCTTATGAATCATGTAGTTCCTTGAAGAGTATCGTTTGTTGTAGTCAGCATGTTTGTTATTTTTTTTAACCATTCAGTACAATAATTATTTTGTTTTTAAACTCAAGTTGTTTGATGTGTAGGCCTATGGCTTTTGAATCACATTTTTAAAATACTTTTATATTTTATTTAATTTTTTTTATCTTCCTCATGTAAACAATTAAGTTATACAATGAATAAATTTCAACAACCAGATCTTAGTTTTAATATCTCTAAAAGTATTATTATTTTATACTTAAGTAAAACCTAGTTAACCTTAAAATATCACATTAAAAACTGGTTGTATATAAATTACTTATATATTCGTATTTATAAAGCGTTAAAAAATGCTTCCTATTTCATTATCGTAAAATTACAATTTGGGATTGGTTTAAAAGTAATACTTTGGACCTTACTGAATTTATTCATGACTAATTTGGTCTGTGTTTTGTTAAGTTCATTAATTCAGTTGTGGTTTTTGTGTGGAAGATATTTAAGAGGACTTCATCCATACATACTTAAAATTATAATCAAACTTAATTTCCTTATGAACATATATTGCTTAAAACTAGGTAATTGCAGTTCTACATTCTTAAGAATCTTGATTGTAGTCAAATGTCACTTAAGTGATTTAATACAATGTAGTTGTTCAAATACAATGTTTACTGTTTTCTGAATTAAAAATTAACATAGATACCAGGTTACTTATATTGTTGTTTAGGTCATCAGCCAAAAGACTGGTTTGAACCCGTAGAGGTTTTACTAAGTAAAACGAGGAGTGAGGTGGTTTACCATTGCCTTCCTCACTGAGTGGAAAAGTATGCTTATCAGCATGCCAGGCCCTCTGAAAAGCACTTATTTTCCACTCTGCAAATGACACCTTCACTTCATTCACCACAGAGTCTGGCTGTATAATGAAATTCATTACTTTCAGAGGAGATAACTCTGACTAGTGTCTTTAACACCTCTACCTCTTCTGTTCTTATATGATTCAGTCATTTAATTGGCTGACCATGTGATAAGAAACAGAACTATTTATTTTAGCCCTGCAACGAACAGATTGAGTGCAAATAATCTGACACTCCACCTGTTTATTATGGGCATGGTTACTTATATTATAGGAAAATTTTAAATAGTTTTAAATTTGTTGGAAGATGTTTTAATCTAAATTATTCAAGACCATATCATAATTGCTGTAATCAAGAGTAGGTTATCATGGTGATTAAAATTCCCTTATGTTTTTATGAATATTTAATCATATTTCTCATGGAAATCATATTGAGAAAGAAATTATGTATAGTACATAAAGGTTTTTTATTTATATCAATGTGATGTTTAGGTCATCTGTCAAAAGGCAGGTTTGAACCTTTAGAGGCTTTTCTAAGTAAAACAAGGAGTCAGGTGGTTTACCTTGCCTTCCTCACTGAGTAGAATAGTAACCTATACTTATCAGCATGCCAGGCCCTCCGAAAAGCATTTACTTCCACCCTGCAAATCACACCTTCACTTCATTCATTACAGGGTCTGGCTGTATAATGAAATTCATTACTCTCAGAGGAGAAATAACTATGATTAACACATCTCTCTTCTGTTCTTAAACGCTTCAGTTATATAATTGACTGACCATGTAATAAAAAACAACTGTTTTTGTAGCCCTGGAACTAGCAGCTCGAGTGCAAATACATCTGATATACATTTAATAAACTGCTGGAAATGTTTCACTATGTCAAAAACTATTTTAAGAAATTTACCTACACTAATATACAAGTTAAAACAGTTTTGTAACATGAGTTAGATCTTTATAGTAGGCCTACCTATATGATTTTTTTAAAGTTGTGAGTTGAGATAGATTTCTGGATAGATTAAAAATGCTTATAGTTACAGATCTAAGTGATTTAATACAGTGTAGTTGTTATATTACAATGATTTATTGTTTTAAGCTGTAAAATTTATGTAGAAATCACATTACTGATAATGATGTGTTAGGAATTATTATTATTTATCTGATCTTTTAACCCGGGGATCCATATTGAAGTTTTATTTAAAGAGTTACTGAGAAAAATAAGCAAATATTTTGTTAATTATTTCACGATTATATATACCAATATTAGCAATGAAAAGAAATTTTTCATTGATTATGCAAACATGTTTGATATGGTAAATTACATTGTGATAAATTTTATTTAGTAAAAACTATTAAGTTATATCGTAAACCAAGTTTTAAATGTAATACTTGATTAAGTTCAGTTATAATGTGTTTCCTACTATTATTTTTTAATTGTATAGATTAAATTTTTCAAGGAAAACTTACGTAATATTTTTTATAGAGCATGATTACGAATAGGTAAACCAGTGCTTCCTTAATTTTCATTCTTTTTATTGCACCAAATGTTATAATAATTGTAAAATTTTATTAATCTTATACAACATATTCTGTATTTAGACAGATGTATGTATGCTATAATATTTTCTTTTTTTAAGTGTATTGTTTGTCAAAGTCTTACTTGATAGACCTGGTGTTTTTCTTTGTAAACGGTTACAATTTGTTGTTGTTTAGGTCAACAGCCGAAAGGCTGGTTTGAACCTCTAGAGGTTTTACTAAGTAAAACGAGGAGTGAGGTGGTTTACAATTGCCTTCCTCACTGAGTGGAAAAGTACGCTTATCAGCATGCCGGGCCCTCTGAAAAGCACATATTTTCCACTCTGTAAATGACACCTTCACTTCATTCACCACAGGGTCTGGCTGTACAATGAAATTCATTACTTTCAGAGGAGATAACTCTGACTAGTGTCTTTTACACCTCTACCTCTTCTGTTCTTAAATGATTCAGTCATTTAATTGGCTGACCATGTGATAAGAAACAGAACTATTTATTTTAGCCCTGCAACGAACAGATTGAGTATAAATTTGACACTCCACCTGTCTGTTAAGGGCAGGGTTACAATTTATGCAGATATAAATATTTTTTAATCGATCTTTTTGTATAATTCTCGTCAGTCGTAATGTAAAAATGGTGTCGGTAGTCGGTATATTTTAATACCAGGTTAATGAACTTTCTCAGAAATAACACTGTATAAGTTGTTTTAAAATATGAGAAACTTGTGAAATTAAGCCACTGCAATTTTCACATCTTATCTTGTTCTGAAATAAAAGTGTATAGAAAGTAGTTCATTAAAACCTATTTACAAGTTTACAAAATTCATATTATTGGTAAAATGGCTTTAATATGTTTTTATGCAAGAAATTAATCTACTTAAATCATTGTTGGCAACTTTTCGGTAATTTTGAGTGGTGAACAATGTTTAAGCATTCTTGATTCTCAGGCACGACTTATAAAAATTTACAAAAGCTGAATAAAACATAATTTTTTTATTTGAAATTTAATGAATAAATGTTGGAGTAAATACATTTAAAATAATTCATGCGAATCTTTTATAAACTCTGTAAAACCTATATTTTAGTGCATAATTTCTTTGATGTGTTGTTTCTATTTATTTTTTTTTTTAACTAATGAACAAGCTTGAAGTTCAGTGATTTATTTTTTTTTATTTGTGGATTTGTTAAATTATAAGATATTAACAGATTCAACTTTGTCAGGGCTGTAGCTTAAATAATATTTGCATGTCCCTTTAATTTATTCCCAGAATTTCTAATCCCAGAATATTTTCTATTTGTGATATAGTTAGTCCATTAGCTTACAAATCATGGAAATTGTAATGGGAAATTATAACAAGTCAAAACCCAAAGTATTCAGTAATGATCAAGACATTGATGCAACTTTCAGGGGAGTCCAACTTCATACATAAAATACATCAAATTAGTTTCTTAGTGAGCATTTTTTGATTGCAGTAAACTTAGTTTAAAGAAACAACACAATAAAAAATTTGGTGTGAAACACACACAATTTTCTCTTGCCAACATAAATAACCTAAGTTTAATTATGAGTAAACCATGTAAAATGAAAAACATAACGTAATTTTAGTCATGAAGGAATGACTCGAAATAAAAAATCAATCTCCTTCGAACTTAAAAATATGGAAATTCACCAATTGACACTACACTAGATTCAGTAGAACAAATGCTTCAAATTAAGGTTGTAGGTTTTTTATTTCCTATTACTTTGATTACATTTTTGTCGTAAAGTGTATATAAAGGCAGTAATTTTTTTAAAATTTACCACGAGAGCACAACGCCTAAGAATTTCAGCAGATATACCACTTGACCCTATCTTGTAGGGTGTAAAAAAATTAAGTTAATATTCGTTAACTGAACATTAACTTATTTTTGTACGCCCTACAAGATATTAAAAAAATTGTAGGAGCCGTTTTTGAGAAGCTTGTAAAAAATGAATGAACTCCATATTTCCGATGACCGATTTTGATGAGAATTTTTATGTCCGCGCCCCTTGTGGTACCTTTAACTTAAGTTCCAAGTTTCAACTTCGTACACTATTTTGTTTTCTCACTTAGAATTTAAAAAAAATTCAAGTTGTCATAGAAAAATTATTTTAGTAGCATTAAAATTTGGAAATTTATTTTTTTAATTTGTTCAAAAAGACCCTTCAATAAACTGAAAAAATGTTTGTAGGAAAACATTTTTTTTTTAACCCACCGGGTTGGTGTAGTGGTAAAATCGTCGCCGTCAGTTGTTTAATAGCTCATTTTTGAAAATTGAGGTTTCGTGGTTCGAACCGTAGTAACTTTTATACGGATTTGAATGCTAGATAGTTGTTACCGGTGTACTTTGATAGTTGGGGTTCAATACCCATACATTATCAGGAATGATCGGCCTGAGTTTGTACCAATTTACACCTCATTTGCACGGCATACACAACATCCTTATTTCATCGTGTCATGGAGTTGCGTATTGTTCGTAAATTGAACTGATTGCAACATAACACACATTAGGGATTTTAAAAAAACAAGGAAAACATATTTGGTCAGCCGATAAAACCGTAGATTTGTGTTAAGTTATTAACACTTTGTTAAGTGTAATAATGTGTTTTGAAGTGTTTAATTTCATTATATTTTATATCCTGTTCATAATTCGCTATAAATCGGTTATCTAAATTACTTTACTTTGTAGGCTTAAGTATGATTCCTATGATTGATTTTTTTCGGCATACAAGGTAAACTTTTATTATAACCTGGTGTGAATGTACTTAAGTGCTCGAATAAAACTTTATCAAAAGTCGTTAATTATAAATGTTCTGTCATTCAATTTAATTCTTGATAAACTTATTAGGTATAATGGTAACTAAATTAGGGTTTGTGACAAAATTGTCGGAAATTAAATGCTTTGATAGCCTAATTGGATGTAAATAAATCATTACAAAAAAATGTATTTTCATAGAGTTAATTGTTTTACACTATTGTATAAGTTATCTATATGCTGTATATTACAGCTTTATTTTATTTTTTAATTGATGTAACTTGTTGAATTTCAGTTGTTTGTTACATACTTTTACTTTCTCTTGCTCTATATTATTAGTATATAGAAAAGAAAGATATTGTTTTCAGGCCCCTTTAACCCAAAAATCTTTTTACTAATTTAATCCTGTGTGATTGTGTGAACAAAATTTTTCAAGAACAGAATATCGTACGAAGTTAAAACTCTGAATTTAAGTTAGATACCATTACGGGACCCCATAATAACATTTTCATCAAAATCAGTCATTGGAAGTCGTAGATTATTCGTAAAATTTATCACGTTTTTACAATTTCATTTAAAATCGCCTCATTTACTACATTTTTGGTGCTCTACAAGATAGGGTATGCGACATTCCTGAAATTTGTGATGGCTGTACTCTTTTTAAAATTATTAAATTGTTAAGATATCGTTTTTTTATTGTTTTCTGACCCCAAAAATCAGAAGTTGGAAAAAATTTCGAGATTAATAGGTAAAAATCTAGATTCTATACAGATTTTTAAATCTGTTTGAACATCAGCGAGGGAATTAAAACGGTCTACCATAAAATTATGACGACGAATCTTCGGTATTTTTACTGATAATTGAAAAGTTTGCATTCAGTAACTAACCGTATTCGAATTTTTTATGCCTGAACATTTTAAACGGTTTGTAGTTTTACATCATATGTAATATCGACAGACCGTTTTTATTGAATTTTTGGTATATTTAACGTGTTTTTTGTGTAAATACAAATATATGATAAATTCCAAGAGAGTAGTTAAGATAAGAATAAGTAAACTTTGTATTAATTTTGTTATGAAATGGTGATATCACTTTCTCTATTTTTTTTTTATACGTCGGAATTGTTTTGTATCAGTCCAATAATAGGGGTTTTCTGAACATTTTCAAGAATACAAAAATGATCCAATATTTTTTTTACAATAAGTAACAATTTTTACTTTCTCTTGCCTATATGAATATATAGGATGGAAAATATTGTTTTCATGTCGATTTTTCGAAATCGAGTTTTCACCGGATCTACACGTTTTTAGACCCCTGATCCCAAAAAAACATGTTTTTAGCGATTGGTGTGTGTGTGTGAACAGAATATCTCAAGAACGGAACATTGTACGAACTTGAAACTTGAAATTTAAGTTAGACACCACTACCGGACCTGACACGAACATTTTCATTAAAATCGGTCAACCGGAAGTAGTAGTTTATTCGTATAATTTAATTTTTTTGCGATTTTCTCAAAAACGGCTCCGACGATTTTTTTAATAATCGCCTCGTTTACTAAATTTTTTATGCTTTACAAGATAGAGTTGGCGTCATGTCTGCTGAAATTCGTGGAGAGCATGTATTCACGTAAAAAAATTGTTTCTTTTTTAAATATTGCGGCTTTAATATGCATTTTAGCGCAAAAATGTATGTAATAAAAGTTGTAGAGAGTTTAAAAACTCAGACTAGTGTCGCTTACACCTTTACTTCTTTTGTTCTTTTAATGTTTCAGTCATATAATTGGCTGACCATTTGATAAAAAACAGAACTATTTTTTGTAGCCCTGGAACTAGCAAATCGAGTGCAAATAATTTAACACCCCACATGCCTGTTATGGTCAAATCAATTTTATAAAAATTTTTAAAATGTACGACTTAATTTCAAGCGTTTTTTTCTATAGAACTTAAGTTCAACGTTCAGTAGTGAAGTCCAACAGAGGTTGATTTTAATTTAGCGTCATCCACTCATAATCAATATTAGGTTATGGTTTTTTCATTATTAAATTGGCAAGAGAAAGTCGTTTGAGTTGTTCACATTAAATTTTTTAAAGTGTATGTATCCGTTAACTGAATTGAGTTAAAATACCTTATAGATATTCTTGCTTCAATTTGTGCCTTTATCCTCCTCCGTAAATACACTCTTTTTCGGTTGTTAAAAATAATATGTTTGCTCAAAATTATTTCTGGCCCGTTTTAATGATTGTGTTCGAAAGATGTAATAATTTTAAAAACCCTTTCACGAGATGACGCGTCTCATGGTTGGCGGCGATTTTCTTTTAAGAAAGAAAACGCGATTTTAAAAATATAAGAAAGAAAAAGGCTTACCTTTGGCAAAAAACCATTAGTGATTTCAGTATCTACTCTTTAAGAGTAATCGAATGACACTTATTTTTGTTCCTAAATTGCGACTTTTATACGGATTTGAGAACTAGACAGTGGTTACCGGTGTACTTTGATGGTTGGGGTTCAATTAACCATACTCTCTCAGGAATGGTCGACCTGAGTCGGTACAAGACTACACCTCATTTACACGACATACCCATCATCCTCATCTCATTGGGTTATGGGGTTGCTTATTGTTCTGAATTGAACAGATTGCACCGTACATAAACTAGATTACAAAATAAAAAAATTTAAAAAAAAATTCCGACTTTAATTTCTTGACTTCCGGTTTTTACCGGAACTTCAGACCCAATGATTTCTGTATCTACTTTAAGAGTTATCGAATGACATTATTTCTGTTTCCAAATACCAGCTGAATTTCTTGACTTCTGGTTTTGGGCCACTTCCGGTCGAAACCCACTTCAAAGCCCATTCAGGCCCATTGACATTTTCTGTAGATTACGAATCCGAAAACCGTTTGTTGTTATCTCTTGTAGTTTGTGACATCTGGATGTAACGGACACGGACATCGGAAAATGATTTATGACCATTTTCAAAATTGACACCTTCCAACTTAATTGGGGTTTTGTTCTTTCCTCGTTTCCAGTTTGGGTTACCCAGTATTTCGGACTAACGGGAGTTCGGATTATCCAGATTAATTCACGAAAAAATTTGTGCGGTCCATCTTAATTTTTTTATTTGTAGAACAAACATGCCGTGTTGAATAACACCGCTAATCTATAATTAATTACATCGATTAGATAACCTTATCGTTTCTAATAAAACATGAGTATCTTAATAAGAAAATCGGAAAAGAATATTTTGTTTATTTTATTTAATACCAGCTGTACTCTGTGCGCGTTGCTATGCCTACAAAAATCGAATTTAAAGAACGATGTAGATCTACCAATCGCTTGTCGTTTCCGAGGCATCGCCGCACAGAAACTTCTTGGAAAATCGCTGCAAAAATATAAAATTAGCATTCATAATACTTGTATTCTGCCCATAACAGACAGGTGGAGTGTCAAATTATTTACGCTCAATCTGTTCGTTGCAGGGCTAAAATAAATAGTTCTGTTTCTTGTCACATGGTCAGCCAATTGAATGACTGAATAATTTAAGAACAGAAGAGGTAGAGGTGTAAAAGACACTAATCAGAGTTATCTCCTCTAAAAGTAATGAATTTCATTATACAGCCAGACCCTGTGGTAAATGAAGTGAAGGTGTCACTTGCAGAGTGGAAAATATGTGCTTTTCAGAGGGCCCGGCATGCTGATAAGTGTACTTTTCCATTCAGTGAGGAAGGCAATGGTAAACCACCTCACTCCTCGTTTTACTTAGTAAAACCTCTACAGGTTCAAACCAGCCTTTCAGCTGATGACCTAAACAACAATACTTGTATTATAATGATAATACATATTATCATTCATAAAACAAAAAAAACATGTAACTTTTTCGAAAGCTTAAAATCTACTCCAGAAACTGAGTAATCATCTATCGATAAAATTTGATTTAAATCGGGTGAATAGTTTAAGAATACATAAGGAACAAACAAACTGTAAAAAAGTCGTGTGACCCTTTCATATTATAAGTTAAATGAACTTTATAATTACATACGTCTATATTATTAATTTACTTTGTAATTTATTATTTTTATTTTAAAATTATCAGTTGTTACATAATATTATCATATGTATAGATTATAGTAATGTCTAAATTATGGTAGCATTATTATCGCACTCAAAAGACCTTGATTTAAAATTTTATTGACACGGAATTTTAATTTATGTAATTTATTGTGTGAAATATTTTTTGTCGTAACTTTACTTACTACTTACTTATCAAGTTAATTATTACTTTCTCTTCCCCTGTATGATTATATAGGATAGGAAATTGTATAGTTTTCTTGTCGTTTATTCCAAATCGTTTACCGGAAACATATTCACGGTCCCTGAATCCAAAAAAAAAACATGTTTTCAGCGATTGGTGTGTGTGCGAACAAAATATTTCACGAACGGAGTTCGTGAAATACTTTATACTTTTGTAAATATTTGTACAGTTGAAATTTAGAACTTAAATTAGGACAAGGGGACCCAGTACGAATATTTTCTTCAAAATCGGTCCATCGGAAGTAGTAGTTTATACTTGCGATTTTCTCAAAGTCGGCTCCTGCGATATTTTTTTAAACAGGTTGACTCCCATGGGACACTTATACGTCTCTTACGTAATATTGTTTTAATAGAATCGTGAGACGGATTGAATGCTCGTTTGCATTGAATCAGGGTGATTCACGAAGATATGCAGAAACTTTGGGAGCCCATTTTACATGTAAAAATAATTCCTTGGAAAATCCAAGGAAAGAGATCCTTGGGATGAAGACGAAAATCCTGGCTGAAAAACCTAAGAGATTGGTATGGTTGCAGCAACAACGAATTGTTTAGGGCTGTGACATCAAAGATAAAAATCGCTCTGATGATTGCCAACCTTCGAAGCGGAGATGGCACCTGAAGAAGAAGAAGATACAAACATGGGTCCGGAAATGCTTCGTTACAGAGTTACGGCTAGCAAAAGATTTCGCCCGAATTTCAGCTCACCAGGTGAAATGAGGTCTTTCTGAAATTCTGGTAAGGTAGATTAAGGGGCGAATTCAATCTCTTCTTATGGTTTTTGATCTGATAAATTGAGTAAAACAGGTCCCAGAACTGTAAGTTAAATAGTTTTTGAGAAAACTAGTGTCAAATGCAAAAAATGGAGTGAAAAAACACAATTTTTCATCTTTGTTTTTCCGGTTAATTTTACTTTGTACTGTTATGAATAAAAATTCATTTAATAAAACATCTATTCGCTTTCTGTGTACTTTATTTACACCGGTTTGTTCAGAATAAAATTTTCAACATGTTTTATCCAAAAATTTTAACTGTTTCTTGGTGAAATAATAAAGTTATTCTTACCCAAAGATGAAAAAATGTGTTTTTCACTCCATTTTTTGAATTTGACACTGGTTTTCTTAAAAAATATTTAATTTACATAAATACTACTGTTTTATTTACATAATACTGTTTTATTCAATTTATCATATCAAAAACCATAAATGATTAAAATCGCCTCTTAATCTACCTTACCAGAATTTCAGGAAGACCTCATTTCACCTGGTGAGCTGAAATCCGGGCGAAACTTTCGCTACCCGTAACTCGGAAACGAAGCATTTCCGGACCCATGATTATATAAACTTTTTTCATTATTTTTACATGTAAAATGAGCTCCCAAAGTTTCTGCATATCTTCGTGAATCACCCTGTATACAGAGCTATGAGCGGAATGAGTTCAAAAAACATTTTCCCATTCATGTTTTATGATTTTATTGATCCGATCGAGTCAAAAATGAGTCGGTGAAACTTGACAGCTTATTATTGCTATTACATAATATTGACTTTTATTATAGTTTATTATTACATTATTAATCATGTTTTAATAATACTATATAATGAAAAATTATTTTATCTTTAATTTTTTTATGGTTTTCGTATTACAATATTTTTGGCACTGTAAAAGTTGACTCTTGTCGGTGCCTCTTTGTAGACAAAACTGGTACTCAAGTTTACCACTCGCCGAACAACTGCTTGATAAGAGAGACGCTTCATCGGTATTTATGTAGTTTTATTGAAAGATGATAGCTCGAATTAAATTATTTATAAAATACATATAATATTTTATAGAAATACAAGTAAAATTTCAGTGAGACACATCAGTCTTTCACAGTAAATTTGATTTTTTTACTCTTGAGTACCTACCTGATCAGTCTCTTACCTAAAAAACAGCGCCAAAGAAGTTAAGCCGTATAATACTATAGAGACGTGATAGAAAATTAATTTAAAAAAGTAAAGGAACCGTAAAATAGGTATGGGTTTTTTAAGCAAAATTGTAAAAATTGCCTTGGGAGTCAATCTGTTAAATCGCCGTATTTACTACATTTTTTATGCTCTACATCAGGGGTCTCCAACCTACGGCCCGCGGGCCACATCCGGCCTGGGAACAGATTTTTTCCGGCCCGCGGAAAGCTAGCATACTGAAAAAAAATTTTATTTAATAATATATTTCCTTTTAAGAATTTTTACCATTAAATATGAGTACAGTACTCGTCTCTCACTTGCCACTTCTTTTCTCAATAAGTGTAAAACTAGCTGTAAAAAAGTAGTGATCAACCATTGTTTGACCCTAAATGGGCTTAAAATTTAAGTGGCAAACAAATGCAATCTTCTCACTAAAAAATAATTGTTCTTTTTAAGCTTTACACGTGTTGTAAACTCATGTATTGTCAAGTTTTCTTTAAAATTCAATAAAGTACATTTTGTATTAAATTGAAAAGATTTGGTTTTGTATCATCCTGTGTTTTCATTAAGCCTACTTGAAAACTCCTTTTACAGAACAAATATTATTTTATAGCAAATATAAATATTTGTTTTGGTCACAGCTTTTTTTTACAGTCACGTAAAGAATTTTAGTTAGCCAACAACAAAGATATATAAGGAACTATAGAAACTTAAAAAACTAAGCAAGAAAATCTCAAAAACCACCACTGAGCTCTTAATTAGAAAAAACTTCGAGGGTGTATGGGGGGGGGTGGTAGACTTTCTGCCCAGAAATATTGCTGGCCCGCCTTTCCTCCAAAAATTTACAATGTGGCCCTTGAGTAAAAAACGTTGGAGACCCCTGCTCTACATGATAGGGTAAGCGCTATGCCTGATGAAATTCGTGGGGTACGTATTGTGCGGTTCCAAGCTCCGTGTAGTTGAGGGGTGAAGGGTACGGGTGAGGTATAATGAATGAGTGACGCATGCTGGGAGAACGATTGTTGTATTACTCTGATACAAAACATTCGTTTTCAAACGTTCCGTATTTAACATATTTGTTTGTATTTATTACATTTATTTATGTACATATTTTGATATGAATTAGTAAGTTAAATTTATGAATCCGACCAAGTTAATAACCCGTTAGGTATTTGTTAAATTAATGCGCCGGATAATAAGAATATTTTTTTAGTCTAGTTAGTTCACGCTACCACTACAAATGCATCAGCTGTGAAACAGTACTAATTGCGGACCGTACACGATCATTAATAATGTCATTACGAGAAATGTCATTACTTCGAAAATTCAAGCTTCATTACCGCATCATTTTTTTTGTAGCCGTACACCATCAGTAATAATGACAATAGTTTTACTTCATTACTACTTGGGTTACCTAACAAGAACCAGTAATGGATTCGCGTAAGAAAGCGTGTGTTGCTTTAATTTTGGGATTAAGCTTAAAGTGTAATGTTGAACGTCGACGCTGGATGAAAACCTGGCTAAAAAACCGTGAGCATTCCCCACGTTGTGTTGCTCAGAAAAGTTAGTGCAACAGAACCCGAGGATTATAAAAACTACTTTCGCATGAACGAAGAAACTTTCGGTGAATTGTTACGATTGGTTGAGCCATTTTTGAAAAGGAAGGATACAAATATGAGGGAAAGTATACCAGTGTCTGAAATACTAGCATTAACTTTAAGGTATCTCGCAACAGGAAGAAATTTTGAAGACCTGAAGTTTGATGTCGGCTTGTACACTTCATCCGTACTACATCCCGATCTCCGAGATGTAAGAATTTTCTTCAGTTCTTTCCTATAATGACATCGCGGTGTATTTATTTTCCGCCTAACATCAGCACGTGTAGCCCCCGGTTTAATGGTTTTATATATTTTTAAAAGTTTATCCAACGCTTGATTCCTCTTTGTCTTATTTAAATATAATGCGCAAGAAGGGTTCCCAAGTTCTGGAAGAGTCTCATATGTTTCAATAAAATTTAGAAGAACATCGGTACTATCGTTGTTCTCTTCTAGATTACAAACCACTTCACTCGCGACAGATACTTCAGTTTCGTCATTCATGTTTACTGCAGCACGCTACAAACTTAACTAAATAATGATGAAGGAATGATGCATGCTCCGTACACGGTCATTATTACTGACATTATCCCCACTCTGCCGCAGTAATGAAGCAACGAAATCAGAAAATCCGGATTCGCATCATTACTGAGAATCATTCCAGCTTTGTCAACCGTAGACGGTCAGTAATAATGTCATTATGATAAGGGAATGACATTATTAATGATCGTGTACGGTCCGCAAATAATCATTCATTCCCCCTCTACTATAACAACGCGCTGCGTTCCTTCCAACTACACGGACCTAGGACTCGAGTAATACTCTTGTAGTAAAATATTGTTTTGTTTTTTAAGATTGCGGCCTTTATATATAAATGCATTTACCGGCAAAAGTGTATATAATAAAAGTTGTAGGAATTTTAAAAACCTACTACTTTTATTTCAATCATTTTTTTTGTACAACGCGTAGTGTAGCGTCAGTTATGATTTTCTGTATGTTCCTCATCAAAATCGGTAAAAATGGTATTTATTTAAGATTGCGGCCTTGATATGGATTTTAATCATGATTCATTCATGATTAAAAAAAGATTATGTTTTTCAGTTTATATTATTTACATTGGCAAGTGAAAGTCGTGTTAGTGTTTCACACCAGATTTTTAAGTATACGATTTATGTTTTACTAAAAATTATCGTTGGAATGCATATAAGTTATGTACCGTACTTGTTTTAGATTGAAATCCTTCGTAGAATTACTGTAACGTCCTTTTCAAGGCAAACTCCTCTATGTGATAAATATTCCAATAAAAATAAGAACTTCCCTCTTAGTTTGTCATCTGTCCGTTCCGTCAGGTTGTTCCTAAACATTTATCATTTCTAAAATCTTCAATTGATGATTAACCTTTAATTTTGACGTAAATGTCGATCGATGAATGAGGAACCTAATATGATTTTAATTAGTTTTTATTTTTAAATTTATTCCGAAATTTGTTTATAAGATATTTAACAGGTACTGTATTGTTTGAAAGAGTAAGAATACAAAATGTGAAAACAATAATTTTCCAATTTTATTTTGATTGTCCGTTGGCGTAGTGGTTAGCGCAACTGGCTTCCGCGCCGGGGTGTTGTTGTTTAGGTCAACAGCCGAAAGGCTGGTTTGAACCTGTAGAGGTTTTACTAAGTAAAAACGAGGAGTGAGGTGGTTTACCATGGCCTTTCTCACTGAGCGGAAAAGTACGCTTATCAGCATGCCTGGCCCTCTGAAAAGTACATATTTTCCACTCTGTAAATGACACCTTCACTTCATTCACCACAGGGTCTGGCTGTATAATGAAATTCATTACTCTCAGAGGAGATAACTCTGATTAGTGTCTTTTACACCTCTACCTCTTCTGTTCTTAAATGATTCAGTCATTTAATTGGCTGACCATGTGATAAGAAACAGAACTATTTATTTTAGCCCTGCAACAAACAGATTGAGTGCACGCCGGGGTATAATAATATAAATAATGCTGTATAAAGAAGCAGGTGGTGGAGTGTTAAATTGTTTGCACTCGAGCTGCTAGTTCCAGGGCTATAAAAAATAGTTCTGTTTCTTATCACACGGCCAATTATATGACGGAAGCATTTAAGACTACAAAAAGCATTTAAGTCGTTTGCACGTTCAGTTGACACAATGGAGCAGTATAAATTATGACAATGTATTTCTTATGGGGCTCTGACTGCTACTAGCACGTACACAAACATCGGCTTTTTTAGATCAATCAATGCCATCATAACCAATAACATTCCCTTCCTTCTCGTGCTTTCGATAACAAACCTTTCTAATGTAGAATAGTCTATATGACTATTAATTAATAATTAACACTATAAGTTTATACTCAAATTCATATGCGGATTCCAAATGTGAAATATTTTTCGATATCTGTACTGGGAAAGAATTTTTAGATTTGTAATAACCGATTGCGTCATTTGTTTACATTTATCACGCAGTGTTTAGAAAGTGTGGCGAGGAAATGTGGAGAAGGTCTGTAGTAAAATAGATAAGATATTCATGTTAAACCCCCCCCCCTTAATAGAAAATATTTTTACAGTTTTTGGATTTATTACAATTCATTTAACATTCTTCATAATACATAAATTTTTTTCTGTCGAGCAAAACTTGAATTGTAGTTCTACCTTAAAAAATACGTGTTCTACAGAGGTTTAAAAACTGTATTTATATACGCATGCAGATGCCTGTAATTGATGTTTTTAGTTGCGCTAATAGCAGTGACGATTCCTATAAGATCCATTGTGTCAACTGAACTTGCAAACGACTATAGTGTCATTTACACCCTGTATTTCTGTTCTTAAATGCTTCAGTCATATAATTGGCTGACCATGTGATAAGAAATAGAATTATTTTTGGTAGCCCTAGAACTAACAGATCGAGTGCAAATAATTTAACACTCCACCTGCCTGTTATGGGCAAATAAGATGCTTATTACTATGAAATTTTAAAGAACTGGTTCAAAATTGATTGGTTGATGACGTTTTGTTTCGAAAGAACTGGAAGCAGTGTGTGAGGAAATGACATTATTATACAGTGTGGAACAAGGTTTCTCGATGAAAACTTTAGTGGTTAATCTTTTAGAGGGTTACCGAAACTTTTAAATATTTAACTCACATAGTTTTGTTTTTGAAAGAAAGCTAATAATTAGACTTTTCTAACAATTTATCATTGCGTCGTGTATTGATATGTCAGTTGTGTATTTCAGGTGATATGTTCCCGACCTACACAATTTTTTTTAAACTTAATCCATTGATTTTTCATGCGGTTGTCAGACGTAGGTTCTCGTATCAATATTTAATTTGTTACTTAAATTTGATCCAACTATCATCCGCCTTCATCTTTAAAATTAAAAATAATATAAGGGTATTTTTAAAGAGTCAGAATATAGTTTTAATAAAATATAGATGAAATTTACTTCTTATAAAGCTTATACTTTGAACTATAAAATGTGTTGTAATGACAAAGTTTTTTCTATTTCTGTTCTTTGCATTTTTTAATCTTAGTCTGCGTATTCGGGATATTTTTAGAATATTTTTTTCTTTTTACTGCCCACTTTAAACTTCAATTCTAGTTGCGTACGTAAGTTAAATGCAGGGTTCGATTAAGCGAATAACTATCTCTTTGTAAATGTTAGTCCTGATTGTAATATTCATTTGTATTGTATCCTTTAATTTTTCATCAATTAATACTTCCATTCATATTGTTTCAACCGATTTTGATTCGGAAATATTGTTAAATTATAATAAAAAAATTTTTTCAAAGAAAATCGTTGTTGCATTGAGGTTTTTTTTCATATTAAGTATTTATTTTTCTTACGCATGATGTTTTCTCTTTCTCGTTGCTATTTTATCTCTCCCCAGTATTTTTCATTTTTTTCGTTTAACGCTTTCTTACTTTCTTCTGATCTTGTTATCTCTTTCTCTTCAAAACCTTCCTAGTAATTTTTTTCTAAATCATCTTTTGTCCTCCGTTCTATCTAATAGCTAACTTCGTATCTTTGACTTGAATTTATCTAATCACGTATAAAAGATGGCCAAAAATATGTACTTCGACTATTTAAATTATTTTTTTTATTTTTTTACCTGATTGTAATATTCATTTGTATTGTATCCCTTAATTTTTCATCAATTAATATTTCCATTCTTATTGTTTCAACCGATTTTGTTCGTAAATGTTGTTAAATTATAAAAGTAAAAAGTTTTTACTTTTACTCGTAAAAAGGTTTTTTCAAAGAAAATTCGTTGTTACATGGAGGTTTTTTCCATATTAAGTATGTATTTTTCTTACGCATGATGTTTTCTCTTTCTCGTTGCTATTTTATTTCTTTCCCTAGTAATTTTAATTTTTTTCACTGATCGCTTTCTTTCTTTCTTTGGATCTTGTTATCGTTTTCTCTTTCTCTTCAAAACCTTCCTAGTAAATTTTTTCTAAATTATCTTTTGTCCTGTGTTCTTTCTAATAACTTGCCGGTTGCATTGGCGTAATTGGTAACGTGCTCGCCTCTCATCATGCGGTATTGGATTCGAATCCCATTCAGGCACGGAATATTTTCATACGTTACAAAAATCATTTCATCCTTCACCGTCCACATTAGCAGTAATTGCAGAACAGTCGGACGTTAAACTAAAGGAAAAGAAAAAAAGCGAGTCAGCTGTTTAGCAGCTGATTTAGGAGACGAGGTTCCTGATTCAAATCCTAGTAAACGTTGTTACTTTTATACTATTTGAATCCTAGACAGTGGTTACCGTTTTAGCTTAACCATTATCTCTCAGGAATTCTCGACCTGAGTCCGTTCAAGACTACACCTCATTTACACGCCATGCAAATCCTCTTCATCTCATTGGGCCATGGCGTTGCATATTATTCTGAATTGAACAGATTGCAACGTTAGGGGAAAAATTATTTATTTTAAAAATTATTAATTATTTTTGATACATAATTTAAAAATTTTAAATTGCCCAATGAAATTTTTATCCACCGAAATTAGTAAACTTTATTCAAAGTTAATAGTTTTTATGATTAAAATACGTCCGTAGTTTGAATTCTAACTGCACGATACTACGAATGGTCTATTGTAACTCTCTTGAGATAGTACTATACGTATATCACAAACACGTAAAGTATTAAAAGAAAAAAACTAGGTCACTAGGTAATAAACTGGTCTTACTTTTAAGACTGTTGTACAGTGTGTCTGATGTCACTCATTCTTAGCTCTGCTAATTGTGTCCTTTTTTATTTTACAATACGTCAATAAAATGCCTGTGTAAACACTTTTAAAATAAAATACACGCTTACTCTTTACCTAATTTTATCAATTTTACTTTTATTACTTCTGAATGGATATTAATGATTTGCAATAAATTTTCATATTTAAGTTTTGGTTCTGTATCGTATTTTTTGTGAAATTTCTTGGTAGTTGAACACATTATTTTTTGCAATGAATTTTCTTGACCGTCTTCAATTCTTTTCTTTATTTATTTATTTTGATCTAGTTCATTTATGGTTTTGGGAGGAGGAAGTATTGCTTAAGTTCCAGCTCCGTATAGTTGAAGGAATGCAGTGCGTTGCTATAGTAGTGGGAGAATGAATGAGTGTTAGTGTTTCACAGCTGATGCATTTGTAGTGGTAGCGTGTACTAACTAGACAAAAAAAATATTCTTATCATCCGGCCCATTAATTTAACAAATACTTACCGGCTTATTAACTTGGTCGGATTTATAATATTTAACTTACCAATTTATATAAAAGTATATATAAATAAATAAATGTAATGAATATAAACAAACATGTTAAATACGGGAAGTTTGAAAACGAATGTTTTGTATCAAGAGTAATACAACAACAATCGTTCTCCCAGCATGCGTACACGGAGCTTAGAACCGCACAATAATGTGTTTTAAATTTTAAAATATATTTTGGTCTTAATTATGATTACGTAAATATTAATTTGAATATAGGAGAATTAAAGAAGTAATCCGGTAATGTTATACTAGGCAGTTTACTAATAACTTTTTACTGTCTCTTGCCTATATAGAAAGGAAAATATTGTTTTCATTTCGATTTTTCGAAATCGTGTTTTCACCGGATGTACACGTTTTCAGACACCTTAAACCAAAAACACATGTTTTTAGCGATTTGTGTGTGTGTGTGTGTGTGAACAGAATATCTCAAAAACGGAACATTGTACGAACGTGAAACTTAAGTTAGATACTACTACCGGACCCGACACGAACATTTTCATCAAAATCGGTCTACTGGAAGTAATAGTTTGTTCGTGTCATTTTTCACTTTTTTGCGATTTTCTCAAAAACGGCTCCTACGGTTTTTTTTTAAATCGCCTCATTTACTAAATATTTTATGCTTTACACGATAGTGTAGGCCCCATGTCTGCTGAAATTTTTGGAAAGGCTGTTATCTCGTAAAATTTTTTTCTTAAGATTACGGATTTAATATGCATTTTAGCGCAAAAATGTTTATAATAAAAGTTAAACAATTTAAAAATTTATAACTTTTTATTTCGAACATTTTTTTTGCATAACGCTTAGTTTAGCAGTAATTAGTGGTTTTCTGTTTTTTTCTCATGAAAATCTGTAAAAAATAGTTTTTTTTTATTACTAATGTTAGATTATATTGTTCATATATGTTTTCACTTCGTATAGCAGGACAGAGTAGTTACAGTTTTTTTCTAAACGTTATTACAGATGTAAGATTTTAATTGTTTTTTGTATAATACTGTTTATTTTACAGTTTTATTGGTAATGTTATGTTTACGGTAATGTTTTCTGTTGTGTTTTTATTTGTATTGGTTTCTTTTTAATTAGCTATTGTTTTATTGGTTTTGTTACTTGATGACTCGTGAAAGTCATCAACAGTTTTATTTAATTAATAAATAGATTTGGATTTCGAACAATATTTTTGGGAGTATGATGACTCCAAGCGAATGCCTGGTTAGCCCTCTTTTTTCGGGTTATGTGCTATATATAACTTTTACAACCCCTATCCATAAATATGACTTATCATAGTATTATAATGTGTATTCATTTATGTAACAAAAAGTTATTTACTTATTCTGTTAACTTGTGAGAGGGGATCCAACAATACCTGTAGACCTGTAGAGGTTTTGCTAAGTAAAACGAGGAGTGAAAAGGTTTGCTTTGCCTTTCTCACTGAGTGGAAAAGTACGCTTATCAGCATGCCGGACCCTCTGAAAAGCATATATTTTCCACCCTGTAAATAACACCTTTACTTCATTCACCACTGGGTCTGGCTGTATAATAAAATTTATTACTTTCAGAGGAGATAACTCTGATTAGTGTCTTTTACATCTATGCCTCTTTTGTTCTTAAATGATTCAGTCATTTAATTGGCTGACCATTTGATAAGAAACAGAAGTGTTTATTATAGCCCTGCAACGAACAGAATCATTGTAAATAATTTGACACTCTACCTGTCTGCTATGGGCATCGTTAAAATTACTACAACTTAATATATAAATTATTTTTCGCTGAGTTTAGCCGTAATTTATAAATTTTATTTTAAAAGAACTGCATCAAAATCAGTTAAATTTTAAATTCTTCCTTCCATATCCGCAGTAGACATTGACAATCATCGTTGCCCATGTAGTCATCGTATACGCTGAAAACCAGTAAAGGTCCATTGCCCACTTTCTTAAGTTAGTATTTTTCCAATAATTTGCATTTTCCTTCATTTTTTACGTTCTCTTGCTCTATATGAATGTATAGGGAAGGAAAGTATTGTTTTAATGTCGAGTTTTCACCGACAGTACACTTTACAGTCCCCCTGAACCTAAAAATCTTATTTTTAGCGATTGGACTTATTTTTAGTTAAATCTGCGATTAGTGTGAGTAAAATGTTGTACTTCTAGAAGATTAACCAAAAATTTAGTGCGGTTTACCGACTTATTTATTTTCAATTAGAAATAATGATATATTTTTTACAAATATGTGGTAAGACATATTTCTTTAAATTGCTTATACTCGTAATTTCTGTTGGTTTTTTAATTTCAAAATTGCCCTTGTATCATTAAAAATAATAAGGATGTAGGGATATTTCAATTAAAATAAAATGTAATTGATTAAATTGAACCTTCAACGTATTGGATCTCATTACGTATATGATTTTAGTTAATTACATACTTCATGTTCGTGTTTTAAAAAATTTACTTTTAGTTGAGTGAGAACAATGGGGAAATTCTTTTCGATAGCCGTGTTTTAACTGATTTTTCACTTTTCATCCCTTAAAGCCAAAAAAAAAACGCTTGGTAGATTTTTGTATTTATTTCTTCTATATTGTAACACGTAAGCTTAGTTTCTTTCGGGATCGGGGTATAATAAACAACGAACAATTTTGACTTCTAACAATTTTTTATTGATGCAATTAATTTTTATTAAACCGACTACTAACAAATACAATTAGATTACTTCAATATTAAATTATTCACAGAACTTATGCTTAAATTAAGCTCGACTACAAGTGAGTTACCTGTTATCTTTCATGAGATAGGTATAGCAACGTCACCGCTAGTCACTATCGAACTTCTCTTCACGGGTTAGGCATTTCTACCTGTTCCGGCACCCATATTTTCTTCGACCTGCCAATATCTCTACTTCCCACGAGTTTGTATCTTCTAGCTACACTAGGCAAGCGGCTTTCTGGCGTTCTATCTAAATGATCGATCCATTGGGGACAGTAAAATCCCGTTTAACTGCAACGGATCCGAAGAACTAATTTTTTAATTTGGTGATGACTCAGTTACAATAATTAAATACGTCGTTAAAGAACAGAGCACTGTCCGATGAAATAAATTACGAATATAAATTTTCACTCTTCTGGGAATTCGTTTACTCATTCTTCACCTCCAGGACATGCATCTAATAAAACGATGGCGTGTTGTTACCGCAAAAAACCGTTTCATTAAAAATCTCACTGTTATTAATCTAAAAATAAGATACAGTAAATATTAATTACTGTACAATATTACATTTTTTCTTTGAAATTTCTGTATTTTCGTTTATTAATAAACAGTCAAAAAATACTGTGTAATCATTTTTACTATTTTTAAACCTTAAAAGTATGACTGCGTGTTATCCGGAATTTCGTGTATCCGAAATCGGATCCGCTCCCTATATTTCGGTTAAGTGGAGTTTTACTGTGTTTTAAAATCCGTTAGCGATTGATTCATACATGTTCGAAAAGTATTTAGAATTAATAAAAAGTAGTTTGTTAACCATCTGCATTTGCATCTAAAAATAACAGAAGGTTTCATCACGCTTGTAAAATTTAAGGAAATAATGTCATTAAGCCTAATAGTAGCATTTTGTTTTCCGGATAGTTTATTGCTTGTATTTTACAAGTCTTTTGGTATTTTCCCGAAATATTCTTGAAAATTAGCTATTTAATTAATTGATAATCATATTGCGTTCATTAAAACAACTCTAGTCATCGCTATAAAAATATTTTATTGCATCGTTAGTATATTACACCAACGAATAGCTGAATTGAATTTAAATTCGCTACAAACATTTACCTCGATTACACAAATGTGGTTTGTTAGCTATTCCCGTTGATATTTAACACGGGAAATGATGACACGGAACAGTCGTATCATATTCTAAGTTTGTAAAATATAAATCTTAACGGAAGTGTGGTTAATATAATAAAATGACACTGTAGATTAGGAGTTTCAATAAGTATTGTTAAACAGAATAATTTGTTTAAAATGTTAAATGATAAATTATGTGAAATAGGCGCACAAGTTGGAAGGAGGCGATTGTTAACCCTTGTTGTTGTTGTTTAGGTCATCAGCCAAAAGGCTGGTTTGAACCTCTAGAGGTTTTACTAAGTAAAACGAGGAGTGAGATGGTTTACCATTGCCTTCCTCACTGAGTGGAAAAGTATGCTTATCAGCCTGCCGGGCCCTCTGAAAAGCACATATTTTCCACTCTGCAAATGACACCTTCACTTCATTCACCACAGGGTCTGGCTGTATAGTGAAATTCATTACTTTCAGAGGAGGTAACTCTGACTAGTGTCTTTAACACCTCTTCCTCTTCTGTTCTTAAATGATTCAGTCATTTAATTGGCTGACCATGTGATAAGAAACAGAACTATTTATTTTAGCCCTGCAACGAACAGATTGAGTGCAAATAATCTGTCACTCCACCTGTTTATTATGGGCAGTGTTAACCCTATATAGGTCTTTGGTAAGTATACTTACCACTGGTAATAAGATCGATTTTATTTAAAAGTAAGCTGTGCAGTTGAACCCTATTGGTATTTTATGGTTTTATAGATGTTTTCTGGTAAGTAGGCTATCTAGATTGTGAAATTAGCGCGCAGCGACCATTTGCTTCGTGAGTTGCACGATTTTGGTAAGGATTCATACCAGCGTACGCTTCCGTGTTTTCTTATTACTTTTATACAGTGCTAAGAAAATTCAAGTTTTGTACGGGAAAGCTAGCATTCATGCTAATATAAAGTAAAGATAAGTTATTCTACACATCTTTTTGTGTTATACAGTTCTACATATTGTTTTAATAAGCATTTTTACCACTAAATATTATATGATACCCATTTCAATAAATGTTCCTTGGTAAGTATAGGTACTTACTAGGACTTAACATTAAAAAAATAAATATCTTACTTTTCTGGTATTAGAAATGCATTGTTCGAGTCCCTGTACAGCAAAATTTAATATTTTACAACATAATATATATTTTCCCCGTAGTACTGCGCTATAAACGGTTAACTGGAAAGTATTTTGACCTGTCGCTGGTTGGTAACTACATTCAAAGGCGAAAGCCCTAATACTTTTAACCTTTGCTTTCTACCCCTTAGGGTGAAATATCTCAAAACCCCATCTTATTACATGCCTACGTACCTAGGAGTACCAATTCCGAAAATTTGCAGTTGGCTGGTCTAGCCGTTGGGCTGCGTGACAATCAGTTGGCCTAAGCCTGCTTTTCTGTTGTTTAGATCAACAGCCGAAAGGCTGGTTTGAACCTGTAGAGGTTTTACTAAGTAAAACAAGGAGTGAGGTGGTTTACCAGTGCCTTCCTCACTGAGTGGAAAAGTACGCTTATCAGCATGCCGGGCCCTCTGAAAAGCACATATTTTCCACTCTGTAAATGACAACTTCGCTTCATTCACCACAGGGTCTGGCTGTACAATGAAATTCATTACTTTCAGAGAAGATAACTCTGATTAGTGTCTTTTACACCTCTACCTCTTCTGTTCTTAAATTATTCAGTCATTTAATTGACTGACCATGTGATAAGAAACAGAACTATTTATTTTAGCCCTGCAACGAACAGATTGAGTGTAAATAATTTGACACTCCACCTGTCTGTTATTGGCAGACTTTTCTGTATGTGTATGATAAAAATGCCTTCCGGCTTGAATGTAACTTTATAAAAGCTGTTCGCTTTTTTCATACATCCTCTGAATTATTCATGGAATATGTCATACTTCTGGTAGGGATCCTTAATTCCTTCGATCTAACAAATGCCTTAACCGTGCGCTTTTTTACCGATATCGTTAAATAATTATAGTATTTTTTTTTCATATTGTTTATGGAGTAGTATTCGTTTTCGGTTAAAGTTTTCATAAGTTTGGTTCTCAGCAACCCATTAAATTTTCTAAATTTAATTTCTGTAAAAACTGAAAAGTATATTTTGCTGTAATTTAGAAAGATCTCTTCAGGCTAAATAAATTACAACAAAGGACTGTTTAACTTTCAGTTTTTCTAGTAGACTGTTAAGTGGATGAGTGATACCATAGCGACATCTTTCTAATGGCATTTATGATATTCAGAAGAATTCTCAGGATTTTGTGGACCGCTATGTTAACTACTTACTTTTAGACACATGGGTGTAGACTGTGAATTAATGAACACGATCAAAAAAAGGAGGATTGCCTAACTTGGTCTTTTATACAGGGGTGAGCTTTTTAGATGTATTCTCGTGGAAAATGTTGAGGGCGTCATGAGGTGTTGGTCATCAGCTTAAAGGCTGGTTTAAACCTCTAGAGGCATTACTAAGTAAAAGCAGTAAGGTGGTTTACCAAAGCCTTCCTCGCTGAGTGGAAAAGTATGCTTATCAGCATACCAGGTCCTCTGAAAAGCATCTACTTTCCACCCTGCAAATAACATTTTCACGTCATTCACCGTAGGATCTCGTTGCATTGTGAAATTCATTACTCTCAGAGAAGATAACTCTGACTAATGTCTTTTATACTTTACCTCTTCTGTTCTTACATGATTCAGTCATTTAATCGATTGACCATGTGATAAGAAATATAACTATTTTTTGTAGCCCTGGAACTAACTTCTGTGAAAAATCAATTCAAAAGTTTTAGAATAAGTAGAATGCACTGTTTGAATATTATCGTGAAAGTTAAAGCGTGTTCTCATACAATTTTTCTTAATTAAAAAAGTAATGAGATATTATGCATAATCTGTATTGTACATTATTAGTACCTTCATTATTTTATAGATGATTACAGTTGCTGTTGGGTTTTTAATTGAAAACTTTCCCATGTGCCATTAAAAATAATAAGAGGCAAAGGGATATTTCAATTAAAAATAAAATAAAGTAATTATTTCTACGGAACCTATTTGTTTTATATAGTTAATTACTCCAACTTCGTGTTCCGATCCTTTTAACCGACTCATTAATAAACCGGTAATCCTTGATATATCATGCATCCTATAATTTCACCGCGTTATTATGGTTTTATGGATAAATGATTTATCATGTGGGAAAGATAAAATAATCTGTTTTTTGTGTCTTTACTTAGCTTTTTAAATTTTTGCGTTTTAATTTTTTTAAATTGTTGGCGCAATTTTATTTGCTATCTACAGTAAAATCTCTCTATAGCGGAATTGAAGGGACCATGAGGTACTGCCGCTATAAAGAGAGTTCCGTTATAGAGAGAGCGAGTAATTAACGGTGGGAGGGAAGTTGGAGTACTAATTTTTCTGTACAAAATAACTTATATACGTATGTAAATGGGCATTGAATAAGTTTTTGAAAAACTACTGAATAGATAACTTTATGACGAATGTTTAATACAGTAGATTACTTCAATACAGTGAGACATTTAAATTAAAAGTGTAGGTTATTAACTTAACAAGAAATTTGGATACAAACTGGTTTTATTAGATCTTGTGTTACTAATGTTTAACAATAGAATTTCACTTTTCGTATTGAACTTTTTTCAATAATCATTCATACAGTACATACCGTAATAGATAGCCTAAAATTAATTAGCACTGAAACTCGTTTTTCACTGAACAGTAGTAGACATACATATATACAATTAAAATCTAATAAAACATAGGCTACACAAACACAAAAAATACACAGTACAGTATATATTTTTTTGTTATTAAGGAAACAATAACTGTGAAGTACATTTTATTTCGTAAAATAAGTTGTAAATTTTGTTTCGTTTTCAATTCATAAAACATGTCTTCAATCTCATTTTCAATGTTTAAAACTTGTAAATTTTCATTTACATATTAGCAATGACAGTACGTGGAAACAACAAGAATAGCGTCTAGTGCCTGTTTACTTGAAGGGACAACATTTCTGTTTCCATTTCATCGTCATCTTCACTTTCTTGCTCGTTGTTTTGGGCTAAGACATTTTCGATTATTGCATCATCGCCAACATCTGCTGAAGTGGCTAAGTCATTGTCTGCCCCTACATAGGCGTCTAAATCCATATCCTAAAGATATTGTTTTGCCGCTATAGAGAGATTTTTGTGCCGCTATAACGAGAGTTAAATACATTATCGTAGTATACGAAAGGGTCGGGGTCGGCAAATAATGCCGCTAAAGAGAGATTTCCGCTATAAAGAGTTCCGCAATAGAGAGATTTTACTGTATAATTTTGTTATGTAACATCCAGATGTAAGAAACTACAAGAGATAGCAACAAATGGTTTTCGGATTCGTAATTTTCACACCTTCTTACCAGAAGAAGGGATAGGCTAGTGGGGCATATTTTAAGACATTCAGGTATTGGGCTATCAATAATGGAGGGTAATATTGAGGGAGTAAATTGTAGGAGGAGGCAAAGATTAGAATATATAAAGCAAATTACAAAAGATGTAGGGTGTTACAGGTATGTAGATATGAAACGACTTGCGCAATATAGAACAGTTTGGAGAACTGCATAAAACCAGTCGAGAGACTGATTACAAATTTAAAAAATTCACAAAATGTTAGTGGGTCTGGATTGTATTTGAAGTTCCGGTTTCGATCGGAAGTCAAGGAAATCAACGTTGGAATTTGGAAACAAAAATAGTGTTAATCCTCTAGAGCAGAGGTTTCCAAAGTGAAGGAGGGACCTTGGGATAGCTTTTCCGTGCGTGCGTCTATTACTTTTTTCAACACCAATTTATGGGAAAAAGCATTTTCAGCACTTGTTGCAATAAAGACAAAGTATCGGGGCATTCGATGTTGCTAATAATTTACGTTGTCCACTTTTTAATAGTACGGATTCATGCAAAAAAAATTAATAGGTCATCCAACTCACTGATTTATTTTGTCTCTTGTTGAATTTAAATTCTAACTTACAATTTACAGAAACAATAGAAAATAAATGAATGGTTATTCAATGTACCTAGGTACTTGTTTTGTTTTTCAATACCATATATAAAATTGTGAAAAAGGGGGTGTGGGAAATTTTCTTTTTGACGAATTCTTTAGAAAAAAATTACCACCAGCCATGAGACGCGTCGTCTCATGAAAAGGGTTTTTTTTACTTCATTCCTTTCTTTCTACATAATGGACAACAAACATTGCACGCGCACACACACAATAATGTTAATAAACAAACAATACATTTTTTTATCGATTAGTTTTAAAGCGGTGACCTAATTTTATGTCCTTTTCCTGAATATTATTGTAGTACTGGTTATTAGGTAGGCTACACCTTTTTTGATAAATTCTTTTTTGTTTATTTACTTATTTTTATTTGTTTGTCCATTATTTGTAACCTTAATCTTTTATTTGCACTTTTTAATGTACCTGTGTAAATCTTTGTTTACTTATTAGATTTCCTGTTTTAAACATTTCTCCTTCATCCGTTTTTATTAGACTTGCTTATTTATCTGATGCATTGTTAAAAATTAAGTAATTAAAATATTTCCAGCACGGTAGTCAGTTGCAGTTTTCTTTAATGAAAAGTTCGATGTCCACATTTTCATCCAACATCGAGTAGACAGTGGTGTGCACAACCTTTTTGTAACCTTAGGCCAATTGATTACTGATTTTTCGAGTCGGGTTATAGAAATAAAATTGCTAAAGTTTTGAAAATTGCTAGAATTTGGCATACGTCTCATTTACTTGTAAATTTTAAAATCTAACTATTTTATGGTACGGTGAACTTCGTAACTATATAATATTGTACTGCAACTTTGTACGCCCTACATATCTGTACCAACGTACACAGACTCAAATCTTGTCCTTTTTAATGCAGATTTTACCTTGGGAAATACCAACGTACACAGACTCAAATCTTGTCCTTTTTAATGCAGATTTTACCTTAAGGAACAGGTAGAAGATTGTAGTATGTGATGAAACGTGGTTTTTTACTCATGATCCGGAAACGAAGCGCCAATAATATCTCAGTGTTAAAACATCCACCTTATTCACCAGATCTTGCACCATGTGACTTCTACCTGTTCCCTAAGGTGAAATCTGCATTAAAAGGGACAAGATTTGAATCTGTGGAAGTTGTAAAAGAGAAAGCGGCACGTGTCCTGAAGGAGCTGACAGAAGATGACTTACAGCACTGTTTCCAACAATGGAAAATTCGCATGGAGCGTTGTACGGATAGAGAAGGAGTGTATATTGAAGGTGACAATAAGTGATTATGCATAAAATAAAAATGAAATTTTTTACGTCAGGTTCGTTATTTAATAACAACACCTCGTATTAAAGAACTTCACGCATGGTTTCATTAAACATTTAGTTGTAACCTACGTTACAACTACTAAATTAACCTACGTTAAGTTATGTGTTAACATATCTTACGTACAGTGTGATCTTAATTCGGTCGTATAATACTCAATTAATTATTCAAACCGAAATTAATTAGATATGTAATAAACCTTTTAAGACCTTTATTTTCTAGATAACAATAACAACATTAACATAGTTTTATTTTGTTGTTGCGAGTTTTGTTCTCAACATTTATTTCATTGTTAAAAAGATTGTTTGTTCTTTTGTTTTTGTGGTTTATTCTTTGTATACAATTTGTATAATGAGAAGAAGTTTTAAAAAAAATCATCGTTAAAATAATAACCATAGTATAAAAAAGGTGTACTGTATGTAATTTTTTTGAATTATTAACACAGGCGTATGGCTCGGTGTTAATCTTTCTAAAATTTTACTGGGTGTTCAAAAAAGGTATTCCAATTTTTACTTTCTCTTGCCTATATGAATATATAGGAAGGAAAGTATTGTTTTCATGTCGATTTTTCGAAATCGAGATTTCACCGGATCTATACGTTTTCAGACCCCCTGAACCCAAAAAACATGTTTTTAGCGATTGGTCTGTGTGTGTGCGTGTGCGTGTGTGTGTGAACAGAATATCTCAAGAACGGAACATCGTACGAACTTGAAACTTGAAACTTAAGTTACATATCACTACCGGACCCGACACGAACATTTTCATCAAAATCGGTCAACCGGAAGTAGTAGTTTATTCGTATAATTTTTCACTTTTTTGCGATTTTCTCAAAAACTAGTCCTACTATTTTTTTAAAAATCGCCTGGTTTACTACATTGTTTATGCTCTACAATATAGGGTAGGCGCCATGTTTGCTAAAATTCTGCGTGAGGCTGTTTTTACGTAAAAACATTTTCTTTTTAAGATTGCGGCTTTAATATGCATTTTAGCGCAAAACGTTATATAATAAAAGTTGTAGAGAATTTAAAAACCTACAACTTTTATTTCAAACATTTTTTTGTATAACGCTTAGTTTAGCGGTAATTTGCGATTTTCTGTTTTTTTCTCACGAAAACGTGAGAAAAATCGATTTTTCTAACATTTCGGTCTTATTACGCATTTTAAGACAAAAGTGTATATAATTAAATTTATAGAAAATTAAAAGATCTACAACTTTTGTTTAGAGCATTTTTCTCTACAGAGCCTAGTTTAGCGTGAAAGCGTGATTTTCCGTATTTTTAAGCCAAACTGAGTTCGATTGTCATTTTGCGTCATTCACTCATAATTAAAATAAGGTTATGTTTTTGAGGTTAGTTTTTGTTTATTTCTAATATTTTATTAATAATGTTAGGTTTATTATTAATTATTTGCATTGGCAAGAGAAAGTTGTGTGAGTGTTTCACACCAGATTTTTACTTATACCTTAACGAACTGGAGACTGCAGATGATGGTGGAGCATAGTGACCTAGATCAAAGCACAGAGCCAATTGACTTTCGTTGATTGTATCCTGCGTTGTCACGTTGTGGTCCCGCTGTGAATGACAGCCTAACAAAATGTCAGCTGGAGTTCAGTGGAACAGAGTGTGACTTAGCGAAGGGGCAACCTCACACCCGACCTTAGCTGTTATTGGCTAGATCTCATCTGCAGTCTTTAGTTCGTTGGGGTATAATACATTTAGTACAGTGGTTCCCTGTTCTAACGTGAATGTTGAGAGTCATTCACTGACACCCGTTATATCACCAACCGCGGTATAAACGAAGTCAGGAATTTTGGTACTTGCTACAAAACGTACTTTGCACCTGCAAGTTGTATAGCTGTCAATATCATCAAATTATTATTAGAAAACCCTATAACTACATATTCCGTACAACTTAAAAACTAAGGTGAATTTAGGTGCAACTTTAATAAAGTATGTAGCTAAAGAAATATTGTACTTTTATGTATTTTTTTCATGATTCATTACAGTACGTATTCAAATAAACAAAAACAACACCGGCCGCATTGGCATAGTTAGTAACGTGCTCGCCTCTCATTATGCGGTCCTGGGTTCGAACCCCACTCAGGTACTGCATATTTTCATACGTTACAAAAAATCATTTCATCCTACATTATACAAAAGTTACACCCCAACGTCGTCGCTAATGACCGTTGTAGTTGATGCAACGTTAAATAAATAAATTTAAAAAAACACTATTTTTTTATTTAACGTTGCATCAACTGCAATGGTCATTAGCGACGACGTTAGGGTGTAACTGTGTGCAATGGAGGATGAAATGATATTTTGTAGTGTATGAAAATATGCCATGCCTAAGTGGGATTCGAACCCAGGTCCGCATAATGAGAAGCGAGCACGTTACCAACTACGCCAATGCGGCCGGCAAAACAACCCTTTATTACAGTACATAGTATATCAGATTAGAAAATAATTTGTTTGGAAAGCATCCACTTATACCAAAGCGCACAATTTTTAAAAATTTGTGACTTTGTTGGTTTACTTGTCTAAATTGTTTGTAAAAGTATAGTTTTAATCGACGCTAACTGGAGAAGTCTGATGAGCTGAACATCGTCTTGTCCTTTCAAAAATCTCATTACAACCTTACAGAAATTTATTTCTGTATTACAGTTGTTTTTTAGGTCATCAGCCGAAAGGCTAGTTTAAACCTCTGGAGGCTTTACTAAGTAAAACGAGGAGTTATGTGGTTTACCGTAGGCTTTCTCACTAAATGGAAAAGTATGCTTATCAGTACGCCACGCCCTCTGAAAAGCATCTACTTTCCACTCTGCAATTGACACCTTCACTTCATTCAACATAAGGTCTGGCTGTACGTATAATGAAATTCATTACTCTCAGAGGAGATAACTCTGGCAAGTGTCTTTTACACTTCTACCTCTTGTGTTGTTAAATGCTTTAGTCATATAATTGGCTGACCATGTGATAAGAAACAGAACTATTTTTTGTAGCCCTAGAACTAGCAAATCGAGTGCCAATAATTTAACACTCCACCTATATGTAATGAGTATACAATATAGCTAGCTTACAGTGCATCTTGTAAAAAAATTTCAAAACGCTTAGTGTGTTTGACAAGATATGTATTTTTAAATTCTCTAAAAATAGTGGAAAAGTTATGCTGGGACATAATTCAACCCGCGTTATATCCGAAGGCGCTTTATAACCGGGTCCACTAGTGTTCCTACACAAACGTGTAGGCCTACTGTTAACATTTTGGACGCTACTTGGTCTCTTATATCACTCGTATAATCGTTCGCCCAACTGATGTTACGTAATAGTTAAGATCGACTGGTTGACCTTAAGGTCTCCAATATAGTAATAATAAATTTAATATGTAAAGTTTTTTAATTTTTGTCATATGGATTCGATTGTATCAGTGGATAAGTCGGTATCTTTGTTTTCTGATAAACTGGAGATCGAATCTCAGCTGGAGATTATAAGTACATCAATATTACTGTCCCAAATCTAAAATTATCTTCACCGAAAAATAAAAAAAACTTACAGGATTTAAAAAATGTTCTTTTCATACACCCTGTATTTTATCTTCGCTCACAGTTCATACATTTCCCATCGTAAAATCATTTCAATTATTTTATCTAGTTAATACATTTTCTTGACATCATCAAACTTGGAAATAAATTTAATGATATAAATTGCATAGAAGTAGTCAAGTTTTTTTTTAATATTCAAGGACGTTTTATTTTTATGTCGTTAAATTTTATTTTAGTAGATCCTGTATGGTTTTAAGTCTGTTTGTTTTTTTCTAGTTTAAATTATTTTTCAGAATTGTCTTAATTTGGTTCATTTATTCATTCCGGTAGTTCCTGTTTCGTGATTTTTTTTCTTGCTAGTAGTTCGTTACACTTGTTTCAGATTAATTAGTTTTACTTCTTAAATCTGTGTTTTTCTCGTTGGTTTTTTTAAGAATAGATTTATTTATTTATTTATTATGTATTTTAATAAATTTGCTGATTTACGCCGGCCGCATTGGCGTAGTTGGTAACGGGCTCGCCTCTCATCATGCGGTCTTGGGTTCGAATCCCATTCAAGCACGGCATATTTTCATACGTTAAAAAAATCATTTCATATTTCACCGTCTGCATTAGCAGTAATTGCAGAACAGTTGGATGTTAAAAAAATATATAGGCCAACATATATATATACTGATTCTTTGTCATGTTATATCTGTAGTACTAGGTATATTAGCTGACCCTTGCGAATTAATTCGCATATTAATACTAATTAATTCCTAACAACAAATTTCATAAGTACATTAACACTTATATAGTGTTCTTTTGTGATGTTTTGTGTTAGTTATTTATGAAATAAGACAACTTTACACCTAAATAAATAATTCCCGTCACCATGGAGACCCTTGAAAATAAACTAAACTTCGCCACGTCGATACCAGAATAGTAGCACCATCACAACTTAAAATACTAATTAAATTTACTTAAAATACAAAAGTGTCCTCTTTACAACAATGTAGGCCGGCCCGTGGTGTAGTGGTCAGCGCAACTGGCTTCTACGTCTGGGTCCTTGATTTGATTCCTGGTCAGGTCTAGTATAATTTCATTATTCACCCATTCTTATCGTCCCATTAGCATTAATTGATAAAACAGTTGGACGTACAAACAAAATGAAAAAGATAAAACAATTTAAACGGGTTTTTAAATACATTAGACTAGATTTTGCGTGATGTGAAAATGTGATTACTTTAGAATAAATTTCGATACCGGTTTTCAACTACCTATCTTCACGATTCCTGACCCCCCTCATCCGTGGTATTTATATATAACTATTTCTATACACGGCTACGCTTAATTTTAATAGGTAATAATTTAGTTACATTAAAACCTAGATGATTAGTTAATTAATTGTGTAATATAAAAAAACCATCAAATACACAAAAGATTACTTCTCCTTTCGGAAATCATGTGTTCATCTTCAACTGAAAATGTATGCGTGATATCCAAAAGGACCTATTGACTTTTTAAATTAGGTGGAATCATCTATTATGTATTTGGTGTTTTTAAATATTGTTGTTTAAAGTCATCAGCTGAAAGGCTGGTTTGAACCTCTAGATATTTTACTAAGTAAAATAAGGAGTGAGTTTGTTTACCTTCCTTTCATCACTGATTGGAAAAGTATGCTTATCAGCATGCCAGGCCCTTCGAAAAGGATATAATTTTCACCCTGCAAATAACATCTTCACTTCTTCACCATAGAGTCTAGCTGTATAATGAAGTATCATTACTCTCAGAGGAGATAACTCCGATTTGTGTCTTCTAAAACTCTACCTCTTCTGTCCTTAAATGCTTCAGTTTTATAATTGGCTGACCATGTTATAAGAAAAGAACTATTTTTTTTTTTTTTTTTTTTGTAGCCCTGGTACTAGCAGATGGAGTGCCTATAATTTGATACTGTACCTGCCTGTTATGGGCATAATTACAGACAGTTGACAAAAATCTAGGCCCAAAGGTAATCTAAGAAGTAGAAGGCGTGTATTGTTAAAAGATTTTTAACTTTTCGATCGAAAACTTTTAGTTGTTTTAATGATTTGTTGAAAAAGAAACGAATGGAATTTAATGAATTTCTTGTTAGGTGTATTAGATATTCTATGTTTCTCGGTTTGTAATTCACTGTATCATTAATTCAGTCAATTATAGGCAGTTGACAAAAATCTAGACACTAAGTAATCGTATAAATCCTATTCAGAGTAGAAAGTGTGTATTGTTAAATGATTCTTAAATCATTAGATCATTAAATCTGGATTTCAATAAAAAATAACTATATTTTATCATAGCCATATTTATTGAGTGGTCGAAAAATCGTAATTTCTTGGATTTTTTACCAATCTATATTGTATTCCTTAAAATATTGACTCGTACGTAAATTTATTAACGTTTGTACGATTTTACGTTAAATATTTATTAATTGATAAAATTTAGTTTCGGTTTTAATTTTTGTGAAGTTTATTTAAAAAAATAAATGAGTTGCTTTCCATCTGATCGCGGCCGTAAATTTGTGCAGCGAGTATCGTATACAGTGAGTTTAGGGAAACTTGGGTGTTTGTCGTGTTGACATCACCTGGTTTTCCCAACATGGACACAGCGTAAACGTAAAAATGTTTTACATCGCACATGAAAATAGGATTTCCGTGTATAAAAAAATAAATTCTCTTGAACTCGCGGTCCACCAGTTGGTGACCGTTGCTCTATGATCTTCGTGGCTCTTCCTTCTCCCCACCTGGGACATTTTCTGAAACTCAAACACTTCTTTAATAGTAATGGTTAATGTTTCAGGTAACTCTGGAAGATCATAAGAAATTATATTTTTACTTTCTCTTGCGTATATGAATATAAAGAAAGGGAAGTATTGTTTTCATGTCGAGTTTTCACCGGATATACACGTTTTCAGACTCCCTGAACCCCAAAAAAACAATTTTTTTAGCGATTGTTCTATGTGTGAAACAGAATGTCTCAAGAAAGGAACATCGTACGAAGTTGAAACTTGAAACTTAAGTACCACTAGAGGACCCGACTCGAACATTTTCATCAAAATCGGTGAACCGGAAGTAGTAGTTTATTCGTGTAATTTTTCATTTTTTGCGATTTCTGATAAACGGCTTCTACGATTTTTTTAAATCGCCTCATTTACTACATTTGTTATGTACTCTACAAGATAGAGTAGGCGCCGTGCCTGCTGAAATTCTGGGAGAGGCTGTTTTCTCGTAATTTTTTTTAAGATTGCGGCCTCAGTATGCATTTTAGGGCAAAAGTGTTTATATTAAAAGATGTAGACAATTTAAAAATCTACAACTTTTAATTCGAACATTTTTGTTTTGAATAATTCTTAGTTTAGCGGTAATTAGTGATTTTCTGGTTTTTTTTTCATAAAACTGTAAAAAATGGATAAAAGATTTCGGCCTCAATATGCATTTTACGACAAAACTGCATATAATAAAATATAGAAAACTAAAAGATAATACAACTTTTGTTTTAAACAGTTTTCTCTACTGAGCTTAGTTCAGTGTGAAAGAGTGATTTTTCGTATTATTGAGCCAAACTAAGATTGATTTTCATTTTGTATCATTCACTTAGGATTAAAGTAAAGTTATGTTTTTTGAGGTTTTTCTTTGTTTAATTTTATTGCATTATTACTATTGTTAGGTTGTATTAGTCATTATTAGCAATGGCAAAAGAAAAAGTCGTGTGATTGTTTCACACCAGATTTTTTACAATACATTATGATGGTGCTAGAAGTTTTAATTCATTCGGTGTTAATATCCAGTAGTAAAATTGACAGTTCATATTCACTACCGAATTGTGCCTTACAAAAAAATGCAAGTTTTAAATTCAGTAGACGTCTTTTACATTCAACTTAACCTTGGCAACGAGTGAACGATATTGTGTAATTTCGTTTTTTAATAGATACTGAATAATGGCGAGAAAAAAGATATGCGGATTTCTTATCAAAGTTGATAACGCGTGTTCCGTATTCGTAATTAATTTATTTTAAATGTTTTTACTAAAAGTATTACTATAATTTTAATGCCATTAGATGAGATTTCTTTTGTTTTTCTAAATATAAGACATAAAAATACAAGTAAAAAAAAAATGTTTTTTATGTGATCATATTTTGTAGTCCATAACTACAAAATTATTTTCACTCAATCTGTCAGTTGCAGGGCTAAAAAAATAGTTCGGTTTTTATCACATGGTCAGCCAATTATTTGACTAAAGCATGTAAGAAGAGGTAGATATGTAAAATACACTAATCACAGTTATCTCCTCTGAAATTAATGAATTTCATTATACAGCCAGACCCTATGGTGTATGCAGTGAAGGTGTAATTTCCAGAGTGGAAAACATGTGCTTTTCAGAGGGCCTGGCATGCTAATACTGTAAACATACTTTTTTACTCAGTGAGGAAGGAAATTGTTAACCACCTCACATCTCGTTTTACTTTGTAAAGCCTCTACAGGTTCAAACCAGCCTTTCGGCTGATGATCTAAACAACATATTTTGTGAACTAATTGAGCAAGGTAAATAATTTTGCCTGGAACATGATCAGTTATGTTTATCGTTACATATCCTATTATAATATATAAATCAAATTCTGATTTTGTCTGTAGTCCTTACTATGTCCATAACAGGCAGATGGAGTGTTAAATTATTTGTACTCGATCTCCTACTTCCAGGGCTACAAAATAGTTCTGTTTCTCATCACATGGTCAGCCAATTATATGACTGAATTTAAGAATAGAAGAGGTAGATATTCAAAAGACTAGTCAGAGTTATCTCCTCTGAGAGTAATGAATTTCATTATACAGCCAGACCCGGTCCTTCGGTGAAAGAAGTTAAGTTGTCATTTGTACGGTGGAAAGTAAATGCTTTTCAGAGGGCCTGGTATGCTGATAAGCATACTTTTCAACTCAGTGAGGAAGGTAATGGCAAACCACCTTACTCCTCATTTTACTTAGTAAAACTTGTGAGGTTTAAACCAGCCTTTCGGCTGATGACCTAAACAACAACATGTCCGTTATTAGTAGTTGTATAAGAAAACTCCATATAACCAATGTTATGAAACAATTAAAGGCAAATAAGTTATATCTCGTTATGTGGAATTTTTTATTTTCACGTATTATAACAGATATTATGTTTCTTTTTCTGTCAAACCAATTTTTGTACGAGAAACATCTCTAAAGTGCAGGACATCGTACATGTTATAGTATTCCGTATTTAATGCGGTTTTTAAACTGTTTTAAGTTACTAAAAATAAGAAAGCAGAGTATGCTTTACTCAGAAATACATTTTTGTCGCATGTTGCAGCATTTGGTGTGGTCCAGACCGATCAATTTTGTTTCAAGTTTTTTATGCAAAGAATTAAAAAAGTATAGTTTCAATGAAAATATTCATATCTTAAACTAAAAAATATGAAATCCATTCTAGTACTAATTTTGTTATTAAATTTTAAACAATTTTTATTTGGGTAGTTCTTTCTAATGAAAATTAATTAAGGAAATTTAATTTTTATTGCACTAGGAACAAATTTGCACGTAACTTATCTATTATCATTCATTGTCTTATTATGCTTCGCAATCACCCGTAAATTTTGCAATTTTATTTATTGCTACATGGTTTAATCGATTTAATAAAAAAATAATAATATTGTACAAGGAAATTCATAATAGTTCACCACAAATTTTGTAATTACTTATTAAGGTATAAGAGGTATTAGCGTTTTCTAATAGCCGTTTCATTCTTATGATTATTTACATAATTTCTGTTTAATAATGATTGTGTAAATTTATTCCATTGTAGTTATTATCGCCTTACCTATGTTTTAAATACTGCAGTAGGCTTGATACTACGGAGTATATACTATGGAAAATTTATGATTACAATCACTTTTGTTCTGTGACGTTTACAATGTAACGTAGCTGTAGTAACCGCGTTAAATAGCAGTAAAAAATTAAAATTTTCAGTTTCTAAGGTAATTATCTAAATTTACTGTTTTGATTTTAACATAACGAGCAAAAATCCGGTTAATTATGTAGGCCTAAAACTCATATGTTTCTAATTTTGTTTTCTTTCGTTTTAAAGGAGGTTTTAATTATTTTTTTATACTTTATTTTAATTTATTTAAAAAAACACTATTTATCTAATTTTGATTGTAAATAATAATTAAGAACAGTATAATGTGTTTTAATGTTATAATTTGTTAATTACACCAGTGGGTGTATTTTTTTCATGAGTTAAATCTAATCGATAAATTGTATTTATTATAACAGATTATGCATTAAAAAAAGTTTTGTAAAAATAGAATAAAAGAATGTATTTTTTAAATTTTTATAGTGTATTATTAGAGATATTTTTTTCGAAACACCCAATTTAAAGGGTACGATTAATGAACATTTGGCCCATTTTCATCTTTTTCATTTACTCTTTCCTTCTTTTTTCGAACCATTTCATGGCGTTGTTGATACTTTCCTCCTGAAACTCTTAAGTTTTTTTTTTATTAAACTTCTGAACTTCTCTATTGCGGATGATTTCTGGTATAATTTTGTAAATTCCCAGTTCTTTACTTAATTAATATCGTAAACTGAATTCTTAATTGATATTTATAGTCTATCAATGTTCTATAATTTAGCACTAAAATATATAATTTATTTATCTACTTATTGCATTGTACACTTCACTGCTTTAGCTCTGCTCTATTAAACTAGCTCGAAGGCTTTATCCTCCAGGAATTATTTCATTGCCGAGAAGTTGAATTCCTTCAGGATTTACGTGCTCATGTTGAGAGTTTCATTTTTTGACAGAAAATATTTTTATCCCACTGGTCATTTAAACAATTTTTTGATCTCGTTGAAGATTGTGTTATTCTTAACATACCAAGGAGTCCGAACTATAGCTCTTGTCTGACTTTATCTAGCATAACTTCACGGTTCTATACCATAATATTAACGTATGACTCTTAAATTTCACATTTAAATAAACTCACACCACTGGAAATAAACTCAACACAATGGTGACTTGAGAATTGAAAAATATAGACCTTCAAAGGAATTCACTACAATTCCGTTCGGTTTTTCAACAGATTACCCATCTACAATAAGAAGACTCCTTAATTTAAAAAACTTTGATCGGGAAGTAAAAGGTTTTTTAACAAAACATGCATTTTATTCTGATCAGGAGTTCTTAAATTATCTTACAATGAATGCTCTTTGAATCATGATTCAATGAATGCTCTTGAATGTAATGTTTGTAGATTTTAGAGTTATGAAACATTGTTAGGTAGTGTAAATAAATAACATAATTCTAATGTACTATCAAGTAGTAATTTAATGAATTAGTTATTTTTGTTTTGTTTTAGTTAATACTTAATTGTAAAAAATATTGTTAGTTAAAATAGATTTAAAAGTACGTATAACTGTATCTGACGATGTCTATTCCTTTTTTGATCGCTGACAAATAAAGATTTATTTATTTAATGTAGTTCAGATGTACCGAATATGCGATCTGATGAATTGTCCGATCTGAATTGGCGCGCGTAGCCATAGAGTTGGGATCATACTTCTCTTCGTCCCTCGCCTAATGTAATTTTTATTATTGTATAATTAATTCGTCATAATTGTTTTATCGATTTTTAAAAGTAAACGTTTCTATGATTAGATAAATATCTCATAAATATAACAGAACATTCAATTCTTACAATAACGTTTTGTTTTTTATTTTTTTTTAAAGGGGATATTTTGTTCAAATTACGTTTGGCTACAGTGTTTGTTTTATTGATAACCAAATAATAAAAATATTGATCGACTAAAAATTTGGAGTGATTTTTGTTTAAAGTTAAAAAATTGACGCCATTCCATAAATTCCGTTCTTCGTATAAACAACTAGTTTCTTTCAAACCGTTAAAAGTATTAAGATGAAATTTTGGGAGCGTAATATTGATAAATTGAGACTTTTTGGAAACTTTCACTTTTTTATTCTCGTATCTGAAATATTACATAACAAATATCTCATTGGTAAAGAGCGATAACCAGCTAACTCCATTTCCTGAAATTTTGCAGGAGAGCTGAAAGACTGAATGAAACTCGTTTACTTCCTATTGAGATGGAAAAAAGATTTTCACTACAAAACGCGTCTTAATTCTCATTAGAATTGGTAGTTTTTATAATAGATAAGACTTAAATTCCCTTTTTTCTATAATACCAAAATCAGATATTGGTCTAAAAATGGAGTTTGCAGGTTAACACTTCACGAACAATATGTATTTTCAAAGATGTATAAGTATTTACTCTCTGACTATATAGGTTTTTCTGGGTTCCCTCTATATGTTATCTCGGAACTTTCGGTTTGTTTTCCATACAGAAGTTTACCTACCCACATTAAATTTTTAATGTTGTATATAAAAGTGTTTTATTTAATAAATATTTGTACTAATAGATTTGTTTATGTTTTCTGTTGCAGTTTTATTATGCAAGATAGAGTATCCGGATTTTGGACATGGTTGTTCGTTCTGTCGAAACTTCCGGAATTGGGCGACACCATATTTATCGTACTTCGTAAACAACCCTTAATCTTTTTGCATTGGTATCATCATATAACAGTGCTGTTATATTCATGGTTCTCCTACACCGAATACACAGCGTCGGCTCGTTGGTTTATCGTAATGAACTACTGCGTACACTCGGTCATGTACGGATATTATGCACTACGTTCCCTCGGTTATTCACCACCTAAAAACTTCGCAATGTTAATCACATCCTGCCAACTGGGACAAATGATCATTGGCTGCTTCGTAAACGTTTCAGCCGCACAATATTTACAAGAGAACCATCATGATTGCCACGTTACCACAACTAACGTTAAAGTTTCAATCGCCATGTATTTTAGCTACTTCGTTTTATTCGCACGATTCTTTTACAAATCTTACCTCAATCCAGATCCAAATTGGAAGAAACGCCAACCAGAAGCTATGCCTGGAAATTATACAAGTAATAATTCCTCTAATAATATACAAAAACAAAAGGTACAATAGTTGTTATTTATTTTATTATACAAATATTTTCGATTAAGTCTTACAATTAGTTTTAATTATTATTATTGTATATTTTATTAATATACAAATTAATAACGAAGTCATTAAATAAATATAATGTAAAATTAGTGAAAGAAATTCCACAGTTATTTCTACCTACGAGTATATATTAATAATGGTGTTAACATTATGTAAATTTTTCTTTTTCCACTATAATACGTAAATAATATTCTGTGCTTACGTATTTGTAAATAATATTTGTGAATAATATTTTATAACATGTTCTTCCATTTCGTTGTAAGTATTTTTTAAGTGTTTTGTGTTTCTATAAATTTCATGGCTGGTGTCATTAGTTCATTAAATATATTTACGATTTGTAAAACTGGTACCGTTAATTTGTCTTGTAAACATTATAACTTTTAATTTATTAATTGATTTATTTCAAACATCATTAATATATTGGATAATAAACATTATATTCCATATTGAAACAAAATTACTCAAAATTAAATTTGTTGTCAAATATTTCATCGATTTTCTTAAACAAAAGTGTTTCTTTTATAATAGACTTTATTATTACAAGATTCTGTGATTGACATTATCATAAAATATTTATTGGTGTATTATTTCTCAGTAATATACCCAAGAGTCGGTACTTAAAATCAGGCCACGCCTTCTTTTCGTGGTGACCACGCCTACCTGTCATCGAACTATTAATCCGAAATGAATTTCTTTACAGATTTTTAACAATAATAATACACTACAGAAATCTTTTTTCAGCATTTATTGTCTAATAGGTTGTTAAAGTTGATAATTTTGTGTGATTGCTAACGTATTATAACGTTTTCAAATGTTGTGTGTAATATAAGTAACATCTAATTGTGTGCAAAGTGTTTTTAAATATTTAATGTATGTGAAAGAACGTAAATATTTTATAAAATTCTTAAATGGGTGTTGCTGAAACTGTGGGAATATACACACGTGCACTATTTTGCATCGATTATATAATAAAAGTGTAACACAACATTATCATAAGCACCGATTTATTGATCGTTTTTAACGTTCATATATACAGTAATTTATTTAAATTTCTTTTAAAAAATTTACGGTGGTAATGTTATTTTCTTGTTCTAATACACTTTGTTGTCGGGATTATTATTTCTGTATAACTGTATAAATACATTCGAAGAAAACCTTGTATCTACAATAATAAATTTACCCTTGAGATTTTTATTTTCATTTATAATATTATTGATAGATTAAAGATTTTTAATAAATTTATTGTAAAGGTTGTCTGAATCCCTGTAGACCTATACATAAAGATTGATTTTCTTCATAAATTTAAATTTGTACATTCTTAAAATTGGTGATTGATTTGTTCTTCCATTTTTGTATTTAATTTTTTTATTATTCACAAATATTTTTATATACAAATTTAATACATTCCTTTATTCTGATTGTTAACATTGTTATTATTATTATTAATATCTTCTATTTATTGATCTCTGTAATAAAAATATGTCCATCATGTAAAGATGATAATTTTTTTATAAAAATTAAAATTCTAGTTACATTTTCCTAGATAATGGTCGTCTAGATTGTAGTTATTTAATTTTTCTGTACCAGATGTTTGAAATATATACCAGGTATCTCACGAAGAGGTTGCTATTTTTGATTTAATATGCTGGACGTATCGCACACTCTACAGACTGGAAACTTTGCAGTTATAATAAATAGATATGTAAAAGAGTACCCTCGAGTTTTCATTTGCTTATGATTAATCAAAACTAAATGGCGGAAAGTAATTTTATTTGCATAACCATTTCAAATTGATGGTTTGTTACAATGTTACTTGAATAATAAAATAAAAAAATATGAAAGTTATAAATTTATTAATGAACACAATTTGTTTCATTAATAATACACTACAGAAATCTTTTTCAGCATTTATTGTCTAGTAGGTTGTTCAAGTTGATAATTTTGCGTGATTTCAAATGAATGAATAATGTTTTCAAATGTGTGTAATATAAGTAACATCAAATTGTAACATCTACTTCGAACTGATGTCCATCAATAGCTATGCATTGATAGCAACGAAACAAAAATAAGTCATTAGCGTTTTTGAAAAATTGCCGAGATATCAACAGCAGTTCCTCTTTAATCAGCCACATTAATTCATCGTCTGTTGCAGTGGTGTGAGAATAAACTTTTTCCTTAAAAAAGCCCCATAGGAAAAAATCGTAAACAGACTTGCGATCTTGGAGGTCAGTCCATGAGACCGCTACCACGACCTATTCAACGGTGAGGAAGATTTTGGTTTAAAACCGCTTTGACCACATTAGCATAATGTGGAGGAGCTCCATCATGCTGGAAAAAGGTCCTGCATCTTCGCCTGAGGAACTATGTGATTAGTTAAAATAGAATGGCAAAAACAGCTGTTTTTTTCGAATCCTATTGTAAATATAAGTATGTAATCCACAACATTATTGCTCAAATTGATATTATTTTCTTATTCCGCCATTTTGTTTTGATTAATCGTAAGCAAATGAAACTCGAGGGTACTATTATTACATATCTATTTATTATAAATGTAAAGTTACCAGTCTGTATAGTTTGTGATACGTCCGGCATATTAATTCAAAAATAGCAACCTCTTCGTGGGACACAGGTATGTTTAAAATTGTACAAATTTAATAAGTAGGTTTTTAGTAAAATTTAACATATTTGAATACTTATTGTCAGAGATCATAATATGGTGGATAAATTTTGTAAAAATATAAAGTAAGGAAAATAATATAATAAATTTTATGGTTCTCTACTTTTCTTGAAATATTGTTAAAGCATTATATTGTAATGCCCTAACCATAATTACTATAATTAATGAAAAATAGTGTGTACAGTGTAGTTTATAATTCAGCATAAATGATTATAGTTTTTTTTAATTATACAATTTTTTTAAATATTATATGGACTGATAGAATTTTTTATACATGCATTAATATAATTAATATTGAACTTAACGATATTGTGTATAGATAATTGTAATTTATTACTATTATTATAATAAATGATAATGTTCTAAACATTTTTAAAAATATTTTGTGGTGATTTTTGTTTCTTTTATTATTCTTGTAATGGATGTTTACTGTTAATAAATTATTGGATATTATATTGAATTTAGGATGTAATAAATTATTAATTATATTTAAATTTTAGTAATGGTAAGAATTTAAAAATAATTAAAGGGAAAATTGTTTAATTTTTTTTTATGTGTGGGGGCGTGGTTTATTAAAATTTGTGGTGGGGATGACCGTTTACCAATATGAACTGTTTTGTTCTAATTGTTATCCTTGCTACGTTTTTTATCAACCCCTACTAATTCTATTTATAAAATCTCAATGATAATATAATCAGTTTAAGAGCACAATATCTTCACATTGACATATATATACATCAATAAATTTTATGTGGTTATAAGAATTCCATTAAAGAAATGTGTTTTGTCTTTTATGAAAATTGGTTTTGCGCATTGAAATAAAGCAAATATATTCTGATATGCCTATTAAATATTTAAATAATGATTTTTGTTACAGTTAAATGAAAATCTTGTACAAAAATTTAGGAGTAATGTATTTTTTGATACATTTGATTTTTATAACGACCTAATCTCTGAGTGGTATGTATTTAAATATTAAATAGTATAGTTACAGTTGTTACAAGGAAGCTAAGAACTTAATAAATAATAGTTTCAAATTTTTAATTTTTTTTAAAGTACCCTAAAATGCGGTAATCATTATTTATCCTTGTATTTCTTATCGTTTATATTGACAGAAAAACGAAATAGTTTACTGCACATTACATTATTTTGAACGTGCAAAATCTCTGTGTAATTATTTTACTATTCATTTCACGAATGCCATTTTAGTACCTTTATTTTACATTTCTTTTTGAATTCATCATACGAATTTTAAAGTGTTAAATATAATAAGAGTGCTGTGTTTTCATAAATGAGTGCTAACAGAAAAGTGATTAATAAAGAGTATCTTCCTGTATAAATATTTCAAATCGTGTAATATGTCTGTGGTGTGTCTTTAAAGAGATGTTTGAGCAATTTTTTATAATTTTTATTACACCGAAAAATTATTTATTAATTGGGCAGTAGATGTATAAAATATATTTTCTAGTGATATATATTTTTTATTATACTTATTTATAATTAAAAGTTGATTTAAGTATAATATTTTGGTTCGAATGTAATTTTTTTATATGTTAAATATGGCTACATTGTAATAATGTAACCTTAAAGCGTTTATTTTTATTAATATCACTATAGTGTCAGAATAAATTTTTTAAAGGTTGTTCTATTTTTTAATTATCAATAGTTTTGATACAGCTATAATATACGTCATGTCATTGTTAGCTTGAAGGTCGATGGAGGTTTCCGTAGTATTAGCGGATCATACTCTCCATGTGTTCTTACGATTACTTCACTCACACAAGCACATCAAAACGACATTATGTGGTTATGACATAAAATTTTATGTCTATTGTGACATAACCTTACAGTACTATTACTTATCTGTGTAAGCAGCAACGCTGGAAGATAAGGGGCAACGTTGTGGGACGGGTGGATCTGTTAGTAATGATTGACATTGAAGCTCTCAATGATATGACGCACACACTAAATCTATTAAATTTTTTTTATTTTATTTATCTTAAATCAACAATATTTATATATTTCCTACTGGTTAATTCATAAACAACGAAAAATTTGCCTACAGTAGGCTAATTTTATAAATCAAAGGACATTACTTTGAAAGTTCCTTGTTTTGTTTATTATTTTTTTGTAAATATACTTTTTTATTTTTTATCCATTCGGCCTTTACACATATTTTGAATATTTTATTGTCCCTGATTTATTTAACGAATGTATTTTTTTATATAATGTTTATGTATAATTAAACAACGTTTTTCTAATTTAATTAACCAATATTTTCTTTTCAATAAAAAATTTTTCGTACATCGATACTGTTTATAAATGTATAATACATGTAATTATTTAAACTAATCTGATAGGTATACTTAAATCACTACTAGTCGTTTTACTAATCCTCTTTCTCCCCCTCTCTCCCACAAAAAACCCATTATATTTATTAAAATTCCATGTTTTAATCACCTTTTAAACATCTACAATAATTTTATTGTTTCTACTACTTTCCTGCCCTGTGATGAAAGTTTATGTCATAACATAATATTCATGACTAATATTTTGTTTTTTAGATATTTTTTTAAATAATAATTTACTTCTACGTTTATTTCTTATTTATTTGTAATTTGTATCGTTCCGTATTGTAAACTGATGCATTTGTTTTGTAATTGTTATTTAAATAAAATGTAACATAATTATTTAAATTAAAAATAATTCTGGTATTTTTTTATCCTCTGTAATTTTTTTTCTTTCTTTGGCCTTTTTGGGTGTTAGTAAGTTTTTTCACAGAAACCTTTATTAAGAAAAGGTATAATTGCTACGACGGATAGCTATGGGGATAAATCCAGACATCACAGTCACCAGGATAAATCCTGGCAACTGTTTGTGATGTTTGGATGTGCAGTTGTCTTTATTTCTTGAAAGAGGAAGAACAAAAAACCTGGCAAAATTCAGCGTTCTATGCTGTTCTATTCGCAGGACAATAGGAAAAAAACGAGGAAGGACACCCAAATGAAATTTTATTCAGCAATGGCTGTACCACTCATAACACATAGCTGTCATTACAGAGGAATGAATCCCGTATCCAGGCTGCTGAAATGAGATTTTTGCGGGGAGTCAAAGGGTGTACCCGGTTAGATTGAGTACGTAACAAAGCTATCCGCGCCGAGTTAAATCACTCTTGAAACTGAGTCACTCTTACTTCTTCGTTCTCTTACTTCTCTTAGTTGAGTCATACTCTTACTTACTCTTACTTCTTAGTTGAGTCACTCTTGGAAACGTTAAGAATATATAAAAGAAACTGGTTCAACCATTTACTTCGCTTGCCAGCTCACAGACTTCCTCTGCGAGCATGGAAATATAAACCTAGAGGAAAGCGAGGCTGGGGAAGACCTAAAAAGAGATTGATGCCGGAACAGGCCATGGAGCCTAATCCTTGACAGATGATGATGAGGAGGAGGAAGAACAAACTGTAATATCTTTACAGAGAAGTTCATTAGAGTTGGAGCAGTTGAGGCCAGAGAATTTGGTGCGTATCAATCTTGCTAGAAAATGAATTTTCGGTTGAATTCCATTTTAACCCCAACAGGATCCCGTACTCTGTCCAGTAAATTTTTATCATCAATCAGTCAATCAAAGAATGTGAATCATTAGTCATATCCTGTTAATTATTTCCTTAAGAATACAAAGACTTAACGCAGAAATACTAATATTTAAAATACAGAATACAAAAACTGTGCTCTGGCTAGTGTAAATGCAACATTAAGGCAGTTTAGAACGTTTAAAATCCTTATTTGAACTTCCTTTTATTTATTTGTTAATGTCTAATGTATATCTGTTCGCCGTTTATGAATTGGTTGAGGATCAGGAACGTGCGAAGAGACCGCAACTTGGTTTGCCCAATGGTACTGACGTAATGGCTATATTTATATCATAAAAGAATAGTAGGCTATATAAAACGAGGCATCATTTGCTGATTAATCTTCCACAATCACTAATGCTCTCTAGTGAATCTTATTTTAAAACGAGTTTTACGAAAATTGACTAGACAAAGTACCGAATCCTGTTGGGGTTTTTAAGCATGTCCAGGTATGACACGAGGTGTGGCTATTAAATAACGAGACTGACGTAAAAAAAATTATTTTTATTTTATACATAATCACTTATTGTCACCTTCAGTATACATTCCTTCTCTATCCCTACAACGCTCCATGCGAATTTTCCATTGTTAAAAACAGTGCTGGAAGTCATCTTCTGTCAGCTCCTTCAGGACACGTGCCGCTCAAAAATGTTTGTACGCGATTGAAAATGACCCAATTTTTTTGGATCGATAATAACGTGATGAAACGTGGTTTTTTAATTATGATCCGGAAACGAAGAGCCAATCCATGCACTGGAAGAGCCGAACTTTACCGAGAGCCAAAAAAGCTCGAATGAGCAAGTCAAAAATTAAAGCAATGATGATTGTTTTTTTATATCCATGGGATTGTGTACCTTCACTGGGTTCCTGAAGGTCAAACAATTAATAAATATTACTACCTTAAGGTACTTTCTATTTACGTCAAAGAGTAAGGAAAAACGCCCCAAAATGTGGAAGGACAAATCATGGGTTCTCCACCAAGGTAATGCGCCAGCTCATTCCGCGTTATCTGTCAAGAGGTTCCTAGCCAAGTACAGCATCTCAGTGTTAGAACATCCGCCAGATCTTGCACCATATGACTTCTACCTGTTCCCTAAGGTAAAATCTGCATTAAAATGGACAAGATTTGAGTCTGTGGAAGCTGTAAAAGAGAAAGCGGTACGTGTCCTGAAGGAGCTGACAGAAGATTACTCCGAGCACTGTTTCCAACTATGGAAAATTCGCATGGAGCGTTGTAGGGATAGAGAAGGAGTGTATATTGAAGGTAACAATAACTGATTATGTATAAAATTAAAATGAAATTTTTTGCGTCAGTCTCGTTATTTAATAGCCACACCTCGTATAGTTACAGATAACTCGACGACAAAGAAAATACCGTATATTTTGTGATAGCTCACAGCAAATACCCATGATGACTTGTTTTTACTTTAAAATGTTTTGTCCACAATAATTTATAGGAATTGAACAGCGAATATTTTACAGTAAATATTGTTTATTATTAGTTTTGTACAAGTTATGTTTTAAAAATTGGAAAGGCCTGAAAATTTCGTATCGGAATATTACCAACCCGGTTTACAAAACCGTGTCAAAGTGAAATTTTTAACCATCTACTAAGAGGATAATCTTTTTTTTGTACGTGAAAAGCAGGTAACAAGGAAAATCCAATATTTTTATCAGGGGTATATTATTAACTTTTTAATAATATTTTGTTTTGTACTACGAAAGATGGGCGAGAATAAATTAAAACAGAACTGTCTTATGTATTTCCTGTCGCAGAATATCAAGGTCGGTCAGATTTATTATAATTATCAACCAAATTTAAAAATAAACAAGTAATAACTCAATTTATCTTCAATGCAGGGTTTTTAAAGTTGAGAAAACGCAATTAGGTGTGTGGTGGGAGAAGACCACTTTTTAAAAGAGCTTCAATTTCTTACATGTCCATTACGTACTGAATTTCTCTAGTAATGATTCGTAAATCAAAATATTCATACCTTTTTAGAAAATTTAAAATTCTGAGACGAGAAATACTTGATTACTGCGTTGCTAATCTCAAAAATATATTGTCTGATTATAACCCTACTTACGCCATGAGAAAGTAATACACCATTAAATTAACTAGCAGAACCTTTGAAAATCTAGTGCGAAACAATCACTCAACTTTCTCTTCCCACTGTAAATAATGAAAAACGTAACTTAATTTTAACCATGAGTGAATGACAAATGAAAATCAAGGTCTGTTGGACCTAATAATACGGAAAATTACTAATTAACGTTGAACGCTTTATAGAGAAAAGTTGTTGGCTTTTAATTTTGTACAACTTTGGTTATAATATTATTTTCATAGAATGCGTACTAAGGCCGCAATCTTAAAAACCCTCATTTTTACCGATTTCAATGAGAAAATACGGAAAATCATTAATTGACGTTAAACTAAGCACACTAGAAAAATGTTTGTAACAAAAGGTGTAGGTTTTTTATTTTTATACAAATTTTGTCGTACGTATACACTTTTGCCCAAAAATGCATATTAAGGCCGCAAACTTACAAAAAATATATATTTTTTTAACTGCGAGAAGCCGGCTTTACACGAATTTCAGCAGACATATTGCATACCTTATCTTGTAGAGCACATAAAAATATAGTAAACATCAAGTTATTTTAACAAAATCGTAGAAGCCGTTTTTGAAAAACTTAACGTATTTTTCTTGTCGATTGTAAGAAATCGAGTTTTGGCTGGAAATACTTACACGTTTTCAGGCCCCCTGAACTCAAAAAAGCATGTTTTAGAGATTGAATCTGTGTGTGTGTGTGAACAAACTGACCCCTCCTTCTCACCCTTCATCGTAAAACAAATAAAAACAGCTTTGTCATTAGTAATTACAGTGGGTTGTTGTTTACGTCATCAGCTGAAAAGCTGCTTTGAACCTCTATATTCTTTACTAAGTAAAACGAGATGTGAGGTGGTTTATCATTACCTTCCTCACTGAGTGGATAAGATACCAGGTCCTCTGAATAGCATTTATGTACGTTCCATCCTGCAAATGAAACATTCACCACAGGGTCTGGCTGTGCAATGAAATTCATTACTCTCAGAGGAGATAACTTTAACTAGTATCTTCTACACCTCTACCTCTTCTTTTATTAAATGCTTCATAATTGGCTGACCGTGTGTTAAGAAACGGAACTTTTTTTATAGCCCTGGAATTAGCAAACCGAATGTAAATAATTTAACACTCCACCTGCCTGTTATGGACAAACAGTGGATTATGAAATAAAATAAATCAAAACCCATATTCAAATCGAGTACCTTCCGCTTTGCAGTCCATCTTACATTGTTCCTATATCTATAGATATTTTAAAGATACAATTAATCATAAATTTTGATGACAACTTCAACGGTTTTAAAAAAAATAAATACAACATGACCTCTACCTAAGAATTAAGATATTACAGAACACACTAACACAGTTATACAAAAATGTACAGTACACTAATACAAAACAGTGTAAATTGTTACATAATAACCGTCAGGCACGCCATTGAATAATTTTACACGCATACCTGAGGTGCAAGTGAAAGTATACCTCTGTAATAGGAATCACTACGAATAATAATAAAATGTAAAATACAATCTTGCACAAAAAAGATATTAATATTCTTTAGTAATTTTAGGTAGATCCTTTTCGTATGCCCAAATTAAATCAAATATTTACTTTTCTTAATTTCATCGTAAAAGCTCTTGCGTAGGCTACATCCAGTCATATCTCCTCATTCCGCACATGGGCCAACTTATTTTTACTTTCTCTTGCTTATATGAATATATGTATAGAAAGGAAAGTATTTTTTTCATGTCGATTTTTCGAAATCGAGTTTTCACCGGATCTACACGTTTTCAGACCCCCTGAACCCAAAAAAAAAAACATGTTTTTAGCGATTGGTTTGTGTGTGTGTGTGTGTGTGAACAAAATATTTCAAGAACGGGACTCGTAAAAAATGAAACTTGAAACTTAAGTTAGGTACCTCTAGAGGACCTGTCATGAATATTTCCATCAAAATCGGTCAACCGGAAGTAGTAGTTTATTCATGTCATTTTTCATTTTTTCGCGATTTTCTCAAAACCGGTTTCTGCAATATTTTTAAAAATCGCCTCATTTATTACATTTTTATGCTCTACATGATAGAGTAGGCGCCATAGTTGTTGAAATTAATGGGAAGGCTGTTCTCTCGAAGAAAAAATGGATTTTTTAAGATTTCGGCCATTTAACGACAAAAGTGTTTATAATCAAATTTATAGAAAATTAAAGATCTACAACTTTCATTTAGCGCATTTTTCTCTACAGAGCCTAGTTTAGCGTGAAAGAGTGATTTTCCGTATTTTTGAGCCAAACAAAGGTTGGTTTTCCTTTTGCATCATTCACTCTTGATTAAAATTAGCTTATGTTTTTTGAGGTTGGTTTATTTGTTTATTTCTAATGTTTTATTACTATTGTTGGATTATATGGGTCATTATTTGCATTGGCAAGAGAAAGTCGTGTGAGTGTTTTACACCATATTTTTTTTTTGTAAATTGTTGCTTTCTAAGATCTCTTTTTGGGTTAGAATTTAAATTTTTGGTTTTTAGGTATATAAGGAAAATATTTTCTCCGGGTTAGGAGTGTTTGCGCAAACTGAATACACGTTTTTAAGTTCCTTAAAAGACCGAAAGAGAACATTGTATTCAATTTTTTTCATCAATAGATAATTCAGGTCAATTAATGAATTTTTATTTACAAAATATCGTACTATAGATATATTCTGCTGAATTTCCTATTTATTATTATGTATTGTTTATGTATTTTTAATTGCAAATATTTATGTTTTAAACATATCACTGAATCAAGGGGAATACATTATTGTACCTTGAGGAATTGCATTTATAATAATTAGGCTACATATTGAAATACCGTATATTATGCACCAGAAATTATTATCCTCAGAGAGGCGGATTAAAATAAACTGCTGAATTGTATTTTTCCAGTTATACTTCATAATTCACTTTTCTTACTTGCAATACAGACTGTTTTATTCTTGCACGAGTGTACTGTGATTACTTCCATATTATTTTCACGACTATACGAAATAATTATTTATTTATAACTATATAATAATGAATGTAAAACGACCAAATTCTTTCACAATGAACAAAAAATTAAAAATAACGATGTAGATAAATTAAAACTATAGTCCATCGACACAGTTTTACTGTTCACAAAAACGATAGATAAATAAAATTAGTACAATAATTTAAAAAAAACATTATGATAAATGTTTTGTGTCATTAATTTTTATTACGTTACTATACATTTAGCTGCAAAATTTTCGTATGATTTTTTTAGGCACATTTCCGGGATAATTCACAACCTTAAAGTACAAAACAAGAAAAAAACGGAACTAAAGTTCTACAAAAACTATAGCGGTGCCAGTGCTTGCGGCGAGGCATGAGTGCTTGGAAACAGGAACGAAGCTAAGTCAGCTAAGTGCTTGGGAACAGAAACGAAGCTAAGTCAGCTAAGTGCTTGGAAACAGGAACGAAGCTAAGTGCTTGGGAACAGAAACGAAGCTAAGTCAGCTAAGTGCTTGCGAACAGGAACGAAGCAAACAGGAAACAGGATGAAGTTAGTTCCTTTACTGTCGGAATTGTGAAACAGGAACGAAGCTAAGTCAGAGCTGTGGAAATAAAATTTCTTCGTGTAGAGAATGGCTGTAATCTTGAAGAAAAGATAGATAAGAAGTGACTTTATAAGATAAGAGTTGCAAATATTTAGCCAGGAGAAGATCAATGAGTACAGAATTTATTGAAGTAGTCATCTGGAACGCATGAAGGGAAGCCGTTTGCCTAGATTGGCAATGAATTATAAGCCGAATGGTCGAAGGGGTGTTGGTCGTCCGATGGAAAGATGGTTTCCGGAACAGGTAGTACTGCCTAACCCATGAAATGAAAAAGAAGAAAATGATGATGATGATGATGATAAAGAAAAAGAAGAAGATATATAATTTAACTGGCGGTGGGGAATTTTACTTTCAGGAGAAGTGCTACCGAGTGGTACTTTCTTCGTTTAGATTTACAAGCGTTGTTTGTTATTCAAACAACTTTCATTTTCGCTTTAGACGTCGCACAGTTGGGAAGTCCTTGTAGCTAGATCACGGGCTAGTTGGTTTAGATGAACATCTAGTCGTTACCGAAATTTACTACAGAAGAACACGGTTAGTTCCTTTACTGTCGGAATTGTGAAATCGTAATGGAGCGTTTTTTGCTTACATAAAGAGGAGCCCAAGGTTTTTAAAAACTTGGAAGAATTTTGACTGAAAGGCCTGGATCGACTTAAAGTCACTCTCTGCCGCTACTCCAAACAACTGAACACCATAAGTCTTGATTGGTCTCAAAAGGGTTTTGTATATTAAAATTTTGGAACAAAGGTTCAATTTTGATCGAGGGTTAATTAACCAGAACGTAGCTTATTTCGGCTGTTGATTTCTTGTATGCAGATGTTGCTTCCATGTATGTCACCTGATAAAAGATAAATTAAACAAAATATTTTAAATATGAATGTTATAAAAATAAGTTACTTTTTTTAATCTTAGGTGCATTAATCTTTCTGTATATTGTGACATTTATTGTGGGTTCTTTCAGGATGTGGTATTTGGTAAATAACAAAACATCTTTTTAAACTTGTATCAATTTATTTATTCCCAAATTATTTTTTTCTCAGATTAATTGTTAGTTACAAAAACTAAAACTTTCATTAAATTAATTAACTTGAAAACAGGCTAAATCTAATACAAAATGTTCTTAATCTTAACTAAAAAGCACAAATATAAACAAATAACTTCACATATTACATTCCGGGTTTTAAAAACTCTGAATTCGGACAAAAACTCGTGATAGAGTTTTAAAACTCGGACGTACAGTAAGCCAATTCTGAATTCATACAAAATTCAGTGTGTGTGGCCGCTACATCCGGTAATTTAATGATAAGTAGCATATGAACTAGTTAATTTTTCTCTTATAAGGGCTACGTCATGTGCTTGTACGTATATTATTCGATTATTATTTATCGATTATTATCGATAAATTCTCGATAATCGATAATCGAAATTATCGATAATCGGTTATTTCGATTTGACGAATATATAATTTTTGTGGCATTATTGCGTGTTAATTAGTTTTGTTCTGAACTAAGTACTACTTTGTACTATAAGTGGTTCATTGTTCTGCTTTTGGGTTTAAAAATATATTTTTTTATATTGCATCTAATATTAAACTACTATGGTAAATCGTCAAATATTTGTTTGGCTAACTTTTCCTGTACGTTCCCCTTTCCTTTTTATCTTCTTTCATTATCATGGCAGGTGTGATGTTTTATTAATAGATGTGTGATATGAGGACGCCCTCTGGTTCTACGGACTTCAAAGTTTGAGCGCGCGGCGTAGAATGTTGGAAGTTCTGTACGTTTACAATATTCTACATTTACGGGTTGATGTTCCAGCTATTTCGAAGATATTTCGTAGGGTGCCTTGCACGACTTTAAGAAATTTTAGATTGTTTGCTGGTACCACAGGAAATAAAATAGCTCCAGTTAATAGGTGTATAGCTACAGCAAATGATATAAACGGATTGGTAGATTTGTTTCACAGAGATACCAGAATTAAAGAAAAATTATACAAAATACTGTGAAAGTAGGCTGAGAATATTACGTCTGTTATCTTGTGTGTTTTATGTTCTTCGTGTCTGTGTAATATGTGTTGGGCTTGGCTGCTGGCTGTTTTTCTGGTGAAAAAGACAATTAAAAGAATATAATGGTGCAGTATACCAGGGCAATTTCATTGCTGTTCTACTATACCACCTCGTATCCTTGCAACCACCCATAGTACAGGGCGGAGGAGGCAAGGTGTAGGGAAGTTTGGGAGCCCCTAAAAAAGTTGTTTTTACAAGACAAAAATTATGAATCTAGTCTATTTTGTCACAATTTTGACTCAAGAGGGAACTAAAACTAATCTACATTGAAAACAAAAGTGACCTGTGCACTTTTGCAGTGTGTGTTTACGTTCATCTTTAAGTTTGGCTTACTCGTTGCAGATTGTTTTTTTATAGATGTTGTTGTTTAGGTAATCAGCCGAAAGGCTGGTTTGAACCTGTAGAAGGTTTACTAAGTAAAACGAGAAGTGAGGGAGTTTACCATTGCCTTCCTTACTGAGTGAAAAGTATACTTATTTGCAAGCTAAGCCCACTGAAAAGCATCTACTTTCCACCCTTCAAATGACATCTTCACTTCATTCCATTCACCACAGGGTCTAGTTGTACATATAATGAAATTCATTACTTTCAGAGAAGATAACGCTGAAAATTTTCTTTTACACCTCTACCTCTTCTGTTCTTAAATGGTTTAGTCATATATTTGGCTGACCATGTAATAAGAAACAGAAATATTTTTTGTAACTCTGGAACTAGCAGATCGAGTGCAAATAATTTAACACTCTACCTCCCTGTTATGGGCAATATAATATACATAATAGATATTCATCTTTAAAAAACGTTTATTTACATGAGTCTCCGTGAACATGTTTCAGATAAATGTGTCGTTTAGTTAAATCAAGATGAAAGTACGAAACCATGACTTCCTAATGTTGTGTTAAGTGTGTTAGACAGCCTGACCAACTTATGCCTATATCTCGTCAACCCTGACGGCCTTAAGGAAGCAAAAAGAATTCCGTTTTTATCTACCGGTTTTCTTGTTTACATAATAATCATGAATTTTATGTAGCATACTAAACTACTTGAGTAATATTAAACAAATACTTTCCTTCTCAGATCTCCTGTAACTGAATATTTACTAATCTTTGAAGTCTTGTCTGTTGCTCTTTTTTAGTTTTCATCATCATCATCTGTCAAGGATTAGGCTCAATGACCTGTTCCGGTATCCATCTCTTTTTCGGTCTTCCCAAACTTCGAACCCCTTTATGTTTATATTACCATTCTCGCTGAGAAAGTCTGTGAGCTGGCAAGCGAAGTAGGCTAAATGGTTGACCAGTTTCTCGTAGGTATATAGTCTTAACGTTTCCAACAGTGGCTGAAAATTTAACTCGGCGCGGATAGCTTCGTTACGTACTCTATCTAACCGGGTACAACCTTTGACTCCCCGCAAAAATCTCAATTCAGCAGCCTAGATAAGAGATTCATTCCTCTATAATGACAGCCATATGTTATGCGTGGTACAGCCATTGCGCTATAAAATTTCATTTAGTTGTCCTTTCTCGTTTTCTTTCCTATTAACCTGAGAATAGAACCGCATACAGCGCTGAATTTTGCCAGTTTTTCACTTACGTCATCACTTTTTCATAGGAAATCTTGCATCCTAAATATTTAAAATCTCGGATTTGTTCTATAGTTTGGTTGTCAAGTATGATTTTTGAGCGAACCGGCCGTCTTCCCTTGAATGCCATTATCTTTGATTTTGGGCCAATATTCTCATGCTTTCCTTTTCATGGTTTCATTTTTTTTTAGTTTTTATGTTTTAAAAAGATTTCAGTGATAAATTATTTGCACTCGATCTGCTATCCATTAAACACGGTAACAAGATTATTTTTCAATTAATTTAACTAAGTCCTACTTACGTCCAAATTATACGATATCTTCAGCAAACGCTAGAGCTTCTCACAAACGAAAACTGTTACACAGTACACAATTCACTCGCTGATGACAACTTAAGACTGGCTGACTCTGAGTGGCCTAGCCCTTTATATACCTAACCTATCGAAATTATTAGATTAACTAAGATTTTTACATAATAGTAAAAAATAATATGAAGTCTTTCTGTCGGCTTCGGGATGTCTCTATTCGTAATTAACTAAACAGGTAAACTCATTAGAACTGAGTAAATGTTACAATATAACATCATGCAAAAAGAGCTAATTATCTAAATAGATACGCCGACCCTTCTCAGGTTGCAGTCATAACGAAAAGCCTGTATTATTTCTAATTATTTCTTAGAAATAACCCGATTTGTTGTTTAGGTCAACAGCCGAAAGGCTGGTTTGAACCTCTAAAGGTTTTACTTAGTAAAAACAAGGAGTGAGGTGGTTTACTATTGCCTTCGTCATTTAGTTGAAAGAGTATGCTTATCAGGATGCCAGGCCCTCTGAAAAGCAACCACTTTCCACCCTGCAAATGACAGTTTCACTTCATTCACCACAGCGTCTGGCTGTATAGTGAAATTCATTACTCTCAGAGGAGATAACTCTGACTAGTGTCTTTTACACCTCTACCTCTTTTGTTCTTAAATGCTTCAGTCATTGTAATTGGCTGACCATGTGATAAGAAACAGAACTATTTTTGTAGCCCTGGAACCAACAGATCAAGTGCAATTAATTTAACACTCCACCTGCCCGTTATGGGCATGAGAACCCAATTTATAAAGTATTATTATTTACATAACACTTCTAAAACCTCAGTCCTGGTAGATAATTCTGGAACAAACACTTTCCGCTTTGATATTGTCACAATATATTGTAACGATATCGAAAAAGGATCGTTCGCGAAGGTTCCAGAATTTCATTCATAAAAATGGTACAGAGTAGATAAAAATAGTAAGAAAGGAATAATAGAATTGTTAGCGGTAACCGGAATGTAACTAAGACTTTCAGTTCTGTCTTTAGATTACTTTTGTGGACAGTTAAGCCCGGAGTTGTTTTCGCCGTAACAACCCTAACGTAAATCGATGAAATAGAGGAAGGAACACAACATAAGGATTGATAACAGAGAAGATGAACCAACAAATGACAATACAGCATTGAAATGTACTTACGTTTATTGAGAACAGCTCACAGACAAAAGAAAGTTTAAATGTAGACATGCGAATATCGGCTTACAACGTGGTAACATCAACTTGGCGGTAAACGGCTTGTAGTATGCAGAAAATGGCTTGGATTAATCAGCAACATATTTAACATTAACACACAATGTACATACAACACTATACTAATCACAAGTTAGTCATTTTGCGGGAAACAGATTGGATTATAACGGATGAAGACAACGGTTTGTTACATCCGAGTGGCCATGATCGTAGACCAGGAACAAGTGAACAGCAAGACGGAAACAAGGTTAGTGACGGGACAGGAAGGGAGTTGTACAAAGAGGTAAAGAGATTGGGGAAAACGGCGCTCTAATAAGCTGGCGCAGAATTCAAATTCAAATGTATGTAGTACTGAACAAGAATAAAAGTAGATAATAGAGTGAATAGAGTGAAGACAATAAGGACAATAAAGGTATGTCTATTCATAAAAATTGTAATAACTATTGTATTGGATAAAAGGTCGGGGACCCGTAACAACTTTTATTCTATTAAGACCTATTGTTGACTTGTTTACAACGGATTTTTCTAGCATTCATTAATAAAGAGTTATTTATTGTACTATGATTTCTCTACTTTGTTCTGGAATGCTCTTTTATAAATAGGTATATAAAGAGACCCCGAGCGCGGTCAGAGTAGTATCCGTTTGATCTTCGACGAGCGATTATCGGGTTGTTATAGCAGGTTAACTATTCCGAGAATTGTGCTGGTCGACGACTGTTATACTGCCTTTGTTGTGTGTGTATTGTGTAAAGTCTTTTTGTAAGTGTATTGTAAAGTTAATGTGTAGTTTTTGTGAATTCAGTTTTCTGTGTTTTGTATGTTTGTGTAATCTATAAAAGTGATTGTAAGTTATTTATTGTTAATTATCTATTTTAAGTGAATTATTAAATCGTTTATTGTATTACTTAATTATAATTAGTTTAATTATTTATTTTGTAACCTTTAAGTGTAATAAATATTTGTAATTGTAAACCTTAGTGTAATAATTATTTAATTACCTAGATCCCGAAACGGACCTTAGCAATAAGTGTCACAATATATATTTTTACCTTATATTTTACATCTTTGACATAGGACATTTGAAGAAACTTTTGTAAATTCATGTCATGCCGGTGATCTAAATAGCCGATTTCCTGTAGAAATTTTGAAAAAAGTTTGACAAAATTCATAACAACTGAGGATTAGCTTCGTGTGGATCTGTATAAAAACAACGAGTAAAATGTATTGTTTAAAGAATCGTTAGACAGTTAATATGGTTTACCGTCATGTTTATTGTATTTTATTTTGTTCCTCAGTTCTTAAGTACCATTACAAATCCATAAAAAATAAATAAAACATTTTATTTGCTATGTACTTATTCAACTGTGTAACATCCATTTATTAAAATATAAAACGAAATGACATTCAAAATTGTGTATCTGTCTCTCTCTCTCTCTTGATGACAAAACAGGTTAAATAAAATCAGTTGTTTAATTTATAGGTTATAAAAAATGTTCCTTACTGAATAAATTGGAGGTGAACTATAATTAAAGAATAAATTTATAAAATTTAAACTACGCTGTTTATACTACAACAGATTTGTTTTGCTGATTCATGTTTTATTTGAATTTTGCTGAACACGGTTGTATTATATAAATAATTTACTTAACGTATAGTAGTGTACATTTAAGAGCGTGAAATTTAATAGGCTTGTTCGTTCGATTTGTTTAGTGATATTTATAAATTTAATAGGTAATATATTCTTAATAACTTAATCGGTATTTGATTCATTGCATCGAAAATAACAATTTTGAAAATTAAAAGGTGTAATAGGAGGTTAGTCTGTCCATAACAGACAGGTGGAGTGTCAAATTATTTACACTCAATCTGTTCATTGCAGGGCTAAAATAAATAGTTCTGTTTCTTTTCACCTGGTCAGCCAATTAAATGACTGAATCATTTAAGAACAGAAGAGGTAGAGGTGTAAAAGACACTAATCAGAGTTATCTCCTCTGAAAGTAATGAATTTCATTATACAGCCAGACCCAGTGGTGAATGAAGTAAAGGTGTCATTTGCAGATTGGAAAATATGTGCTTTTCATAGGGCCCGGCATGTTAATAAGCGTACTTTTCTACTCAATGAGAAAGGCATGGTAAATCACCTAACTCTTCGTTTTACTTAGTAAAAACTTAACAGGTTCAAACCAGCCTTTCGGCTCCTAAACAATACAGGAGGTTAGTAAAAACAAAATGGTGCGAAACACTCACACGACTTTCTCTTATCAACGTAAATGATGAAAAATATAATCTGTGTTTAATCTTGAATAAACTATGTAAAATGAAAAACATAACCTAATTTTAATCATGAGTGAATGGTATTACATGGAAATCAACCTCTGTAGAACTGAAAAATACGGAAAATCATTAATTGACACCAACTAGGCTCTGTAGAAAAACCGTTTTAAATAAAAGTTGTAGGGTTTTTTATTTCCTACGAATTTGATAATGTAGGCTACGTTTTGTCGTAAAATGCATACTAAAGCCACAGTCTTAAAAATTCCATTTTTCCGATTTTCGTGAGCAAAATAAAGAAAATCACCAATTGACGTTAAACTAAGCGTTGTTGAAAAAAAACCGTTTGAAATGGGTTTCTAATTTATGACAGCTTTAATTACTATATACAGTACACCTTTACTCTAAAGCCAACTTTTGTAGGGCCTACAAAATTATGACAACAGTAGTGTACTGTTCGCCGTACGCATGAACTACTCAATGTACACGTTAGTGTACAAAACTGTTTAAAAACATTAACTCTTGCTTCGCGACCGATTCACTACTGAATGAGTCAATGAAGAGTTTGGCTCTTTAATATATGAGGAAATAGATTATTCTAGATAAATAAACACAAAAAAGATGTTAGAAAAAGTCAAAAATTAATTTTAGGAAAACAAAATAGGACTCAAAGGAGTAAAATAATAAAAGGCATAAAATAGTAACAGAACTAAACTGATTCTATTCTGATTTACAACAGTAATTTCCGAGCATGGCTAGAAAATCAACAAGTGGATCAAAGGAGCCGCTATTTTGAACGGAAATATATTTCACCTGTCAAAATCCATACGAAAGCTATTGTTGTCAAAACATAATTTCTGCTATCAAATTTTTCGAGTCCGTGTTTTATAATATTTTCAAAATCGTACATATAAAAAGTAGTGAAATTGGGAATACCGGGGAAAATCAATAAACCATTTTTTAAAATTTACATTTCTAAAACTAAGAATACGCTCCTGTTGAGTGTTATTACGTACAATAACTGATCAATAATATACAACACGATTAACTAGTGAAAGAAAGAAAGAAATAATATGATATTATGTTGACAGAATTGTCTGTAGGAAGAAATTTCAAAATACTTCAATGAAGCAGCCAAGGAATCGATAATATGTGAAAACCAATTCAGCTGTCATGGAACAGAAACAGTGTTGATGCATTTGAAAACGATACTATTATACTTTTAATATCATTAATATCGTTAATATAATTTTAATAGTTTTATAAATTTTTAAAATATATATCTACGTTTGCCCTGGCAAATGTAGTTTCTTTGATGATGGAATCTCAAGGTCCTATTGGAAGGTGTATTTATGACATACCAAGGTGACGATTCGTGTACCAGATCTCATTTTAAAAGTAAGCTTTTAATTTAGCCGTAATTAATAAATTTATGTAATTAAAATAGTAATTCTGTTCAATTCAGTTACACCGTCTTGAGCTTGAAGTTCCGGTTTTCAACCATCTTTATAAGGTCACAATTCAATGAATCTTCAGTGCTTGGCAGTTTTGAAAAATCAATCTTCTGTGTGTAGAATAAATTCTAATGTGAAAGCCCTGGGGTTTCCAGAAGACGTTACGCTTTTTACCAATAACAAAGAAGAAGCAAAATTGCGAACCGAGAAGCTGTAGGAAATTATCGTTTGTGAAAACCCTTCTAAATAACTGTCTACCAAACTGTCTAGGAAAATTTAAATTTGTAGACATATTTTAATATCTAGGAGAAGGAATCAGTAGAATGAACAACAATAAGAAAAATGTGAAAGAAAGAGCGAGCAAGACAAGAATAAATTTTACAGTAAGAAGGATCTACAAGAAAAATAAGTTATCAATGCAATCGAAAATTCGATACTATAAAAAAGTAATAAAACCGGCACTAAAATATTGGAACACTTCATGGTAGTCAGGAATGAAAGAGATCCTGGTAACTGAGAAAAAAACACTGAGAAAGATTTTAGGAAATAACTTTAAAAATGGAAAGCCAAAGATGAGGTCAAACAAGGACAAATTTTAGTTAATAAAAGAATCAATTGTCATTAATAATCAAAAGAAAAGTACAATTCTTCAGGTATATTAAAATGTTAAATAACATTTGACATAACAAACAGATTTCTGATATCCGATGACAAAGCCAGCAGAAATTTTAGCTACAGATAGGAACAGGAAATTCAAAAAATAGGGTTGAAAGAACACGATTTCTCTGAAAAAGACGAATTTTGAGATTATATTAAATTTTGAATTATTTTATTTATAAATTCCTTCGGAAGTGAAGGTAGAGGAATGTGGAAAAAAGGAGTATCTCAAAGATTAAAGATAATAAAAGAGGTATGGGAAAAGAAAAGAAAAACCATCAAAACATTGACTGATTTCAGAAAGTGAACAAGTAGGAAATTTATTTTCGATTAATCCTTGCGGTTATGATTCTTGAAAATAAATGCGAAAGCCCTCAATGGCCCACCGAATGACTTTCCTTGCATTTTTTCTTCTTCTTCATGTACCTATCCTTTCTGAGTGTTGGACAATTGGAACAATTTCCTCTTTGTTCGTTGCACTGTGATAATAGCTGTTCTGAGCTTTTTCCAAACCAAGTTTCAGATTTCGAAGCCAGAGCACCCGCTTCTCTTTTTTCATACAATTTCGCCTGCAGAATGGCTTGTTGTAAAGAATATCTTAACTCATTCCGCATGATATGTCCCAAATATTGGAACTTCCTACATTTATTTATTTTTGATAGTACAAAAGATTTTCACGTCTTCCATTTTGTTTTCCATTTTGTTGTTGTTGTTTAGGTCATCAGCCGAAAGGCTGGTTTGAACCTCTTCAGGTTTTACTAAGTAAAACGAGGAGTGAGGTGGTTTACAATTGCCTTCCTCACTGAATGGAAAAGTACCCTTATCAGCATGCCGAGCCCTCTGAAAAGCACATATTTTCCACTCTGCAAATGACACCACTTTATTCACCACCGGGTCTGGCTGTATAATGAAATTCATTACTTCAGAGGATTACTTCAGAGGAGATAACTCTGATTAGTGTCTTTTACACCTCTACCTCTTCTGTTCTTAAACGATTCAGTCATTTAATTGGCTGACCATATATCATATATGATAAGAAACAGAAGTATTTAATTTAGTCCTGCAACAAACAGATAGAGTGTAAATAATTTGACACTCCAACTGTCTGTTATTGGCACCATTTATCTTAAGTTACTGTTTTCCATTTATCTTAAATAATAAAATAGTAAGTCAAATTCAATTAATACATCGTCTTGAAGATAAAGTTTCAGTTTCCAAGCATTTTGATTAGGAGGGTAAATCTTCAGTTCCTGACGGTTTTGAAAAATTAATCTTCTTTGTAAAAAAAAATGCGGAAGCCCTCACCACTGACTGACTCTTTTTGACTCATTACTAATTTTTTTTAAATTTCCTGATTATTTTATTTATTTTTGTTTGTCGTAACTTTCTTAGGAGGTTTGAATCGTTAATAAAATATTTAAAAATGTATGTTTGATACAAATACAGCATGGTGACATTAATGATCAGGGTGATACAAAAGACACAACTAATGTACTGTCTATATTTAGTAATTGTTCTTCATGTTTTTAATCGTATTCGTGTGTTAATATTATTTATTTACAATTAAGAAATTCAACATTTACACGTAGACGTGAAACGTGTCCCCTTGTGTGTTTGAACAATTAACTGATTCCCAAAGCAACTCTGTTATATATATTTATTTGCATTAAATAAGACAGACTACGTATTTGGAACCAACACACACACATTTACCGAATACTCTGTACATTCGGGTGTCGAATAAATAACTTTGTAGTCCTCTACATCAATGTTCCCATTTCACATTCCGGCTGAAATTTAATTGTTACATTTATTTACTAAGACCAGTTTGAACGTACTTCTACAAATATGTGGTTTGGCAAAGCCCCTAAACATTAAATGTACACATTTTTTTTTCAAAATAAGGTAGATTAGCCACTGGGTCTAATCTTTGTTATTGTAAATTTTCCTATGTTAAAACCAGCTCATTTGCTTATTGTAAAATTTTACAGTTGCAAATAAATAATTAAAGAGAAAAAAAAAAAAAAAAAAAAAAAAAAATAAGGTATATCGACTGTAAACAAACTGACTTTTAGTAGTTGTGAGCTTGATTGTTAACTTCTTTTTTACTTTATTTAAAGTCGTATCAACAGCTCGGTCATTAGCGACTACGGTGGGATATGAACAGTAGGTTTTAACCTTGTGAAAATTTCCAGACCCTAGCCGGAAATCGAACTCGGGACCTCCACGTAGTAGGCTTGCGCGCTACCACTACGCTACGAAGGCGGCCTATCAACTTCATTTTTGTTTATTGAACGTCATATCAACTGCTTGTTATTAGCGACTACGGTGTGTTATGTATCTAGAACAGTTGGTTTTTGACTTGTGAAAATTTCCAGTCCCTAACCGGGAATCGCACCCATCACCTCCGCTTGTTAACTTATTCTGCACTTTGTACAACTATATTCTCTTTACACAAATGTTTTATAGGAGCGACAATATTTCCAGTAACTCCAGTCTTTTCTATAGATTCTTATAATTTATTTCTGAAGACTGAGTCGTAAGCTTCTCTTAGACCAATATGTCAATATTTTAGACCAATTGGGATTTTAATATGTCCATAACTGGCAAGTGGGGTGTTAAATTATTGGGACTCGATCTGCTAGTTCCAGGGCTACAAAAAATAGTTATGTTTCTTATCACATGGTCAGCCAATTATACGACTGAAGCATTTCAAAACAGAAGAGTTGAAGGTGTAAATACTCTAGTCAGAGTTATCTCTTCTAAGAGTAATGAATTTTATTATACAGTTAGACCCTGTGGTGAATGAAGTAAAGATGTAATTTGCAGGTTGAAAAGTAGATGCTTTTTAGAGGCCCTGGCATGCTAATAAGCATACTTTTCAACTCAGAAAGGCAATGGTAAACCACCTCATTCCTCGTAAAGCCTCTAGAGGTTCAAACCAACCTAATGGCTGTTTTTAAAACGCTATTGGTTTTTGATAATTGCTGTTAATTTTAAATGATTATAAAACAAATAAATCGGTGAGGCATTAACGAAATGTAATTTTTGTTGAAGATCCGGGAAATATTTAGTCAGATTTGCCTTAAAATTATTATAGGTCTACGTATAATGGCCATAAAAAAAAAGATTCAAAAGTATTTCACAGTTGTATTTACTGAACACAAACAGAGGAAACCTTCAAAAATTTTGTATGTCATTTAATTTAATTGGAATTTTGTTCTAATATTTAATATTATGTATTTTTATAAACAAATTTAAAGGATTTATCTCATTAAAATACAATATTTATTCTGTATTACGCAAGTGAAGTAATGTAAAACGTTTAAAATGTTTGTAAAATTCTGGGATTTATTGTACAGTATTTGTCTGTCTCATGTCCGTTTTGATTGCAAACAAGTTTGTCCTATTGTCTTCAATCTACTAACGTCTTACCAATAATGATATGTCAAGGTTTAATTTCCTTCTTTTAAAATATGATGAGACAAGTCCTTATTCTTATTTTTTTTCTTCTTCTTTTTAAATGCATAATCTAATCTTGAATGATGAATAGATTAGTTATTATTGTAATTTATATAATTATTTATCTTTTAAAAATAGGAAAACCCTACTTTTATTGTAATTCTTGAAAATTTTATTGACTACAGACTTAAAGATAAATTTTCTATTAGAAATTATTTAAATGTAACTTAATCCTCATTCAAGATTAAACAGTAATTTATTAACTTCTGTATAATACTTACGCACATAGCTTAAATTTTTTTTAGTAACTTAAGTTTATTTGTTAATTTTTGGCTTTTGGCCACAACAGGAAGGTGGAGGGTTAAATTATTTTCACTTGATCTGCTAGTTCCAGGGCTACAAATAATAGTTCTGTTTCTTATCACATGGTCAGCCAATTATAATGACTGAAGAATTTAAGAACAGAAGAGGAAGAGGTGTAAAAGACACTAATCAGAGTTATCTGCTCTGAGAGTAATGAATTTCATTATACAGCCAGACAATGTAATGAATGAAGTGAAGGTGTCATTTGCTTGGTAGAAAGTAGATGCTTTTCAGAGGCATGCTGATACTTTTCAACTTTGAGAGAAAGGCACTGATAAACCACCTCTTTCCTCGTTTTACTTAGTAAAGCCTTTAGAGGTTCAAACCAGCCTTTCGGCTGATGACCTAAACATTTCTGTTTGTTAATTTATAGCTTTCAGCTGGTCACTATACGAATTCCCTCCTCACAAACCCTGTATTACTGAACTATTCAGATAAAGGCAGCCATGAGGTAAACAGAAGTAGGTATGTTGGATAGAGAAATGGAAGTCTGGAGGAATTACGGTAAACTCCCGTTTATACGAAACCTGGAAATAAATGAAACATTTTTCAATTTTCAGTTGATGAGAGAAAGAGAGAGAGAGAGAGAAAGAGAGAGAGTACAACAGTATTGTTACCTGGGAACCATGATAAACAAGCACTGCGACAGTATACAGGAATAATCTGGTGTGAAACACTCACACGACTTTCTCTTAATGCAAATACGAAAAATATAATCTAACATTAGAAATAAAACATTTAAAATAAACAAAAAACTAACCTCAAAAAACATAATCTTATTTTGATCATGAAAGAATTATGCAAAATGAAAATCAACTTTAGTTTGGCTTAATAATACGGAAAATCACGCTAAACTAGACTCTGTAGAGAAAAATACTTTAAATAAAAGTTGTAGATCTTTTAATTTCCTGTAAATTTGATTACATGCATTTTTGTCATAAAATGGACACTACGGCCGAAATTTAAAGCATCGATTTTTTTTACAGATTTTCATGAAGAAAAAACAAAAAATCGCAAATTACCGCTAAACGAAGCGTTATACAAAAAAGTTTGAAATAAAAGTTGTAGATTTTTAAATTGTCTACTACTTTTGCGCTAAAATGGATAATAACAGCTGAAATCGTAAAAAAACATTTTTTTCTACGAGAGAACAGCCTTTCCAAGAATTTCAGCAGACATGGCGCCTACCTTATCTTGTAGACCATAAAAATTGTAGTAAATGAGGCGATTTATAAAAAAGTCGTAGGAGTCGTTTTTGAGAAAATTGCAAGAAAGTGAAAAATGACACGAAAAATTACTTCATCCGGTTGACCGATTTTGATGAAAATGTTTGTGTCGGGTCCAGTAGTAGTATCTAACTTAAGTTTGAAGTATGAAGTTTCAACTTTATACGATGTTCCGTTCTTGAGATATTTTGTTCACGCACGCACGCACGCACGCACGCACGCGCTAACACAGACTAATCGCTAAAAACATGTTTTTGAGCTCAGGGGTTCTGAAGCTTGTATATCCGGTGAAAACTCGATTTCGAAAAATCGACATGAAAACAATACTTCCTTTCTATAATATTTGGTAGAACTCTGTATAAGGACAAACAGAATCTCCATTTAAAATACATTAAATCAGATTTTGCGTTTTGAATTTATGATGATAACAAGTAAAAAATTTCGTATAGTTGAAAGACTTGGAAAAATTCAAAATTTTGAATTCCAGTTTGCCTTTTTTTGATTGTAACATAAAAAGTAAAGTAAGCAGGCTAATTAGTGACTAAGTAATGCAATAAGTAGCCTACAAACTTAAATGATTTAAGTAGTGTTGCAGCAATAAAAATATTAAAAATTTAATTTAAAATATTAGGAAATAACCTTAATTATAAAATTAAAATAAATTTAATTATAGAAATAATTTAATTAATTATTTTATTTCATTTTTACTAATAAAAAATTGAATTTATTTCTTAGCAATCTTTTATGGGATAATTTTTTTAGGTTTGTTTTTTTATTTTCTATTATCATTTATCTGATAAATTATTTTTAAATTTTAATATTAAAATTTTTTCTTAATAAAAACAATTCGTTTCATTGTAAATTAAAATAAAATTTTATTACACCGTAAAAAATATGGAAAAATTAATTTACGTATTAATGAAGATTTTTTTCTAGGAATATAAAAATAGTTTTTTTTATTATTTGTATAAGAATTTTTCCTATTAATTTCACAAATTATTATTGACTATTATTTTAAATATATAAGAACTTAATAATAAACAATAAATTTTCTTCAATTATATTTATTATAATTGAAGAAAAATTATTGTTTTACAATTACTTAGCTATTTAATTGCAGAACAGTCAGACGTAAAACCAATAAAAAAAACCTATTTAAAAAAATTTAATTTACTTTCCGCTAATGTATTTTATTTAAATATTTTTCTTCTTTCAACTGAAAACAGTAATTGATCATTCTCTTAGATCAAGCCAACAGAAAAAATTTGAAAATATTTGCGAATTTTATAAGTTGTGTTAAGTTCATCAGCCGAAAGGCTGATAAGGTACAATACGAAGTCGCTTGCTTAACTGGTATTACTTAACAATTAATTGTGACTCTCTACCGGCTGACTACCGGGCTGGTCCGAAGCCCGAGATAATATATCCAGATTTTTATCAACAGATAGTATAGATGTATCATTAACATGGGTACCGTAGTTATTCTCCTCGGTAAGTCCACAGTAAAATGGTCGTAAAGGATAGCTTCTAGAACACTACGGTACCTTGATTGCCTGAAGCTATTAACTTTAATTGTTTAGGAAGTCCTCACTGTACAATACAATTACTAATTGAAGAAGTCTGCAGTGAATTGTTTTAAACCCTTGTTGTGGCTACTTTGTTACACAAAAATAGGGGTTAAAAATAATTGTTAACATTAACAAGATAGGCGTCGCGACCTCTTTTAAAGGAAGACTGTATGTTTTGACTAAAAATTTCGATTTTCGGTTTTGTATTTTTTCAATAATTTAGACCTACATCTACTAGGAAAAAATTAAATTACATCCAAAATTATTTTAATGAAAAAAATTATGTTTTTATCAGCTATACCCAGAAAAATGATCATGTCACTAAGAACGAATATTTTTCATAATTTTGTACTCCTCGTTTTAGTGCAAAGGGAATTTCAGTTTTTTTTTAATATCTGCATCACTATTTTGAATATTTTCAGCGGTTAGTTCAGCTTTCTAACCAGATGTATATATATATTCATGCGATTATTTACAGCTCCAGCCGTATCTCGCTTTCTAGGCACCACCTCTCCCTGTCTCGCCAGTTCCCATCGGAGAGCCGCCGTAAAGACATTGCCTCCTGCACCCCATCCAACTATATCACTTCCGGCCTATCCGCTTCTTCTACCGGCTGGTGTCCATTCCCATACCCTCTTTGGCCAACTACCATCCTCCATCCTCTGCAAATGGCCAAACCATGTTAACTGCTTCCGGGATATGGTATCCATGATATTTCCTTGAACGCCGATTCTTCTCCTAATTTCAGAATTTGGAATTCGATCGATCCGCGACACACCACAGCTCCCCCTCCAGAAATCCATCTGCACCGTGTTTAGGCGATCCTTATGTCTCTTTGTCAATACCTACACTTCCGCAGCATAGGTACACACACTCTTCAGGATAGCATGATAAATATTTATCTTTGTCTCCTTCCTTATTTTATCATTCCAAAGGACAGAATTTAACTGCTCTATAGGTTATAGGGCCTTCGCCCTTGCGAAATCTTGCTGTTTACTTCCGCTGCACTTGTTCCGCTCCTATCAAAGATGACTTTCAGGTATTTAAACCAGACTTTGAAGGGCAATTTACTTGTTTATGTACATTTTGGTTTTGATTTGTGTATTTTATGTTTTTTTGCAGTTTCCCATAAATTTAGCTTTTTAAAGCTTAGGTAAATTTTTCTCAGAAAACATTAAACCTATCAGACTGATATATTTACCAATTAATTATTGTGTACATGGATATACATCGACGTTTTTATGACTTCCTCAGGTGCTCCAAAAATTAATAATATGCAAAAACATAGAAAAATAATTTAAAAAATTTTTAGTTATTCGTTACTTGTTTATTTTTAAATTTTATAGTCCGACAGATTAAATTGAAAAAATGACAGTAGCTAGAGAAACCCGACAACTCTTAGTGCGTAAAGTTTCATTTCTCTATATTTTACCAATCCTATGATAAATGTACCCAAAAGTAGAAAATTTAACATTGGCGGGATACAAAATACAGTCTTCCCTTAATGCAATTTTCTAAACATAACTGGGGTATTACTAAGTATAATAAAAAATATAAATTAAGTTAAAAGAGTCCACATGTAAACAAAAAATGTTATCATTTTCACACGATTTTATTGATCACTTTTGTATTTAATTTTGTGATTAAAACAAAAAAAAACATAATAAAAATTAATTATTTATTTAATATTATTCGTAATGTATTTACAAAATTTGTGACAATTAATTTTGTGTGAATTGGGAAATTATTTTTATGATATATTTATTTTTCATTTATTTACTTATTTGTATTTATTTATTTTTAAATGATAAGATAAAACCGATCGCTCTTGAAATTTGACCTTCTCATGTCCTAGCTCAAAATGTTGACCTTTGGCGAAACAAGTCAAACAGGTGGCGAGTGACTACTTCTAGAAAATATTACTATAATATATGTATGTGTGTATTTGTGACGTCACAGGGACAAGGGAACAAGTTTATTTTTATTGGGTGCGGTTTTTCTTCCCCGGATTCCAGTGGAAAGTTGTTAGAGCTATACAATCATTAAGAAATAACTACCCAATTTTATTATCATTTATGTAATTGCAGTAAATTTTATAACGTAATTTCTAAGGTTTTTTTTAAATTCTGATTCTGTAATTTTATTCACATCATTTTTATCATTATTTCATTGCTTATAAATCTTGTTCGTAATTTAAATAAGTCTTATAATCATTATTTATTTGATAAGGAAACTATGAGAATCTTCTGCGCAGTCAATTTAAAAAAAATTGTGTGTAGTAAATTATAATTTACACCTTCACAAAGATGCTTACAATAAGATGCACCGATTTTAGCAAATGCGGAACTATCCTTCGCACATTAAAAAATAGCACCAGCAAAAATACGAGGGTGAGATTTTGTAAAACATTAGCAGTGCCGACTCTAGTCTATGACAGTGAAACTTGGGTCCTATCAAAGCGAGAGGAGAGTAGATTGCAAGCATCTGAAATGAAATTTCTTCGACATACATATGGGTGTAGTAGAGAAGATCGTTACAGGAATACCGAGATAAGGAAAAACTCACCATCTTCTCTATAAACAACAAGTTATCCCAGAACAGAATACAGTGGTTAGAGCATGTAAATAGAATGCGGGAGGATAGGATACCTAAGCAGACACTGGGCTATAAGCCGGAGGGCAGGAGAGAACGAGGACGCCCGATAAAGAAATGGGCAGATTTGAGAAGTTCGGAACAGGCAGAGATGCCTAATCCTTGAAAGCAGAAGAAGACCTTCACTATGCACAAATTTATCATTAAATTATTATCAGTGAAAATAATTATCAGTATTTTATCCACCAGGTATTATAAAAACACCTGGTGGTAGGGGAGAGTCCCGAGATTTGCGAATTAATGGATGTGTAATTCAGAAGTGTGAGGAGTACAAGTACTTGGGAAATCTAATTAAAATGGAAGGTAACTAGAGGAAAGATATAAATATAGTAGGATTTGTAATGCTAGACAAACAACACAAAATCTAAATTCCTTACTTTCGTCAAAAGGTATTAATGATGGAACGATAGCTCCATCACGAAAGTTACCAGGAATCCAAGATATCTAAAAGGCAGTTTACAATTAGTACGAGACAGGGGAATGGATAAGAACTAAAATTGACTCACCAACTTATAGTTTTCTTTCTAATTTTTAGTCTGTCCATTAACAGGCATGTTGAGTGTTAAATTTTTTGCACCTGGTCAGCCAATTATATGACTGAAGCATTTAGCAACACAAAAGGTAGAGATGTAAAAGACACTAGTCATAGTTATCTCCTCTGAGAGTAATGAATTTCATTATACAGCCAGACCCTGCGGTAAATAAAGTGAAGGTGTTTTTTTGCAGGGTGGAAAGCAAATGCTTTTCAGAGGGCCTTGCATGGTGATAAGCATATTGTTCCAATCAGTGAGGAGGACAATTGTAAACCACCTCACACCTAGTTTTTCTTAGTAACGCCTCTAGAGATTCAAACCAGCTTTTCGGCTGATGACCTAAATACTGTCTTGTACGTCTTATTTTATGTACAGAAAATCTAGCCTAACAAGAAACTAAAGTACTGTAAAGTACATTTTATAAAACAGTACTTTTATACAAATCCACACATATTGTAACTGTATGAAAAGTCAATTGTTTTCGCCAGAATCGAATCCGGATTTTTGACGTCCGGATTATTGACGCTATATGTGACTATGTGAAATACTTACGTTACAGATGTATGTTGAGTTAAAAAATTATATTTATACGTTAAAAAAGAATTATACAGGATGTACCACGGAGAAATGGAGAAACTTTCAGGACTTGTTCCTGTGGTGAAACTAATGAAAAAAGTTCATATAAAAATAGGTCTGGAAACGCTTCGTTACCGAGTTACAACTAGCCCGGATTTCAGTTCCCCTTTTCCAATGACACCATACCGAAATTTGTAGGGAGTTAATTAAGGTTTTTAATTGAAAAGGTTTTATGAAAAAATGAATGAGCTGAAAAATTAATAATTCTGGTCCCAGACCTGTAACTGCAATAGATTTTGAGATATTTGAGGAAATACGCAACAATTTGTTTTGAAAACATGTTTCCTTTAGCTTTTAAGTACATTAACTTTCTTAAATTGGTAACACATAAAATTTTAAAAAAAACTTATAGAGAATTTAATTCTGGAGAGAATTATGTAAAATAGACCACTAATAGTCAAACCGAAACTTTAAAAAAAATTGATTTTAAAACAGATGAAAATTAGGCAGAAAATCGGTAAACCTATTTTTTACTAAACATTCTTCTTAATATTACGAAATAAATATATGTTAATTACTGAAAATAATTATATATAATATAATTTTTCATAAAATTAATTAAAAGCCGTTTACCGTATTAACACCCTACAAATTTCAGTATGGCTTTATTGAAACGGGGGAACTGAAATTTGGGCGATTTTTTTTTTTGCCAGCTGTAACTCGCGAACGAAGCGTTTCCATTCGTCGTGCCGGCCGCATTGGCGAAGTTGGTAACGTGCTCGCCTCTCATCATGCGGTCTTGGGTTCGAATCCCATTCAGGCATGGCATATCTTCATACGTTACAAAAAATCATTTCATCATTCACCGTCTGCATTAGCAGTAATTGCAGAACAATCGAACGTTAAACCAAAAAAAAAAAAAAAAATTTCCATACGTACGGTTATATAAACGTTTTTCATTAGTTTCACCAGAGGAATCCATGCCCTAAAAGTTCCTTCGTTTTTCCGTGTGACACTCAGCATTATGATTGGTAAAATCTGTTAACATGATCTAATGGTTTGATGTAATAATAGTTTAAAAAATTCAGACCTACCCAAGTAGCATGTGTAAATTGTTGTCAATATGAGATAATGTATGTAAAATAGATAACAGTGAATAAAAGCTTATATATTAATATACTCGTAGTTAACATAATGACAGCTATTGTTAGGGTAGGTTTTGTCAAACAGGCTGCATTGTACTGTCATTCAAAATGAGTTACTACTCCCATTCATGTTATGTAGATTTAACAAGTGTCAACGACATCATTATATAACAGAAAAACGAAATTGTATTACTATTTTTGCTCTAGATTTTCATGTTAGTCCAATCTTGTTTAGTTTTTCTTACGTTCCAAAACCTCCATCTATTTAAGGGGAGATTACAGGCAATTTCTGTAAAAAAATCAATTTGTTCTTTCTTTGCATAAATAATAAATTTGAAATTTCGTGCTTATTTTGATTTAATTTTTATTACGAAATTTTGATCATAAATGTATTTTCTTTTTGGAAAATATTTTGGCGTTTTCAAAATATCTTTCTTTATTACAAAATCATTAATAACTAATGAACAGATCCATCTAGAAGGCAATGTTTTTGTTTGTTTGTTTGTTAGGTAAAATTCTGTGTATTATGTGGTCGTATTGACTTTAAAGTTGTACGTGTTTTTATTTTGTTGTGAGGTTATATAACAGTAATATATTTCTAGGTTATGACGTATAACATTTCATCTTATTGCGTTTTGTAAAAATGACCCGTTTTCTCAAGAATGGAAAATTCTACAAAGTTCAAACATGGACGGTAGTTTTAAGTACATACACTCTTTCAAAAGACTAGTAGCAGTCTCCTGCTAATTGATTGACTGTTCTGCATTTTAGATCCTGTAATTCACTTAAAAACAGGGAAAATTTAACAGTCAAAAAAATTTTTTTTTTATTTTCTAAACATTCAATTATACTAAAAGTGGTAAGTAAACCAATGATAGGACACAATGTAGGGTGAGAAAATTTCAGAGCTGTATGTAGTATGTTTTGAAGAAAGAGGTCAAAAATACTAGAATTTCAACATGGTAAAGATAAGGCCTACAATCCCCCTTAATTTGAAATTTGAAAACGTAATCTTCACATTTCATGACTGCAAAGTGTTTTTGAAGTCATTAAACTTTTTTTCCAATAGTTTTACACATCAGAAAGTTAATTTATGTTTATAAATGTATTTACATGTAAACAAAACCCTTAAAAAATTTGATGCCCATTTTTATGATATTTGAATATAAATCTATATTTAGTTTAATTACAAAAATAACTGTTAGGAAACAAAAAAAGTATTTAATATATTATAAACAATTTACAAGAACTTTTTTTAAGTTAGGTATTTAGAAATAAAGTATAATTTACATATTTATATATATATTCATGCGAGGATTTACAACCCCAGCCGTATCTCGCTTCATACGCACCTCCTCTGTCTCGCCAGTCCCCATCGAAGAGACGCCGCAAAGACATTGCCTTCTCCTGCACCCATCCAACCATGTTACTTTCGGCCTACCCCTCCTTCTTCTATCAGCTGGCGTCCACTCCCATATCCTCTTTGGCCACCTGCCATCCTCCATCCTCTGCAAATGGCCAAACCATTTTAACTGCTTCTGGGATAATGTATCCATGATATTTCCTTGAACGCCGATTCTTCTCCTAACTTCGGAATTCGATCGATCCGCGACACACCACAACTCCGCCTCCAGAAATCCATCTCCACTGATTTTGGGTGATCCTTCTTCCTCTTTATCAATACCCACTTTTGTTTAGTGTCTTAAAAACATGTTCTATCTACCGGTTTTCATCCATATTAATTAGGGAAATTTTACTTTCGAAAAGGGACTTTTTATTAAGAAAAGTTACCACCATTCAGAGACTTACTATCATGCTATTTCGAACGGACTGTAGTTACTTTTATACGGATTTGAATCGTAGACAGTGGTTACCGGTGTTCGCTGTTTGGAGATCAATTAACCATACTCTCTCAGGAATAGTCAGCCTGAGTCTGTACAAGAATACACCTCATTCACACGTTGTACATAAAAATCATTATCATTGCATTGGGTCATCAGGTTGCTAATTGTTCTTAAATTACACAGATTCCAACGTACACACATTAGGGATTTTTATAAATTAAATGTTGTTGTTTAGGTCAACAGCCGAAAGGCTGGTTTGAACCTCTAGAGGTTTTACTAATAAAAACAAGGAGTGAGGTGGTTTACTACTGCCTTCCTCACTGATTTGAAAGAGTATCCTTATCAGCATTCCAGGCCCTCCGAAAAGCATCTACTTTCCACCCTGAAAATGACATCTTCACTTCATTCACCACAGGGTCTGGCTGTATAGTGAAATTCATTACTCTCAGAGGAGATAACTCTGACTGGTGTCTTTTCTACCTGTACCTCTTCTGTTCATTAGTAGTTCAGTCATATAATTGGCTGATTATGTGATAAGACGCAGAACCATTGTTGTAGCCTTGGAACCAACAGATCGAGTGTAATTAATGTAACACTCCACCTGTCCGTTATGAGCAAATAAATTAAAAAAATAACAAAAAAAGGATGCGTCAAACCATTTTAATGCGTAGTGGGGTTTACGAATGAAGGTGGATTGAATGAAAACAAACTGAAATCGTTATTTTTTTAAATTAATAAAATTTGAAATTTTATTTTTTATACATAACCTACAACAAGTATCTTTGAAGTAGTTTTATTTCCTATTATAAAACGATTACTTCTTTATATTATGCTTTTCGAGATTTTTTTTAAACGATCATTGTTTATAAACAGGTTTAAACATCGTGGATCTAAACCAGATTCTTGACGTCAATGCTTTTACGTCAGGTATTCATCTGTATGTATTTGTGTATGTGTTTGTTTGTGTGGACGTATGAAATAAGAAAGAAAAAACATGTTTATAGAAATGTAGAGAAGAAAGAAAATATTACGTTTAAAAAGTATAAGTAAATTATTTACCTACGTAAATAACTACCAATTAAAATTTATTGATCTATATAAAAAAATGTTTAAAGGTTTGTCATAATGGGTTACAATTTTTTAAATTGTCATTTATAATTTTGTTTTGCCCGTCCGTCTCACATAGACGTCAGAAACTAAAGGAGACACAAACAAATGGTTTTCGGAGTCGTAATCTACACATAAAGGTAAACCGAAAGTGGCTCTAAACCGGAAGTTAAGAAATCAAAATCAAAAACTACAAGAGATAGAAACAAACGGTTTCAGATTCGTAAACTACGCAAAAAGTTAAGTGGACATGAATTTGCCGTTTCGAATGGAAGTGGTTTAAAACCGGAAGTGAAGAAATCAAAGTCAGAATTTGGAAACAAAAAATTGTCATTTAATTTCTCTTAAACTCACCGTGTTGGTCTAAAGGTAAAGTCATCGCCAAAATCAGCTGTTTAACAGCTGATTTTCGGACACGAAGGTTCCTGGTTCAAATCCTAGTATAGGTAGTTAATTTATACGGATTTGAATGCTTGACTGTGGTTACCGGTGTACTTTGATGGTTGGGATTCAATTAACCATACTCTCTCAGTAATGGTCGGCCTTAGTCTGTACAAGACTACACCTCATTTACATGTCATACATATCATTCTCATCTCATTGGGTCATGGGGTTGCGTATTGTTCTGAATTGAACATTTTGCAACGTACACTCATTAGGGATTAAAAAAAAATCTCTTAAAGAGTGGATATATAAATCATTGGATTTGAAGTTCCGGTTTCGACCGTATGTGGCCCAACACCGGAACTACGCCGGCCGCATTGGCGTAGTTGGTAACGTGCTCGCCTCTCATCATGCAGTCTTGGGTTCGATTCCTATTCGGGCACAGAATATTTTCATACGTTACAAAAAATGATTTAATCCTTCACCGTCTGCATTAGCAGTAATTGCAAAACAGTCGGACGTTTAACCAAAAAAAAACCCGGAAGTCAATAAAACAAAGTTTAAATTTTGAAATGAAAGTACTGTCATTTGATTCCTCTTAAAAAGTAGATACAGAAATCATTAATGATTTTTGCTATTAGTCAAAGCAAAGGTAAGCCTTTTTTTAAATTGCCACCAGCCATGAGACGCGTCGTCTCATTGGTCATAAATTATTAATAGGATACTACTTTATATTAAAAAGGCCTCCCTCCACAAGCTTTCTGAGCTTTACAGCTTCTAACGAAATTAATTAAATTAAGATTTAAATTTAAAAAATTTATAAACAACGAAGGTAAAATCGATTGCCGGCCGCATTGGCTTACTTGTTAACGTGCTCGCCTCTCATCATGCAGTCTTAGGTTCAAATCCCACTCAGGCACGGCATATTTTCATACGTTACAAAAAATCATTTCATCCTCGATTGTACAAAAAGTTACACCCCCAACGTTGTCGCTAATGACCGTTGTAGTTGATGCGCCGTTAAATAAATAAATTTAAAAAAATATCGATTTCTTAAAACAATGCCCTCTTTCGACCTCTCTTCATATGACCTCTTTTCGTATGACATCTTTCGTTTTTGGAAGGTTTATATAATATTTTATGAAATCGAATGTAAAATATGTTTTTTATATCTGTCCCCTAAATGATTTTCAAACATTTTGAAGAAATGTTTCCTTTGAAGAAAGGAAAGAGTAAGATATCATCATTTACCCTTTTTATGAGCTTCGAGCATAGTTGTTTAAATTTTGTACATTGGTGTACTGTACCGTACCTGATTTCACTTACAATAATACATTGTGTGTATAATAAATGGTATAAAAACCAAAAACGAAGCCAGAACGCAGGTTATAACCTTAGAACAGATAGCAAATAAAATTGGTCTTAAAATTTCTTATGTAAAAACTAAAATCATTATCACTGAACCACTTTGCATTGGTCGAGCAAATGTAAATGGTAACTTAGTCAATATTGTCGAAGAGATTAAATTTCTTAGCGAGACAATATTTTACAACCGAAATGAGAAAGCAACCTGGGAAATTATAACCAACATAATAGCGAAAGCCCAGTAACTTACCAAGAACACATACAACAAGAAAGATATATTGTAACAAGATCGAGAAAAGACGGGATCGCTCACGAATCTTCCAGAATTCCATTCATAAACATAGTTAAGAAATAATAAAATAACAATAACTTACACAATAAGATCAGTTTTGTAAATGACAGTTGTAACCATAAAAGTGTCTATTCATTCATAAGGGTTGAAATAACTATCATAAAGTTCAGGTATACTATTGTGTACAGCTATTTTTATGAAGTTGTTTATGAGGTTGTTTACGTTTCAATTTACAATCCAGTCAGTATTCGTGTGATCTTTGCCGTTTGATTGTCGAGGTGCGTAAACAGATTACGTATCCGAGTAAGATTGTTATACCGTCTCTTTGTTGTGTGTGTATTGTAAAGTTAATGTGTAGTTTTGTGAATTCAGTTTGTGTTGTATGTTAGTGTAATCTATAAAAGTGATTGTAAGTAGGCTAAGTAAGTGATTAAGTTATTTATTGTTTGTTATTTAGTTTAAGTGAATTATTAAATCATTGATTGTGTTATTTAATTATAATTAGTTTAATCATTTATTTTGTAATCTTTTAGTCTAATAAATATTTGTAATTTGTAAACTTTAGCGTATTAATTATTTAATAACCTAGATCCCGAAACGGACCTTAGCAATAAGTGTCACAATATCTATTTAATCTAAACTGCAATACTATAAAACGATAGTACAACTCGAAGCCATATTGCTGCGAAACTATTTATAATTTCAAAACTAAAACGAGAATGAGAGAAATTCTTTGGATAGAAAGAAGAATCCTTAGGACTTGCATAAAAAAACGGAAACTCGACGATATTTGGATCTTAATGTCTAATTCTGAACTCTACCATGAAATCGAGCATTTACTTAGAATACCGGACAGTTGAGTAACTAAAAAACTCATTAACTCGTGGAAAAATCCTCCAAGGTGCTTGGCTGAAGTAAAGTAAGATATACAAGAGCTTAACATTGCAGAACAAGATCTTTTAGAAAAATCTGAACAGCTTAAGTTGTTTAAAGATAAAAAACACAAGATTCGTCGAAAAAACTCGAGGTCCGTCGTCAATGATTTGTACCGATAAAATCAGACAGATCAGATCCTAAAATATGAAGAATTATTTGGGAAAAGCGTAAGAATCCTAAAACCAAACCAAGAAGGATTTCTAAATTTGATTCAAGTGGTCCAATAAGGCCGTAAAGGCAAAAAAGAAAAAATAACTAAATAACGTATTATTTTTACTTATTGATGTATTATGTGAAAAATTTAAAATCTTATTTTTTTTTATCCGAGGTGGCGAGAAAAACTCATGTTCACTCCCTCACGATGGGAAGTAGTGTTGGACTCAATTGAGGTGTCCTCGTCCAGTCCCAAGGAGGCCGCAACCGTCTACCAACCAAAAACCCGCCGCCTGGCCACTTGATCCGGCATCAACAAAGAACCCTCCACCTCCCTCGGAACTGTTTATATAATACTACAAGGGAACTGTTGGGTTTAAAAAATTAATTTACATACTGTCAGTGGGGCGTGGAAGAGAACCGTAGCCTAATGCCCCTCCCGCTGTCACTGACCAACACTCACTCTCTCACTTTCATTCATCCCTTTCATCACCAGATAAGGAAATTAGTGTGCCTACCTTACCCACTGAGATCGGGACAGGATTGATTCACTGTGGGAGAGGGCGATCCTACTGATCTCCATATGTTTCCTCCCTCCGCAGTCTCCCGACCACCCTTACCGCAAAATGAGCGACCAACTTCCAGCTCTCCTCATCCTGCAGCATCGCTGCCCCTACGCTCTCTGGGATCCATTGTGCAACGCCGATCTTCTCAGATGTCTCCATTCTGATATTGGTAAAATCTAAATTCATAATTTCTTTTCATAGTGTATTCCATTTGGTATTTTCTTGTCATTTTTTAAAAAATATTTTTCAATTTTGTCTTGTAGTTTTTTTAGTTGCTATTATTGCTTATTTTATCTAGCCGAATGTAATTGTTCCTCACCCCAATCATCAATATCTTTCAATAATCTTCATCAATAATCTTTTTGTTCTTGTATTATTGTTGACAGATTTATTCCCCCCCCCCCGCCATTAAATTAAAACAAAAACTTAATATATTTTTCATAAATAAACGAATAAGAGCAATAATTGTATGCTAAAATCACATGTAAATAATTTATTTACCTTGTAAATTAAATTTCTTGAGATTATTTATCCACGATTCATTATAATTAATTAAAAAAATATATTGATTTGTTTACTTTTAAATTGTTAATACAGTTTACAAACATGTTCAAAGTTTCAAATAGGACGTTTGATTACAATTAATTTTTCTTTCCCATTATCAAACTATTTCCCAAATCGTTTATGTTTTTTTACTCTACAAAAAAATTCATGTTTATTTAAAAAGTTTTATGTACATTTTTCTTGTGATTATAATTTCATTTAAAGTTTTTATTTAAAAAAAAATTAGGAAATAGATCCTTTTTTTGTAGTTCAATAACCTTGCCTTGATATATTACATATTTACACATAGATAAATAATAGCCTACACTATTTTGTTATTTAAAATATGGGAACAGTGTAAATCCAATGATAAAATCACTAAAGACTCGTACAGAAAAACTTTTTTGTAAGAAAAGTAATAAACACAAAAAATTCACATCAAAGATTAATTTTTCTAATAAATAAGATAAGACATAATGGATTTTAAATGCAATCTCTAAATCATTCTCATGTCACAGGCTAATATTTTTCTAATACATTGTAACTCTGTAAACAAATAAAAAAGCCTGGTGTGAAGAAATACTGTCACGACTTTCTCTTGCCAATGTAACAAGGTCAAATTTTGATAAACAGTATTTTTTGTAAATTTATTTACTTCCACAAATCGATGCAAGTTAAATGAATAATGTTGGAACAAAAGCTGTAGAGGCCTTAACTTTCAAAAATGGTTATTTTTACGAAATTTATAATGAATTACTGTAAATTCAGAATGACATATTTCTTGTCTAGTTTTATTTAAAAAAATATATTCAGCTACTTTAAAAAATATTATTTTAAACCACATTTTAGTAAACATTTTTAACTGATTTCAATTAGCGGAATATTTAGTCACTAATGAACGTTAAACTAAGCTCTGTAGAAAAAAATACTTGAAATAAAAGTTCAAGAGTTTTTTTAATTATCTATAACTTCGATTGCACACTTTTCCCCTAAGATTAAGGCCGTATTCTTTAAAATTAAAATGTTTAACTCCTCGCCGGGAATTTTCCCTCACATGCTGATCACTCCATCTTGTAGAATACGAGGTGTGGCTATTAAATAACGAGACTGACGTTATAAAAAATTTTATTTTTATTTTATACATAATCACTTATTGTCATCTTCAATATACACTCCTTCTCTATCTCTACAACGCTCCATGCGAATTTTCCTTCGTTGGAAACAGTGCTGGAAGTCATCTTCTGTCAGCTCCTTCAAGACACGTGGCGCTTTTTCTTTTGCAGCTTCCACAGACTCAAATCTTGTCCCTTTTAATGCAGATTTCACCTTAGGGAACAGGTAGAAGTCACATGGTGCAAGATCTAGTAAATAAGGTGGATGTTCTAACACTGAGATGCTGTACTTGGCTAGGAACCTCTTGACAGATAACGCGGGATGAGCTGGCGCATTGTCTTGGTGGAGAACCCACGATTTGTCCTTCCACATTTCGGGGCGTTTTTCCTTACTCTTTGACGTAGTTTAGAAAGTACGTCAAGGTAATAATATTGATTAATTGTTTAACCTTCAGGAACCCAGTGAAGGTACACAATCCCATGGATATAAAAAAAAACAATCATCATTGCTTTAAATTTTGACTTGCTCATTCGAGCTTTTTTGGCTCTCGGTGAAGTTCGGCTCTTCCAGTGTATGGATTGGCGCTTCGTTTCCGGATCATAAGTAAAAAATCACGTTTTATCACATGTTATTATCTGCTACCTGTTCCCTAAGGTGAAATCTGCATTAAAAGGGACAAGATTTGAGTCTGTGGAAGCTGTAAAAGAGAAAGCGACACGTGTCCTGAAGGAGCTGACAGAAGATGACTTACAGCACTGTTTCCAACAATGGAAAATTCGCATGGAGCGTTGTAGGCATCGAGAAGGAGTGTATATTGAAGGTGACAATAAGGGATTATGTATAAAATAAAAATAAAATTTTTCACAACATCAATCTCGTTATTTAATAGCCACACCTCGTATAACAGTGTAGTAAATGAGGTGATTTGAAACAAAATCGTAGAAGACGTTTTTGAGACAATTGCGAAAAAGTAAAAAATTGCACGAATAAACCTCTAGGTATTATATTTAACCGATTTTAATGAAAATGTTTGTATCCAGACCTTTCATGGTACCTAACTTAAGTTCCAAGTTTCAATTTAGCACGAATTTTCGTTTTTGAGTTATTTAGCGCTCTCTCTCTCCGGCCCGTTGGCGTAGTGGTTTGCGCAACTGTTTTCTACGCCAGGGTCCCCGGTTCAATTCCCGGTCAGGTCTGGCATTTTTTCATTACTCATTTTCATTATCATCATTATCTACCGTCTGCATAAGCAGAAATTGCAAAACAGATGTAAAAACAAATATCTCTCTCTCTCTCTCTCTCCCTCCCGTTCCCTCTCCCTCTCACCATTTAATCAAATGAGTGAAGATAGATGAGTGAAAAGGGGCGTTAAGCTACATACCTAATTGACGAAGAGATGTTTGTAGATAGATGTACTGTAGACCGCAAAAAAGATGGGCAGAGAAGTTGGAATAGGTCAGAAGGCCTAATCCATGATAGGAAGAAGAAGAAGAAGAAGAAGAAGAAGAAGGAAAAAGAGAAGGAGAACAAGAAGAAGGAGGAGGAGGAGGAGGAGAAGCAGAAGAAGAAGGAAAAGAAGAAGAAGAAGGAGAAGAAGAAGGAGAAGGAGAAGGAGGAGAATAAGAAGAAGGAGGAGGAGGAGAAGAAGAAGAAGAAGCAGAAGAAGAAGAAGGAGAAGAAAACTAAGAAGATTTATGAATAAGAAACGAAGTGAAGCGTGTGAGTTTTCTAGTAACCATAAAATCATATCATAAAAATCGTAAGAAACATGGTGTATGTTAATTAAAAAGAAAAATAAATTATATTGAGCAGGAAAATAGTAAATTGTGTAACACGAGTTATAAAAATCTACTTTGCAATAATTATGTAACAAATCATTTCAAGTTAATATTTATCATTGCATGTGATATGCAGTATAGTTGCAGATGTACACGCATTCACACGTACACGCATGTAAGTAATATGATATAATGTACAACATAAAAATAAACTTGTGTATTTGTATTGTAGAGTTAAATGGCAGTCTCGACGGAAACTGTTTGCTCTACAGGAAATGATGAGCAACACAAAGTAAGAGGTCAACATTTAATTTATTGGCTGATATTAATGTTTCAAGATGTGTCTTATTTTATCATTAAGTTTTTACTCCTACACATCAAACAGATTGTAACTAGAGTAATACAGGATTATTTTATTGACCGCAGCAACTTTCTCGCCATTTCCAAGCTGTAAAATAATATGCTACTTACTGATTTTATGTGGTCAACACTGTTAAACGACTCGAAATATAAAATAGACCTATTGTAAAGCGGTATTTTTATAGAAAATCATCTATTGCCGCTTAGTAAAGCTTTTTTCCCTCCTCCGCCTTCTTCTTTTAATTTTTCTCTTTTTCCTCCTCCTTCTTCTCATCGTAGTCTTCTTCGTCCTCCTTCTCCTCCTTCTCCACCAGGAGAAAAAGGAATTTCCTTCTCCTCCTCATTATTCTGCTCCTTCTCCTTCCCTTCCCTTCACCTCCTCTTCCTTCTCCTTCTCCTCTCCTCCTCCTCTTTCTTTACCTTTTCTTCCTCGTCGTTGTCGTCCTCCTCCTTGCTGTCATCCTTCTCCTTCACTATCTCCACCAGGAGGAAGAGGAGGTTCCATCACATCTTCCTGCTTTTCTTCCTTCTCCTCCTCTTTTTCTTCTTCCTCTTCTTTTTAATTCTTCTTCTCCTTTCCTCCTCCTTCTCGTCCTCGCCATTTCTAATATATTTTACAGCTATAAATGTTTCAAAATTTGATAGGTCTAAAAGGAGAGCCAAATTTAATTGTTATCTTTGTTAAAAATCAAAATATTGCTCAATTGTTACATCCGAAATGTATGTAAAAGCATAGTAACGTTGTAATGTTGTAAGCAGTACAAGCTGAGAAAATCCTCCATAAGTAAGTTTGGTGAAGTAAAGGGCTACCGTGTTCCCTTAAAGACTTAAGGTTTGAGCTAAAGGTTTCAGGTTGAGCCTCCTTAATGTTTACAAAAGTTCCGGTTCATGCCAGAAAACATTTTTTGTCCAGAAAACATTTTACCTGAACATTTTGTCCAAAAAAATTCAGCCGGAAAATTGTTTAAATATAATATCAAAGAAAAAAAAGAAAAAATTTATCCCTTCCAGGACTCGACCCCAAACTCCTTAACTAACAACTTAACCACTTATGCTAACCATTTTTCCCCTAATTTGTGTAAGTTTCAATCTGTTCAGTTTAAAACAATAAGCAACCCCATGACCCAATGAGATGAGGATGTGTAACCTCGTACAGACCCAGGGCGACCATTACTGGGAGAGTATGGTTAATTAAACCCAAACCATCAAAGTACACCGGTAACCACTCTCTAGTATACAAATCCGTAAAAAAGTAACTACTTTAACTAGGATTTGAACCAGGGACATTCGTCTCCGAAAATCAGCTGTTAAACAGCTGACTAGCTAACCATTAGACAGTAAAACTATCCAGATATGTTACCATGGTAAACAAATTAGCTTAATTTAATCGAAATGTGATATCGAAGTAGGTTAACGAACTAAACGTTGTATCATTATAAAAGATATCTTAATTATTTCTTTAAAATCTATTTTTAACTTAAATGACTATTGTTTATTTAATTTATTTTTAAAGGCTAGGACAATATCGTGCGATGTTATAGAATTATGATTAACGTTCAACTTGTTTTTAATCGTTACTTGTTTGCTATTGTCAATACTATTTTAAAATAGGACAAACGCCTAAAAGTCACAAATATATTATCTCAAGGGATCTTGTAAATTACAGATTGTATTTTGGAGAAAGTTTTACAAATATATTTATGAATAGAATTTAGGTCGTTGCTGTTCCATACTTTAGGCATTAATATTACCTACTTTGTAGTTACATTGATTTGTTTTAAACATTAAAACTTTTAATGGTTTTCTTATTACTGAATAATAATATATTATTAAAAACATTTTTTTTCGATACTTTACTTGGTTCAAACATATTTGGAACACATTCAAGAGACTAGGATTGAAGCTGAGAGATTTGTATTGGATGATGAAGAAACGTTTACAGCTATCATTAGAGAGCAAGTTCCTATTGTACAAAGCCATATTGAAACCATTGTTGTGGATCAGCTGCAAAATCGAATCTTCCTATCATCCAACGATTCCAGTAAAAAGTTCTATGGATTATAATAAATGCTCCATGGTACGTGACAAATGATGCGCTATATAAGCACTAACGTGTCAACACCGTGAAATAAAAAATTACGCAGCTAAGCTCAAAATATTAAAAAAACAGATCCCCCTAATTCTTTGGCGCTTAATTTTCTTGATAATAACGAAGACGTAACACGACTAAAACAAATGAAATTGGTTGACCTTCTGACACTTCTGGCCCTCTGAAAACAAAAAATGGTTACTGAAATTTTGTATGCGTGAAACACCACTATAAGAGAAATAGAAATCATTAGAAACACAAAAATTAAATTATTTAATTTATGAGGTACAAGCTAGTTCATCAAATATAGCGTTTAATCAAAATTCCTGAAACTGATCACTGTACAACGATCGAAACCTGCCCTCCATTAAAGAAGAAATTAAACTATATAGCGAGAAATATTTCAAATAGTTATGAGGCCTCCGGGCCAGCCCAGTCAGTTAGCTGGTAGAAAGTCGCTATTATTTGTTAAGTAACACCGGTTGGGCGAGCGACATTGTATGGTGACCCGCTGCCAGCCATCCATGAACAAACTCTGCTAGGGGTCCCTGTTCAAACTCATGCCTAATCCACTTTAAAAATACAGCGAAAAGCAGCTATCAAATTGGGTAGTAGTCAATAATGTGTATAGTCCCAATAACAAATATTTTTTTTTTTGACTTTATTTAAGAAAATAAACTACAACTGTGTAAGAAGTTAACACAACCAGCAGTTATAATGTCAATAGTTTTATATAATTGTCTTGATGTCACTTGTGTGAGGTAGTCGCCCAGCGGCAACCCCTCAGGACGATTCACAAAAGGTCTCTATTCCATTGCCTTTTCAGGCTTCTAAGTGGGTTGTGTGGTAGGTGAGGAGCGGACAATGACTGAATTTGTGGATTTGTGTGATAGTGTAGTTTGCTATGAAAACGTCTGTATAGTTTCTTTATTGTTTCGTCCACCGTTTCAATGTTAAGGTCTCTATGTAATGTTTTGTTACTAACGTATGTTGGACAGCCTGTGATGATGCGTAAAGTTTTGTTCTGGAATGTCTGAATACGTTTTATGTTAGATACTTTAGCTGATCCGTAGATCACTGAACCATAGGTCCAAATAGGACGAAGAAGTACCTTGTAACAGTTAAGTTTCTGAGTAATTGGAAGAGGAGATTTATGGTGAATAAGACTGTAGAGAAGTTTTAACCGCGCGTTAAGAGATTGCCTTTTGAGTCTAGTATGTGGATTCCATGTCAGTCTTCTGTCTAGTGTCAGTCCTAAGTATTTCACTGAGGTTTTTTGTGGGATCGGTGTATTGTGTAAATAAACTGGGGGACAAGTTTGTCGTCTGAGAGTAAATGTAATGTGTTGTGATTTTTCAGCATTAAGTTTAATTTTCCAAGTATTACACCAATGTTGTACAGTGTTTATGTGATGTTGAAGATTAAGCGTTACGTCTTCACACCTGGCTTCGCTGGCTAATATTGCTGTGTCATCGGCAAATGTTGCAGTTATAGTTTGTTGTGTGGTAGGAAAATCGGATACGTAGATGGAGTACAAAAGGGGTGACAAAACTGCTCCTTGCAGTTTTTTATTGCAATTTTTTATTGGACGACACGAAGATACAGCAGAATCTTGTTTTACAGAAAAGAAGCGATGTGAAAGAAACGACTTGATTACAAGATAGTACGTAGACGGTAAAATAGATTTCAATTTAAATAAAAGACCGTTATGCCAGACCTTGTCGAAAGCCTGACTGACATCAAGAAAAATTCCAGCCGAATACAATTTCCGTTCTAATGATGACGCTAAAATATCGACAATACGGTGTAATTGGTGAATAGTAGAATGGTTTGACCGAAAGCCAAATTGATGATCAGGGATGGCATGTTGTGGAAGAATAGTTAAAAGCCGTTTGTGTAAAATCTTTTCAAATATTTTGGAGCACAGTGGAAGGAGACTAATTGGGCGGTACGATGAAGGAACAGAGGGAGGTTTATTAGGCTTTAAAATCATACGAATTTGCGAATGCTTCCACTGTATAGGGAAGGTTGCTGTACGAAAGATAGAATTAAATAAACATGTTAGAAATACAATACCCTTTCGAGGCAATTCTTTGAGTACTTCGGAGCATATAAGATCATATCCAGGGGCTTTTCCAGTTTTTAAACCGGCTATTTCGCGTTTGATCTCAGAAGGTTTAATCGGATCATGGGGAAGCGAAACCGGCAAAGGTGTGTCTAGGGATTGTAGGACATAACCATCATGTGTGACGTCTGCTAAGTCCTGATGTGGTTGGAATATCTGCTCTAAATGGTCAGCAAAGAGTTCTACTTGCTCTTCGTCTGTGATTCTCCACGGCTCCCCATCGTTACGTATTGGAACACGCACTTGCGACTGTCGGAGCATAGCTCGTGTTTTCCTCCACAAGCTACCATCCCGACTGGAAAGTTGACTGATTTGTTCATCACGTTTATCATCTCGAAAAAGTTTTAGTTGAGTCTTAAGTAAATTAGTTAATTTAGTAAATATACGTTTGTCAGCAAGCAATCGAGTGTTTTGCCACCTTTTCCTGGCTCGCCGTTTGTCAGTGATAAGATTTTTAATGTATTGTGGGTAAATTGGGTACAATTTCGGAGGTTTACAGATTGAAGAGGTCCATACAGCCTGCTGTACAGTTTCGTTAAAGAATTCTATTGCCTTTTCTATTTCCTCTCCGGTTTTCAGTAAAATAGGTATATTTAACGAAGCGTTTAAAATTTCACGAAAGTTATTCCAATTGGTCTCTCCAGCGACTAAGGTTGGGTTGGTTTGGGAACTGGGTTCTGCCCACAGCGACAGATACACAGGAGAATGGTCAGATGATAAGTCCGGTGTAGACGAAATGTCGTATGGAACGTTCGTTAGGCCTTTTTGGAAGAACAGGTCAAGAAGGTCCGGAATTTTTCTAGGGGAAGTTGGCCAATAAGTGGGAGAATTCGGAGAAATTGCACGTACATTATTCACAGTTATACTACTAAAAAGATTTCTTCCTCGAGAAGTGCTCAATCGAGAGCCCCAATGAACATGTTTGGCATTAAAGTCACCACCGACTAGGAAGCACGAACCAAGTTTAGTAAAGAAGTCAGAAAACATAGCTCGAGAGATAACAAATCGTGGAGGACAATAAACAGAACCGATTGTAATATTTTTATGAAGAGTTTTTACTACGATGCAGGAGAATTGAATGCAAGGGGTGGAAATGTTTTGACAGGGATAATGAGTTAAAGATGATTTAATAATTACTGCAACACCACCGTGAGCTGTGTTGTCTGGATGATCCGTTCTGTATGTTGTGTAATCTCGAATGAAGAACCTAGTTCGTGAAGTAAAGTGTGTTTCCGTAATTAAAGCTATGTCAATACGTTTGTCATGCAATGTAAAGTCTAGTTCGTTTCTGTGCTGGGCGAGACCATTTGCGTTCCATAGAAGAACTGACAGGGACCCACAAGTCAGTAAGTTATTTGGCATATGTGTGAGCGAGCGACTGTGTAAGATTAGTTAATTGTGAAAGAAGACTGAAAAGGGGTTGGATGAGTTTATTTAAATTTGTGATTAAACTTACTAAATCAGTTGATGTCTGTGAATGCGACTCGACAGGAGGCCACTGGGACGACTGGTTAGTGTTGATGTCTTCAGTGTTGCTGTATGTTCTTTGTCGTGCTGTAGCTGGTTGTGAAGATTTTTGCCAAGCTGTGTTGTTGATTGTTGTGTTGTTTGGTAGCGGAGGGAAGTCTGTCTGGTTGAATGAAGTGGTTGCTGCTGGTTGTGCTGGAGCAGAAGACGCTGTCCTTTGCTGTCGTTGATTGCGCAATGTTTGGTACACCTGACAACCTTTATAGTTGGCAGGGTGCGTGCCCCGGCAATTAGCGCATCTTGCAGGTGTCGTGCGTGTTTTTGTGCTGATTTTTGAATCATGCGCTTCACCACAACGTACACATCGAAATGGGTGGCGACAGTAGGTTTTGGTGTGAGCGAACGACTGGCATCTTGTACACTGTGGTATACTGCGTTTCTTTCGTGGTTCTTCAATAACAATTCTGTAGCTAAGAAGAGATTGCAGATCAAAAACCTTCTCGTCGTATGTGTCGCTGCTTATTTCTACAAAAAAGAGTGGTAAAGGTGTTCGGATGATTTCTTCTTCTTGTTTGTCATTCACAATTACTTTTCGGCGAGATAGTACATTTGTCACTGTAACAGCAGTGTATCCTAACTGACGAAAAGCTTCTTGGATATCTTCTGTTCTTGCAGAAGGATGTAATCCGCGTATAACAACCTTTGGAAGTTTCTCCGAAGGCAGTTGATATGTATGAAAATTTGCGTTGTGTTGTTCAAGACACCGCACAAATATCCTGTAAGTTGCAGGCGAATTCGGGTAAACGATAACGTTAGAGACGCTGCTTTTTAAAGTAAATGAGTCCTGTCCTCCAACGTCTCTCAGGATTTTTATAAGACAGTTGGCATCTGCTACTCCCTTTAAATATATTGGAGGAACTTTGTCCTCTCGTAGTTCTGTTTCATCCATAGTGTTTGACAGAGGTGAAAATGAGTTAGAAAGACGCACTGTATTGTCAATTTCTTGTCTCTTCTTTAGGCGTGAATCTTGATCACTATTTGAGAGTGGTCTTTTTTTCCCGACCACGGTTTCCCATATTGAATCGCTGCCATTTGGTTCAACATCTAGGTTAGTGTTCTCCGTTGCCATGGCAACCGACGTTGATTGTTGTGGTAATTTAAATGAAATAAAAATGTCTTATTTAAAATAAATATCACACATAATGTCACATATCAAACGAAACTATATTAAATAATGAATGTCACAAACAAAAATTACCACCGGTATCTATAAAGAATAAACTATAAATTAAATAACAAATCGGCAACAACAAATAAAAGCTAAAAAAAAAAAAAAAAAAAAAAAAAAAAATTACAATGAAGATACTCACAAACTGAAACGTTTTAAAATTAAAACATTGGACTTAACTTTACGATTTTGTTAATCATTTAACTCATTTAAACGGTTTTTCTACTTCTTCTACTCATCAGGTACTCATAATTCTACTCATGATCGGGATCATTATCATCTTCATTACAGTCATCGTCATCTTCAACTTCAACTGCTTCATGTTTTAAGATATTGATGCACAGTTCAGAATCAAGTTTATTATTATTTTTTGTTAAGTGTTTTAGTTGTTTTTTTTTTAAACAGACTACTGATTGTGTTTTATATATTTTTTATTCAAAGAACGTTATTATTCAGATTTTAATCCTCTTTGCTTTCAGTTTATAATTACATTTTTTATTATTACATTTGATTGTTTGAGAATTACATTTTGTAAAAAGTGAAAAAGTTAGTGTATCTCTCAACATGGTTTTATGGAACGGAAAGTGGTATGTAAAGGATAAACATGCCAAAAGAATTACAAGCATGTATATGAAGTTCTTGAGAAGAATTGTGAGGAAAACAAGAAAGGATAGAGTAAAAAATGTGAACATCGAAGAAGAGTTGGAATTAAAATTTGAGATGGCAGTGAATTGATTGAGGTGCACGCATTGGCATGGTTTGGACACATAAAAAATCGTTCTTTATGAACCGAATGGCTGGCAAATCTTCCATTTAACTAAACCTGCCGTTATTAGCAAATTCCAACGTATCCAAACTAAATGTCTGCAAATTATTTCCAGTGCCCACTGGTACGTCAAAAATAAAATTTTACACAACGACCTAAAAATACCCTTTGTTAACAATGTTTTCCTTTGCTGATACAGGTGTTTCAAACAATAACTTCCCAATAACTAAAAATCTGGTGTGAAACACTCACACAACTTTCTCTTGCCAATGCAAATAATTAATAATAAACCTAACTTTATTAATAAAATATTAGAAATAAACAAAAACTAACCTCAAAAACATAACCTTATTTTAATCATGAGTGAATGACGCAAAATGACAATCTAACTCAGTTTGGCTTAAAATACGGAAAATCACGCTTTCACGCTAAACTAGGCTCTGTAGAGAAAAATGCTCTAATCAAAAGTTGTAGATCTTTTAATTTTCTATAAATTTAATTATATACACTTTTGTCGTAAAATGCATACTAAGACCGAAATGTTAAAAAAATCGATTTTTCTCACGTTTTCGTGAGAAAAAAACAGAAAATCGCAAATTACCGCTAAACTAAGCGTTATACAAAAAAATGTTTGAAATAAAAGTTGTAGAATTTTACATTCTCTACAACTTTTATTATATAACGTTTTGCGCTAAAATGCATATTAAAGCCGCAATCTTAAAAAGAAAATGTTTTTACGTAAAAACAGCCTCACGCAGAATTTCAGCAAACATGGCGCCTACCCTATCTTGTAGAGAATAAAAAATTGAGTAAACCAGGCGATTTTCAAAAAAATCGTAGGACCAGTTTTTGAGAAAATCGCAAAAAAGTGAAAAATTATACGAATAAACTACTACTTCCGGTTGACCGATTTTGATGAAAATGTTCGTGTCGCGTCCGGTAGTGGTATGTAACTTAAGTTTCAAGTTTCAAGTTCGTACGATGTTCCGTTCTTGAGATATTCTGTTCACACACAGACACACAGACACACAGACACACACACAGACCAATCGCTAAAAACATGTTTTTTGGGTTCAGGGGGTCTGAAAACGTATAGATCCGGTGAAAACTCGATTTCGAAAAATCGACATGAAAACAATACTTTCCTTCCTATATATTCATATAGGCAAGAGAAAGTAAAAATTACTTATACGCGCCTCAATTCTCAAAACTTCCTCTTAACCTGCGAAGGCGTCTTTCTGGAGATTGGAGTGTAGATATGGTGTACATTACATACATTTATATGTATCCAGTGGGAGTTTTACGGTTGAGTAATTGTTCTTTTTTAATTTTTCATGTCATTCCCCACAACAAAATCCGTCCAAAATTTTCCATTGCCATTATCAGATTTTCTGGCTGTGAATTCACAGTTGTAAATATACAAATATAAGTAACAAAAAAAATTTATTATTAATTTATTAAAATATATTATATAAGTTAAAAATATAAACAATCGTATAATGTTTACATGAATTCATCAAACAAAACTACACATTTTTTATAATAATTTTAACCAAAAAAATATACATACTAATAAGAACCTTTCTTTTTTTCACCGTTGTCTGTTTCTGCTCTTCATGGAACCCTTAATGTTCGTTAATAGTTGTCTCAATTTGGTTCGGTTCATTAAGTTTTCACGGTTTATTCCGGTTTTCTCAATATCCTTTCTGACTTCTTTAAACTATTTATCTAACACCTTACCGGTTTTCTTCAAATCCTTTCTGACTTCTTCAAACTATTTATCTAACACCTTAGGTAGACTATATTTTTCAGTGTCTTTATTTGTTTTGTCAACCGTTTGTCATCTATTCTACACTGGTGCCTGTAAAATTTTACTCTTATTTTTCTAACCGTTTCCATTAACCTATATTTTCCGTCTACTATCTTCGGACCAATATCTTGCGGGGGATCTTTATCTCAAATTTCTCTGTTTCTCTTAGCCCGGCCTTCCCGGTCATTTAAAGGCACTCACTCGCATACAGGCACACAGGTTTTATCACAGTTTATTAAACTTGGTTAGATAATAGCTTTTTAAATTAAAAATGCTTTTTAATTTTTTTAAATTAAGTATCTGACCGATGCTTTATTAGCGGCAATAATTTATTTTATGTTTTGTAATTACAATTTGAAAAAAATTTATAACTCTTGTATATAGCCCAAAGGACTATTTATTTCTCTTAGTGCTAGGGCATTTAAATAATTGTTCTGTTAAAAACTTAAACTAAGCCATTCAGTTTGGTAAATTTTTTTTTTTTTTTATTTAAATTCAACTTGTCTATCTTCTATATAATTTTTTCTCTAATTTAATTTCTTTTATTAATTTAAAACAGGTTTTCCAATTCTACCATACAGGTAGAATAAACAGACAATTCGCTTGGAGAATTACTTGGTAATTGAAATTTCCAAAATGTAGAGCAATCGGTTAGAAAAAATCTGGTGTGAAACATTCACACAACTTTCTCTTGCCAGTGCAAATAATTAACAATAAACCTAACATTAGTAATAAAACATAAGAAATAAACAAAAAACTAACCTCAACAAACATAACCTAATTTTAATCATGAGTGAAAGACGCAAAATGAAAATCAACCTCAGTTTGGCTTAGAAATACGGAAAATCACTCTTTCTCTCTAAACTAGGCTCTGTAGAGAAAAATGCTTTAAATAAAAGTTGTAGCTCTTTTAATTTTCTATAAATTTAATTATATACACTTTTGTCGTAAAATGCATACTAAGGCCGAAATGTTAAAAAAATCGATTTTTCTCACGTTTTCGTGAGAAAAAAAACAGAAAATCGCAAATTACCGCTAAACTAAGCGTTATACAAAAAAATGTTTGAAATAAAAGTTGTAGGTTTTTAAATTCTCTACAACTTTTATTAAATAAGTTTTTGCGCTAAAATTTATATTAAAGCCGTAATCTTAAAAAAACAACGTTTTTACGTGAAAACAGCCTCACCGAGAATTTCAGCAAACATGGCGCCTACCCTATCTTGTAGAGAATAAAAAATTGAGTAAAATAGGCGATTTTAAAAAAAATCGTAGGACCAGTTTTTGAGAAAATCGCAAAAAACTGAAAAATTATACGAATAAACTACTACTTCCGGTTGACCGATTTTGATGAAAATGTTCGTGTCGCGTCCGGTAGTGGTATGTAACTTAAGTTTCAAGTTTCAAGTTCGTACGACGTTCCGTTCTTGAGATATTCTGTTCACACACAGACACACAGACACACAGACACACACACAGACCAATCGCTAAAAACATGTTTTTTGGGTTCAGGGGGTCTGAAAACGTATAGATCCGGTGAAAACTCGATTTCGAAAAATCGACATGAAAACAATACTTTCCTTCCTATATATTCATATAGGCAAGAGAAAGTAAAAAAATTTCTGAAAGTTTGGATGTAATACCCGTAAGAGGTTTAAAATAATATAAGGGGTAACGGAACTTTTGTATTCCTATGTAGGCCTATGTATGGGTGATCATTAATATAAATTATTTAAGAATTGGCACCCCATGGGGAAATTTCTATTGATATTACATACACTGTAGAAACCAACGTATAAAGATCAGGGTATGTTTTTAAAACCATTACCATCGTTGGAACGGTTGTTAAAATCTAATTAATAACGAAGGTGATTAAAAACCTGGAATGTAATACAACGATTTATTTATTTTTTTAGGTTTACCCTACCGGTAAAACCTATTGGAATTTCAGATGAAACGGAGGTCATACCTGAAAATAAATTTAATTTAATACGCAATATAAATTGTATATCATTATTTAAAAATCTTAAAAAAATATACTATGGAAAAATTTACTTACAAACCTTATGGCATCTTGTATTATATTTGTGGAATTACATACTATGTATTTTATTTTGTAAAACCGGTTTCAATTACGCGCTCTCATACTGTAGGTATTGGTTACTCAATAAGGATTTTCCATGCTCTTAGGGTTTTACACTCAACTAAAATAAAACTACTTTGTATTTATTTATTTATTTGTATCAGATGTGGTAGTTAGTATTGGTATTTTTGGGTAAACCAATTGACTATGACTTGTAAGACAGCTTCTCCTCTACGTGGGAATTTCAATAAATTTCATGGAAGACTACATAAATAATTATTGTCGGCAAACTGCACTAACATCTCGCTAATCTTCAAGGAATATTAATTTTACTCACTTTAAACATTAATAATATCGAACGAATCGAAATCAATAAATTTTATTAGGGGTTTTACAGAAAATCGGAAATTTTCATAACAAATAAATAATACTACAAAAGTTTTAGGTTTATTTTTATTTTTTTTATTGCCCATAACAGGCAGGTTAAATTATTTGCACTCGATCTGCTAGTCCAAGGGCTATAAAAAATAGTACTGTTTCTTATCAAATGATCAGCCAATTATGTGATTGAAGCATTTAAGAAAAGGTAGAGGTGCAAAAGATATTAATCAAAGTTATCTCCTCTAAGAGTTATGAATTTCAGTGTACACCCAGACCTTGCGGTGAATGAAGTGAAGGTGTCATTTTCAAGGTGGAATGTGGATGCTTTTTAAAGGGCCTGGCAGGTGATAAGGATACTTTTTCACTGAGTGAGGAAGGCATGTGTAAACCACCTCGTTCCTCGTTTTACTTAGTAATTTTTAATTTTTTTTTTTTTATTATAAATTGAATTTTAAATCTGCAATTTCAGAATAAACTGATTTGTGAAGAAAGCCTTTGACAAATTACAGTAAATTTGTTTGTGGAGGGTGATGATGGAATAGGGATATCAATGCATTTAATTAGAGGAATACGAGTACAGGGTGATTATAAATGAAATAGACACTTTCGACAGCTTCTTAAACATCAAACTGGTTTATTTGAATATAGTAAATGATATAGGCTTGTAGGGAATTTTTAAAGTTTATATTGGTACTACTGTTGCTAGCATTTTGTTGTTGGCAGCTGTTATAACGACCAGTCTAGCAAAATGGCCGCCGCTACTCAAGTGGAGGAAGCTGATTGTCTTCTTGAATTAGCCAAAACAAACTCGGTTACGGTTGTGCAACGTCATTTTAGAACAAGGCAATCAATCTATAACTAGTATAAACATTTTGAAAACAGTGGATGTCTGTGTAAAAGGAAGAGTACTGGAAGACCTGTTACAGAAGAACAAATTGATAGTGTTCGTGATGTTTATGTACAAAGTCCAGGAAAATCAACTAGATCAGCAAGTTTAGAATTGCAAATTCCTCAACCGACTGTGTGGAAAATTCTGCGGAAACTTTTGAAAATGACACCTTACAAATTGCAGTTAGTACAAAGTTTAAATACCAGTGATAAAGTCGTACGTAAAAATTTTTGTCTGGAGATGCAACATTGTGTTGAAAATGACGACGCATTCTTTAATCGCCTAATTTTCAGTGATGAATGTAATTTTCACATTAGTGGAAAAGTTAATAGACATAATGTTAGAATATTGGGCACAGAAAACCCAAAAATAACTTTACAGCATACACGCGATTCCCCTAAAGTAAACGTCTTTTGCACATTATCTCGTGAAAAGGTTTACGGGCCATTCTTCTTTCACGAAGTATCAGTAACCGGAGTAATTTATCTGGACATGTTAAACGAATGGTTAATGCCTCAACTCCAGGAAGATAGTGATAACTTCATTTTTGTACAAGATGGAGCTCCCCCTCATTGGAACTTACAGGTCAGAAATTATCTTGATGAACGTCTTCCTAATCGATGGATCGGCCGTGCAAGTGAGGAAAACATTGTGTTTATACCATGGCCACCTCGTAGTCCAGACTTAACGCCCTGCGACTTTTTCTTATGGGGTTATGCAAAAGACAAAGTTTTTGTACCACCGCTTCCTGTAGATATCAGATATCGATGATCTAAAACAACGTATCGCAAATGCTCTTGCCACAACTGACCGTCATATGCTTAATCGTGTGTGGGAAGAATTCGACTACCGTGTTGATATCTGTCGTGTTACAAAAATGGTGCACACATTGAACATCTGTAAATATTTTCAATAAAAACTTAATGAATTCTTCTATATAATCATCTAAGTAATTACCTTAACTTTTTAAAAATAAATTTTCTATAAGCTATCGAAACTGTCTATTTCATTTATAATCACCTGTATTTTAACATCTAAACCTAGGTTCGTTCGGGATCTGGGTATAATAAATATTAAACAGACTTCCTTAAACTTATTATAATTATTTATTAACACAATTAATAGTTAGGATTAATTATTAAACATAGTTACTAATAAATTATAATTAGATTCTTCTTCTTCTTCCAATGTTTATCCACTAGTGGATGTTAGAGATGTTAGAGATCACTACCAGCGTCTCCTCTCTGTTCCTTGCCGTGTGTATAAATTTAAAGAGTTTTATTGTAAGCAAAGTATTATGCAGTCGTAGATAAAATAAGGAAAAGTTAAAAAAATAATTCGTAAAAATAATGTACATTGCAATCTATCTACGAAATTTATAATTTAAACTATTCCATATTGATAGTGAAAGGATACCAATAAATAGATAGAAAGAAAGTGTGTGGTGAAAAAAATAATAAATAATGAGAAGAAAGATACAAAGAAATTGTATGAAAATGAAAATAAAATCAGTCAGAAAGAAGTAGAATCTTGCAACTTTCACTTCTAAGAGGAAAAAATGTTGCATAATGCGAAACATATAAACCATCGCACCTCACAACCGGTAAAGAAATGTTCTACTGTGAGTATTTTAATAGGCCATGTGCAGCCTACTTACTTCCCTTCTTTTATGTAATAGGCCAGGCCTACATTTTGTTAATAAGATTAGATCATATCCATGATTTTAATAGTTTAAATCATTTGTATTTTCTTCGTAAACTAGAGTTGGGAATGTTTTATTTTAGAACTTTATTCATAGACTTGTACAATAAATTTTATTATCGTAATGTTAACCTTCAAGCCAGCCCAGTCTGTCAACTGATAGAAAGTTCCTATTACTTATTAAGTTTATTCATAACCGACAGATGGAAATTTAAATTATTTGCACTCAACCTATCAGTTCCAGCGCTACAAAAAATAGTTCTGTTTCTTATTACATGGTCAGCCAATAAAAATAACTGAATTATTTAAGAACTAAAGAGGTAGAAGTGTAAAAGACACCAATCACAGGTATCTCCTCTGAAAGTAATCCATTTCATTATACAGCTAGACTCTGTGGTGAGTGAAGTGAAGGTGACATTTTCAAGGTGGAAAATATGTGCTTTTCAGAGAGCCCGGCATGCTGATAAGCATAATTTTTAACTGAGTGAGGAAGGTAATTGTAAAACACCTCACTCCTGGATTTACTTAGTAAAGCCTCTAGTTCCCTCTGGTTCTCATAAAGCCTTCTGTTCAAATTGCAAACTAATAACATACGTAGTACGACAAAAGTGTACTAAATAATCAAATTTATAGAAAATTAAAATATCTACTAATCAACGCTTTAAATATTTTTTTCAGAAGAACCTAGCTTAGCGGCAATTAGTGTTCTTCCGTATTTTTAAGTCCTACACAGGTTGATTTTCATTTAGCGTCATTAACTCATGATTAAAATTAGGTTATGTCTTTCGTTTTACATTGTTTAGTCATGATTAAACATGGGTAATATGTTTCATTATTTTCATTGGCAAGAGACATTCCATCATGTGGTCTAAAGTTACCCGAAGATTAAAAATAGTGGGAAAGAGTAACCTTGCTCTACCCGATTTAACCCTACGGTTGTAACCCAAAGGCTCTTTTTTAAGTTTAGTAGCTGTCCTTAATTATAGATTTTTTTAGACGTAAAATCAAGTTTTCAGCTTTAAATGTTTTTAAATTTTCGGGAAAAACCCCTGACCCTCCTCATGGTTTGGTGTATTCCATACCCCCCCCCCAAAACCTCCCCACCGGATTGCCGCTCCTCACCATAGCTCCTGGGTCCGCCTTTGTCATGAGGTTATGTACCTTGAGGCAGGACCTTTACACCTGGGATGCACCGGTCCAAATAGTACGGAGTTATTTTTTTAGTCCTGTTATCCAATTTCGATTTCGAAATCAATTTCGAAACCGATTTCGAGAGACAGGTAGTGTTTGCGACGTCATCTGTCAAGAGAGTTGGTCGACCACTACGTTTTCTGTCGAAATCGGTTTGTTAGCCTAGAAATTGACATTTTTTCTGGTGAAGGAACATCAACAAATTTAATTTTAAATGATTCTTTTACACTCGCGTACGATTTCGAGGCAAAATATTGTTCAAGAATGAAAACCTGTTGTTCTAGGGTAAAAGACATTCTGTTCGTAACACGACCGGAGACGCACAAAATTATACACAGCTCAAGGAGAATCAACTCACACTGCCGCATCTATACTGATTGAGTACGGCTACCAACTTTGTGTCACAGAACAAAATTTCCCTTTCTTAGAAAAACATTACCAGACATTAACAATTGGATAACAGGACTTAAAAATCAATCTGTACATATCTACTCATGGAAAAATGTAAATAGCTAAAGATTTTGAAATTTTTGTTTGTACAAATAGACCTACTTCTTGCTTCTAGCTCGAGAAAGTATGATTAAATAGTTTGCATTTTGTTATGTAGTTACGGTATTTCATTTAATTAGCTCTTCCTTTAAACTCTGAATTACCACCTATTATGTATTTCCCTTTCCTGTTGTAATAAAACTAAAAAGAATATTGTAAAAATTTATTTCCAGAAGTCTCATCATTTTTGGTAGTGTTTTATATCATAATAATTTATCAAGGTTACTGGACACGACGTTCCACTTTAAAAATTTGTATTTTCATATTTTTAAATTATAAGCTGTTAACTTTATTCTGTACTGGTGAAAATCCACCGCTATGATCATTAGAGGAGTTCTATACAATTTTAAAACATGTCGATTACCCGAAAGGTGACACTTATTTATGTACAAGTATAAATTTATGTAACTAGTTTCTTTTAATTCAAACTAGCCTATAGAATTTCTAACATTTTTTTGTTAATTTCAAAAATTAGGCCTTCGGGCCAGCCCAGTCAGTCAGCTGGTAGAAAGTCGCTATGATTTGTTAAGCAACACCGGTTGGGCAAGCAACTTTGTATGGTGACCAGTTGACAGCCATCCATGAACAAACTCTACTGGGGGTCCCTGTTCAATCTCATGTCTAATCCACGTCAAAAAATACAGCAAAAAAAAGCAGCGATCAAATTGGGTAGTTGTCAACAATGTACAGTTCCCGATAACAAATAAAAGCTAAAAAAAAGAAAAGTAATTTCAAAAATTAAAAACTTTATTGTAAGAGATAAATGGAAATTGAGTACTGTTTGTTTTGTTAACCTGTATTATTTGCCCTCTGAATCATGGTTTTCCGTGGTCCATCCTGTAGAATACTGAAACAGTTTCTTTTATTTGTCATAAACTTTCGTTCATTTTTACCTTAAATTTGTGACGTCACATGTAAAAAAATCATACAACGTATCCTTAGACCAAGCCCAGTAAATAATTAGCAAGAATTGCCATTAATTGTTAGGTAACACCGATTGGGTGAGCAAGTTTGTACAGTAATCAGGCGACAGCCACCAGTGAAAACATTCCCCTTGGGAGAGTATCGGTAAAATATAAATTATGTGATAATTATATTTTTTTGTTTATTCTTGTAACTGAATTTTCAGTTTTAATCTTGTTAAAAATTTAGATGAACGGTTTTGTCGCTATCAGATTAAACATAAAAATTCTTGGAATATTCTACTTAGAATTTACAAAATTGTGTTTATGAATCAAAGAATGAAATAGAAAATACAAAACATTTGTTTTTATTTTTTTAAAAGTCGCATTAACAGCTCGGTCATTAGCAACTACGGTAGGTTTTAACGTGTGAAAATTTCCAGACCCTGGCAGGAAATCGAACCCGGAACCTCTGCGTGGTAGGCTAGTGCGCTACCACTACACGATGGAGGTGGCTAAAAAAATGTTTTGTTGTTTTTTTTCTGGTCACAAAGTATTAAACACTTCAGCATTCTACTAGTAGAAATTCCGTTAAGCAATAAAAATTGATTCCAATAAAACCAGTACTACCTATATCATTTTTTTTAGTGTATTGTAAAGTTACATCAACAGCTAAGTTTCTCTTTTTCTTTTATTTTTTTATTATACATCTAAATATTTTGTACATTACTGCTAATGCAGCCAATGAAGGGTGATATGTGAAAATGAGTAATGAAAAAATACCAGACCTGACCGGGAATCGAACCCAGTACCCTAGCGTAGAAACCAGTTACGCTGACCACTACACCTCGGGTTAGCCAGCTTAGTTATTAGCGATAAAAAAAAACCTGTAGATTATGGAATTGAAACGATTGTTTTTAAACTTGTAATAATTTCAAGACCCAACCCGGGAATCGAATGCGGGATCTTTCATTTCGTAGACTAGGTCACAACGATGACCTCATCTTTTACCTTCTAAATTATTTAACGTTTAAAAATATTGGACTTACTTTTACGATTTTGTTAATCATTTAACTCATTTTATTTTTTATTTATTATTTTTTTTTTTACTAATCATCGTCTTCATCATCATCTCCATCACGATCATCGTCATCTTCAGCTTCAACCACTTCACGTTTCAAGATACTATTTGCACAGTTCAATCAAGTCTAGTTTTTCCCTTCAGTTTCAGTTCAGTTTTTTTAACACACTACTGAGTGTGTTTCATACAATGATTCAAAGAACTTTATTACTCAGATTTTTATCATCTTTGCTTAAAGTTTACAATTACATAAACAAAATTTGTTGCAAAAGAAATACACTTTGCTTAAATAAATACATACAGTATTTTTATAATTTTACAGTTTTTTTTTTCAGTAAAATTAGAGCGAACACGTGTGTGTGTGATCGTTATATTATAAAACTTGACAATCGTGTTTTTGATTCTTCTTAACGGTATTGTTCATTCTTAACATTTTTACAAGTGAATTAAAAGTAAGAATCACAAACTTAAAATTTTTATAGACATTTACTAAAAAAAAATTTAGTTTATTATCAGAAAAAGTCAGTTATTGATAACTTAAAAATATCAACACCTTAGTTTAAATAATTTTGTTATAATATTTATAAAATGTCAAGGTCGTACATTTATTATTAATGACAAATTTTGAACATAGTTTTCCTGTACTCAAATATAATATATACATTCAAACATTAATATTTAGAGGCCAATGTTCTGTATCTTACAATATAAATACATTTTTTGTCATCAGTCTCTTGACTGGTTTGATGCAGTTCTCTAAGTTGTTCTATCTTGCGCAAGTCGTTTCATATCTACATAGTTGCAACACCGTACATCTTTCGTAATTTGCTTTAAATATTCTAACCTTGGCCTCCCCTTAACATAACATAACAAAAAGAATAATATAATATTGCTTAAAGAAGATATAAGCTATTGAATATCAATTAAAATTTACAAATTTATAAAGAATAGATGACAAACTATCAATAAAAAATAAAATCATTTTTAGCTCACTAAACAATATTAACTTGAAGTTTCTTATAAGTGGTTCAAGGAATTCACAAATAACCTTGAAAATATTAGAATAAGGAAAAAAATATTTTGGATTGAATAAATTACAGATTTTGTATGGGGGAGAAACAGTGAAAATTATACTAAAGAGAGGTATTGATAAAATAATGGGCATAAAAAGAAAATAGTTTAAAATGTATTAGAACCTAGAGGAAAGGAAGCAGAATTTAAAAGACAAATCAAAAACGAAAATATATTTAGGAAGATTGAAAAAGTAATCCACATAATAAGGAATCGTAGAGTTATATTTTTTTGAAAATATAGCAAGAATGGACAGTGACCGTCTGACAAAACAAATATTTGACTAGGAAATGAACTTCAATATTAAGACACGAAATGATTGTTAAGAATCACAAATCACCATGGAGGACATGCACAACAAGAAATCTTCAGAAACAAAGCCCAGAAAGTGATCTTCAGGAGAGTGAGAAGGGGAGAGTCAACAACACAATATGAGCAACTTGTAGGAGAGGAGAAATCGGAGAGAATGAAAAAAACGCCGATCTCAACATTCTGATCTCAGCACTTTCATAATAATGGGCTTAAATAATAATAATAATAGTTAATAAGCATGGTTGTTGTTGTTGTTGTTGTTGTTGTTGTTGTTGTTGTTGTTGTTGTTGTTGTTGTTGTTGTTGTTGTTGTTGTTGTTGTTTAGATCAGCAGCCAAAAGCCTTGTTTGAACCTCTATAGGTTTTACTAACTAAAAACGAGGAGTAAGGTGGTTTACTACTGCCTTCCTCACTGAGTTGAAAGAGTATGCTTATCAACATGCCAGGTCCTCCGAAAAGCACCTAATTTCCACCCTTTAAATGACTACTTCACTTCATTCACCACAGGGACTGGCTGTATAATAAAATGTATTACTTTCAGAGAACATATTGTGACTAGTGTACGAGTGACTCGTATTTTACGCCTCTACTTCATATTCTGTTCTTAAATAGTTCAGTCATATAATTGGCTGACAATGTGTCGTGAGACAGAACTATTTATTGTAGCCCTGAAACAAGCAGTTCGAGTGCAATTAATTTAATACTCCACTTGCCGGTTATGGGAAAACCATGGTTAGTCCTTTATTACCTTATATTGGTCATCGCATTACTGTAGTAATGTTGTTTAGGTCATCAGCCGAAAGGCTGGTTTGAAACTTTAGATGGTTTACTGAGTAAAATGAGGAGTGAGGTGGTTTACAATTGCCTTCCTCACTGAGTAGAAAAATATGCTAATCAGTATGCCGGGCCCTTCGAAAAGCAGCTATTGCTTGAATCCCAGCTCCGTGTAGTTGGAAGGAATGCAGAGCGTTATTATAGTAGTGGGAGAATGAATGAGTGTTAGTAGTGTTTCACTGCTGCTGCATTTGTAGTGGTAGCGTGTACTAACTAGACTAAAAAAATATTCTTATCATCCGGCGCACTAATTTAACAAATACCTACCGGGTTATTAACTTGGTCGGATTCATAAAATTTAACTTACCGATTTATATCAAAATATGTAAATAAATAAATGTTATAAATACAAACAAATAATGTGTTAAATACGGAAAGTTTGAAAACGAATGTTTTGTATCAGAGTAATACAACAATCGTTCTCCCAGCATGCGTCACTCATTCCTTATACCTCACCCGTACCCTTCACCCCGCAACTACACGGAGCTTACAACCGCATAATACTTTCCACCCTGTTAATGACACCTTCACTTCATTCACCACAAGGTCTGGCTGTATAATGAAATTCATTATTCTGAGAGGAGATAACTCTGACTAGTGCCTTTTACACCTGTACCTCTTCTGTTCGTGAATGCTTCAGTCATTTAATTGGCTGACCATGTGATAAGGAATGGAAATTTTTTTCGCCCTGAAACTAGCAGATCGAGTGCAAATAATTTAAGACTCAACCTGCCTATTATGGGCAAACAATAGTAATATAATACCAATAGTAGTAGTAGACCTAATGCCTTCATATACGTAGTAATACTACAGGAGGTTTTCCTCATCACCGCCATTTTGTTTTTTGTTAGTATATTTGAGTTTGAGCCGGCTCATTCTTGTCTAATTCTATAGTAGATAACGTGACCGTATTGGCTACACTTTCGACCAATCAGCGTGCTTTGAACATTCCCACCAATCATCTTGAGGCTCGTGACTTCGAACTCGGTTTGTGTTTGTGCCCTGACTCTCCAATGAATATATATTCAGTTTTCTCAATGTGAATGCCCATTTCCCACTTGTCGTACTCATTGAACAACTTTTTTTAGTTTTGGGAGTAGCCTACTTAACTAATTCCGAAAGCTTGAAAAGCTTAGATTATCAATTTCAGCTCTAACGGTATAATAATTTATGCTCCAGAATGAATATAAAACAGATAAATTAAACATACACACTTTTTTGGCTTTAAATGGTCATGGAAATGTGGAAATCAGTTGAATGAGGGTATAGAAATTTAACAATCTCAATACTTTCTCTCTTAGTACTACAAATACTACGAATAAAGTTCAAGAAGTTAATTATTTATAAAATCTTTATTGATCACAGTAAGCCTACTCTATCCTTTAATATAAAATAAAACTTTATTTATTTAATGTATTTTGATTCTTAAATTTCTTTCAATAGAGTTATCAATTGACTAAATAAATAACAAAATTTCTTTGATCTGAAATGATTCCAATTGACCTAATATCAAAGATCATTTGAAGGTAATTGAAAATGATTGATAGAAATAATTTTAGAGTCCGTGGCTTGCAAACCACGCTATAACCTTCTGTTAAATCTTCTATCAGTAATAAATTTTACTCTCGCAAAATTCTATTTTGATGTTGTATCCTTAACATAGAATAACTAAAGAGATTTTACATCATTCATGTCCAAAGAACAGCCTCTTCTCTTGAAGAAAGGATACAGAAAATTTTGAAACGTTATTATTACCATAATACCAAGAAACAATCCATGGTATCACTTGAGGATAGATTTTATCAGTAGACAACTTAACACACACACACACACACACACACACACACACACACACACGCACTTACGTATACTTAACATACGAATCTATTGTAGACAACATGTCAGCGGATCAGTGAAACATTGGAACCTCGAAAAATTCTTCCAACCAGTAGAAACTCCGCTTTATGAACCATTACTTTAACCAGGCTTTGAACAATTTTAAGCTGAGGTCCTTCACATCTTGCAGTACCTTGTTAAAAAACTTATAGGTCACTACAGGATTACTGGATTTTGTTTTGTTTAGCCTCTATCTTAATACGAGCTGTGGCTATTAAATAACGAGACTGACGTTATTATCTTCTACCTGTTTTCTAAGGTAAAATCTGCATTAAAAGGGACAAGATTTGAGTCTTTGGAAGCTGTAAAAAAGAAAGCGGCACGTGTCTTGAATGAGCTGACAGAAGATGACTTCCAACACTGTTTCCTACAATGGAAAATTCGCATGGAGCGTTGTAGGGATAGAGGAGTGTATATTGAAAGTGACAATAAGTCATTATGTATAAAATAAAGATAAAATTTTTTACGTCAGTCTCGTTATTTAATAGTCACACCTCGTATATCCAGATTTTTCCTGCTCCTTACAGTATATCCATGGTATTGCTCACGAGGTTCTAGGTTGAGCTGGATTGAAGTCTTTACCAGAAGAAGAAAACTATAGAAAGATTTACCATAAATTCTCAATACATTAAAACGTTTGAGCAAAGGGGTTTGCAGTGTTCACGATGTTTGTTCAGAGTAACAATATCATTGTAATCTTATCCACTAAAAACAATCTCATACTTCTAAGAGCGTTTTCCCATATGGTTATGCCAAAAGTTACATGAAAAAAATTGTCCAAAATATGTCATGTGCGAGTAATCCGCTAAATTAACTTATCAACTTTCTCATTAGATAATTCACCCTCGGAAAGTTTAGGTTTATTTTAAGCTCTTATTGAAGTCAGAAAGGATATTAAGAAAATTGGAGTCAACCTTGAAAACAACTAAGTTCAGATTACAGATTACGTAGGTAATTCTTGAGTTTTTATGAAAAATAAAAGCAGAACACAAGATGGACAGAAGAAAGGAGAAAACCTACAATAAAAGAATCTGAAAGTGTAGGGGTACTACCAGAAATATCAGAAACTTTACGTGGTCAAAAAACAGAAACAAAGAGATCAGGAACGTTGTCAGAATGTTAATTCTGAGGGCAGAACTTGGAGATTTGTACTTTCTCTTGCCTATATGAATATATAGAAAGGAAAGTATTGTTTTCATGTCGATTTTTCGAAATCGAGTTTTCACCGGATCTACACGTTTTCAGACCCCCTGAACCCAAAAAAACATGTTTTTAGCGATTTGTGTGTGTGTGCGTGTGTGTGCGCGCGCGCGTGTGTGTGTGTGTGTGTGTGTAAACAAATATCTCAAGAACGAAACATCGTAGCGTACGAAGTTGAAACTTGAAACTTAAGTTAGATACAACTAGACCAACACGAACATTTTCATCAAAATCGGTCAATCGGAAGAAGTAGTTTATTTTTGTTTTACATTCGACTGTCATGCGTATTAAGGCTAGTGAAGGGTAATAGATGAAAACGACTCATAAAAATCTGCTGACTGTACATTTAATCTAAACTTCAGGGGCTGAAACCCCTGAAGTTCCTAAATGAGACTTTGATTGAAAATAAATTTTATAAATGAGTTTTCTAGTCGGTTTAATAAATCTTCGTTATTTTACGATAAATAATTTAAAATTTTAACCAATGACCTTCCAAATAAAATTTTAATAAATTAATAACATCATTGAAAATTTATTACCTACAGATATAATAAAAATAATACAAAAATGATCCGACTGCCGGGATTATTTGCCTGCAGGTTATGTTAAGTGGTTAGTGACTCTTGACTAAATAATTAGCAAAAGAATATCAGACATGCAACTCTAATAATAAAATAAATAGTAATAATAATAATAATAATAAAATAATACTGTGCTTTGAAATAACATGCAATAAACTCCAACTTGTTATTTTATTACAGACTGATACTAAGTGTCCTGTCGGGGCAAGTTTCGAAACACATCTTCATCAGACTACTTGTTTATTTTTATTATTATTATTATTATTATTATTATTATTATTATTATTATTATTATTATTATTATTGCATTTCAGATACAATTAATGTCCTACTTTCCACTTCTTAAAACAATATTAATTGATAGTTACTCTATTAAACACTTAAGGTATGAAAGAAATATTTCTTTTAAAATTTATTACATTAAAATTATTGTAGTAAAATTTATATTTCATTATAATTCTGTAACATTATAATATTGTGATATTCTTGAAATAGTTAAGCGCCACGGTTCTCAAACATTTTATTTCGAGCCCACTATATGGTTTAATTGTAACCCACGCCGCCCCTTATATGTAGGTATATAAGTGTGATTTTTTTAACACTTTTACTGGTAATTTTTATTTAAGTTAAATGTTTAAAGCCTATTAAATATCTAAAACGTAATTACAAATAGATCAGGACATGTATTCTTAATAAGTACTTATTGCTAAATGTAACGCAAAACAAAAATTATGAAGAATTATGAATTGCGAAGGGTTATAGGACAGTTAAATTCTGTCCTTTGGAATGATAAAATATGGAAGGATACAAAGGAAAATATTTGTCTTGCTGTCCTGGAGAGTGTGTGTACCTATGCTGCGGAAGTGTGGGTGTTGACAAAGAGACAGAAGGATCGCCTAAAAGCGGTGCAGATGGATTTCTGGAGACGGAGCTGTAGTGTGTCGTGGATCGGTCGAATTCCAAAATTAGGATAAGAATCGCGTTCAAGGAAATATCATGGATACCGTACCCCGGAAGCAATCAAAATGGTTTGGCCATTTGCAAAGGATGGAGGATGGTAGGTGGCCAAAGATGGTATGGGAGTGGACGCCAGCCGGTAGAAGGACGGAAGTGACATGGTTGGATGGTGTGCAGAAGGCAATGTCTTTGCGGAGGCTCTCCTATGGGGACTGGCGAGACAGAAAGAGATGGTGCTTAGGATATGGCTGGGGCTGTAAATCATCGCATGAATTTATATACAAAAATTATGACTACTAATGTAATTTTATAACTTCGTTTATAACGACCATTTCTAAATTAAAAACTTGTTTCAATGTTAGTAAAATAAAGAATATTTTATTTCTTTTATATGGTCTACACAATACTTCATTCATTTTTTAAACTACACTTCGCGCCCCCCACTTTGGACACTTTAAGTTAATAAATTGATTATTGTAATTTTTTTTTTTTTTTTAGTTTAACGTCCGACTGTTCTGCAATTACTGCTAATGCAGACGGTGAAGGATGAAATGATTTTTTGTAACGTATGAAAATATGCCGTGCCTGAATGGGATTCGAACCCAAGACCGCATGATGAGAGGCGAGCACGTTACCAACTGCGCCAATGCGGCTGGCCTGATTATTGTAAGAAATTTTGTATTGCATGAAAAAAAATATTATTGTATAAAGATTATTATAAAAAAAAGAAAAGATTATTGTAAGAAATTTTGTATTGCATGAAGTGGAGTAAACATGTTTTTAGCAGTTGAGCTATGTAGTCTATGTGTATGGTAAAGAAAATACCTCAAGAACGAAATATTGAACAAATTTTAAATTTAGATCAGATACCACTAGGGGGCCGGACACGAACATTTTCATCAAATTCGATCAACCGGAAGTAGTAGTTTATTCGTGCAATTTTTCATATTTCTGCATTTTTTCCACAACGGCGCTACGTTTTTTCTTAAATCAACTCATTTACTACATTTTTTATGCTCTAAAAGATAGGGTAGGCCCCATGGCTGCTGAAATTCTTGGGGAGGCTGGTCTCTCATAGAAAAAAATTGTTTGTTTTGAAATTGCGGCCTTAATATGCATTTAAAGGGAAAAGTATGTAATAAAATTTGTAGACAATTTAAAAATCTACTACAACTTATATTCCAAACATTTCTTTGTATAACGCTTAGTTTAGCGGTTTGTGATGTTCAGTTTTTTCATGAAAATTTATTAAAAATGGATTTATTAAGATTTCGGCCATAGTGTGCATTTAACGACGAAGTGTAATAATCAAATTTATAGGAAATTAATTTTTTTTGGTTTAGCGTCTGACTGTTCTGCAATAACTGCTAATGCAGACGGTGAAGGATGAAATGAATTTTTGTAACGTATGAAAATTTGCCGTGCTTGAATGGGATTCGAACCCAAGACATAGGAAATTAAAAGATGGACAACTTTTATGTTCAGCATTTTTCTCTACAGAGCCTAGTTTAGTGTCAAAGAGTGATTTTCCGTATTATTAACCCTAACTAAGTTTGATTTTAATTTTGCATCATTCACTCATGATTAAAATTAGGTTGTATTTTTTTATGTTAGTTTTTTGTTTATTTCTAATGTGTTATTTTACTAATTTTCGGTTATATTGTTCATTATTTTCATTGACAAGAGAAAGTCGTGTTAGTGTTTCACACCAGATTTTTTAAATGTTTATAAAATCTTCTTCCACACTTGTTTTTTCTTCTTTAATTTTATTGTTCTCTGGCAAGTCTCATACACCATGCCACAACTTTTTCCAAAACTTTATCAAAGTTTATTTTCAAAGGGAGGGGAAGGAGAGCGTTGAGTCACCAGTTTGCTGTGTCGCAACAGCAGGTGGGGCGATATAATCTATACTAATATTATGAAGACAAAGCATGTTTTTTCTGTGCAGGCTAATTTCCAAAACTACTCAACGGATTTTCATGACATTTTGACAGCATATTTGTAGTTATATTGACAGCAACATTTTCTTTTTAAATTTTCAAAATGATAACCTTAAGGGCCCTAATGAAGATTTTCATAAATATGTATATATGTGAGTACATATTGCTGTTAAAGTAGATGAAGGAGTTTGATGAAAGTGATCGACGTACGCGGGGGAAATTATCAAGATGTCGTTCTGTGTGTGTGTACGTTGGAGTGTACAGTCAATCTAGTAGCTCCCAGCTACACATTTTTGTTACACATTTATTAAAAAAAAAAATTATTACATAAATGTTTCGCATGCGAAGCCGCGCGGGGCATGTTAGTTATAATTTTAATTATAGCAATAAACTCGCCCTGTGGCAAGTGAGTTCGAGTAATGTACCTACTAAGAATACTGATTTATCGTAAGTAAAACAAGTCTTCATTTACTACGCGAAACAATATATTTTTTCCTAAAACTGGTCCGAGTTAACGTGGTTCTACTGTAGATCAGATTACTTTTTGACTGCCCTTTGTACATTCTGAATGATTAAAACACTGTATATTCTTCCTAATTAGATTAAATCATTCATTTATTAAGTTATCTACGTAGTAAATACATTCTTGCGGTATATCAAGGTGATTGACATAGAAATCTTCCTTACTATGTGTACGTATTATTTATTTACCTAATGTAGGTCTGTCTAGAGCCGGTTAACCTTCCCGTTCACGCAGTCCTTTCTTTTACATAATGAATGTTACAGTAAGCTTGTATTACGCATGTAGGTTACATATGTATTAGATAAATATATTATTCTGCATAATAATCATTACATTACTAAACATGTTAGAATTGTGTATTATTCTGGACTTATTATTAAATGCGTACATACTAGGCTGCATGGTTCGGCAAAACGTTTTAAATTCCCCGCTATTCGTTAAGCTATATTTTACTCAAGAGGATATCTTAAATGGAATGAATGAGGTCATAAGAAAGGATTACTTCATGAAAATTAATAAGAACAAAACGAAAGTGTTGTGCAGCAATAAGAGTGGTTTAGAAGAGATGGGAAATTTAAAAGTTGGCAACAAAAACATACAGGAAGTTGGGGAATTTTGCTATCTACTGAGTAAAATAATAAATGATGGTAGCATTTTGTTTTGTTTTTTTTTGTTTAACGTCCGACTGTTTTGCAATTACTGTTAATGCAGACGGTGAGAAGGGTGATAGATGAAAATGAGTGATGAAAAAATGCCAAAAATGCCAGACCTGACCGGGAATCGAACCCGGGATCCCGGCGTAGAAACCAGTTGCGCTAACCACTACGCCAACGGGCCAGTCAAATGATGGTAAAACAACAAGTGATATAAAAAGTAGGATTACTCAAGCTATGAAACCTTAAAAATGAAAAACAGCTTATAGACTACAAACATTGACTTACAGATTACGAAAAATTTCTTAAAACATTATGTTTGGGGTGTAGCATTATACGGAAGTGAAACGTGGGTGATAGGGGCTGTATAAATAAAGAGGATAGAAGCTTTTGAAATGTGGTGTTATAGGAAAATGTTAAAGATTAGTTGGGTGGACAAAAAAAGGTAATTTAAAGGTTCATAGACGAGTGGATAAAAGAAGAAGTATATGAAAACATCTTAACAAAAGGAGGGATAGGCTAGTGGGCCATATCTTAAGACATCCAGGTATTGATCTATTAATAATTTAGGGTAATATTGAGGGAGTGAATTGTAGGGAGAAGCAAAAGTTAGAATAAATAAAGCAAAATGCAAAAGATGTAGGGTCTTACAGGTATGTAGATATAAAACGACTGACGCAAGATAGAAGATCTTGGAGAACTGCATCAAACCAGTCAAAAGACTGATGACAAAAAACATATTGTACTTTACTTATTTTGATACTGTATCTGTAATACTTTTAAGTTTAGTCGAGTATTAATGTGAAACGACTTAAAATGAATCAATTGTAAAGTGCTTTTTATAGAAAATCCTAGCTTGCCCCTACGCAAAATGAAGGATTTTCTCTAGCATAGAACGTTTATTCAATGTCAAAAAATTCCTTTTTTACCGATTCTGATGAGCAAAATATAGAAAATCACTAATTGACGAGAAACTAAGTACAGTAGAAAAATGTTTGAAATAAAATGTGTTTGTTATTTAATTTTCTACAACTTTGTTAATATACTTTTTTCTCTAAAATGCATATTAAGGCCGCAATCTTAAAAAACAATTACCACGACAGCACAAGTCAGCAGTCATGGCGCTTACCCTATCTCGTAGAGCATGAAAATGAAATAAATTATGTAAGTTTTAAAAAATCGTAGGAGCCGTTTTTGAGAAATTCCATAAAGTTAAAAATCACGCGAATAAACTATACTGCATTCGGTTGACCGATTTTAAAGAAAACATTCGTTTTCGGTCCCTTAGTGGAAGTATACTTAATTTAAGTTCCAAGTTTCAACTTTCTGAGATATTCCGTTCTAGAGATATTTTGTTCACACACGCAGACCAATCGCTAAAACATGTTTTTTGGGTTCAGGAGCTTGAAAACGTGTATTTCCAGTGAAAATTTAACATGAAATAAATACTTTCCTTCCCTATATATTCGTATAGTGCAAGAGAAGGTAAAAAAAGTGTTGTATACTAAAAAACGTAGACATTTTAGGTCTCTTAAACTTTGTTACGCGTATTCTTGTTGTAAAATGAACCGTAAGGCAATAAATTTGAAAACACCTTGAGTTTGAGGCGGAATTTTACCTAGTATTACAAAAAGAAAAAACTTAGCGTCATATCGAACGATTATGAATACGAGAGAATTATCATCTTTAACCATCTTTAAATATTTTTGTAAGCACTCTTTTTGTTATTTAGGTAATCAGCTGAAAGGCTGGTTTGGGCCTCTAAAAATTTTACTAAGTAGGCCTACTCGTAAAACGAGGAGTGAGGTGGTTTGCCATGCCTTCCTCACTGAAAGGAAAAGTATGCTTATCAGTACGACCGGCTTTCTGATAAGCAACTACTTCCTTCCTACAAATGACACCTTCACTTCATTCAGCACAAAATCTGCCTGTATAATGTAATAATTCATTAGAGGAGATAACTTTGGCTAGTGTCTTTTAAACCTCTATTTCTTCTGTTCTTAAATGTTTCAGTCACATAATTGGCTGACCATGTGATAAGAAACAGAACTATTTTTTATAGCCCTGGGATAGCAGATCGAGTGCAAATAATTTAACACTCCTCCTCCTTGTTATGGGCATTTTAAAAGTATATAGCCCTAAAATGTAGCTACACAATTTATTGCCTTCAAAGTGCCATAAATGTGAAAATCGTTTGATAGTTCTATGCAATATAATTTGTATAGATGAAGTGCGAGGCAACAATAGAATAAATTGACAAAACTTAAAAACTAGATAATAAATTGTTAAAACTGAACTTAATTGCTTTTAAGTTTATCAACAATCAATAAAGAGCTAATTACTCTGTAACGCTAATCTATCTAGCTTAATAAGAAACGATATTGAGTAATATCCTTTCTTGTCCATGTTTAAAAAAAGAATAGGTCTTTTGAAATATTTCAATATATTCATTCAAAGCACATACGATTTAGGACCAATTTCATCACGTGACATTTCACGCAAATACTTAATGATATGAATGCATCATGTTATGCAGACGTGAAATGATAAAGAAATAATTTTGTAATTGGGGAGGTAATATTAGTAATAATAATAATAATGTCAGAAAAGAAATTAATTGTTAAGTCAGTCTAATGTTGCCAATACTAATTATAATATTGAAGTATATTACGCTATGGTTAATTAACTAGTCCATCACATTTATGTATCAGTACCTAATTAAAAAACGTTATTTGCTTTTATTTTTATAAAATATTTTAATAAGTGTATTTTTTTATCTCTACTTTATTTTATATCCGGTGAATATAATTTACTAAAGCCTATTTTTTCTATGTAGGTTGTATAAAATGTTTATAGAAACGATTTACGCATTATTACCTGGAGATTTTTTTTTAATTCAAAAAATAGAAAAAATAATTTATGGACTAAAAAAAGTTCTAAGAGAAAATGTTAATTAATACAAAATTTAAACTATATAAAAAATTAAAATATTAGAATCTTTAAATAATAATTAGAAGACAGTTAAAATTTTATTAGCATTTCTTCAGAATGATTGACGAAAAAATGTGCAAAAATATTTTTAACAATTTAAGTAGTAAGTTAAAAAGATTGAATGTCACCATTAAGAATCAAAAAGAGAGAAATTTCTTATACAGTATTAAATTAAAATAAATGAATAATTAAATAAAATTAAATGGAAGTTTGTGATCTTCAGGCAGACCGATTCTACCAGACTAAAAAGTGTAAATGTTCTTGAAAATTTCTAAAAACTCATTTCTAAAGAACGTTTCTCCAAATTGCTTAAATTCTCTCTGCAAATGTTGTCGCTATTTGGCAGTACTTAATGTGTGTGAAAGTGTTTTTTCTGCTCTCAAACAAAAACGAGAAATCGCGTTGTAAGTGCTTCACTGGAATCGAGCCTGACCCTTTACGTTACTGAACTTACAGTGGGTATAAATAAACTTGTATCAGAAAAGTAGTGCCAATCATCGATTTTTCGACTGTAAAATAAGTGATATATTAAACAAGTGAGTTATACTATGTAATTCGTTTTCTCTCTTTAATGTCTCTGGCTCTCACTTTCCTATTACTAAAGTTAGATTGGCCCTCGGGCAACTAAAGGTTGGACCACGCTGATATAGGGCAAGAAAAATTTTTTTCTTCTTCATCGTCATTTACGGATTAGGTAAATTGCCTGTTCCAGCTTCTTCTAACCATCTAATTCGAGGTCTACCCAACGATCAAGAGAAAATAGTCAAGGGCAAGAGAAAATAATATAGGATTTGTGTGGGCTGTGCCCACTCTATGCTTTTGGAATCTTAGACTGTTGGTTTTTTTTTATAGCCCATTTGTTTAACATTGAATATATAAGCCTTCTCCTAATTTTTCCATGTTTCACTGCTTCTTGCCTTCTGTGTTGAGTTTAATAGTTTAATCCCACCACTCGCTTGATATAATCTTCTTATCGCATCAGTGGTCATCCCCATGTTCTTGTCCGTGGTCTTCTTTTTTCAATAACAATATCCATCTACCATCCGTTTGTCTTTCATTACGGTCCGCCCATTTCCATTGTGTTGAGCTACTTTTAGTACGATGTCCTGCATTTTGGTTATGTTTCTTAGATTCTTTTGGCTTCTGATGTTGCAATGTTACCCCTATCATAGATATTTTTATGGCACATTGTGTTTTTATTAATTTGCCAATTTTCCGCATAGAAAACATCCACGTGTACGTACTGTACTAGGAAAACACCTTTAGCTGGAAGCACACAAGAATCATATTTCTTTACGGTATTTGACTTACGGCCGTAGGAGCCGATTTTGAGAAAATCGTTAACACACTACTACTTCTGGTTGACCGATTTTGATGAAAATGTTCGTGTTGGGTCCCCTTGTGGTACATAATTATTTCAAGTTTTAACTTCGTATGAATTTATGCTCTTGAGATATTTTGGTCATACAAACAAATCGCTAGAAACATGGTTTTCAGGCTCCGGTGGCCTGAAAACTTGTATATCCGGTGAAAACTCGAATTCGAAAAACTGACTTGAAAACAATACTTTCCTTCATTATGTATTCATACAGGGCAAGTGAAAGTAATACAAGATTTGTGTCGGCTGTGCCCACTTTATGCTCGATATTCCGTTCTTGATATATTGTGTTCACACAAGCACGAGCACACACACACACACACACGCACACACCCACACACACCGCACCAATCGCTAAAAAGCACATGTTTTTGAGGTTTTGTTAGCCTGAAAACATGTATTTCCGGTAAAAACTCGATTTCGAAAAACTGACATGAAAACAATAAATACTTTACTTGCCTATATATTCATATAGGTAGGGCAAGAGAAAGTAAACAGAATAAAAGGACACGTTTAAGGTGTAAGTAACATAGGAAACCCTAGATTGCAGTTTCTGCCGCAAATTAATGAAAGTACAGGATATGACGTTACCAGGAACAGAAGAAAACCTTATGAGCGTGACGTAGGGAATTGTTCCAACTAATCCTAGGATATTTATAACCGAAGCAAAAATGGAAAAAATAAATTTTATAATACACTCCAGTACTTATCACATGTATCAGGTACTATTTGTAACAATATAAATAAATACACCTTACATAACAAACTTACATACCTGAAATAAATTTAAAATCTCTATAATCGATATCACCTTGAAAAAGTTGATCCAGCAACTGTGAACTTGTTTCTCAACTATTCATCTATTAACTTATTCAGCCATTCAAACTTTTTTAATAACTTTTTTACTTCCTCATAATATGAGTCTCATCACCTGAGGCTTTACATAAAAATAAATGCAAAAATTTAAATTAATAAATAAAAAAATCAACTTGTTTTATGCGTCAGTAAATGTTATAATTTATAGTAATGTACTTTAAAACTTGTTTTTGATGCAATAAAAGTTATATAGTGTTATATGTAATAACATTTTATAAAGATTTTTTTAATAATAGTTTTTTATTCAGAAACTATACAGTATATGTAGTATAACCATTCAAATATTAAACAACTTTTTTAAAAAACAAATGGTGTTAAAATTACAAAATTTCTTTAAAGAATACTTCCAAGTGGATAATTCAAAAGCTGAACAGTAAACCGAAAATTAATAAAATTAAGAGAACTAACATAGTAGGAAAAATCTGGTGTGAAGCATTCACACTATTTTCTCTTACCAATGCAAATAATGACCAATATAACTACCATTAGTAATAAAACATTAGAAATAAACAAAAAACTAACCTCAAAAACAACCTTATTTTAATCATGATTGAAAAGCGCAAAATGAAAATCAACCTCAGATTGGCTTAAAAATACGGAAAATCACTCTTTCACGCTGAACTAGGCTCTGTAGAGAAAAATGCTATAAATAAAAGTTGTAGATCTTTTAATTTCCTATTAATTTTATTATATACACTTTTAAAAATGGATACTAAGGGTAAAATCTTAAAAAAATCGATTCTTTACACGTTTTGTGAGAAAAAAAGAGAAAATTGCTAATTACCGCTAAACTAAGCGATATACAAAAAAATATTTGAAATAAAAGTTGTAGGATTTTAAATTATCTACAACTTTTATTATTACATTTTTGCGCTAAAATGCATATTAAAGCAGCAATCTTTAAGAAAACATTTTTTTTTACTTGAAAACAGCTTCTTCAAGAATTTCAGCAAAAATGGCGCCTACCCTATCTTGTAAAGTATAAAAAATTTAGTAAATGATGCGATTTTTAAAAAAATCGTAGGATCAGTTTTTTGAGAAAATTGCAAAAAAGCGAAAAATTACACGAATAAACTACTAATTCCGGTTGACCGATTTCGATGAAAATGTTCGTGTCGGGTCCGGTAGTGGTTTCTAACTTACGTTTTAAGTTTCAAGTTCGTACGATGTTCCGTTCTTGAGATATTCTGTTTACACACATACACACGCGCGCGCGCGCGCGTACACACACACACACACACACACACACACACACACACACACACAGACCAATCGCTAAAAACATGTTTTTTGGGTTCATGGGGTCTGAAAACGTGTAGATCCGGTCAATACTCGATTTCGAAAAATCGACATGAAAACAATACTTTCCTTCCTATTTATTCATATAGGCAAGAGAAAGTAAAAATGATATAATAAATAACAAGTGCAACATAAAATACATGAAACAAGAAGTAGAATAGAAAAATTTTATTAAATGAAATACTGTATGACAAAGTGAAATATTTAAAAATATTGACATGAGTAACTTTTTTATTTTTTTATTTGAATACAGCAAAATCTACAATTTATTCTTAAGTAGAATATGGAGTAGATAAGTTTTTGTTTTTATCATGGTTGAAGAACCCCCCCTCCCAATGGGGGAACTTCAATTCCCCAAAAAAGAGGATGTAAGTCATGTTCTGCCTTGTTGCATTAAAATAAGTACGTTGGATGTCTCGTTTCAGTCGGCGAGTGTCGTTTTAACTGTCTTAACAGTGAGATGGCAAGGTGATTTGTGTGTGATTCGGTTCTTTGGTTTTTGTGCTTATTTGTTGATTTCTTGTTGAACTGTAGAAATGTGTAAATCTCTGTGTTATATGTTGTTCGTTTTGTACCAAGGCGATGTTGTGACTACTCTGTGTTGTTCTGAGTAGTTTTGATTGAAACGTTTCCAGAATTTCAATGTTGGAATGGCTTGCCGAGCCCCATAATTGGATTCAATACGTCCAAATTGGTTTAAGAATTGATTTTTAATTGTTATTTTCTTGTTAAGATTGGGTTTTTTTAAGTCTTTAAGTCCATTTCGCATATTTTTGAAAGATATCCCTATTTTGGCCTCGACAGATGGAGACATCTGAGAAGATAAGCGTTGCATAGTGGGTCCCAGAGAGATTAGGGGCAGCAATGCTGCAGGATGAGGAGAGCTGGAAGTTGGTCGCTCAGTTTGCGGAGAGGGTGGTCGGGAGACTGCGGAGGAAGGAGACATATAGAGATCAGCGGGATCGCCCTCTCCCACACTGAATCAATCCTGTCCCGATCTTAGTAGGTAAGGTAGGCACACTAATTTCCTGAGCTAGTGATGAAAGAGATGAATGAAAGTGAGAGAGTGAGTGTTGGTCAGTGACAGCGGGAGCGGAATTAGGCTACGGTTCCCTTCCACGCCCCGCTGAGAGTATGTAAATTTTTTTTTAAACCCGACATTTCCCTTGTAGTATTATCTAAACAGTTCCGAGGGAGGTGGAGGGTTGTTTGCTGATGTCGGATCAAGTGGCCAGGCGGCGGGTTTTTGGTTGGTAAGGCGGCCTCCTTGGGGCTGGACGAGGACGCCTCAATTGAGTCGAACACTACTTCCCATCGTCAGGGAGTGAACATGAGTTTTTCTCGCCGCCTCGGATAAAAAAAATCTTTAAGTTTCTGTCATAACAGACAAGTAGAGTGTTAAATATTTGCACTCGATCTGCTAGTTCCAGAGCTACAAAAAATAATTCTACATCTCATCACATGGTTAACCAATTATATGACTGAAGCATTTAAGAACAGAAGAGGTAGAGGTTTAAAAGACACTAGTCAGAGTTATGTCCGCTGAGAGTAATGAATTTCATTATGCAACCAGACCTTGAGGTGAATGAAGTAAAGGTGTCATTTGCAGGGTGGAAAATAGATGCTTTTCCAGAGGCTTGTCATGCTGATAAGCATACTTTTCCACTCAGTGGGGAAGGCTTAGGTAAACCACCTCACTCCTCGTTTTACTTAGTAAAACCTGTCATAACAGGCAGGTAGAGTGTTAAGTTATTTGCACTCAATCTGCTAGTCCTAGGGCTACAAAAAAAAGTTCTTTTTCTTATCACATTATCAGCCAATTATATGACTGAAACATTAAAAGAACAGAAGAGGTAGAGATGTAAAAGACACTAGTCAGAGCTGTCTCCTTGGTGTGTAATAATTTCATCATACAGCCAGACTCTGTGATTAATGAAGTGAAGGTGTCATTTTTAGGGTGGATGTTTTTAGAGTGGATGTTAGGTGTAGTAGATGTTTTTCAGAAGACCTGACCTGCTGGTAAGCATACTTTTCCGCTCAGTGATTTTCAAACCAGCCTTGCAGCTGATGACCTAAACAACTAGTTTCTGCCAAATCGGTCTGATAGTTTTCCTGCAGTACGAATAAACCCACACACAAACACGCGTGCACACATTTAGGTAGGATATTTTACTAAAAAATATTTTGTTTAGTTTTAGGGGGCCATAAAACCAGAAGATCAATCGTAAATTAATCACAGAAAATTCTGCTTAATCTTAATAATAAGAAAAATTAGAGAACTTTCGTTCTCTAATGATAGAACGCATAAAAGTAAAAAATAATTCAAAAGTATTTTCAATGATTAATAATCAGCAATAAACTGACAGTTCAGCTGTTACAAGACATTAATTGTATATTTCGCTTAGTATAACAAGATGGAGATAAAATCGTGTCCCATTAAATTTACATTTTCTTCTTCAATAGTAATTATTTTTTCCTTGTTCCGTAACAACATCCATAAAAATGTTTCTTTTAAATTTTACCTGTCAATTTTACTTTCTTACCCTGATGAGATTTTTCCTTTTTTAACCATCCATTTAATAAAATCGAAGCCAATGCTTAGTAATTTATATCAGATAAAATAAAACGCAATTTTATAAATATGTCAAGATTCTAAATTACAATTCTGGAATGCAGGATAATAATTTTTTTTTTTACTCTTTCTTATATCTTCGTATATAACCTACGGCACCATTGATTCCTTATTAGTTCTATTGAGAAGTTCAGATTTGAACCATTGCAGATACGTCTTGTTCCATGATGAAAATTTTGGTTAGTATTTTACATTGTTATTTAATATTAAAAATTGTATTATTATATTTTCATGCTGCTTTTTTTAGAATTTTACTCTACTTTTTAATGTAATTATAAAATATTACATATTGTAAACAATAATTAAATCAGGTCGTTGATCTTTCTTTATGTAAACTTTAAAATTTTACTGATTTAAAAACCGGTTGAAGTTTAAATGTTGAACAATTCATGTAATTTTTTATACAATTTTAGCAAATTAGGTTTTTTTTGTTTTACGTCCAATTTTTCATATTAAGGTAACCCGGTCCTCAAAAAAAATTTCACCATTTTGTTTTATTTCTTTATTTAATTCTACTGAATTTTCTGAGTAAGCTGATATACAGTAACCTTTTGATAAGGTTTTATATTTTTTATTGATTTTTTTTTTAAATTAACACCATTACGATTTTTTTTTAAATTATTTATTTAACGTCACATCAACTGCAACGGTCATTAGCGACGACGTTGGGGTGTAACTTTGTAGAATGGAGGATGAAATGATTCTTTTGTAACGTACGAAAATATACCGTGCCTGAGTGGGATTCGAACCCAGGACCGCATTACGATTTTGTTTACTGTTTTTCAGCGACCTATCAAAACTTTTAGTTGGATATTTTTTGATCCTCTTAATTTAGAAATTTGTTTTATTTTTTAAAAGAAAGGTAACTTTTTATTCATATTTTTGACAGCCCAGTTGTTAGTCTTATGAGTGAGATTATTGTTTGTTCGTTTCCTTCGTTTCTTTGTTTTCCAAAAATTCAGTTTTTTTATACAAAAGGAACATTTTCTCAAAAACGGTTAAAGTTATTAACTTGATATTTTCAGGGTACATTTATTGCAAAGGATTACACATTTTGATTTGACAGTTCAACAAAAAAAAACATACATGTGACATACATGTTATTTTTTTGAAATTATTGAATTTACCAAAGAAAAAAGAAACTCTCTTGTTAAAATAGTTATCTAGGTCCAATAAATTTTCTGAGAAAGAATTCAGTTAATTTTCTATACCACAGACTGAGAAAATGTTCCTTATGTTAGTATGTCGATTTTAAGACGATGTTACCACTTCTTGAACCGGTCGCGTCGCAAAATTGAATTTGCTTCATAGCTTTGCAATGTTGTCGTTTTAGTTTTAAATTCATCTACAAGCAGCATTGCGTTTTTTGTACAATAGTTTAGTAATGTATAAAGTAAATGTTTACGTATAATACATAATTTTTACGTGTAGATTAGTTGCATAATCTGACTGTGTTTCTCTGTTGAAACCACGCTATCCTAGAGCTGAATTTGGTTATTTCTTGGTTTACATGATGTGTTTTTTATATATTTTCTTCAGTTTCTAACATAGAATCGTTTTTTTATTTTATTTTGAAATAAACTTTATAAGTAACGATTCGTATGTAATGAATATGATTCGTATGAAATGAAAGTAGAGCATAAGAAAGTTTTAAATAGCAGTGTCATCTGAAATTATAGAAAAATATTTATCTAAAATTTATTTTCAAATAGCTTCAGTATCCCTAACTCTCAGATTAAAATTTTAATAATTTTTATTTATTATGTTTTCCTAAGTTATCTTGTTAGTTTAATACGTCACGTGATAAGGTTTGTGATTTATAGCAAATTTTTAATGATATCTTTACGGTTCGGAGACCCATATGCTAGAAATTCTCTGCCGGTCTAGAAAAATGTTATTGCCGGTATAGGGTTAATACACTCTTCTAGTTCTACCAATAAGACCACGCGCAGCGCAGGAGTAAATACTAATGTTATACACAATAGCGTCCATTATCCGATCGTCAGTCATCCGAACTGTAAATTATCCGAACCGCCTCATCGATAGAAAATAAAATAGATAGTCTATTTATTATCAAAATATGATAAAATTATCAAAATTGCTGCCTCCGTAGTGTAGTGGTAGCGCGCTGACCTAACACATGGAGGTCCCGGGTTCGATTTCCGGTCAGCGTCATGGAAATTTTCACAAGTTAAAATCCACCGTTACCTATCCCACCGTAGTCTCTAATGACCAAGCTGTTAATGCAACTTTAATAAACTACAAAAAGAAAACATATACAGACATTCAACTCAATGAAAAATTTATATTACAATAGTTTTCTTGTTCAACTTAGCAAAAGTAGAGACTGCTTAAATTGAATTAAAGATTTAAAAAATCTATAGCTGTGTACAAGTGCGTCAAAAAATATTTCATAAAGGATTTTACCGCAGTGTATTTCATTAATTTATTCAGTTTTAAAATTCTGTATTTTTCCGTTTGTTTACATTTAGGTTATATTATTACATTGTTACGGTACTGTGTATCAAATTACAGTACTTAGCGTATTCTTTTATCCGAACTATTTGATTACTATTAGAACCGTTCTGGTCCCAATTAGTTCGGATAACCGACGCTCCATTGTACTTCATTTCAATTCAAAGTTATAATTTATTAAATAATATAGATCTGAAGGACTCCACTGTCAATAAATAATTTGTTTTATCGTGATTTTTATAAATCTACATAAAAAAATCGATTTTCTTGTATACGCAAAAGAATAAGTAATCATTGGAAAAATAATCTTTTAAATTGTAAACAAACAAGTAAATTTCATTTTAATATTCAAAAATAAGAAAAAATATGTAGTAGTTCTACATAATCTTGAAATTAAACTTAAAAAAACCTAGTTTTGAAGGTCATGAGAAGTTAGAACATAATTTCAAACCAAAAAACAATCTTTGAATTAATATTGTTCTAAAAAATACAGGGAAAATGAATACAAATCTTAGCATTAAAAAATATATTTTAATAGAGGATCTCTTAAGATATTTTTCTTTCCTCATATCATGAAGAAATGTCATTAAGTACATAGAAGTAAAGTGTATTGAGATAATAATGCAAGTCACTATTTGATAAAAACAAAATAAAAGAATACCAAGGATTTCAAACATAGGTCTATAGAGGACAAGGTCGCGTCACTTATTTCTTTTACCTGTCTTTCTCGAGATTCATGCAGGTTAAATTTTGATCTGTACTAATACCATTATAATTATTTAACTTATTTCTAATTATATCAGTTATCCGAACTAATTGAAACCAGAGCGGTTCTGATAATCAAATAGTTCGGATTAAAGAATACGCTAAACTGTTATCTGATACACTGTACCGTAACAATGTAATATAACCCAATTGTAAACAAACGAAAAAATACAGAATTTCAAAACTTAATAAATTAATGAAACAAACTGCGGTAAAATCCTTTTTTAAATATTTTTTAACACACTTGTACATAGCTATACAGTAATATTTTTAAATCTTGAATTTCGCTTTAAACGTAATATAACCTAAAATAAGGTTGTTTTTTAGGTTAGTTTTTTGTTTATTTCTAATGTTTTATCACTAATGTTAGGTTATATTGGTCATTATTTTCATTGGTAAGAGAAAGTTGTGTGAATGTTTCACACCAGATTTTACTTTACACGGTACTTGAAGACAGGAGTGGACTTGGGAATTTATTTATTTATCTATTTTCCTGTTACGTTACAAAAATCATACAATACAATGTTCATTTCCTTAATTATAAAATTAAAAATATTTGTATTAATGTTGCTAATATTATATTATTATAATAATGCTAATATTTGCATTAGCTCGTGTTGGGAAATTTAATCTACTCAACTATGGTTTCCCATGTTCAAGTTCAAGGGTAGATTAATTTAGAATTTCTGTGTTTATTTTCTACTTCAACTGCTATGATAATTTAGTGTGTTGGTAATTATTGCAGGTATTATTACAGGGGACAGGTGGAGTGTTAAGGGAAGATTACACGATGATTTTAACTCAAAATTTCGATTTTTGTTTTTTTTATGTTTTTCAATAGTTTAGGCCTTGAGCTACCAGAAAAACATTAAATTACGTCAAAAAAATATTTTTTTTATGACAAAATGTAAGTTTTCATCAGGTTTACACAGAAAAATTATGATTTTACGAAGAACGAATATTTTTTCATAATTTTATAGCCTACTGCTCGTTTTAGTGCAAAGAGAATTTTAGTTTTTAAAATATCTGCATCACAGTTTTTAATACGGGTTGGTCTAGAGGTAAAGTCGTCGCCAAATTCAGCTGTTTAACAGCTGATTTTTGGAGACAAAGGTTGCTGGTTCAAATCCTAGTAAAGGTAGTTACTTTTATACGGATTTAAATGCTAGACAATGGTTACCGGTGTACTTTGATGGTTGGGGTTCAATTAACCATACTCTGTCAGGAATGGTCGGCCTGGGTCTGTACTAGACTACACCTCATTTACACGTCATACACATCATCCTCATCTCATTGGGTCATGGGGTTGCTTATTGTTCTAAATTGAACAGATTGCAACGTACACAAAGTAGGAATAAAAAAAAAATTCTCAGTTAAACAACTGTTGATGGGAAATTTACTTGTTTGAGTACATATTATTTATGATTTGTGCCTTCTTGTTTCTTACCTTTTCCCGTAAATTTTGATTTTTAACACTAAGGTACATTTTTCTCAGAAACCAATAAACGTACCAGGCTGAAATTTATACTAGTTAATTATCTTGTATAGCCGCATATACCGACATTTTCATGACTTCCTCAGGTACTCAAAAAATTAGTTATACGCAAAACACATGGAAAACAATTTGTAAAAATTTTATGTTATTCGTAATTTTTTAATAAAATGGTATGGTCCAAAGATTAAATTTAAAAAAATATCAGTAACTCGAGAAGAAACCCGACACCTATAGTGTATAAAGTTTCATTTTCCTATCTTTTACCAATCCTATGAAAAATGTATGTAAAAATAGCAAATTTAACATTGGCGGGATTCAAAGTACTGTTTCCCCTTAAGTTATTTGCAATCAATCTTTTAGTCCCAGGACAACAAAAAATAGTTCTGTAATAGTGGTGTAAAAAACATTAATCAGAGTTATCTCTTTTGAGAGTACGGTAAGACCTCGACTTACACGAGGGATACGTTCCCCAAAATCTTCGTGTAACGTGAAATTTGCGTAACTTGGATTGGTAACCTAAAACATTCGCTAATTGTCCGTACCGTTCAAATCCGCTAATTGTCGTTAATGTTGATTCACTAACCCAGGCGTTCTTTTTGTGTTCTTCATTTTTTCAACTCTATCGTGTCTTTTAACGACATCTAACTTTTCCTTTAAAATAATCGCTTTCTTTAGCCTTTTTTACTTTCTCTTGCCTATATGAATATATAGAAGGAAAGTATTGTTTTCAGGCAATTTTTCGAAATCAAATTGTAACCGGATCTACACATTTTCAGACCCCCTTGAACCCAAAAAACATGTTTTTAGCGATTGGTCTGAGTGTGTGTATGTGTCTGTGTGTGAAAATAATATCTCAAAAACGGAACATTGTACGAACTTGAAACTTTAAACTTAAGTTAGACAACAATACCGCACCCGACACGAACATTTTCATCAAAATTGGTCAACCGGAAGTAGTAGTTTATTCGTGTAATTTTTCACTATTTTGCTATTTTCTCAAAATGGGTCCTACGATTTTTTTAAGAATCGCCTCATTTACTACATTTTTTATTCTCTACAAGATAGGGTAGGCGCCATGTCTGCTGAAATTCATGGAGAGGCTGTTTTCACTTTAAAAAAAATGTTTGTTTTTTAAGATTACGGCTTTAATATGCATTTTAGCGCAAAAATTTATATAATATAAGTTGTAGAGAATTTGAAATCCTACAACTTCAAACATTCTTTTGTATAACGCTTAGTTTAGCGATAAATAGCGATTTTCTTTTTTTTCTTACGAAAACGTGTAAAAAATCGATTTTTTTTTAAAGATTTCAGCCTTATACATTTTACAACAAAAGTGTGTATAATCAAATTTATAGAAAATTAAAAGATCTACAACTTTTATTTAGAGCATTTTTCTCTACAAAGCCTAGTTTAGTGTAAAAGAGTGATTTTTCGTATTTTGAAGCCAAACTGAGGTTGACTTTCATTTTGCGTCCTTCACTCATGATTAAAATTAGGTTATATTTTTTGAGGTTAGTTTTTTGTTTATTTCTAATGTTTTATTACTAATGTTAGATTATATTGTTCATTATTTTCATTGGCAAGTGAAAGTTGTGTGAGTGTTTCACACCAGATTTTTACCTCTTTATAACCTTTATTCGAACTCATATTCCACATAAAGTAACTACTAAAACAAGGGAATAAAATAGGTACAAATTGTAGCACAATTAAAATCACTATTAAATGTACGCAACCATATACGATCGATATTATTAACGCACTAAACAGTACTAATGTTTAGAACAAAAGTAAATCAAGACGAAATTTCAGAGTAAAAATGGGGAGGGGTTAGGTGGATCAGAAACATAGAAGTGTGTGACTGCGCGCCCACACTTTGCCGTAGGGTAAAATTCAGTCAAAGGGGTTAGGTGGATAAGAATAATTATTTTTTAAGTTTGAAGTAACCCACCGGGTTGGTCTAGGGGTAAAGTCGTCACCAAAATCAGCTGTTTAACAGCTGATTGTCGGAGACGAAGGTTCCTGGTTCAAATCCTAGTAAAGGTAGTTACTTTTATACGGATTTTAATACTAGACAGTGTTTACCGGTGTACTTTGATGGTTGGGGTTCAATTAACTATACTCTTTCAGGAATGGTCGGCCTGAGTCTGTACATGACTACACCTCATTTACACGTCATACACATCATCCGCATCTCATTGGGTCATGGGGTTGCTTATTGTTCTGAATTGAACAGATTGCAACGTCCACAAATTAGGAATAAAAGTTTGAAGTTTTGATAGCTGAGTTTTTAAGGTGGTTGTTGTTTAGGTAATCAGCCGAAAGGCTGGTTTGAACCTGTAGAGGTTTTACTACTGTCTGTCTGTAACTTGATGACCTCCCGCAGAGAGGAGCAGAATCAGCCCGCTACTAGCCTTCTCAATAACACTTCATTATGTACTAATTCCAGTGTACTATTTAGTAGTAGTACATAATGAATGTTATTGAGAAGACTAGTAGCGGACCGATTCTGCTCCTCTCTGTGGGAGGCCATCAAGTTGTAGACAGACAGTAAGTAAAACGAGGAGTGAGATGGTTTATCTATGCCTTCTTCACTGAATGGGGGAAAAGTATGCTTATCAGCATGCCGGGCCCTCTTAAAAGCAAATATTTTCCACTCTGAAAATGACACCTTCACTTCATTCACCATATAGTCTGACTGTATCATGAAATTAATTACTTCCAGAGGAGATAATTCTGATTAGCTTCTTTTACACCTCTACCTCTTCTGTTCTTAAATGATTCAGTAATTTAATTGGATGACCATGTGATGAGAAACAGAACTATTTATTTTATCCCTGCAACGAACAGATTGAGTGTAAAAAAATTTACACTCCATCTGTCTTTTATGGGCAGGTTTTAAGGCATAAGTTTCAAATTTTTTTATTTGAATTTTATAGGTTTTAACCTATAAACGTTTCAGCTTTGGGTTTGGCGTGGAGAGGTTCGAAGTTTCAAAGTTTAAAGTTTGAACCTTGAATTTTCGTAATTCAAAGTTATGTAGTTTCAATGGTTGTCGCTGAATATACCTCGTACAAACAAACAAGTTTTAGATCTACTTCTTTATGATATACTGTATGCTGCACATACAGTATGAATAAAGTGTTTTGCTTTCGTCTTAAAATATTTTTTGTTACTGTAACAAGGTCATTCTTCTACTGGTACACTCTTGTTGTTGTTGTGTAGGTCAACAGCCGAAAGGCTGGTTTAAACCGCTAAAGGTTTTACCAAGTAAAACGAGGATTGAGGTGGTTTATAATTGCCTTCCTCAATGAGTATAAAAGTAGCCTATGCTTATTAGCATGCCAGGCCCTCCGAAAAGCACCGACTTTCCACCCTGCAAATGACACCACTTCATTCACCACAGGGTCTGGCTGTATAATAAAATTCATTACTTTCAGAGGAGATAACTCTGACTAGTGTCTGTTACACCTCTACCTCCTCTGTTCTTAAATAGTTCAGTCATATAATTGGCTGGCCGCGTGATAAGAAACATAACTACTTTTTGTAGCCCGTGAACTAGCAGATCGATTGCAAATAATTTAACACTCCACCTGCCTGTTATGGGCATGGTATACTGTTATCATAATAAATTTCCATTTCGTAAAAAATGTTTTCAAAATCGTTAACGATTTAGCTAAATAGTTGTGCCGTAACGGATAAAAATGAAACGACGCCGGACGGTTAAAAGAAAAACGGATAATCGAAATTTTACCATATAAACTTTTTCATGTTCTTTTAAAAGTACGGAAATCACAAGAAATAGTAGTAATTAACAAATACCGCGTTCTATTGAAATAGGCAAATTTTGACCTTGAATGTTTTTGATTAACATTTAAAATGCTAATATCGGTTAGAAATCACAACTCTGTAGAATAGGATCAACTTCCTTCAAAATTTACCTCTTCCATTTAAATACTCGTACACTTTTCTGATCGGTAGTAATTTGTTACCAACTTTATAACCTGTATTTCGAGTTGTAATAAAAAGTAATAACCTAAACTATAACCTCCTCGTACATGTGCTTCTATTTAAGGCCAATATTTATAAATTTTATACATGGTTCATGTAACAACTTATTCAAAAACTAGTTAAATTTGCTTAATTAATTAATAATCAAGAAAAGAAACTGGTTAGTAAACCAAGGAGGATTAGAAAAGAAAATGAAAAAAAAACAATAGTGGGTATGGTAAACCGTACTAATTTACGCGTTAATCTTCGAGCAGTTATATTTTTTATTTATTTACGAGGCACGTTTAATAAATTAATGTAGAGAAAAAACGGTTTATTCAATGACAATGAAACTTTTTGAGGGTCAAGTTTTCGAAAACTATTAAGGCAAGTTAGTAATTCTTCACCATCTGCATTAGCATTAATTTTCATAAAAGTCGCAAGTAAAAAAATTAGTGCAACTTTGGGAATTAATACACCGGGTTGGTCTAGTGGTAAAGTTAGCAGGAATCAGTTTTTTAACAGCTGATTTTCGGAGACGAAGGTCACTGGTTCAAATCCTAGTAGAGGTACTGTGTGGCAAAGATTTGATTGCCCCTTGCGGCAAGGAGCAGAATCGGCCCGCTATTGGCCTTCTCAATAACATTTAACCCTGTCAGTACCAACGTCCGGAAAACAGGACTTCAAAATATATTTTACGTAGTGACAACATCCGGTTTATCGGAAGTTCATAAGTTATACATAAAGTGCCAACGTCCGAATAACCGAACTTTAATACAAAAGTTAAAGTAATAATGTATTTTGAAACTGCCTCCGTGGCATAGTGACTAGCGCGCTAGCCTGCAAAGCGAAAGGTCCCGGGTTCGATTCCCGGCTAGGATCTGGAAACTTTAACACGTTAAAACCACCATTAAGGTACCAAAATTCACAGTAGGTGCTAATGACCAAGCTGTCGATGCGACTTAAAAAAAAATACTAAAATAAAAACTATTTTGAATATTTTTAGTGTTAGAACGATTTCTTTTTTTTATGAACATAATAAAAATTAGTTTTTAACAGGAAATTCTATTTTTCTGTAACGTTGAAATTTTGTTTAGTAATGGCAGGCTTACGCCTGCAAGTTATCGAAATAAGGGCTGGCACTTTTTGTACACCCTTATTCAAAGTAAATGCCTCTAGATCAAACTTATAAATATTGTTTCGGCACTGAAAGGGTTAATTTTTAAAAAAATATGTTTTATTACACTGTAAAATGCTCTCGTCTTATGTAAAATCATGATACGCAACTATTTTGTCCTATTAACTTTTACGGAAATGTAAATATTTAAATGAAACTGTTAAAAAGTAATTTTAAGAAAAATAACTTTTAATTATAAATTGCTTACTTTTTTATTATTATTTATGATTACCTATTTAAAATTATTGTTTGAATTTTCAACAATTGATTTATTAAGGTGGATCTTAGATCAACGATATTCTGGAGCATAAACTTGTTTTCTACAAGTTCAACTTTTAATTTCTTTTTAAAAATTCTGACATCTATGTACCATTAATTGATATTATAATCAAAAGGTTTTGAAAAATAATTTTCATATATTGAATCTGTAGCGAACGAATTTTAACCTACTAAACTGTTTGCATTTTCAGCCTAATCGTTGTTTATAAATTTCAAAATGTCAACATACTAAATGATAGGTAACCCACCGGGTTGGTCTAGAGGTGAAGTCGTCGCCAAAATCAGCTGTTTAACAGCTGATTTTCGGAGACGAAGGTTCCTGGTTCAAATCCTAGTAAAAGTAGTTACTTTTATACGGATTTGAATACTAGACAGTGGTTACCGGTGTACTTTGATGGTTGGGGTTCAATTAACCATATTCTCTCAGGAATGGTCGGCCTGGGTCTGTACAAGACTACACTTCATTTACACGCCAAACACATCATCCTCATCTCATTGGGTCATGGGGTTGCTTATTGTTCTGAATTGAACAGATTGAAACGTACACACATTAGGAATTGAAAAAAAAATAATCAAATGGTTTTGAAAAATAATTTTCATATTTTGAATCTGTAGCGAACGAATTTTAACCTACTAAACTGTTTACATTTTCAGCCTAATCGTTGTTTATAAATTTCAAAATGTCAACATACTATTTTTTATTCCTAATTTGTGTACGTTGCAATCTGTTCAATTTAGAACAATAAGCAACCCCATGACCCAATGAGATGAGGATGATGTGTATGGCGTGTAAATGAAGTGTAGTCTTGTACAGACCCAGGCCGACCATTCCTGAGAGAGTATGGTTAATTGAACCCCAACCATCAAAGTACACCGGTAACCATTGTCTAGTATTCAAATCCGTTGAGGAGTAACTTTACTCCACACAAGCTGGATTCCAAATTTGCTGAATACGAATTTTATTCCCCACTAGGAATCGACAAATTTGCTGTGATTAAATAGACTCAATATTGTTAAACAAATTCTCTTTAATAATTTTGATTATTCTCACAACATTTCATTAGTGTTTGTTTCATTTCACATGTTTTAAATTTTGTTACTTTTACATTTTAGATACTTTAACAAAACGTGTCCCATATGTATTAAATTTTACTGTTTCTTTAAACTGTCATTTTAAATTATAATGTCCCGTCTTTAATTGTATGTTTTAAGTTAAACTTTTATTTGTCATGTGGCCCGTCCATCTTCTTCGATGTTCGGAACCACACTACTTTTTCTTTACAAAATTCTCAGTTCTTATTTTTCATAGTTTCCTAGCAACCATATAAATAACTCTTTTCAATATTTTCTGGTAATATAAATTTTTTTTTTTTTTTTTTTATTCCTAATTTGTGTACGTTGCAATCTGTTCAATTTAGAACAATAAGCAACCCCATGACCCAATGAGATGAGGATGATGTGTATGGCGTGTAAATGAAGTGTAGTCTTGTACAGACCCAGGCCGACCATTCCTGAGAGAGTATGGTTAATTGAACCCCAACCATCAAAGTACACCGGTAACCATTGTCTAGTATTCAAATCCGTATAAAAGTAACTACCTTTACTAGGATTTGAACCAGGAACCTTCGTCTCCGAAAATCAGCTGTTAAACAGCTGATTTTGGCGACGACTTTACCTCTAGACCAACCCGGTGGGTGTCAACTTGCTAAATGATAGGTAACAATTTAAAATTCAATCATGTAATTTAGTTACAGAATAACAAGACATCAATAGTAAACATTAATAATTTTTATAAAAACAAAATCTAGTGAGACTTAAAAATAGTAATTTTGGAGATGTTTTCATTCCTATTCGTTTAAACCAAGTTTAAATTCAATTCAATTAACAAGCAGTTTATGAAATCATAATTTTCTGAGAGACGCATAATTTATTTAAGTGTTTTGACGCTCAATCAGGTTTTTATAAATAATAACTTCTGTTAAATAATTTTTAATTCTTTATAACTTTCAATTTCTAATACCTAATATTTTAATATTTTAGTCGATTATAATGCAAATTTATTATTCATATTCTTGTTTTAGTTATAATTTATCCTTTAATCATTTTATGTTTTAATGTTTACATGAGTTTTTATTTTTTGAAGTTTATACTTTCATTTATCAGTTTTCCTAATGATTTATTAATTTTTATGCGTAATTATTTTTTATATCCCCACCGGGTTGGTCTAGAGGTAAAGTCGTCGCCAAAATCAGCTGTTTAACAGCTGATTTTCGGAGACAAAGGTTTCTGGTTCAAATCCTAGTAAAGGTAGTTACTTTTATACGGATTGTAATGCTAGACAGTGGTTACCGGTGTACTTTGATGGTTGGGGTTTAATTAACCATACTTTCTCAGGAATGGTCGGCCTGAGTCTGTACAAGACTACACGTCATACATATCATCCTCATCTCATTGGGTCATGGGGTTGCTTATTGTTCTGAATTGAACAGATTGCAACGTACACAAATTAGGAATAAAAAAAAAATTGTTATATAAGAAACTGTATTACAATTGATTAATTTTATAAAATTTTGAAGCAATAATTCATTGTGACAGAAATTCTAAAGAAAGAGATAACTAATAATATACTAAGTATAAATATAAGACAAATAAGTCAATAAATAACACTTAGAATCCAAGTTATTATGAACATTATTTTAATTATAGCAAAACTAAAATAACTTTTAAGATCTTTGAGCAATAAATATTTAAAATATCCTTTGTGTGTAGGGACACACCACAAATATTTGACATTTCCCTTGGGTGGAATATTTACAACACACAAATCATTAAAAATTAATTAGATGTTAAAATTAACAGAAAAGTGATATGATATTCAGAAATCCTGGGAGATAATTCTAATGTTATTGAGTCTTAATAGTCATCGCATTAGGTGATTCATAACAAACGCCTATCGACTTTTTCTTTCAAAAACAGCTGTAGTATGAATTCCAGATAATATATATAAAATAGACATCGATTCAATATAAATTTTATTTCAATTAAAGGTTAAATTTAAATTAAATTAAATCTACAGTATATGTAAATAGTAATCATTAAGTGACTCACACAATGACTAATTAACGCGCAATCCAAACATACGAACTGAGAATTTGAAAATTAAGTAATTTTCATTCTTTTTAGATCGTAGATACTGAATAAAATATGAATTTATAATCAGGTATCCTGTAGTTAAGGATGGAACAAACAAGAAGTTGTATCAAAAAACTGAATACGATCGTGTAGGATAAAAAAATTACACGGAAAACCTACGAAGAATGTTTTAACACCATGGTGAGTATTGTGATGAAGTGTAGGGTTAAAGTTTGGATGTTTAACTTAAAGAACGAGAATAGAATTATTGCCAAGGATATGGAATTCCGAAGGCGAGACTGTACAATCTGTACTTGTTTATTCTACAAAAGTCTGTTTTTATTTTGTCTTGCCCTACAGCCGATGTAATTAGGGAAGGCAAGTAGTGCCAATATTTTCATACCGATTTTTATAAATTGAATTTTCGTTGGAAATTCATGTTTTCACGTCCCTTGAACAAAAAAAACCTGTTTTTACCGATTGGTTTATGTGTGTGTGTGTGTGTGCGCGCGCGCGCGCGCGCGTGCGCGCGGAATAACGTACAAAGTTGAATCTTTAAAATTAAGTTACGTGCCAAAAGAAGACCCGTTACGAACGTTTTCATCAAAATCGGTCCACCAGAAGTAATTGTTCATTCGAGCAATTTTTCATTTCTTTGCGATTTTTACCAAAATGCCTCCTACAATTTACTGTAAAATCACCACATTTACGATATTTTTTGATGCTCAACAAAATAAAGTAAGCAACACGTCTGCTTGAAGAAAGACAACGCATCAAGTACGGTCACTTGTGAAGAATGGAGAAAGGCTGTTTACCACAGAAGATTTTGTTATAAGTCCAGTTAGACGGTGGAAGCGAGGATAAATCAGGAATGACTGGATGGATGGTATCATGAGAGCTATGGAGTGGAGGGATACAAATAAAGACGTCTTCAATAGAAATGTATGGTGTTCTGGGTTGCCGTAAATGCCCTAGTGCTGCAGAACAGCCGCTATAATAATAATTATTTTATTTTTGATGGCCTCCACTGACCCTTTACAGCCATTCCAACCTCCACGAAAGGAACTAATAGGGAAGCGGGGACGACCTACTGAGCTAAAGAAGTGCAGCAACAGGTAGAAATCCTTGAAACACTGCACTTATCTATCGGGATGTAAATCCAGAGAACGTCAAAAGAAAAACACTTAACTAACTAAATGTGTCTATAAGCCTATAAAGCTTATAAAGCTAGAAAGCATTTGACAATCTGGACTGGAGTAAAATGTTTAAAACTTTGAAAAGGCTAGGAATTAAATACAAAGAAAGGAAAGTTATCTACAGTCTGTATAAGAATCAAACGGCTGTTTTGAGAATCGAGGGGTACGAAAAAGAGGCTGCTGTAAGAAAAGGTGTACGACAAGGTTGTTCTTTGTCACCACTACTTTTTAACTTGTATATAGAAGAGGCTATAAATGAAGTGAAGGAGAAATTTGACGTAGGAATAAAAATTCAAGGAGAAGCAATAAAAATGTTGAGATTCGCCGATGATATAGTAGTATTAGCCGAGGCAAAGAATGAACTAGAGGATGCCTTAAATGGAATGGATGAGATCTTGAGGAAGGATTACTTCATGAAAATTAATAAGAACAAAACGAAAGTGTTGTGCAGCAGCAAGAGTGGTTTAGAAGAGATGGGAAATTTAAAAGTAGGCAACGAAAACATACAGGAAGTTGGGGAATTCTGCTATCTAGGGAGTAAAATAACAAAGGATGGTAGAAGCACGAGTGATATCAAGAGTAGAATTGCTCAAGCTAGAAAAGCCTTTGAAATGAAAAACAGCTTACTGACTACAAACATTGATTTACAGATTAGGAAAAATTTCTTAAAACATTATGTTTGGAGTGTAGCATTATACGGAAGTGAAACGTGGGTGATAGGGGCTGTAGAACGGAAGAGGATAGAAGCTTTTGAAATGTGGTGTTATAGGAAAATGTTAAAGATTAGGTGGGTGGACAAAATAAGTAATTTAGAGGTTCTTAGGCGAGTGGATGAAAAAAGAAGTATATGGAAGCATCTTACCAAAAGAAGGGATAGGCTAGTGGGGCATATCCTAAGACATCCAGGTATTGGGCTATCAATAATGGAGGGTAACATTGAGGGAGTAAATTGTAGAGGGAGGCAAAGATTAGAATATATAAAGCAAATTAGAAAAGATGTAGGGTGTTACAGGTATGTAGATATGAAACGACTTGCGCAAGATAGAACAGGTTGGAGAACTGCATCAAACCAGTCGAGAGACTGATGACAAAAAAAAAAGAAGCCTATAAGTAAATTTGTTCAGGGATTGGCAACGATACCACACCTACAGAGTGGAAAAATAACAAGTAGAAAGAATAAAAACACTTCCAACAAGAAAAACAAACAAGCTAACTGCCAAGTAAAAGAAAAACAATTATCAATACAGGAGTCCTACATGACTTAATAACGCTGGTAGGCTACTCAGTTCGCCTACCAACTTGTCATAATTACGACTGTCCCAACTGGATCATAAACTGGAACATAATACAATTTTCCTCTTAAACTATGATACCTATTGAATATAACAACCCCTCAACTATCAACAACATTCATAATTCGAACACATCTCGCCAGGGGAGATATTCGAGTCTTCACCTTATAGTCTAAGAGCCTGTCCCTCTGGAGTTAACATATGGCACCATGTACACTACAAGCGCAATATAATAATAATAGTAATAATATTTAGAATTTGTCTACATAACTAATATTTGATATATTTTGTTCCAGGTGATTATTACTGTCATTTTAGCAATTGCTTCCGCCAGGATTAATACTGGATATAACAACGATATAAGATTACCTCGAGTTCTTCCAGCTTCCCCAATTCCTCCACCTTATTTAATCCGATATTTGCATCATATCAAAGATGGCCAATCCCTTATTGTTGATAGATATGCCCAAAATAACCCATATACTTATGGTAATGTACATAACGTAAACTACGAATCAAATCCACAGATGCTATTGCCAAATAATGGATATAATTCTCTTATTCCATACAGACCAATCGGTGATAATCAAATGTTTCCAACTTATGCTCCGGCTTACCAAAATTATTTTTCTGAAATGAGTGTTTATCATCCACTTTACAGTGTTAATAATTTAGATCCACTCTATATCTATTCATACCATCCATATCCCAATAACAGGAAATCATTTCTTTAGTCCAATTGTTTAAATCAGTCAGGGCTAAATAAATAAAAAATCTATTTACTAAATTATTTATTATATTAAAGTAGTAACCACTTATTCCGTATTAATATGGGCTGAGAATTGCTCAAGTTATTGAAAGTCCGGATTTTACCGAATTGACATATAATTTGGGTACAATTAATTAAAACGACAAATTTGTATTAAAATAAAACCTATTTTATTCATCTTGATAAAGTTCATTGATTGATCGTGTTTTTGTGAAAGGAATTGAATAGCATCCTCCGGATTTTAATATTATTTTATTTAACATAAAAGTTACAAAAATATTACTTTATTTTACAAAAAAAGTAACAATGCAGAGAAATGCATTGATGGATGTTGATCGTTACGAATTACTGTGGCCAACCGTGATATTCCGAAATCAATTCGACTGACTCTCGTCCTTCAGAAAATGCTTTTTACCAACGGGAAATTGTACTGGCACCCAAAGAGTCTTCCGTATTCTCACTTTTCATCTCTTTCACGGTATCAACAGCCGATAAACCGCAGCAAACACAACAGGGAATCGGATATCGTTGTTTTTTTTAAGTCTGCACTCATAGCAAAAAAAACCGAAGGGAACCTCAAAATATGGCTGCTGAACGCTTACTAATGAACGAAATCATTCGGGGTAACTGGTCATGCTGTTTAACGAGTTAAAATGTGCATCTAAGCGGGTTCAAACTTGCCCAGTAGCGTCAATTGATCGTACGAACGTCACTCCAGTTTGTTTGGGAACCCTTTGAGTATTATTCTTGATCTTTTTGTGATAAAAATTTTATATGTATGATTTAAGGAATATTCCATATTTTATATCAATCACCGGAATTTTATTTTAGTCCAATTTATTCTTAAATTTTCGATAAAACTGTAAAAGGTTGTGAAGGAAAGTAGAAATGTCTAGTATGGAGAACAGAATAAAAGCTAAAGTGGATTCTAAGGGACTCTTAAAATTATTCGAAAAAATATTTAGGAAAATTGAATATATTAGGATACAGTTAAAAAATCGTTAATACTTAAACTATGTTTATTTTAATGGCTACCATATTATAGCCACGCCCACATATTTATCTCAGCCAATCAGAACCTATCATATCCCACCCTTCCAATATTATAACCAATCACTTTTTCTTCACCTTAAAAATTTTAGCATCATTAAACGAATATAATGAAGAGGATCTGACGGCATAGCACATTCTTTATCTAATACAAGAAGGCCACATGGATGAATCTACAATTTTAATTTCTTCTTCATCGAAATGTTAATAAGTTATTTATTCAAAGGTCATCTCAAAATCAGTCATTATCTGAGAATTTAAATGTCTTCTGTTATTATAAGTGTTTAAAGAACGATACTGTGATAATTATGATGATGATAATAGAAGTGTAAATGACAGTTATTAGTGATAATGATAAAAATATCTAAGGACAGTAATTTTATTGTTGCTATTTGTAAACCTTTCATATTTTATATTATTAATGCAACAATTTTGTTCTGTGTTATTAACACTATTAAAATATTTCAAATAAGACAGATGAGTGTTCATTTACAAAGTATAATATACATTATTTTTGTGGTCAATTAACACTGTTAATTTTATCCACAAACATTGCAGATTATAAGAGTCATCAAAATGAGTAAGTTCTCTACTGAACTTCTTCGTTAATTTTGTGCATCTCAGAGTAACCATACCGTACTGAACCTTAAAAATTCTATATTCTAAAAACGATGGATTCGTGTTGAAGGTTAAGTGTTACTTTTCACAACTGACTATTGGCTAAGATTGAAAAATCATTAGCAAATGTTAGTTATTATGCAGTGTTTATGGAGAAATTGGATGTGTTGGTATACTTTAAGAGGGGTGACGGATCTGCAAAGGGGAACTACTGCGAATCAGTGATTGCTATTCAGGTGAAATAGCTGAATAGCCTCTTCATCTACTTTCTGAATATTATCGTGATTTATTTCTCACACAAAATAAGTATAATTTTTCTGTAGTATTTGTTTTTTGTTTTACAATAAATGAAGAAGTGTCATGTAAAATAGTACATAAAATTATTTTATCTGCTTAGAGCGGAGCATTTCTAAATGTTTTAAATAGCCCTTGTAATGGTCTTAATTTATAGACAGACAATGCAACCCGTCAAAGATCAACCGCCATACAATTCACAAAGTATTAAGCGGTATAGGAGATCAACGATGGTCCATCTAGGAAACCCACAACCTCTGAGAGGCCATAACCAACGAGCGGGTGCGGTGTGTTCCGCAGAGCTTCCCACTCCGCTCAGTACTCGTGTCGGTAAAACCGCGTTGGACGAGTAGCTACCGAGATCATAACAATGCCATAACAAAGAAGCACCGGAAGTCGCTCTACCACACGTTTCGAGCGGCTGCGCCCGTCGCCCGAAACGAAGGGTAGCAGTACCGCCCGTTTTAAGAGGTACATCCTGTATGGTTTAGGGCGTACTTGCGTAATTTATCAGTTTCGGCCAGTGTAGTCGGTCACGTTGGATTGGTCACCGTCGGGAAAAATCTCTCCCCATGTTGGCCGAGTTCCCTCAGCCCCGTGATGGGTAACGGTCGAAGTCATCGCGCCACTACTTCCGAAGAAGGTGTCGTATGCCACTCTCCCACACTTGCACATTACGAGCGGCTGCATTCTCCAGGTGCTTCCGAAGAGCTAGGTGGAACCCAGAAAACGGTTGAAGAATGGCGACACCGTTCGTTTTAATAATCTTAATATAAAGTAATAAATGTCCAAGTGAAGAGTTAGACGGGTGGCCGCCGTTAATCTTCCACCGCGAGCGGTTTGCCTTTGCAACGGAGATATCACCGGCAAATACACACCTAGCTCTCCCCACCCACCCCCGAACAGTGAAGAGTTTGCGGCGGTTCAACCAGCCTATTGCACCTGCATATCCTCTACTTCTACTTCTTTACTTCTTTTGTTCATCTGCGTTCATCTACTTCTTTTTTATTTGCGGTGTCACACAGTAGTTTTGTGTGAGTGTATTTTCCATACCGTGTAAAATATTTTACACGCAGTAACTTACCTCCTGTGTATTTGTGTATTTTACATTTTTTTTACTCTTGGAAATCTCAAGGATACTTATTATTTACCGTATTTCCTTGATTCTAAGAAGCACCTTTTTTCATAATTTGATACCTCGAAAAGCGTAGTGCGTCTTGCATTCAACGATGTCTTCCAGTCACATTCACTTAATATCTTTGTACCGGTATATTAGCACTCAAAACTACGTATGTGACATCTACTATGCATGATAAGATAAAATAAATTATCTTTTAAAATTAAAATTAAATAAAATTTATAAATAATTATCGGAATTCGTAGAAGCGACACGCACATAAACGCAATCTTTGATTTTGAAACGCAGCTTGTGAATTTCCAGTGCCATGTTATTAATTAACGAACTGAAAATATCGGCACTCTTTTTCAGATTGGTAATACAGACGAAACTCCAGTCTATTTTGAAATGCCTAGAAACTACACGGTTGCTGTAAAAGGTGCCAAAGAATTGCAATAGAAAAATATTGGGTAAGAGAAGCTGGGAATAACAGATAATTATGTTATGTATAACAGCCGATGGAAACAAACTTCCCCTTGTTCATTTTCTTTGTTTATTTAACGTCGCATTAAATACTATGGTCATTCTTGTTCCTCATTGTTTGAAAATAAAAAAGTGATTCAAGAAGTTATTATTTCTATTAATATCGTGTTACATTTAATTCTGTTTCATCACCCATTTCAGGTAATAAAATTTCACTTTATATCAGAAATAAAATTCTGATGATTTTTTTGGTTTCATTTTTTTCGAAATCTGTACTCTCAAAATAAGCTGTGTCTTAGATTTGAGGACGTCTTAGAATCCAGGATGTACGGTAATATACTAGTTTTTCTCGACTTTTTACAACTCTTCGCCTATTTTTGAAACCACAAGCCGCCACGGCTGCGAATATGGGACGGCACAAATATATAGCAGAAACCTTGTTTTACAGTGAAATAAAAATAATTTGAAAATAAATGGTTTTAGATTAAAAAAATGTTTGATATTCATCGGGATAAAGTAGAGGAGCACAAAGATTTTGATAAAATCAATGACTTATTGCTAGTAAATTGAAAATTTTGTATTGCTTAAACCGTAAAACTTAATTTTATGAATAAATTTATTAGCTTATATTGTATACACTGTAGGCCAACCAATAGAGAAGAATTTAATTGTATGCTAACAGTATTAATCAATTAAGTTAATAGTTCTTTTATTACCAGAACGTTAAATTTATTATTTCACATAAAACCCCTATTGTTAGACTACACCAAAATTGCTATATAATTTTCATTTAGTCATCTATTATTATAAACAATTTTATTGTTTACCAAAATTAATTAATCCAGCAAGTGAACTTTGTTCATTTGAAAATTGTTAAATTTTGAAAATTGATAATTAGGTAACAAAATAACCTGTTCTTTACCGAATTTAAGTAATTTCAAATTATGTTTTATTTTAAAAATGAGTCGAGGTATCCATAAATATACTATTTTTGTTTGTTTTGAAGTTGACATTATTTTTACACAAATTTTCTCATAATTAAATTTTCTACAAGTTTTATTTAAAATCATTATGTGTTTATTGCCTATTTAACGAAGTTATTGTTCGACAAACATTTTAAAAAAAGCAATGGTTTTGACCCCTATTTATTTCAGTTTTATCTAATATTTCTCAAACGCTACTAAAGGTATAGTTTTGAAACCTATTTTAATCGCATTCTCAGGTCAAAAACCATAAGAATCCACTATTTTTGACTCTTAATTAACGCCCTAAAGATTTCATTACGAACTTATGAGCCGATATCCGAGTAAAATCTTTCATTAAGTAACACGCTACGGAAGAATGTCCGGATTTATGTTTATATGAACTTTTTTCTTATTTTTTGTTGTAGATTCATGTCCCGAAGTATTTCCGTTTATTTTTTTTTAATCACTCTATAGAGTGATTCACGAATTTTTACCGGCTCTTTCTGAGCCCACTCTACAGGCCAAAAGAAAGAAAAAACTTTAAATAATTATATTTCCTAAAACGCTTTGGTATTGATTTGCAGCTAGCGAAAGATTTCGCCCGGGATTCAGTACCCTCGGTGAAATGTCGACTTGCTGAAATTCTGAAAAGGTAAATAAAGGGGCGAATTCAGTTGTTTCTTATGGTTTTAAACCTGAAAAATCAAATAAAACAGATCACACAACTGTATATTTCCTGTTTTTTAAGATATTCGACGTAAAACAGAAATAACTGTGCCTAAAAACACGTTTTTTTAGGTTTGAACTACAATAACTTTGTTAGACTAATAAAATACATAAAAATTAAAACAACCAAAACTTGTAAAAAATTTAATTCTGAACAAATTGGTATAAAATAAAGCAAGAAACGACTAAATACAAACTGAAAATTATATACCTTCATTTCATTCACCACAGGGTCCAGTTGTATAGTAAAATTCATTGCTCTCAGAGGAGATAACTCTGACTAGTGTCTTTTACACCGTTCTTAAATGCTTCAGTCATATAATTGGCTGACCAAGTGATAAAGAATAGAACTATTTTTGTAGCCCTAGAACTAGCAGATCGAGTGCAAATTATTTAACACTCCACCTGTCTGTTACGGGAATTTTATATTAGTATAGAAATATAGAAAGGGAAATTTACTGTTACCCTTTTCTTCCCGTTACCGATTTATTTTCCACATACTTTTCATATTTTGTTACTTTTGGTGATTATCTCTTTCTTACTCGTTGAATTTTACCATCCCTTTCTTGCTTATACATCTTTATCATCAATTCTACAATTCTTTTATTTTTCACGCTATTTACATACTTCATCATTATTAATTAAATATTTAATTTGTTTAAAGTCACATAAATCAAATTCATAAATAAATAATTCGGTAAAGTCACTGAAAATAATAATAAAAATATATATTTAGCTATTTTAAATCGTATTTGACGTCAAACTTTAAAATTAAAATTTCAGCCTAATATATATTTGAACAATATAACAATAGTACAAGAATGTATTTTTCTTCTTAAAATGTAATGCATTGCATTAAAATAAATGACTCGTGTATTGATCTTGACAATGTAGAAAAATTGTAAAAAGTTTTTTGTTTTCGATATTACAATACTACATTTATCAGTGTGCGTCATCATTTATTAAACTCCCCCTCTCTCTCACTCTTTTGATCGTGTGCATGTTTGTCTTTTCTAATAAATGTGCAAAATACAATACCTTTTGTAGCGTACATTATTATGTTGAACATAATAGACCATTTATAAGTTAATTTATATTAAAATTATTCCTAGCAACCCAACGTTCGCTGCGTTTCAGAACTAACTAAACATAAAAAGATAAATTAGCCTATTACATAACCTTACAAGTTGAACACCGAATCACTTTGTACATATAAAACCAATTAGTACTGGAAACAGGAATATTGTTGACATTAATATGATTCAGCAATGAAAGAGGAGAAATGCGACTCGACATATATGCATACGTGTGATAAGAAAAAAATCTGGTGTGAAACACTCACACAACTTTCTCTTGCCAATGCAAATAATTAAAAATATAACCTAACATTAGTAATAAAATATTAGAAATAAACAAAAAACTAACCTCAATAAATATAACTTAATTTTAATCATATATGAAAGACGCAAAATGAAAATCAACCTCAGTTTAACTTTAAAATACGGAAAATCACTCTTTCACGCTAAACTAGGCTCTGTAGAGAAAAATGCTTTAAATAAAAGTTGTAAATCTTTTAACTTTCTATAAATTTTATTATATACGCTTTTGTCGTAAAATGCATAGCTAAGGCCGAAATCTTAAAAAAATCAATTTTTACACGTTTTCGTGAGAAAAAAACAGAAAATCGCTAATTACCGCTAAACTAAACGTTTTACAAAAAAATGTTCGAAATAAAAGCTGTAGAATTTTAAATTCTCTACATTTTTTATTATATAAATTTTTGCGCTATAATATATGTTAAAGCCGTAATCTTAAAAAAACACTTTATTTACGTAAAAACAGCCTCACTAAGAATTTCAGCAAACATGGCGCCTACCCTATCTTGTAGAAAATAAAAAATTGAGTAAACCAGGCGATTTTAAAAAAAAATCATAGGACCAGTTTTTGAGAAAATCGCAAAAAAGTGAAAAATTACACGAATAAACTACTACTCCCGGTAGACCGATTTTGATGAAAATGATCGTGTCGGGTCCGGTAGTGGTATGTAACATAAGTTTCAAGTTTCAAGTTCGTACAATGTTCCGTTCTTGAGATATTTTGTGTATACACACACACACACACACACACACAGACCAATCGCTAAAAACATGTTTTTTTGGGTTCAGGGGGTCTGAAAACGTAAAGATCCGGTGAAAACTCGATTTCGAAAAATTGACATGAAAACAATTCTTTCTTCCTATATGATATAGGAAAGAGAAAGTAAAAATAGAATAAAAACTTTTCTTAAAAAAATGTTACAATCTTATGTTTTTTAAAAAGCTCAATCTTACAAACAGTGAAAGATTTTTTTTTGAAAATCGTGCAAGCCATTTAGGTTCCACGAAGAGCAAAATCAGAAAACGAATGAACTGATGAAATGAGGGAAGCCTACAGTAAAATATGTTGAGTGTGAGATTGTTGTTTAGGTCATCAGCCGAAAGGCTGCTTTGAACCTGTAGAGGTTTTACTAAGTAAAACGAGGAGTGAGGTGGTTTACCATTGCCTTCCTCACTGAGTGGAAAAGTACGCTTATCAGCATGCCGGGTCCTCTGAAAAGCACATATTTTCCACTCTACAAATGACACCTTCACTTCATTCACCACAGGGTCTGGCTGTATAATAAAATTCATTACTTTCAGAGGAGATAACTCTGATTAGTGTCTTTTACACCTCTACCTCTTCTGTTCTTAAATGATTCAGTCATTTAATTAGCTGACCATGTGATAAGAAACAGAACTATTTATTTTAGCCCTGGAACAAACAGATTGAATGTAAATAACTTGACACTCCACCTGTCTGTTATGGGCAGAGTGTGAGATTATGGACTGCAAAAAGAGTTTCTAGAAATTTCTAAAGATTGTTGTTAAGATCATTAGCCTTAAGGCTAGTTTAAACCTCTAGAGGCTTAGCTAAGTAAAACGAGGAGCCAGGTGGTTTACCATTATCTTCCTCACTGAGTGGAAAATATGCTTATCAGCATGCCTGGCCCTCCAAAAATCATCTACTTTCCACCCTGAAAATGTTACCTTCACTTCATTCACCACAGGGTCTGGATGTATAATGAAATTCATTACTTTCAGAGGAGATAACTCTGACTAGTCTCTTTTTCACCTCTACCTCTTCTGTTCTTTCAATGCTTCAGTCCTATAATTAGCTGACCATATGATAAGAAACAGAACTATTTTTGTAGCCCTGGAACTAGCAAATCGAATGCAAATAATTTATAACACTCCACTGCCTGTTATGGGTATATTTTAGTTGTAATTTACGTGATCTAAAGTGATCTTCTACGAAAAAAACTTATAATTATTGTTTATCACATCTATTGAAAACTTTTACATATGTTTTGTATATTGTTTTATTATTAGTAGGCCCTATATAAGTATTATTTATTATTCAATATTTTTTTATTTATTTATCATCCACAGAATAGATCACGCCATTCATTAAAAAAAAACTACATTGTATAAGAGGAAAAATTCATTATTTTTACGATGATTATTTTGTTCCGTCATGATTTCCTTATCAACATTTTATTTTATTCACAAAAAGCTTTCTACAAGTAATTTATTCACTGTTTTATTTTATAACATCTATTGATTTTTTTATTTGAAGGTACATGAGAATTCAGTCAAATCATTATGGGTAAAATTGATTCTGAAGGATCATTGAATTAAAATTTAAGGTATGCCCTAAACCTATGTCTTGTAATCTTAATTTAAGTACTTCTATAACTATTTAAGATTAACTCTATCAGTATGTTTTAATAAGATCTTCAAATCGTTGGTAAAGAGTTTTAATCTACTAACTCAATTTTTAGACCGAAATCTGATGTTTGTACCACTGGAAAAATAACCACCGGGTTGGTCTAGAGATAAAGTCGTCACCGCGAATCAGCTGTTTAACAAGTGATTTTCGGAGACGAAGGCTCCTGGTTCAAATCCTAGTAAAGGAAGTTACTTTTATACGGATTTGAATTTTAGACAGGGGTTACTGGTTACTTTGATGGTTGGGGTTCAATTAATCATACTCTGTCAGAAATTATGAACCTGAGTCTGTACAAGACTACACCTAATTCACACGTCGTATACCGGGTGTCCATTAAGTCTGGAAACGGCTAAATTATAGAAAAGTGAGCGTGACTAAGTGACCAGAATGACTTTAATTGCTTGTTGCACCAAAAAAACTATTGTGGGTGATATTTGAAATTTTTGTCCGCCATATTGGATTTAACTTTTTTAATTTAAATAGGATGATGGTCATATGATACATGATTTTGATGTAAAATTTCAAAATAAAATCAATGGTGAAAACCGGAAATCGATATCTTTTTTCGTTTTTGAGATATTACCATTCAACTATCCAGAGGAGCAATTGAATGGCCTCCGAGATCACCAGATTTGAGTCCATCAGACTACTTCTTTTGGGGATACTTAAAAAAACAAAGTTTACAGAACGAAACCCAACAGTCTGCATGAACTCAAACAAAGAGTTCTAAATGAATCTGCTGGAATCCCAAGGGAATTCATTCGTAATTCTGTAACTAGTTTTTACGCACGTACATCATATTGTCAATAAGTAGGAGGAGGCCACTTTGAACAACTACTCTGGTCAAGAAACATTTGGTAATTTTATTTTCAATTATGTAACTCATTTTCACTATACGTTCCTTAACATTTACAAAAATAACAATAAGTATTAACTAGTAACAAACTAAATACTGTAGTTTTATAATGCAATAAATCAGCCGTTAAATTGTTTTTCCGTATTTCTTAATGACAATAATTTCCTATTTGTGAATGAGTGGAGATATTTAAAAACTTATTATTTTCAATAATCTTATGTGTAGTCGTTCACTTGCTACCTAAATTGTCTATGTAGGCTCAAAGACGGAGGAGGGAGGAATGGCCGTTCTGCCCCGATCTGGATAGTTGAATGGTAATATCTCAAAAACGAAAAAAGATATAGATTTCCGGTTTTCACCATTGAATTTATTTTGAAATTTTAGATCGAAATCATGTATCATATGACCATCATCCTATTTAAATTAGAAAGTTAAATCCAATATGGCGGATACAAGATGGCGAACAAAAATTTCAAATATCACCCAGAATAGTTTTTTTGGTGCAACAAGCAATTAAAGTCATTCTGGTCACTTAGTCACGCTCTTTTTTCTATAATTTAGCCGTTTCCAGACTTAATGGACACCCGGTACCTATATCACTCTGTTGGTGAGCCAGGAAATGATATTCAGCTAAGTACGGGTGTAGCGAAAAGCTGTGAAAGTTTAAATACCTGTGAGTCATCTTTGATAGGAGTGGAATAAGTGCAGTAAACAGCAAGATTTCGCAAGGGCGAAGGGTTATAGGGCAGTTAAATCTGTCCTTTAGAACGATAAAATATGGAAGGAGACGAAGAATAATATTAAATACGTTATCATGGAGAAGTGTGGGAACTGTAAGAAGAGGCAGAAAGATCGCCTAAAAGCGGTGGAAATGGATTTCTGGAGGCGGAGCTGTAGTGTGCCGCGGATCGATCGAATTCCAAATTCCGAAGTTATGAGAAGAATTGGCATTCAAGGAAATATCATGGATACCATATACCGGAAGCCATTAACCCTTTATCGGGCAGTAAGCCTACTACGGGGAAAAATATACATGTTGTAAATTGTTAACCCTTTATAGGTCTTTGGTAAGTATACTTACCACAGGCAATAAGGTCAAGTTTATTTAAGAATAAGCTATGCAGTTCAAATCTATTGGCATTTTATGGTTTTAAAGATGTTCTCTGGTAAGTAGGCTATCCACATATTGAAATTAGTGCGCAGCGACCGTTTGCTTCATGAGTTACACGAATGTGGTAACGATTCATACCAGCGTACACTACCATGTTGTTTTGTTGTTACTTTTGTACAGTGCTTAGAAAATTCCAGTTTTTTACGGGAAAGCAAGCATTCATGCTAATATAAAGTTAAGTTATTCGCCATATTTTTCTGTTATATAGGGCTACAAGTTGTTTTAATAAGCATTCTTACTACTAAATATTATATTATTCCCATTTCAATGAACATTCCTTGGTAAGTATACTTACTAGGGCTTGATATAAAAAAAAACTTATATATCTTACTGTTCTGGCACTAGAAATACATTATTCAAGTCCCTATAAAACAAAATTTAACATTTTACAACATGTATATTTTTCGCCGTTGTACTGCCCTATAAAGGGTTAAAACGGTTTGACCATTTGCAGAGGATGGAGGATGGTAAGTGGCCAAAGAGGATATAGCAGTGGACAACACCCGATAGAAGAAGGAGAGGTAGGCCGAAGATGATGTAGTCGAATGGTGTGCAGGAGGCAATGTCTTTCCGGCGGCTTTCCGATGGTGACTGGCAAGACAAAGAGAGGTGGTGCTTAGGAAGCGAGATACGGCTGGGCTGCAAATCCTCGCAAGAATATAATGTACATATCACCCTCATCTCATTAGCTTATAAGATTGCTTATTGTTCTAAATTAAACAGATTGCAACGTAGCCTACACATATTAGAAAGAAAAAAAAATTGGTGTGAACATTCACACGACTTTCTCTTGCCAATGCAAATAATGAACAATATAATCTAAAATTAGTAATAATGATGCAAAATGAAAATCAACCTTAGCTTGGTTTAATAATACGGAAAATCACTCATTCACGCTAAACTAGGCTCTGTAGAGAAAAATGCTTGAAAAAAGTTGTAGATCTTTTAATTTGCTATAAATTTGATTATATTCACTTTCGCCATAAATGCATACTAAGGCCAAAATCATTAAAAAAAAATTTGTTTTACAGATTTTCATTAAAAAAAACCAGAAAATCACTAATTACAACTAAACTAAGCGTTATACAAAACAATGTTTAGAATAAAAATTGTAGGCTTTTAGATTGTCGACAACTTTTATTTTACATTTTTGCCCTAAAAAGAGTATTAAGGCCGCAATTTAAGAAAAACCATTTTTTTTCTACGAGAGCACAGCCTCCCAAAGAATTTCAGCAGACATGGCGCCTATCCTATCCTGTAGAGCCTAAAAAATGTAGTAAATGAGGTGATTTTAAAAAAATGGTAAGAGCCGTTTTTGAAAATTTCAAAAAAGTAAAAAATTACACGAATAAACTACTACTTCCGGTTGACCGATTTGGCTGTAAATTTTCGTGTCTGGTCCGGTAGTAGTATCTAACTTAAGTTTCAAGTTTCAAGTTCGTACGATGTTCCGTTCTTGGATATTTTGTTCACACACATACACACACACACACACACACACCAAACGCTAAAAACATGTTTTTTGGGTTCAGGGGGTCTGAAAACGTGTATATCTGGTGAAAAATCGACATGAAAACAGTACTTTCCTTTCCATTAATACTCATATAGAAAAGAGAAAGTAAAAAGTTTTGTGTATTATTTGTCAAACCCAGATCCCGAACAAACCTGGAGTAGATGTTACAGTAGATTCAAGATTTTGTTAAAAAAATTGAAAACTTTATAAAAAATCTAAAGTAACATAAACGAAATGTAATAACAGTTTAATAACCTCAAGTTTGTTATTAAGCCTACAAGGAAAGCGAAATGCATATTAATTACTGTCAAAAGTGTGTTACGTGGTGCAAAAAATGTAATTAAAAACACAAAACAATAACCTTGATTTTAGTTATTAATGAATATCAATTTATTAAATACCAGATCGTCTGCGTACAACAAATTTAAATATTCAAATTTTTAATTACCTAAATTTCCTCTTTAGTAAGTTGTACGTAATTCATTAACATTTTTGTATTCATTTTGTAACAATATACGGGATACCAGTAATGTTTCGCGGTTACGTAAACGATGTTATAATTAGTCCAGCCAAAAAATTTCATTATTTAGGCTTTTGTGATTTGAAATTTAAATACTGTAGTCGTTCATTAGGCAAATAGCATTTCAATTACCATATTGCAAACACGTATGTCCTCTAATCTAAATTCAGAATAAACTCACCCAATTTTACATCAAAATTTTTATTATGGAATTAAAACTGTGTCTCTTTTTAAATTTTTAATGTGTACGTTTCAATATGTTCAATTTCGAACAATAAGCAACCCCATGAGCCAGTGAGACAAGGATGACGTGTAAATGAGGTGTGTTAATATGCAGACTCAGGCCGATAATTCCTGAAAAAGTATGGTTAATTGGACCCTAACTATCAAAGTACACCGGTAACGGTATGTTTCCATTTTACATTGTTTACTAATGATTAAACATAGGTTATATTTTTAAATATTTAAATAGGTAAGAGAAAGTCGTGTGAGTTGTTCCCATCAGATATTTTTACTTTATCCTTACCCTTTATGAATATATAGTGAAGGAAAGTATTGTTACCATGCGGACTTTTGAAATCGAGTTTTTACCGGATGTAGTATATGTTTACAGGCCCCCGATCCCAAAAAACCTGTTTTTAGCGACTTGCCTGTGTGTGAACAAATATCTCAAGAACGGAATATCTAATGAAGTTGAAACTTGGAACTTAAATTTGATAGCCTACCACTAGTTAACCCGACACCATCATTTTTATCAAAATCGGTTTACCAGGAGTAGTAGTTTATTCGTGTTATTTTGCACATTTTTGCGATTTTCTCAAAAACGGTTCCTAAGATATTTTAAAATCGCGTCATTTACTACAATTTTTTAGGCTCTACATGAGGGAAAGCGTCTGCTGAAATTCTTGAAAAGGCTTTTCTTTCGTACGAAAAAAATGTTTTTTTTAAGATTGCGGCCTTAAAATGCGTTTAAGCGCAAAAGTGTATATAATTACAGGTGTAGAACATTTAAAAACCTACAAATTTTAATTCCAGCGTTTTTTTTTCTACAACGCTTAGTTTAGCGTCAATTAGTGTTTTTTTGTATTTTGTTCAACTTAATCGGTAAAAAACATAGAATTTTTAAATATCTGGGTGTTTATATGCATTTTACGATAACAATGTATAATCAAAGTTATAGGAAATTAAAAGACCTAAAACTTTATTTCAAGAATTTTCTTGTTCAAAGCCTAGTTTGGCGTCAATTAATGATTTCCGCTATTTTTAAGTCCAAAGAGAGTGATTTTCATTTTACGATATTTATTCATGATTAAATTAGGTTATAGTTTTTATTTTTGTTTACTAATGAACTAATCATAGTTTACATTTTTCATCATTTACATTACGCACTCTGATATGTGTGAGTAAATTGGTAAACTCAATGCTATCGTTCCTCATTGTTGGCTACACGAACGTGACTGTTATGAATACATTAATCCCTTATTTTACGCGGGTGTTACGTTCCAGCGAAACTCCGCGTAAATTCAGACATTACTTACAATTTTTGTGGTTAGGTTCTAACGAAATATATTCCATTATAATGATAGATACGTATACTATAATATCTATCTCAGTTACATTTTAAAAAAATCTGGTGTGAAACACTCACACAACTTTCTCTTGCCAATGCAAATTTTGAACAATATAACCTAACATTAGTAATAAAACATTAAAAATAAACAAAAACTTACCTCGATAAACATAACCTTATTTTAATTATGAGTGAAAGATGCAAAATGAAAATCAACCTCAGTTTGGCTTTAAAATCGGAAAATCACTCTTTCACATTAAACTACTCTCTGTAGAAAAAATGCTCTTAATAAAACTTGTAGATCTTTCAATTCTATAAATTTTATTATAAACTTTTTTGTAATAAAATGCATACTAAGGCCGAAATCTTAAAAAAATCGACTTTTCACACGTTTTCGTGAGAAAAAAACAGAAAATCGCTAATTACCGCTAAACTAAGCGTTATACAAAAAAATGTTCGAAATAAAAGCTGTAGAATTTCAAATTATCTACATTTTTTATTATACACATTTTCGCGCTATAATACATATTAAAGCCGTAATTAAAATAAAAACACTTTTTTTACGTGAAAACAGCCTCACCAAGAATTTCAGCAAACATGGCGCCTACCCTATCTTGTAGAGAATAAAAAATTGAGTAACCCAGGCGATTTTTAAAAAAATCGTAGGACCAGTTTTTGAAAAAATCGCAAAAAAGTGAAAAATTATACGAATAAACTACTACTTCCGATTGACCGATTTTGATGAAAATGTTCGTGTCGGGTCCGGTAGTGGTGTGTAACTTAAGTTCCAAGTTTCAAGTTCGTACGATGTTCCGTTCTTGAGATATTTTGTACACACCCACACACACACACACACACACACACACACACACGTACACACGTACACACGTACACGTACACGTACACGTACAGAGAGAGAGAGAGAGAGAGAGAGAGAGAGAGAGAGAGAACAATCGCTAAAAACATGTTTTTTGGGTTCAGGGGTCTGAAAACGTATAGATCCGGTGAAAACTCGATTTCGAAAAATCGACATGAAAACAATACTGTGACACTTATTGCTAAGGTCCGTTTCGGGATCTAGGTTATTAAATAATTAATACACTAAAGTTTACAATTACAGATATTTATTTCACTAAAAGATTACAAAATAAATGATTAAACTAATTTTAATTAAATAACACAATAAATGATTTAATAATTCACTTTAAATAAATAACAAACAATAAATAACTTAATAACTTACTTAGCCTACTTACAATCACTTTTATAGATTACACTAACATACAACGCAAACTGAATTCACAAAACTACACATTAACTTTACAATACACTCACAACAAAGACAGTATAACAATCTTACTCGGATACGTAATCTGTTTACGCACCTCGATAATCACACGGCAAAGATCACACGAATACTGACTGACCGCGCTCGGGGGTCTCCTTTTATAATCATTCACAAAGATCGTTCCAGAACAAAGTAGTGAAATCTACTCAAGTACAAAAATAACTCTTTATTAATGAAAGCTAGAAAAATCTCTTTGTTAACAAGTCAACTATTGTAAATAGAAAACGTAAACAACCTGTCTCCCTCATAATAGCTGTACACAATACCTAAACTGTATGATAGTTAGGCAAGAGAAAGTAAAAATATTATCAGAACAATAATTTTAAACAAAATATTGCATTATAAAGTACTGACTGTAATTAAATCTTTAGAAGATATAGCAGGAAAGATAGGACTCAAAATATCGTATGAAAAAACTAAAATGATGAATTTAGGAGAGGACAAATTTAAACACATAATGATAAATGACAACAAAGTGGGATTAGTTGAGAAATTTAATTATCTGGGGGAAATAATCACAAAAAATAATAATGAGGCAATAAATTGACTGAAAGATCAGCCAAGATAAACAGCACCTATAAGATGGTGAAAAACACATATAAGAAAAAATGCCTCTCAATTCAATCTAAATTAAAACACTATAAAACAGTTGTCCAACCCAAAATTACATATTGCAGTGAGACCCTGTTTAAAATAAAATCCAAGATTAACACTGACAGAGTTGTCAAAAAGGAAAGAGAAATAGTGAGAACCTGCATAGGCAAGAGAAACAAAGTGGAAGGACACTGGAGACTTTTGCCCAATAGTGAAGTTTACAAAACTATTGATCCAGTAACTGAGACGATGAGGAAAAAGAGAATATCATACCTCGGTCACATATTGAGATATCCAGAAAATAGATATGTCAAACAGATATTGAATTTCTGTTGTGGACTCGCTCTCAAACCGGTATGGATGAGAGAAATAAATGAAGATCTGGAGGAGTTGGGATTAAAAATTGAAGACCTCCAAAATAAATCCGAAAAATTAAACATCATTAAAAGCTTTAAATTTGCACCTCCTCCAACTAAACAATATAAAACGAGTGTCGTATCAGATGACGTGAGACTGGCCCGATCACTTAGAATGAGGGCCTACTGGAAGAAGAGAAAACACCGTAAGAATAAATAAATGTTAAACTAACTTAAAGTGATCCAGTGTGGTCTTAAAAGTAAAAAAAAAAGTACTGACTGTTAAAACATCATAAACACAATACAGAACGTTTATTTTTTCACAAAAAAAACTTGTTACCGATATTTGTTTTTCATTGTGCAAAATTCGCCTCTCCTAGTTATACGGTGCTAAAGCAGCTTCCATTTCTTTTTTAAATATCCGACTTCGCTCGCTATTCGGATCTTTACTATAAATAATATCGATGATTTCCTTAGGCATTTTAAAAACTGTGTTTAATTATTTTAATGTCAATTTCTTCAATAAAACAGAATCCCTTTCTTCACATTCATCTTTGTCTGTGTTAGTTTTTTCTTAGATTAATTTAAAAATTCATTATCATTTAATTCAACATCATCTAGAAGAAACATTTCGTTTGCTATCTCATCTGCTTGTAAGTCATCCAGTCCTTCTTCCAGCAACTGTCCTATTGTGGTCATTTCTCCACAGTGACTAAAAATATTTTTTGCTAATAAAATTAAAGACTGCCCATAACAGACGGGTGGAGTGTCAAATTATTTACACTCAATCTGTTCGTTGCAGGGCTAAAATAAATAGTTCTGTTTCTTATCACAAGGTCAGCCAATTAAATGACTATATTATTTAAGAACGGAAGAGGTAGAGGTGTAAAAGACTCTAATCAGAGTTATCTCCTCTGAAAGACAGAAATTTCATTGTACAGCCAGACCCTGTGGTGAATGAAATGAAGGTGTCATTAACAGAGTGGAAAATATGTGATTTTCTGAGGTCCCGGCATGCTGATAAGCGTACTTTTCCATTCAGTGAGGAAGGCATGGTAAACCACCTCACTCCTCGTTTTACTTAGTAAAACCTCTACAGGTTCAAACCAGCCTTTCGGTTGATGACCTTAACAACAACATTAAAGAAACCGATCAGCTTTTGCACTACGTGTAATCTCCGAATATGTACTGATACCGCGTATAACCAAATTTTCTTCGTGTATATTAAGTACTCGTGACACTTTAAATTGATCGCGTATAACCAGAACGGCGTAAAAAATTTCGCAAGAAATTAGGGACTACTGTAGTATGCCATGAAAATAGGACTTGTGTGAGTAAAATTTAGTACTGCTGGAAGATTAGAGAAGAGTTTATGCGTTTTCCAACCATTCATTACTTAGATAATTCAGAACAAGTTTAAGTAAAAAACAAAAGAAATAGGTAATTATAGTTACTCAATTCTGGACGGAGTTGTTTTTCTGTACCAGATTATTTATTTAGGCTATAAATTCAAAAAAAAGAAGAATTTATTGGCCTACTAGTTTTTGGATTTATTGAAACAATATTCTTTGAGACGTAATAATATAAATATTTTGCGTCTTCGTATAATTATTACTTACTTAGTTTTTGAAAATTATTTTCAAAGTACTAATTTCATGTCTGGAATAAGAATATTATTATTGAATAATAGGAACCGTTTCTTTTTTTTCTGTATTAGCCCGTAATGACGTCAATCATTAATTTGTATGCCTTCTTTAATTATAAATAACGTGTAGCCTACGATAATCTATACTCAGAATCAGGTTTATCAAGTTGTTGAATAAATAGTTTATAAGTTGTAAGTTATCCATCAATTAACAGCCTGTTTTTAACTATTTTATTCTCACTCAGTTATGTTTTTCCTAGATCGTGAAAATCATACGTAAGTTAAACCTTTCTAAAGTGACCACCACAATTTTAAGGGAAAATTGGTTTTTTTGAGAGGTGGTCGTTTAATAGGGGTTTATAGAAATGTTGGCGGTTTTCTTATTAAGTATTGTAGGCCTAAGTTATGCGTAAAGCGGTAAAAGGACCTTTTTACCTTTTTTACCCTTATTTACCACCAAAATTTTCTCAGTTCGTTGCCTTCTTCATTTCAACGTTTCGAATTCAAATACAAATACATTAAAATTAAATTGTTCGATCCTATAGAAAAATTCGGAAAGAGTTTTAAAACACCATCTCCCTAAAAAGGTCGTATACCAGTATATGCCCGTTTTACATAGATCTCCTCAATTGGCGTCCATCTACAATCTTGAAAATTCCCTAAACCTTGTAGCTGTAAAATTTATGGTCGCTCAAAAACGAAAATGCCTTTTTACCCGGTGGTCGTTGGTCGGAATGAGGGGTGGTCTCTTAACAGGGGTATAGAATACACTCGTCGTCATCATCATCATCTGTCAAGGATTATGCTCAATGGCCTGTTCCGACATCCATCTCTTTTTAGGTTTTCCCAAGCCTCGCTTTCCACTAGGTTTATATTTCTATGCTCGTAGAGGAAGTCTGTGAGCTGGCATGCGAAGTAAATGGTTGGACCAGTTTCTCTTATATATTTAATCTCTATAGGGCCTATTATAAACATATATTAATCTAGTCTTAAAAGATCAACAACTTTTATTTAGAGCATTTTTCTCTACAGTGGCTAGTTTAGCGTGAAAGAGTGATTTTCCGTATTTTTAAGATAAACTGAGGTTGATGTTCACTTTACGTCTTTCACTTATGATTAAAATTAGGTGATGTTTGTTGAGGTTAGTTTTTTGTTTATTTCTAATGTTTTATTACTAATGTTAGGTTTTCCTGGTTCAAATCCTAGTAAAGGTAGTTACTTTTATACGGATTTGAATGCTAGACAGTGGTTACCGGTGTGCTTTGATGGTTAGGGTTCAATTAACCATACTCTCTCAGGAATGGTCGGTCTGAGTCTGTACAAGACTACACCTCATTTACATGTCATACATATCATCCTCATCTCATTGGGTCATGGGGTTGCTTATTGTTCTGAATTGAACAGATTGCAACGTACACATATTAGGAATTAAAAAAAAAAAAAAAAAATGTTAGGTTATATTATTAATTATTTGCATCAATTATTGGCAAGAGAAAGTTGTGTGAGTGTTTCACAACAGATTTTTATTTTATTTAACTTAGTAAACGTTTTATATTATCTAATTTACTTATAGTTAATAATATAATTGTTAAATTTATTGAAAATAAATTCTCACTGTTGCCAAAACAAATAAAATTCAGGATTATCTGATATGTCAGTTATAATCTATTTCAAATAATTTAACACGGAATTTTAAAATGTTCCTATTCAGTTGTTATTTCTTTGAGATAACTTTGTTCTTCTTCAATGTCTTTGGCAATCAGGCATGTTCACGTGATAGATTTTTAATAAACCTTTTAAACTGAATAATAAGCAATTATTATATTTTTGTAAGATTAAAACTTATTTAAATTTGAAGAAAAGTTTATTAAATTTTTATACTGGATGACCCCTTAATCTTATTCCTGTGGTATTAATGACGCAGGAAAGTTATCTATAAATTTTAAACAGGGGTGACAATAATGCTGATTGTATTAAGCCTAAAAGAAAACAAATTTAATTGGTCGTAAAAAACATACCATATTTATTTAACGTCAATATAATCTATCTTATTATTCTTCTTGTATTTAATCAAATTTATTTTAGTAATGTTGAAATGTAATCTATCATCGAGATAATGTACTCTTGAAAGACAAATTGTTCTATCAAACAAAAAGAAAGACAATTCAATCCATTGCAAAATGTCATTAATCATCTTATGGGAGGATGATCGTATGATCCTATGAAGGAAATTTTTTTTAATTAGCGGGCACAATGAACTTTTTGCTGTTTGATCACTGACTTTAATATGAAGACATGTTCTTTAGGAGTAGTGTATATTAGGTCTTCGTATCCTTTTCTGGTTTTTGTTTGTCACTAGCGGTCAATGAGCCAGCCAACTTTGGCAGAATATTTGTAGGAGGGCCGTTTTTTTCTTCAACCTCCGATAGATCATTAATAAAAGATAACCGAATACAGAAAAACTGTTTTATTACTAAAAGTAATGTACACTCAACGCTTTATAGGGCAGTACTATGGGGGAAAATATACATATTGTAAAATGTTAAATTTTGTTTTATAGGGACTTGAAAAATGTATTTCTAGAACCAGAACAGTAAGGTATTTCTTTTTTTATGTTAAGCCGTGGTAAGTATACTTACAAGGAACGTTTATTGAAATTGGAACCACATAATGTTTAGTGGTAAGAATGCTTATTAAAACAACTTGTAGTCGTATACGTATAACAGAAAAATTGTAGAATAACTTATCTCAACTTTATATTAGCATGAATACTTCATTTCCCGTAAGAAACTCGAATTTAAGCACTAAACAAAATAACAACAAAACAACACGGTTGCGTATGCTGGTATGAATCCTTACCACATTCGTGCAACTCATGAAGCAAATGGTCGCTGCACACTAATTTCAAAATGTGGATAGCCTACTTACCAGAGAATATCTATATAACCATAAAATGTCAATAGGGTTCAACTGCATAGGTTATTCTTTAAAAAAAATCGGCCTTATTGCCAGTGGTAAGTATACTTACCAAAGACCTATAAATGGTAAAGAGATATTCCCTCGACGCTAGTTTACTAGCTGCTATAGAATAGTACAGCAGGACCTACTAGCGCATTGATGACGGTTCCCACGGAGCTATAGTTCGATTCACGAAATAAAACACCTGTAGGCCTATTTAACAGCAATATCTTTAAACCCGCTGTATGTAAAAACGATTAGGATACATCAAATTAAAGCTTTTTTTATTGTTGGTCTCAGAATGTTGCTACATTAATATTTTTGGAAATCAATAGTGTATTAAATACAACAAATTACGCACAAAAAGTACCCTGTTTTTAACTACTTTCCCAGTATACCTAACTGCAATGTTCTATTACTTTGTTCAAGAGTACTTTAAAATGTATAGAGCTATAAAGTATTATAAAATAAAGGTTTTTACGTGTAATGCATATTTACTTTCTCTTGCCAGTATGAATATATAAGAAAGGAAAGTATTGTTTTCATGTCGATTTTTCTAAATTCAGTTTTCACCGGATCTACACGTTTTCAGACCCCCTGAACTCAAAAAAACACGTTTATAGCGATTGTTGTGTGTGTGTGTGTGTGTGTGTGTGTGTGTGTGTGTGTGTGTGTGTGTGTGTGTGTGTGTGTGTGTGTGTGTGTGTGTGTGTGTGTGTGTGTGTGTGTGTGTGTGTGTGTGCGTGCGTGCGCGCGCGCTTGTGAGCGTGTGTGTGTGTGCGTGTGTGTGTGTACAAAATATCCAAGAACGGAACATCGTACGAACTTGAAGCTTAAAACTTAAGCTAGATACTACTACCCGACACGAACATTTTTATCAAAATCGGTCAACCGGAGGTAGTAGTTTATTCGTGTCATTTTTCACTTTTTTGCGATTTTCTGAAAAACGGGTTCTACGGTTTTTTTAAAATTCGCCTCATTTACTAAATTTTTTATGCTTTACAAGATAGGATAGGCGCTATGTCTGCTGAAATTCTTGGAGAGGCTGTTTTCAAGTAAAGAAATTGTTTTTTTAAGATGGCGGCTTTAATATGCATTTTACCGCAAAAATGTATTAATAAAAGTTGTAGAGAATTTAAAATCCTACTTCTTTTATTTGAAACATTTTTTTGTATAAGCGGTAATTAGCGATTTTCTGTTTTTTCTCACGATCTATCTATTCAAATTTATAGGAAATTAAAAGATCTACAACTTAAAAACTTTAAAAAATTTTCTCTACAGAGCCTAGTTAAGCGTGAAAGAGTGATTTTCCGTATTTTTAAGCCGAACAGGTTGAAAACATATTGTATCATTCACTCATGATTAAAATAAGGTTATATTTTTTGAGGTTAGTTTTTTGTTTATTTCTAATGCCTTATTAATATTTGGTTATATTTATCATTATTTGCATTGGGAAGAGAAAGTTATGTGAGTGTTTTACACCAGATTTTTAAGGCATAAGCCGGCACTGTTTAACAATAGAGTCATAAGACCTTGACTACCAGAAAATTGAACTATTCTTCAGATAAACTACTAATTTATCTTACCTTTCTATAACCTAAAATTAAAGATAAGCCTTTCTATATATTTACAAAGTAAAAAATGCATAATGATAGGCTATACTGAAACTAGAATATGCTACCAAATCAAACCTGTCTGAATTTTTATGATTATTAAAATAATAGAGTAAAATTAATTTCTTCTATACTTACACAATTTTTTCTGATTATAATGCATTTGAAAAATGTATTATTCTAATAATAAAAAAAATCCCATTAATAATTTTATAATTGAACATGAAATTACATCAGATTCGTTTATTTCCTAGATAACAAAAAAAAAATTATATCCAACCTTGATTAGAAGTATATTTTGTGTTTAAAAATATTCATTTGTATTTTTGTTATATATTATTATGTGTATATTATAGTAATCCACAGTTTACAGGTATATGTGTAACAAGTTATAAGTTAAGACTTGCTTTCTCAAGGTTGTCTACCCTGTTTGTCTAGATTTTATTATTGTTTCTATGTTGTAAAACGTTCTAACTTACCTAGTCAAATATATTATGCATTAATTCTTTATATAAAATGTTACTTCACAATTTTTAAATTATTCTGGAGTATTAAAACTTTTGAAAAATTATGTTTATAGGTTATGTTACGTTATTTTAGGTTAGGTATGCCGGTAAATATTCAACTGAGGTTCTATATTTACGTATTACAAAATGTTGTTAACCTTTATCTGCTTATGATTCTTAAATCTTACTAAAAATTGATTGCACTGCACTCTATGTTGTGTTTTTGTACTTTAATCACATCTTATGAATAAACATCTCTCAAAAAAATTTTTTTTTAATCATTAGTCTCTTCCCATAACAGACAGGTGGAATGTCAAATTATTTACACTTAATCCGTTAGTTGCAGGGCTAAATAAATAGTTCTGTTTCGTGAAGGTGTACTCTGTGGTTCTGTGTAAGGTGAAATCTGCATTAAAAGGGACAAAATTTGAGTCTGTGGAAGCTGTAAAAGAGAAAGCGGCACGTGTTCTGAAGGAGCTGACAGAAGATGACTTCCAGCACTGTTTCCAACAATGGTCCAGGCCGCCTGGACCTAACAAAACGCAGGTCGGGTCGGTCGGTTAGAAGCGCGAGGCCCTTTTAAGCTCAACCAGCCCATAAGCGAGTAAAGAGTAAAAGAGTGATAGAAATCTTTAATATTGAAATTTATCACTCCGAAATTATTGCATCAGTGTGAAATACTTAGAGAAGCCCGCAGAAATGGGCCGGGCGAGTCAGCGGGGCCCTGCAATTCGGACCTAACCAAAAAAACGCAGGTCAGTTAGAATCGCGACCCCTTAAACCAGACCCTTCTTCTTCTTAAAGTTCCATCTCCTATCGGAGGTTGGATATCATAATGGCTATGGTCACTTTGCTGGCTGCCGCTCTGAGTAGTTGCAATGAACTACAGTTGAACCATTCTCTAAGATTCCGCAGCCAGGAGATGCGTCTTCTTCCTACGCCTCTTCTTCCTCGGATCCTTCCCTGCATAATAATTCCCAGCAACTCATATTTTTCTCCTCTGGTTATGTGACCCAAATATTCTAGCTTTCCTGTTTTTATACCTTTCATAACTTCTAACTCCTTATTTAAACGTCGGAGCACCTCAACATTGGTAACCTTTTGGACCCACTGAATTTTCAATATTCTCCTGTAACACCACATTTCTAACGCTTCTATCTTATTTATGTGTTGTTTCTTCAATGTCCAAGCTTCCATCCCATATAGTACGATAGAAAATACATAACATCTTAGAGCCCTCAATCTGAGAGGTAACTGAAGGTCTTTGTTTGTTAGCATTGTCTTCAATTTTATGAATGCTTGCCTTGCAGTTTCAATTCGTACTTTAATCTCTTTACTTTGGTCATTCTTGCCATCAACCCAGGTTCCCAGATATTTGTATGTCTCTACTTTTTCTATTTGGGTTTGCTCTATTGTTAATGTTTCATTTCCATGTTCTGCTTTCGAGACAATCATAAATTTAGTCTTTTTCTCATTTATTCTAAGTCCATATCCAATGCAATGATCGTTAATTCTATTCACCAACTCTTCTTCAAGTGTACCTCCCCTTGAAAGCAGACCCAGAAGCAAGCAAATAGTGAATCAATTTGAAATACTTAAATAAAACCAAAATCAGATATTTCTTGTTATCATTTGTTGACAAATGGTTGTAGCTCCGGGGCTTAAAGTGGCTCGGATTGAATAGAGAATGGAATATTTTTAATCTATAGAAAATTCGAGCCGCAGAGGTCTAAAGAAAGCTGATTCATAAGTGCGGGGCCCCTCCATAACTCAAGTAAACGATTGAAAGATAGGTCGGCCTACGTGCTTCTGTGCTAGAAATAAAGAAATCGGTCATAAATCGAAAACTGTCAGTCAGTAATAAACCAAGGATATTGCCTATAATTACTATTATAGCTATATCTATGGATATTCATTATGAATATAGACAGTGGCGGATCCAGAAAACGCATTATTTTGTATAAAAAATTCAGTCAATGACTGCATATAGGCCTAGTGCCAGCTGATAAAATTTTCAGGCTGTAAATTTAGTACATTAGAAACCACTATACACAAATAAGGTCAGCTTTATAAGTTGGTCAAACACAGCTAACTAGTTAAAAAAAACACATGAAAAACGCATTTTTAGGGCTAATCATAAAAAAATCTTGGGGGACCCCCCGGTAAGTAGGGCCCCACCAAAGTCAATTGCCCAGGGCCCCGCAAAGTCTGGATCCGCCACTATCTTTAAAATCATACTTGTAAATATTGTTTGGGCACTGAAAGGGTTAAGACACTGAACACTAGACTTAAGTGGTCGGATAAGTGGTTTAAAAAAGTCAGAAAGGATATCGAGAAAACTGGAATAAATGTAAAAAAGACATGGATCGAACCATTTTCAAAGAACACTTTATTAACTTTAAGGCCTTCCACGAAGAACAAAAGTATGTAGTATTTTGAATCAGTTACCGTTCAGTATTTGGACGGATTTGTACTAGGAACAGAAACATTCGACCCAATTCTAGTACATATCGCTATTTGGTACCGTCTTCTGGAATCAAGTTAGAATAAAGTAAAATCATAGTTTTGTAGTTTTTCAAAGGATAGGCAAGAAAATTAAATTATGAAAGCAAACAAAAAATGATCAAACACGGATATCCTGAAATTTGATAATTTTATTATTTCTTCATATATAATATGTAAATCAGGTCTAATTATATATGTAAAAAATACCACCTAAAATTTAACTTAAAAAAATTAAATCAGGTAGAAAAAAATTACCTCTTCCTATTTTGTAATTATAAAAATATATAGTACTACATTTTAAAATACAAATTAGTGTAATTTTAACGAAATAATTTGACAAGTTTTATAAAGACCTTGAAAATAAAATGAGAGAGCATTGAAACATAAAATAAATTAAAAAAGGATAAAAATATTTTGCTAATTCAGGAGAAGAAAAAAATCAAATCGTTTAGTGAACCTGTTCGGTTAGTTCAAGATAATTTTATTACATATTTTTAAAGTTGCATTGGCAAATATATAAGTTACAGAACGCATGCATGAATGTGAATTATTTCCATATAAGTGGTTTTTAATTCAGATGCTATTTTAACAACTGGTGTCTATAACGAAGTTATTTAATAAAAAACGAGATTTTTGCATTTTTTAATACAAAATAGTAATTTTAAAGTGCGTTGTTAATATGTAATAAACTAGTTAATTAACGAGGAAAAAATATTTTTTTATCACAATTTTCACTCGTTTGGTGAAATCTAAACTATTTCAGTTTGTAAGAAAGACTATAACGGAATTAGTTTTTGTTTAAGTCATCAGCCGAAAGGCTGGTTTGAACCTCTACCTAGGCTTTACTAAGTAAAACTAGGAGTGAGGTGGTATACCATTGCCTTCCTCACTGAACGGAAAAGTATGCTCATCAGCATGCCGGGTCCTTTAAAAAGCATCTACTTTCCACCCTGCAAATGACCCCTTCACTTCATTCACCACAGGGTCTGGCTGTACAATGAAATTCATTACTCTCAGAGGAGATAAATCTGGGTAGTGTCTTTTACACCTCTACCTCTTCTGTTTTTAAATCCTTCAGTCTTATAATTGGCTGACCATGAGATAAAAAAACAACTATTTTTTGTAGCCCTGGGACTAGCAGATCGAATGCAAATAATTTAACACTTCACCTACCTGTAACATAAAGAAATTATAAAATAAATAATAATATTATAAAGAAATGTTACGTGATATCCACATCTCCCCCCCCCAAAAAAAAACTAATGATTTCAGAAACAATTCTACATTAAGATTTAACAATGACTTTTTGCAGGGAAAGACATCTGTGCCCTGAAGGAAATATCTTTCGAAGGTGCTGCTCCGAAATTTTATTTCAAAAAACATTTGGTTTGAAACACTCACTCGACTTTTTCTTGCCAATGTAAATGAAAAATAACCGAATTTTAATTATGCGTGAATGACGCAATATGAAAATCAACCTCTGTAGAACTTAAAAATACGGAAAATCAGTACTTGGCTATAAACTAGACTGTAGGGAAAAATGTATAGAATAAAAGTTGTTTTTTTTAATTTCCTATAATTTTGATTGTATACACTTTTGTTGTAAAATGGATACTAAGGCCGCAATCTTAGAAAAATCCCATTTTTTACAGACTTTGGTGAAAAAAAAACAAAATCACTAAATGCCACTAAAATAAACGTTGTACAAATATATAATTGGAATTAAAGTTGTAGGTTTTTATATTTTCTACAACTTTAATTATAAACACTTTTGTCGTAAAATGCTTTCTAAGGCTGCAATCTTAAAAAATCCATATTTTACAAATTTTGATGAAAAAAAGAAAATCACTAATTGCCGCTAAACTAAGGGTTGTACAAAAAATGTTTGATTTAAAGATTGTAGGTTTTTAAAAAATGTTCTACAACTTTTATTTTATACTTTTGCACTAAAATGCATTTTAAGGCCGCAATCTTAAAAAAAAAAAAAAAAAAAAACATTTTTTCTACGAGAGCACAAGCTACCTAAGAATATTTTCGGACATGGCATTAACTTGCAGAGCATAAAAATTGTAGTAAATGAGCATAAATCGTAGGAACCGTTTTTGAGATAATTACAAAATAGTAAAAATTGCACGAATGAACTAGGTAGGCCTACTACTTCCGGTTGACTGATTTTGATAAAAATGTTCGCGTCGAGTCCTTTAGTGGAGGTACCTAACATAAGTTTTAATTTTTAACTTCGTACGATGATCCGTTCTTGAGATATTTTCTTCACACACGCCCACTAATCGCTAAAAACATATTTTTGGGTTGAGGGGTTCTGAAAACGTGTAGACCCGGTGACACTCTGTTTCGAAAAGTCGACATGAAAACAATACCTTCTTTCCTTCGCTGTATTCATATAGGGCCCGAGAAAGTGAAAACATTTTTAAGTGAGCAACACATCATTGTGGCTGATTTTGAAGAAAATGTTCGTGTAGCAAGCAGTACCTGACATGAACATTTTCTTTCAGTACGGTTACTGGTACCTAACTTAACTTTCAAGTTACAACTTCGTACTCTATTCCGTTTTTGAGATATTTTGTTCACACATAGACACACTAATCGCCAAAAACATTTTTTGGGTTCAGGGGGGGCCTTAAAACGTGTATATCCGGTGAAAAATCGATATGATAACAATACTTTCCTTCCTATTATATTAATATAGGCAAGAGAAAGTAAAAATCAACATGAAAACAGTACCTACTTTCCTTTCCTATACATTCATACAGGGCAAGAGTAAGTAAAAAAAACTTTTTTCCGATTCCATGTTACATTAAACATGAGCCAATTTATTTCTAGTTATCTCTTTGGATAAAACTGTACGTTAAAATGTCTAGCCTAACCGGGAATGTAGCCCTGTACATCTTTGGCAATTTAGTCTAGAAGTTACTGTCATGGCGCCCGAAGTAATTTTGTGTTTATAGATGATGTTTGTAGCCTATGATATTTTAGTAAAAACATACCAAACAGTTTTAGTTTGTAGGTAATTGCTTCTACGTAACTCAGTTTTATTGTAATGTTGACAAACAGGCTATCAGAATACGACGTAAATCACATTTCGTTATTGGTACTACATGTCAATCCGCACGCATTACGCATCTTTAATGAGGTGCATGGATTATAAATATACCAATAAATAAATTTAAGGAAGGAAATAAGACATTAATTAAAGTTTCTATTTGCATTTAACACATTATCATTTCCCGCTTAAATTAAGGAATTTACATTCTTCTCGTAGTTATATAAAATGATCACTAGAGTGCAGTAGCGTACAATTAACCTAACTTTACAGATTGTGTTATGTCTGTTTCTGTATATTCTGCGAAAGTGAAAACAATTTAATAACCTTGTTTCAATCAAACTTCACGTTTCATGATCAATGAAGAAGTAATTTTTTATATTCTCATCTTGGTAATTGGAATAAATTATTACAAATATTAGTTATACCCAGAAAAGTGTAAATTTTCTTATTTTTTCCAGATTTATTTTGGAATCAACTTTGTATGAAATCTCTAATACTGGTCTACTGTACCGGTATTCAAAAATTTAATTTACTAGTGGTTTAATTAACAGTCTCTTGCATTATTTTACTACAAAATTAAAGTATTCACTACCCACCAAATTCTTGTTCTTATTTTATCATACTCTAAAATGTTCTTACTATTTTCTTTTCAACATGTTAACAAGTTTTCTTTTTCAAGTCTTATCAACTGCTAGGTTATTAACGCCTACTGTAGGTTATGGAACTAGTGATTTTCGACTTGCTTTAATTCCCAGATCCTAGCCGGGAATCGAACCCGGGACTTTTTGCTTTATAGTTAGCACGTTAACCACTACGACTTGAATGCAACTCTTAATAAGTTTATTTAGTACTGGTATATATATTATATCCTGCTAAAACCAGAACATGAATGATGTATGGCAATAAAATATAATGTATAAGTGTTAGTTTTCTTTGTTTTAATTTAAATTCAATGCACTTTAATAAGTCGGTATTTTATTTTAATTTTTATTGAGTATAAACCACATGTTTTCTTAAGTACCATATTTTAATAGGATACACTTAAAATATTAATTTATTTTAAAGTAGCTAAAATTATAATAACAGTATAATATTGAGAATAGATTTTATAACAACCAAATGACCTTCTATTTTGTAAATTATAAAATAAAGGCTTGGTTTACGACTCATATTTATCAATTAATAATTTTTAGTCATTATTTTGATGAAACAAGTAGTTTTCCTAGTACAATTAATTAAGTTACTTAATGGTTTTAATACAACATTTTTGTTAGAATATTACTTTGTATATCTAGTACCATTTATAAAAAAAAAACATAAATTTAATTTCTTTTTATTTTCTTTGTTAAAAAGTTTTTAATAAATTATATTTTTCAATATAAAATGCCATATTGGCCTTCAGGCCAGCCCAGTCAGTCAGCTGGTAGTAAGTCGCTATTAATTGTTAAGTAACACCGGTTGGGCAAGCGACTTTGTATGGTGACCAGCTGACAGTCATTCATGAACAAACTCTACTGGGGGTCCCTGTTCAAACTCATGCCTTATTCACGTCAAAAATACAGCAAAAGCAGCGATCAAATTGGGTAGTTGTCAAAAATATACAGTTCCCAATAACAAATAAAAGCTATAAAAAAAAAAAAGCCATATTAGGGCTTCTATATAAAAAGTAACAATATAAATAAATAAACTTTACTAACATAAATAAAATATATTAACTTGTATATGACAATAAACCTACCGGTTTGTTCTACAGGTAAAGTTATTTCTATGAGTAAAATCAGCTGTTTTACAGCTGATTTTGAAGATAAAGAAAGTCTGTACAAAACTGCACCTAATTAACCTGTCATACCATCCTCATCTAATTGTGTTATGGGGTTGCTTATTGTTCTTAAATTGAACAGATTGCAACTTACACACATTATGGATTAAAAAAAAATTAAAAATGACATTAGTTTTTCAAAACAATAAATTAAAGCTGCGATTTGATAACTAAAACAACAATATTCAAATAGAATATTTCATAAAAATTACAATTGTTTGAAATTTACAAAACTTGTAGAATTTTAATGTAAATTTAACATTTTACAGATTATCACTACTAAAAAAAACATAACCTACTGTATAAGGTTTGTATTTAATTAAACAAAAGAAGTTTTTTTAAATCATTCGTTGTTTAGTACATGTGAACTCGTAAAATTTTAAGGTTCAGATAATTAATTAAATATGTTTTCTTGAAATTAACAGTTACTTTTTGTTTAAAATAATAAAATTAGGACTTCATAATTAATTAAAATAACATTAATCAATTCCCATACAAATTTTTATGTACCTACACTTTTTATTTCTTTAAATCTTAATGTTTATTTCTGTTCATTCATAAAACGTTATCAGATATTATTTAAAAATATTACTGACTTAAATATTTTTTTTAATGTCTAAATATACAATTGAGGAGGTCTCTGGAAGAACGACCTAAACCTGCTTAGGTTGTTTTTCCGTTTCTTATGTGAATTAGTGTATTAAAACCTTTATTATGTTGTGTAAAAATTTCATTGAGAAATTAGCTACTAGAGCGCAGCAGTGTTCAGTTTTGTACATAGAGGTTTAGGTTGTTCTTCTGTAGAACGTTCCGTGCTTCAAAATCATCGTGTCAGGCGTGTCTACATCTTTGTTGTTGGTTTGTTTTGTCAGCTCGTTGAGTGAGGTTATGTTTTTATTTTTGCACTTTCCAGTGATTTTATGTATTTAATATCTTGTATTTACTATTTTAATTCACATAGTTTATATTATAATATTATTTAAATAACAAGAATGGAAAGTGACTCGTCTTCTGAATTAAATGAAGTAGACAATCTCGTACAAATTCAGTCACATGTCGGCGTAAAACGGAAGGTGAATGAAAGTGACTGGAAGAAAAGTGTAGCAAAACGAAAAAGAAATAGTGGTAAAACTTACATATCACCATCCACTAATAAGCAAGTAAGTGGTAAAAAATTTCAAATAATTAAAAAATGTTGTTTAAAAAACTGTTACACACAATTTACTGATCAGGATCAGCAAACATTTTTTCAAAGTTTCTGGAGCATTGGAAGTAAAAGTACACAAGATAATTTGCTCCTAAATTTAGTTGAAAAGCAAGAAATAAGGTCAAAACTAACTACACCAAAAAGTGGTAAAAATCGAAATTATATCTATGCTTATTATGTTAAGACAGATTCTAAAAAAATATTGGTATGCAAAAATTATTTGATTAGTACTTTACAAATAACAGATAGTCGAATGAAAACTGTACTGAATGGCCTTAAAAAGGGCTTACTTATGATACAAGATAGAAGGGGAAAACACAATAATCGTCCCACTAAAATATCTGAAGATATTTGGACTTTAGTAAAGACACATTGGAATTTATTTCCTCATAATAAGTCTCATTATTCTTTAAACAAATCGAAACGTTTGTATTTTGAGAACACAAGTCTTAATGTTACAAAGTTGTATAACCTTTTTAAAGAATATTATTTTAAAGAAACTGGAGCTGTTTCAAATGTAAAATTCAAAACGTATCATAAGTTTTTCCGAGAAAATAGTCCTTATGCTTTTCATGCACCAAGAACAGATGTTTGTGATTTTTGTCGTGAATCTGAACTGATATTAAAAACTAAAAATGATAGCACTCGGTCTTTTCAATTTAATGTGCACAAAAGGAAGTGGGAAGAGTATAAATCATTGAAACAGAAATACCTTGAATCGTTAAAAGACAAAACTGATGTACTTATATTAGAATTTGATTATGGCCAGAATCTCAGCTTGCCTCGTTTGAATGTGACTGCGCAGTTTTACAAGCGATTACTATGGTTATTCGTATTCAATATCTATTGCCACAACGACAGCAGCAGTAAATTTTATTGCTTTGTAGAAAGTGAAGGGAAAAAAGATCCCAACAGTGTCTGCTCATTCTTGTATGACTTCCTAACTGAAAAACTGAGACAGTTACCTCAAATAAAACACATAATTCTGTTCTCAGATAATTGCGGAGGACAAAACAAAAATATTACAGTTCTGAAATTTTGTGCATGGTTAAGCTACAGTTATGATGTCACTATTAAGCACATATTTCCAGTGCGTGGTCATTCCTATAACCAGTGTGATAGAAATTTTGGTGTATGTAATAATGCAATGAAAGGTATTGAAACTATTGAATCACCTGAACAATACTTAAGTTTAATATCACAAAGTAGAAAAAATCCTAGCCCATATGAAGCAATAATGGCATCAAATTTAATTTCCAACTGGTCTAGTGCTCTGGAACCTCTTTTTCAAAATAAGGTACCAAAAGCAAAAGGAGTAGTTTTCCGCATCCAGAAATGTGTGGTACTATATTATTCCCCACGAACATTTGCTGCAAGTCATCTGTATTCAGAGTTGTTTCATCCATTTAATATTGGTCCAGTTAATATGATAACAAAGAAATCAAGAGATAACTTATCCTTTCTACCTTTAAAGAAACCTGGGATAAAATCTGCAAAAGGAAATGACATTTTGAGTCTCCTAAAATATATTAACGATTGTTATGTTCCTTGGTACAAAAATATTATATCGTCTAGTGAAAATAATGAAAGTTCATGAAAAAGTGAAAATGAATAAATAGTGAAATGATTTTAACAATAACCAACAGTGTCTGTATTGTATTCTTGATATCATTATATTAATATTTTGTAATAATCATTCCTTTTATTAAAAATTTAATAATATTAAAATATTTTTGGTATCTTTTGTCTAATTCAATACATTTAACCCATTTAATGACACTTTATAAAAAGTAATGTAAGTAAGAATATACCATTCAGTGAAAAATGTCAAAAAACTTTTGTGAAATATCATTCTATGGAAGAACGACTTAAACCTTTTATTGTAAATTTGGCTATATTTAATATATTCATAAATTTATTCTGTTCTCAAGTAACTGGGTTATAAATCTAAGGACAGGGGAATTATAATATCAATAATTTGTTCCTAAATTCATAAAAGTATGTACTTTCTACTTCTTTGAAACTTAAAGTTCAGTTATCTCGGAACATATAATTTTGGTTTAAGTCGTTCTTCCAGAGACCTCCTCAATTGAGGAGTATATTTTAAATTTTTTAATGTAATTTAAGAGATATAATCTTTATTTTTGTAGCCAAATCAAGGAAAAGTATGTGTTTATAACATCAGTAATATTCCCATGATAATCAATTCCTGTTATTTTTGTAATTTTAGTATTTTTAGTTTCTCTTGCCTATATGAATATATAGGAAGGAAAGTATTGTTTTCATGTCGATTTTTCGAAATCGAGTTTTCTCCGGATCTATACGTTTTCAGACCCCCTGAACCCAAAAAACATGTTTTTAGCGATTGGTCTGTGTGTGTGTGTGTGTGTGTGTGTGTGTCTGTGCGTGTGTCTGTGTGTGTGTGTGTGTGTGTGTCTGTGTGTGTGTGTGTGTGTGTGTGTGTGTGTGTGTGTGCGTGCGTGCGTGCGTGCGTGTGTGTGTGTGTGTGTGTGTGTGTGTGTGTGTGTGTGTGTGTGTGTGTGTGTGTGTGTGTGTGTGTGTGTGTGTGTGTGTGTGTGTGTGTGTGTGAACAGAATATCTCAAGAACGGAACATCGTACGAACTTGAAACTTAAAACTTAAGTTACATACCACTACCGGACCCGACACGAACATTTTCATCAAAATCGGTCAACCGGAAGAGGTAGTTTATTCGTATAATTTTTCACTTTTTTGCGATTTTCTCAAAAACTGGTCCTACGATTTTTTTTTAAATCGCCTGGTTTACTCAATTTTTCATTCTCTACAAGATAGGGTAGGCGCCATGTTTGCTGAAATTCTGCGTGAGGCTGTTTTTACGTAAAAACATATTCTTTTTAAGATTGCGGCTTTAATATGCATTTTAGCGCAAAACGTTATATAATAAAAGTTGTAGAGTATGTAAAATTCTACAACTTTTATTTCAAACATTTTTTTGTATAACGCTTAGTTTAGCGGTAATTAGCAATTCTCTGTTTTTTTCTCACGAAAACGTGTGAAAAATCTATTTTTTTTAACATTTCGGCCTTAGAATGCATTTTACGACAAAAGTGTATATATTAAAATTTATAGGAAATTAAGAGATCTACAACTTTTATTTTAAGCATTTTTTGTACAGTGCCTAGTTTAGCGTGAATGAGCGATTTTCCGTATTTTTAAGCTAAACTGAGGTCGGTTTTAATTTTGCGTATTTCACTAATGTGTTTTGAGGTTAGTTTTTTGTTCATTTCTAATATTTTAATACTAATGTTAGGTTTATTGTTAATTATTTGCATTGGCAAGAGATAGTTGTGTGAGTGTTTCACACCAGATTTTTAGCTATAGAATGAGATCCCAAGAGATTGCGGTATAGTTTTGAATCATTCTTTATATTCATATAGGCAAGAGAAAGTAAAAAATCTGGTGTGAAACACTCACACAACTTTCTCTTGCCAATATAAATAATTAACAATAAACCTAATATTAGTAATAAAACATTAGAAATAAACCAAAAACTAACCTCAATAAACATAACCTTATTTTAATCATGAGTGAATGACGCAAAATGAAAATCGAACTCAATTTGGCTTAAAAAAATGGAAAATCATACTTTCACGCTAAACTAGGCTCTGTAGAGAAAAATTCTCTAAATAAAAGTTGTAGATCTCTTAAATTTCTATAAATTTTTTTATATACACTTTTGTCGTAAAATGCATACTAAGGCCGAAATGTTAAAAAAATCGATTTTTCTCACGTTTTCGTGAGAAAAAAACAGAAAATCGCAAATTACCGCTAAACTAAGCGTTATACAAAAAAATGTTTGACATAAAAGTTGTAGGATTTTAAATTCTCTACAACTTTTATTATATAAATATTTGCTCTAAATTGCATATTAAAGCCGCAATCTTAAAAAACTATGTTTTTACGTAAAAACAGCCTCACCCAGAATTTCAGCAAACATGGCGCCTACCCTATCTTGTAGAGAATAAAAAATTGAGTAAATGAGGCGATTTTAAAAAAATCGTAGGACCAGTTTTTGAGAAAATTGCAAAAAAGTGAAAAATTATACGAATAAACTACTACTTCCGGTTGACCGATTTTGATGAAAATGTTCGTGTCGGGTCCGGTAGTGGTATGTAACTTAAGTTTCAAGTTTCAAGTTCGTACGATGTTCCATTCTTGAGATATTCTGTTCACACACACACGCGCGCGCGCGCGCACACACACACACACACTCACACACACACATACACACACACGCACACACACACACACGCACACACACACACCCTCTCACACACACGCGCGCGCGCGCGCGTGCACGCTCTCGCACGCACAAACGCGCGCGCACGCGCGCGCGCACACACACACACACACACACACACAGACACACAGGCACACACACAGACCAATCGCTAAAAACATGTTTTTTGGGTTCAGGAGGTCTGAAAACGTATAGATCCGGTGAAAACTCGATTTCGAAAAATCGACATGAAAACAATACTTTCCTTCCTATATATTCATATAGGCAAGAGAAAGTAATAAGTATAAATACAATAATACTCTGTTTAGTATCTTACTTACGCGCTATCTATCGGTAGATTTTGATACTAATTTCGTTATCCAAACTCAGTCAAACAATTTTTCCGTATTTTTACAATGAAAACTTAATTTGTGTTTACAATAATGTTAATATCTGAAAAAATAAATTTTGATTAAGTTAATGATAATGTTCGCCTTGTTCTTAAATAATATTCAAAATGTATATCTTTAGTTTAATTGATATTTCTTCAAAATTAATTTTAATTTACAATTCAGGAAAATAGTTTATTGGTATTGTTACAACACTGTTCATTTGAGCGTGAATTCCTTTCCTTTATTGCACTCGTAAATAACAGAACATACAACATATATTCTGTGCTTACTTTAAATTTTTGGAATTTGTGCAGGAGCAGAAATATTTCTGTGTTGACTGTACAGATCATTGTTACAAAATCATATGCTTCTTTAGAAATCTTACTTTAGAGAGTGAGTCTATGTAAAGGGCGATTGCATCCAGGAACTCCCAAAGGAAGCATAGGTATTTATCAAGATATCATAAGGTAATTTAAACATTTATTACTTCCTCTTCCCTATATGAATATATAGGAAGGAAAGTATTGGTTTCATGTCGATTTTTCAAAATCGTATTTTCACCGGATCTATAAGTTTTCAGACCCCCTGAACCCAAAAAACATGTTTTTTTAGCGATTGGTTTGTGTGTGTGTGTGTAAACAGAATATTTTTCCAGAACGGAACATCGTACGAACTTGAAACTTAAGTTACATACCACTACCGGACCCGACACGAACATTTTCATCAAAATCGGTCAACCGGAAGTAGTAGTTTATTCGGAAGTAGTAGTTTATTCGTGTATTTTTCACTTTTTTGAGATTTTCTCAAAAATTGGTCCTACGATTTTTTTAAAAATCGCCTGGTTTGTTAAATTTTTTATGCTCAACTCAATAGGGTAGGCGCCCATGTTTGCTGAAATTCTTGGTGAGGCTGTTTCACGTAAAAAAAATGTTTTTCTAAGATTACGGCTTTAATATGCATTTTAGAACAAAAATTTATGTGATAAAAAAATGTAGAAAATTTAAAATCCTACAACTTTTATTTCAAACTTTTTTTTGTATAACGCTTATTTTAGCGGTAATTAGCAATTATCTGTTTTTTTTCTCACGAAAACGTGGGAAAATCGATTTTTTTTAAGATTTTGGCCTTAGTACGCATTTTACGACAAAAGTGTATATAATCAATTCATAGGAAATTAAGAGATCTACAACTTTTATATAGCATTTTTCTCTAGAGAGCCTAGTTTAGCGTGAAAGAGTGATTTTCCGTATTTTAAAGCCAAACTGGGGTTGATTTTCATTTTGCTCTTTCACTCGTGATTAAAATTAGGTTATGTTTATTATGTTAGTTTTTTGTTGATTTCTAATTTTTATTACTAAAGTTAGCATTATTGTTAATAATTTGTATTGGCAAGAGAAAGTTGTGTGAGTGTTTCACACCAGATTATTTTATAATGTTGTACATTATACAATGTGTGTCTAAAAATTTGGTGTATGGTCTAATATATTGGTTTTCAAGACTTGAAACAAGGTCACTCGCATGTGTAGGCATGAATAGACATGTCTGGACCTGTCCTCTGTTTGGGATTGCACAAGGCTTTGCATACCATATTGCTGCATTCATTTCAACAGTGTTCTTAGCAGTGAGCTTCGAAAAGCCATGAAACAACGATACAACATTAAGTTCTACATAAAATTGGGTAAAAGTGATGAAAATCCATGAAATGTTGGTGCAAGTTTACGGACAGGATGCTCTGAGTAGAAAATGTGAGTACGATTACATTGCAAACTTTAAAGTTGGAAGGAATTGTTGGAGGACAAACCGTGTTCGAGCGGGCTTCCACAAGCAGGACACCTGAAACAAAAGTGCGAGTGTTACTAGCAAAAGATCAGCAATTGACTCTGCAATTAATAGCAGAAAAAGTGGGTGTTAGCAAAGACACAGTGGGAACCATCATTCATGAAGATTTGCGATTTTTTTTCAGTCCTGCTTTTGGATGGCTGGATCGATCATGGTTCATTCTCCACCAATTCCTAGCCAGCATAAAAGCATGCAAACCAATTATACGTACATTTTCTACTCACGGCATCCTGCCTGTGTATTTGCAGCAACTTTTCAGGGTTTCCGTCACCATTTTACCCAATTTTGAAGCACAAATTAATCTTGTGATGTTGCTTCGTGGCTTTTCAACGTACACTGCTCGGAACACTGATGAAATGAATGCAGCAATACAATATGAGGAACCTCGTACAGTCTCAGACAGAGGACAGTCCCAGACATGTCCATGCATGCCTACGAATGCGAGTGACCTTGTTTCATATTAGATGTAGAATACCGATTTAAATTTATATATATACTATTCACTGAATTTTTTAGACACACCTCAAATTATGAAAAACAACTTATTCTGAAGTAGTATCTTTGACTCTTGTTAGTTTTTAATAAAAAGTACAAATGACAAAATTTTGATACTGTTGGAGCAAAATATAGCGTAAGTAATTTTAAATTATTATAACTTTTACATGTATATTGATAAACTAATAAAAATTAATATTTTGTTTTTGGTATGTATAAAAAATTTTGTAATTTATCTTATACTGCTTTCAAAATTCTTCTTACAAGTACTTTGGCGGTGCGCACCGCTTCTTCAGGTAATGATAATAAAAGTTCTAGAATATTATGAAGATTGCATCTTTCTTTGTCAGTGGTTTGAATCAAACTGAATATAAAATGGAAAAATCTACTACTATTGATTCAGATTATTGACTATTCAGTTTGATTCAAAACATTGATAAAGGAAGATGCAATTTTCATAATATTCTAGAACTTTTATTATCATTACCTGAAGAAGCAGTGCGCACCGCCAAAGTACTCGTAAGAAGAATTTTGAAAGCAGTATAAGGTAAATTACAAAGTTTTTTATACATACAAAAAACAAAATATTAATATGGATTCTACTGCTATGATCCTAACTAATAACTTTAATAATAAAAATTACTTCGATTTTTTTTTTAATCAGTTATTATATTGATTGAATGAAATATTTAAAATACTTTACCTACTCAGCGATGAATTCAACTGAAGATGACAGAGAGGTTATACCATTAAGCAGGGTTATTTTGGTTCATAAAGATTAACATTAGTCCATTATTTAATAATTATATTTATTTGTTATACTCCACATAGTAGTTTGAATGGAGGCAACAAAAAGGAAATAAATGCTCCAAAACTTTTAAATAAAGGAAATATTACTTTACAAGAAAAGCAAATAGTCCCATAAAGATTTAGGGTAAACATAATATTTAAATTGTAATTTACAAAAAAAAATCTTTGTAATGCATCTTGCCAAAAATCACAATAAATATGAATTTATCGCTTACCTTTTCTTTGGTTGTCCTTTAGTTTAAAAAATGTACGCGTTTCAGTTGTACCACCTTTATTAAAGTAATATTAAATTGAAATTAAAAATTAAAATGCAGAATGGTATTACCACTCAGTCATGTCAAATAAAACTGATTTGTTTTATTTTATAACTGACGATCAGTTTCATCTGATACAACTGAATGGTTATACCATTCTACATTTTTATTTTTAGTTTGAATTTAATATTACACTGAAGAAGGTGGTACTACCAAAACGGGCGTAAGTTTTTAAACTAAATGGCAACTACAGAAACAGAAAGTTATAAATTCATTTATATTAAATTGATTTGAGAAAGGGTGTCAGTCACAAAATGTTAATTTTTCTGGAGAACAAAATGTGTACAGATGATTAAAAATTCAAAATTACTATACAATTTTTTAGAACTCCTTTTCAAAAAGCAAGTCTCTGATGTATCTCACTAAAATAGACTAATCTTAAACTACTCATAATTAATTGAAGATTTGTTATTTTATAAAAAAATATCTGTTACTAATTTTTTTATTTTCTGTTTCAGGCACTTGATACAATATTTGGTTGATCGATTCAATTATGATTACAACACACTACTCAGCGATGAAGCACGAGAAGACTTCAAACCGAAGTCTGTAATTTATAATTTTGTTCCAATAATACAAAAACTTTACTAATGAATTAATTATATAATAAGAAATTACGATTAAGATTAATTTCATATAATGATTCTACCTAATATTTGTCGTATTTTACAATCAAATTTTTTTGATGCTATTAATTATCTTGGGTCCATAACATGCAGGTGGAGTGTTAAATTATTAGCGCTCAATCTGCTAGTTGCAAGGCTACAAAAAAAAGTTCTGTTTCTTATCACTTGGTCTGCCAATTATATGAATGAACTATTTAAGAACAGAAGAGCTAGAGGTGTAAAATACACTAGTCACAGATATCTCCTCTGAGAGTAATGAATTTCATCATTATACAGCGAGACCCTGTGGTGGATAAAGTGAAGGTGTCATCGGTACGGTGGAATTTAGATGTTTTTGAGAGCACCAGGTATGCTGATAAGCATACTTTTCTACTCAGAGAGGAAGGCAAATGTAAATCACCTCACACCTTGTTTTACTTAGTAAAGCCTCTAGAGGTTCAAACCAGCCTTTTGGCTGATGACGTAACAAATGACAAAACTTCGATTGTACATACTTTTGCTTAAAATTTCATAATAAAGTTGCAATCATAATCAATTTTTAACAGTAACAGCACAGCCCCCAAAAAAATTTCAGCAGACATGCCCTTTATTCTATTTTGTAGAACACAAAAATGTAGTTAATGAGGCGATCTTAAACATAATCATAGAAAACCGTAGGATATTGTAAAGAAAGCATAAACCGTTTTTAAGAAAATTGGAGAAAAGTGAAAAATTTCACAATAAACTACAACTTCTGGTGGATTGATTTTGGTGAAAATGTTTATGTCCCATCATGGTACTAAACTTAAGTTCCAAGTTTCAACTTCATACGATATTCCATTCATAAGATATTTTGCACACAAAGACAAGACCAATTGGTAAAACATGTTTCTTTTTTTTCAGAAGGCCTGAAAACATCTATTTTAGGAAAAACTCAATTTTAAAAAATCGACATAAAACAATACTTTCTTTTCCTACACTTCATAAACATAGAATAAGAGAAAGTAAAAATATAATAGATTACAAAAAAAAAATAAAAAGCGAGATCTTTGATATGAGAAAGAAGCATGAATGTGCTCCAAAAACTTATCTTGTAAATGTTGAATCTTAACAATTATCTAGTATGCAAAATATGTATTTCAAAATAATAATTTTTATGTAGTTAATTAATATTCCTGTTTGGTTTTTTTATACAGAAAAGACACACCAACTACGCCGAGGCCACCTCCTCCACCACCGCCACCACCTCCACCGCATGGATACGGACCTCCATACCACCCAAACTACAATTATGGACCTCCAAGACATCCCCCACCCCTGCCATTCTACCCTCCACCACCACCACCAGCACCCCCAACGCCAATTTACAATTCTATAAATTTCTCACAGGTGACTCATTTATATATTTTTGCGATTTTTAGTTATTTTCATTTTCAGTTAACTTCAACATAAAATGGAGTATATTATACATATCACATTAAAGTGATAATCGTTTTAATACAAGGGCTATTAAAAAATCAACTTGGTAGAGAAATAAAAATGAACAAAATCCTTGCCTACAGTCAAGATTTGTTTTGTAGGTAAGGTAGTATATTTTTTTTCATAAACTGATTTGTATGAACAAAAATCCTCCGTATAAACACAATTAGTTATCAATGGGTGCCTGATAGAGAGGATAAAGCATTTTAAATACCAGGGATGTGATTTAACGTACACTAGAAATGCAGACATGATCGATAAACAGAATCATTTTTGGTAAATATATAGGACAATAGCGCAATCACTAGGTAAAAGAGTTCAGAAAGAAACCTAGTTGAAGTTTTACATGACTCTGGCTGTTCCAGTATGCTGTACAGTAGTGAGTCTTGGGTACACGGGAGGAAAGATGAACGTCAGATCCAGACAGCAAAAATGTGGTTCTTGAGAAGAGTTCAAGTTGTAGTTTGATGGATCACATTTTGATGCCTGTCCAAATTTCAGCTCTTGTTGTATCATGGCACTAACTTGTCTATTCCCTCAGCAGAGAATGGCAGAACTAAACTGTGTAACCACTGATTGACTTTATTTTTGAAACGGATGTTGCTTGCCAAACGTTGAGTTCCTAGCCAGCCAATGTCTTATTTATAATAAATCTGGACAAAACAAGGTTAAGTGACATGCCTCTTTCAATCACGATTTGGCACTTTCCAATTTTCATCTTTTCACAAAATTAAAGAATCAGCTGGCTATGCTTTGAAAGCAATGTTTAACTCAATAAGAAGTTATTAAGTGGATAGGTAGTTAGTTGGCACCATTCTCTTTACAGCGGGAATATAGAACTTGATGCCATGAAATGACAAATACTAAAATTTGGGCAGAGACTATGATTAATTAAATAAATAGTTGTATAGTTTCACAAATAATTGAGTCTATGTATGAAATTTGCACACTGTTTTATTGAACACACACGGACACAAGCGGACTGTATCAATGTTCAGCACCCACTCACTCATCTGCGCACTGGTTGACTCACTGGAACTAGCTACGCACATGGCAGTAGCCAGCGCCCATTAACACTCACACATTTTCGCAACTCAACACATTCACACACAAAATAAAACTTTAATTAAATATTAACCAGACTATGTCGAAGAGTTAATATAAGTGTGTTAATATATGTAACTTTTGTAAATAATAAATTTTTTCAATTTTTTTGTGTTCATTTATATTTTTTGACAGAGGTTGGTTTCTGAATAGCACGAATAGCTTTTTACAAAATTTAAAGTGACATTAACTGCTTGCTTATTGGCAGCCTAAGTCGGCTACAAAAAATATCTAGGTTTTTACTTAAAACATTTAAACATCTATAATGTTGCAATATTTTAGATGCTACAATTTGCACTTCAGCATAATCTTGCATTCTAAACCTCTGCACCACGGAGGAAACCAAGAAAATATTATTAATCAGAACTTGATCAATTAAATAATAATACTTTATAATTCTAAGCTCCTATGGAGACAAAAATTGCACAATTTAACAGAGAAAAAATAACAAATTTTAATCAGTGAATATACCATAAAAATCAGAACTACTTTTATTCTATGGTAAATGGTAAATGGAAGAGTTTAATAAAAATTTGCTACTAAAGTAAAATAAATTACCTTGTTGTACAAATCAAAATGTAAATGAATCAGTAATTTCAGAAAGCCCATAATTCAAAATTTTAAAGTTTTTCTTTAGTGCATTTTGGAACTAACTAAATGTAAATACACCATCCCTACAAAAATCATATAAGTCTGGCTTTCCTTAAATAATATTATATAACACAAAGAAAATTACTTTTCCACATTAATACTTATTACTTTATTTTATTTGATGAAAATTAACTAAAAGTTACGATTTTTTTGGGAGTACAAATATCGAGATGCAGTTTTTTGCAATAACTTTTTAAATATGTGTAGAAAAAATATAATTTGGAAAAATAAGAATAAAAAGCATACACATGTAATAATAAAAAACTACTGTCCACGAATATAATTAAAAATAATATAAATGAAACACCAAGCAATAAAAAGGGTGTGTATAAAATAGAGTGTGGTAATGAGGATTGTAAAAAATTTTACATTGGTATGACTAGTTGTAATTTTCAAGTGAGGTATAATGAACATAAAAAAGCACTGAAATGTGACTACATTATATCTAACTATACCAATCATATAAAAGAAGAAAAACATAAATTTGGTAAAGTAGATGAACATTTTAATATAATAGAACAATGTAATATAGAAAATAAAAATAAAATTGAAAAATATGAGATGTTCCATATTTATAAATATTTAAAAGAACAAAAGCAGGACGTTTTGAATGAACAGGTCAAATTTAGGAATGATGAAGTGATATTGACTGCTGCTGCTACCTACAGTAAATAAAATATGAGAAGGGATAAATTAAAATAAATTAATTTTAAATCAGTTTTATACAAGTGACTGAAGATGTATCATCTTCTGTAAATTTTAAATAAGTAAGATAAAAAGTTTTTAGTTTCAATTTTTCATTTACTCTAATGATGGTGGATCCACCGAAACACGGGTAAGTAAGAATTAAAATAAAGGTGACGCAGTTTAAAAAGAAGGTTGGTGAAATTATTGTATTAATTCATTGTATGAAATAGAAATAATTTCAAACTGCAGGATGCATCATAAAGATTTATTTTTGAATGAAGAATAAAAACGTTGAGGTAAAAAGCATATAATATTTAGTAAAAATTATTTGACATGCTTATTGAAAGAGGTAAGTAGTCATATTAAAAAGGTATTACATTTTTGTAATTGGTAAGTAATGAAGTTAACATAATGTTAATATTTAGCTTATCAGTTTTTATGTTGAATAGTCCTATATTCCTGTTTTTGGTGTCTTCTGGATGCAGTTATATAGGTGATTCAAAAAGAGCGCCGGTTTTGATATATCAAATTAAGAGATTTATTTTATTGAAAAACTGAAAATAAATACATCAACAAGTTCATCTTACCTTCCGATTTCATGTATGAAAAATGATGTCATGCATGTGTCCTCCTCTACTGCGCTGGCACGCATCAACTCTGTCCATGAAATTGGATATTACTGCACGACAAGTTTCGACTATGTGGGACAAGTTTCCGTATGTGGGGTTTTCTAAACCCCACATACGGCAGTTCTGTTTATTAACAAAACCGTTTAAGTGGAAGTGCGCCTCATCACTGAAAATGATTTTGTTTGCGAAGGTGTTATCATCCTGCCGTTTTCTCAATACCCAGTCAACAAACTGTCGTCTCTTCTGGTGGTCTGCCACTTTCAAATGTTGCGTCAACTGAATTTTATACTGGTGATATTGGAGATCGTACCGAAGAATTCTCCGTACAGAAGAACATCTTAAACCCAATTGAGAATGGCGACGTATTGATTTTGCTGGGCTAACAGCCACACTGTCACGAACCAATGCAACGTTCTGCTCAGTTCGGCCAGAACGACGACATCCAGAACTTTTAAGGTCGACTGTTGAACCCGTCTCAAAAAACTTTTTCATGAGCCTGCGAACTGTTGATTCATTCGGTGCTTCATACGTCCTAGAGTACCGCGAAGTCGCCTGACAGTAGCCGCATAACTCTCTCCACTCTGGTAAAATGTTTTGACGATTAACACTCGTTGCGCAATAGTAAACTTCTCCATGTTTAGACAGAGACTGCGAGAGTATTACACTGCGAACAAGAGAAACTACAACTGAATCGTCAATCGGAATGTTCTCCGAAATAGAAATGAGGTCAAACAATGTTGCCAACCGATAAACAAAAATTTACCAGCCGTTTAAAAACCGGCGCTCTTTTTGAATCACCCTATATATATATTTTATTTTTTATTTTATTAAACATCCTATGTAGGATTTTTAAACAGCCGTATTATTTAAAATTGAAATATATATTTTCTAACCACCAGAATACGGTAACATAAAACACTTACCAATGTTTATAGCGCTTTCGTGTATCTTGTACACATCTTCAGTAAATTAACATTTATTACAAGTCAAAATTTAAAACTTCCTGCTCCTACCATGGTAGATAAGGAATCAAATGATTCCTTAGTTTTAAATTTTGACTTGTAATAAATGTTAATTTACTGAAGATGTGTACAAGATACACGAAAGCGCTATAAACATTGGTAAGTGTTTTATGTTACCGTATTCTGGTGGTTAGAAAATATATATTTCAATATATATATATATATATATAGCGAGTTTTTTGCAACGTCAGTTGTGTCGCTTCTCGCATCCCAATCGCCATCTTTCCTTATCGATCCAGTCTCCTTCAAAAAGTCCTTTACTTTCCATTTGAATGCGGACGTTGGAGATCCATTTCTTTTGCGGTCTTCCACGCTTATTTCTGTTTGCAGGAATCCAGCTCCAGACCTTCAACGGTATTCTCTCCTCATTCATTCTGCGCAGATGTCCATACCATTTTAATTGTTTCTCTCCGATGACATCCATTATCGTGTTTTTTGCGCCCATCCTCTCCCTTATGGTTTCATTTCTGATTCGGTCCAGCAACGTTAAACCTAAGCTTCTCCTCCAGTTTATCATTTCAGTTGAGAGAAGTTTTTGAGATGTAATTTTATCCACACTCCACACTTCCGACCCATACGTCACGACAGGCTCAATCATTGCCTGGTATATTTTTGTTTTGTTTTTTTAGTTATGTTTTTATTCCATAGGATTGGGTGTAGTGATCTAATCATATTTTTTTTTTTTTGGAAAAATATGATGCAGTTATACCATTTAAAAATAACCCATGACTTTACTCTTGGTATGCTCCTTGATCATTATACTTCCACCTGTAGCATTATGGAATGAGTGGCTGACTAGAGTAGAAATATTGACTCAGTTTTGTGGTTGATTGATTCAATATTAATGTTTTTTTCCTTGTATAGAGCCAATTTAGACCAGGTGAGATGACTTAAGATGTTTTTGGACGCTCTTTTTGTAGCCCACATTCTCAGCATTCGCAAACTGTAGGCTTTTGTCCTTTTTTCTGTCCACCCAGTATTCTATTATTTGCCATTCATGGAAGCCCTTAAAGTCTGTAATTTGTTGTTTGAATTTGGTTCAGTTCGTTAAGTTTCTCGGTTTATTTCAGTTTTCTCAGTATAGTTTCTAACTTTGTTAAACTATTTATCCGACACCTTCGATCAACTGTTTAATGTCTTAAAAATTTGTTTTGTCAACCGGTTGTTATACATTATATACACGTGTCCATAAAATTTTAGTCTTTTGTTTTAATTGTTCATTTTCCTTGTACAGTTCTTCTCGACCTCATAACCTATATCCTCTTTACCTATCTTCGGGCCCATTATTTTGAACAGAATTTTTCTCTCAAATTTCTCTGCTTCTCTTAGACCTTCCTTCCAAGTCATTCTAAGGCCCTCACTTGTGTGCAGACACACAGGTTTTATTACAGTATAATAACATCTAATCTTGGCTTCGCTTGAGAGTAATTTCTTCTTAAACAAGTGATGAGTTCCTCAAAAAGCACCAGCCATCTTCCCTCATTTGTTGTTGTTCCTTTTCGCTGGTCTCAGGTTGTATTATCTTCCTGAGGTACTTGAAGCTATCAACTTTCCCAATTTTTCCGTATTAAGTCTTCTGGTGATGTGAGCTGTTTTGATATTTGTTATGTGTTTAGTTTCCTCAGAAGAAAATTGTAGTCCTGTTTTGCTAGTTCTTCCAACATGTTGATTTGTTCTGTAGCTATTTTTGTGTTCGTAGAAACGATTGCTAGGTCATCTGTAAAAGCACAACAGCTTATATTTATGCTGTTCTTAGAGGTTCGTTCTTCTGCACCAAAAAAAGAATTTAGAGCAATGAAAACCGACAAATGCTTTTACCGGGGATGGTCGGTAAGGTCCAGATTTGAGGTACAAATTCCTTGTGGTGGCCTTGATATGTGGAGCATCTGCTCTACTGAATTGAGTACGAGAGACTATGGCTCTCAACCGTAGTGCTAAATCAGCTAGAGCGAGATTACTTTATCCCACCATTTTTACTCTTCAAGTAACTTTTGGTTGATGCAATATACAAGAATTAATTTTTGTTTTTAATTTTTTTTTCAGATCAGATCAGTGTAATGGATTATGTTCACTGCCAAATGGATATACATCACGTTGCGAACAACAATATGTACAAAAACGTTTAGTAGCTTTAGAAGGCGGTGGCAATAGATTATATACAGATGTATTTTGGTTTCCACATTGTTGCATTTGTCAGATAACACAGACTACTGCAGGAAATAACAATAATGGATAGTCTAAAAACAGTGTAATTATTATAATAAATTATTTAAATTAATTTTTTATAAAAATAATATAAAATGATACTAGTATTTTTTTCAGTGTACTTACCATAACCTACAATTTTAACACTGCCATCTTAATTTTTAATTAAATATTTTAAAATTAAATATAATCATCTCATTAATTAATTAAAAGTACCGTTAGTTTGTAATAATTTTATTAAATTATATAAAAAATACAAAAAAATTTAAAAGAATTTTTATGATGTGCTTTAATGAAATTTAGTATTGTTGAATGTATTGAGAGGATGCGTTGTTATAAAAATTTAATGTTCAATTCATTTGTATGAATTCTATATTTTGAATTTGAGTAGTTGATAAAATTATTTTTAGTAAATATGAATTTATTCAGAAGTATGCTTGATTGTGAGTAAGTTTAATTGATTTTATTTTAAAATAAATAACTTGTATTTTTATATTTTGTATTGTACAGTAAAATAAGGTAAAATACAGTATTTTAATTTGTAAGTTCTGTAAAACCTAACTTTTGTAACCTAAATTTTGTTACGTTAAAGTATTCTAATTCCAAATTGTATCAGTGTTACCAACTCACAAAATTTCTTTGATATTATCATAATTTTTTGGATTAATTTTACGATGTGTCTAAAAAAACCACTTACAGTATCATTATAAAAGACATGTTAACCAGTTTAAAAAAAATGTATTTAATGTTACTGGTGCGCGGTAACCTCTGTGTATCTGAAAGGAATGTGGAGATTATATAAACGGTAGGAGTATGTTAACTAGCCTACTTGAAAACATGCTACTCGAATTAACTTTCAATAATAACTTGCTTATTATTATGGTAATCTCACTGTGTGGTAGATTTTCTCAGTGTGGTGCAAATCTTCAAAATGCCTCACCTGAAATATTTTTGTTTTAAAATAATCTCCAGAACTATGATCATGTAACATGTGCATTTATCTTTTGTGATAATTGCAGACCCAGCTGTTAGGAGCAGCCGTGCTATGTATTAGAAACAAAAATAATAACTTTATGCTGTCACATCAAAAGTCTTTTGGCAAATCAGCGATGCACCTGCATCAAAAACCAAAATCAAAAGCTATTGAAAGTATTTAGGCAGAGGCAAACAATAAACCATAAATTGTATTCATCGATATTAATATTATATAGACCAATATAGAAAACCTGTTCCGGCACCCATTCTTTCTTTGGCCGTCCAGCTCTCTGCCTCCTGTTGGTTTGTATCTTCTTGCAAAACCAGGTGAGCAGCTTTCTGGCACTCTATTTAAATGATCGACCCATTAGCACAGCACAATTTTATTTGGTTAAATGAAAATTCTCAATTCTTGCCTTATATTTTTATTTATGATCCTGCCTAGTTGTGTACAACCCTTGACAGAACTTCAAAATTTCATTTCTGCAGTTTGGATGTTTCTTTCCTCCTTCTCCTCATCACCCATGCTTCGCCATATGTCAAGGGCGGAACTGTCACCATCTTATAAAACTTTAACCTTGTTTTGGGTCTTCTCTTTTGCCTTAATGTTCTATGAATAGACCCACATATCTGATTATTTGGTTAGTTTATTTTTCAAGTGATAGTTACTCTTTTCATATGAGAAAATATCAGATCCAAGATATTTATTTGTATAGTGGCTTACTTGCTCTAATATGAGCCCATTAATTATTATTTAGAATTTTATTAAGGTCTTTCAATAGAATGCTATCTAAATGGCCTTGGAAATTTAGATTCATTGTTACATTTTTCAGTGAATTCAACAATAATTGTTGTAAACAGAAAATTATTGTCTGCCAAGTTTCACTGTGAACAACAAAACTAATTTTTGTTGAAACATATTGTTAATGCTCAGACATAATACTGCACCAAAATAAAAACTAACTGTAAAATACTTTCTAATGCTAATTTAAAAAATACCATTTAATATTATATTATCACTTATGTTAAATGTAACATAAAAATTAAAACAAGTGGTAAATGAAGCAAGTAATGTGAGTTTTTAGTATCTGTTAACTATAAGACGTAAATCAGTACAGTATGTCTAAAAATACTGAGAGTATTTCCATAAAAGTAGCTGTCTCAACAATGGCGGTGAAAATAGGTTTTTTTTAATTTGAGTTAAGGTACATTTTAAAGCCACCGGATTCGTTGTTGCCACTATTACAAGTTCAAGAGTGCTCAAGTTTAGAGGGCAATGCGGGGTTGGTCTAGAGCAGCGGTTCCCAACCAGACGAACCGGTTAGGGGTACGCCGAAAATAAAGGACAATGGCGGACGTTGTTTTTCTGAGTAACTTGGTGGGGTTATTGTACTGACAAGCTTAATGCAAGCCCAGATCTAAGGCTTTATTTGTCTACATTTGAACCTGATTTCAAACAATTAAGTGCAACAAAACAGCCTCAAGGGTCACACTAAAAAAGAGTTCTGAAGACATTTCCTGGACTAATAATTTAGTTTCAATACATCACAATTTTCATGTTAGATTTTGTATTTACAAATTTTAAAAGAATTTTGTATTCGATGTGAGTTTTTTTTTCGAAGTTTAAAACTAATCTGTCTTGTCTTAGATTAGAAAAACTATCATTATTATAATTCTATCATTAGTATTTTGATGTAAAATTAAGACCATACAAGAAACGTTCAGTTTTCAATAAAATATCTATTTTAACTGCTTGTGTTAACTTTCATTTTTCTTGGTTTAAATTTATATCTTAATTTGAACACATAATAAAACGTACTAGTGTAAGTTATATTTTGCAGTATTTAAAAACTAACCAATGTATACTCACAGGAAAATACCATTATGATTATAAAAAAATAAATTTACATTATGCAAAATATTTGGAAATAATAAAAAACATATGAAAATATGCAAATTGATTAGAGATTAGCTAGTGATTAAATAGCCCATACTTAATGAAGTATTGTAGTTACAGGGATGTTACATTTTTGGGGGTAAAATTTTAGTTAAAGATTCACCAAGGGGTACGGGAGAAAAAAAATGTTGGGAACCGCTGGTCTAGAGGTTAAGAGGTTAAGCTGCAGGTCAGCTGATTTACAGCTGATTTTGGAACTCATATGTGGATTGCAATACATCTCGCGAATTGTCTACTTAAATCTGTACGAGACTACATTTAATACATATCCTTATCTCATTGGGTCATGGGGTTACTTACTGTTCACAATTGAACAGATTGCAATGTACACACATTTCGAATTAACAAATAAATGTACATTTAAATAAATTCGCACATAAGACTAATAATATTATCTAATCTTAAAGGCCTATTTTGTATTTTATATGTATTTTTCTAGTGATTAGTTTAGCAGAAAACCATAATTTTGTTATATACTAGATTCACAAAACTGGTTCTTTCAATAAAAAAAAACATTTTTTGCACAATTGAGTTCACCAAAGTACAATTTTTGTACTAGTGTGCCATCAGCTCCATGTGTCTGAGATGATTTTGGTGTCAGGAATATTAAAAAACATTCTTTTTATTTTTTTTCGTCATCAGTCTGTCAACTGGTTGGATGCAGTTCTTTAAGCTGTTCTATCTTGCGCAAGTCATTTCATATCTACATACCTGTAACACCCTACATCTTTTGTAATTTGCTTTACATATTCTAACCTTTACCTCCCCCTACAGTTCACTTCCTCAGTATTACCCTCCATTATTAATAGCCCAATACCTGGATGTCTTAAGATATGCCCCACTAGCCTATCCCTTCTTCTGGTAAGATGCTTCCATATACTTCTTTTTTCATCCACTCGCCTAAGAACCTCTAAATTTACTTATTTTGTCCACCCATCTAATCTTTAACATTTTCCTATAACACCACATTTCAAAAGCTTCTATCCTCTTCCTTTCTACAGCCCCTATCACCCACAATTCACCCCCGTATAATACATACACTCCAAACATAGTGTTTTAAGAAATGTTTCCTAATCTATAAGTTAATGTTTGTAGTCAGTAAGCTGTTTTTCATTTCATTTCTTTTTCTTATAATGCCAAATCCAATACTGAAGATTAGTCACAACACGCACAAATAACTCTCTATCATGAACAACCCACAAAGAATGTGGGTACTTAAGTTTGTCCAGTCTCTAATGTTCTTTAACCATGAGCATTTCTTTCACCCAGGCCTACGCTTGCCCTCAACTTTACCCTTGAGAATCAGTCAGAGAAACTCATACTTATCCCTGAATAAGTGACCAAGGTAGGTAGTCTTACTTCTTTTGATTGTGCCCATCAGCTCATAGTCTACACCCATACAGAACATCAACATTGGTAACTTGACTGTCCATGAAATCTGGAGCATTTATCTAAACATCTACATCTCAAAAGCTTCAAAATGACCCATAGACTGCATTGCATACTTAAATCCATGTTTCCACACAGTATAGCAGGACAGAATACATGTATGTCTACAAACCTATATCTTACAGGAAGTGAAATTGTATCGTTAATAAACATTAAGATTAGGTTTACAACTCCGCCAACGGTATTATATTTTAATGCCACCGGTTGCAAGCCCAGGGCCTCATCTTGCAAGTGATGAGGAAGGACAAACAGGAGGAGTAACAACCTCCTTAAAAAACCTGGAATTATCTAGCTCCAGATAGTAGCACCCAGTTGTAGGGCCCCTGCCTAGGGTATAGGTGAAAAACGGTCAGTGGTCTCGACAACGGATGGGGAAATTTTCCCAACGGTGAACAGGGCGGAAGAACCTAGGAGTTGGGTCTCCAAATGAAACTCGGGGTATGGCAAGGTGCTCAAAGGTGTCAGTCGCCCGGGTTTGCCCAGGGTTCGTAGCCCGGCTGGAGGACATTTTAACCTAATGGCAAACTCACAAATAGTCTCGGATATGGGACAGGTTTTTTCATCAATCAGAATCAGCGTAAACCTATGAAAGATTTCGGGATTATGTTTACCAGCCCACTCCAAACCATTCAACATATTTTAACTTTTAACCTTTAATTATCTGTTGTGCCTCACAAGCGCAGCAAGTAGCCCTGAGCTGTGGTTTCTTCACCTTTCATTTCTTTTATAGGGTTAACCCTTTCATTAGCTTCGAATTTAGTTGCAAAAAGGGTATTGCTAAAGAAGGTTACATTTTTGTTATTTATGCGTAATAAGAAAAAATTGTAAAAGCTTATAAAAGCATGCCTTAGTGTGATTCACACACCAGATACTTGAAATCAAGAAACTTAATATGTGGCATCATTTTGTAGCAGTTCTAGTACAGCTTATTACATGTTGTTTAGGTCATCAGCCGAAAGGCTGGTTTGAACCTGTAGAGGTTTTACTAAGTAAAAACGAGGAGTGAGGTGGTTTACAATTGCCTTCCTCACTGAGTGGAAAAGTACGCTTATCAGCATGTTGGGCCCTCCGAAAAGCACATATTTTCCATCCTGCAAACGACACCTTCACTTCATTCACCACAGGGGCTTATTACATATAGATCATATTACAACACATCTGGACATAATGGTTTGTGAATAATTTTTATTTTAGTTGCTAAATGTTTTGTTTAAATTCTAGTAAGTTTTTGTGTTGTATTTAATCATGGATACTGGAATAAGAAATTTGTGTCGAGTTTATAGCTAGTTGGAACTAAAGATTAAAGTTAAAAATTGGAAGAAAAATCAGCAGGTTATCTTTCTGTTCTTATATAATTCTTTTATTTATTTTTTTTTCATTTTACGTCTGACTGTTTTGCAATATCTGTTAAAGCAGGCGGTGGAAAATGATGATATATGAAAATGGTAATGAAATAATACCAGATCTGACTGGGAATCGAATGCAGGACTCCAGCGTAGAAGCCAGTTGCGCTAACCACTACGCAAACGGGCCAGCTATTTTTTTTAAGACGTTAAAATGTTTGTACATCTCCCAGTTTTCTGTTGTATGTTTCTGTTTTTAGGTTCATCATCTGCATATAAAAATACAACAGCCATACCAAATGGATTTTGTGTCTATGGTTTCTTCGAGGTCTTTGGCCACTAGAATGCATACCATGGCCATATTAGGACCGTGTGGGGCAGAAAAAACTGTTCTTATCACTACTATGGCCACTGTAACAGATAAACAGCATTCTTTACCCATATACAATGCTTATTATAACCTTACCGTACCTGTTTGGTAGTTGTTCAGTCCTCTTCTATTGTAATATGACAAATTTACTGGACACCTGGAGTTGTTTATTTTTGAGTCTATTGAAATAAAAATAGATATCTCCAGCTGATTAAAATAAATATTTTAATAAAATTATTTGATTTCAATAACAAAAGTATGGTTACTAGGCAACTAAGAAGAAGAAAGGAGAATTGTAAAATATTTTAATGGGGGACAGGAGGCCAAACCAAACGGGTGGGTCCCTCATTCGTGCTTAACAAACAGTCGTAAATATATAATTAATAGTAAAAATAGATAAATAGTAATAAATACAACGTGCATATTATTAAAAGAGACATAAATTATCATACTTCATAATAACAGTGACTATCCGGTAGCCTTTCAATGGCAGACGTGTAAAACAATAACAATAAACATTCATTAAATTATGTAATTATGAAAATATATAAATTAAATAAAACCATAATGTATAAACGTGAATAATGTTTTATTGAGTGAGATAAGGGACAAGGTAAACAAGAAATTGATTTAATCATTTATTATCTTACAAATTTGGCATACCCTCGTGGACATACTTGCGGGGAGTAATAAAGTTTCTTTCACTATCAGCAAGCAAAGAATATGTTGTCTTGTGTCATAACGGGGTAGCAATTCAGTTCTTTTTTTATCTTGGTATCCCTGTAATGATCTTCTCTACTACACCCATACCTATGTACAGTTGAGCAATTCTTAGTTTGCTCCTACTGTCAACAAACAAAAGCCACCTACTACAGGGTGCACGCTAGAGTACACGACTTTACGGATGTCGTATTCCTATTAAGTTAACTATGTTTTAAATTATAAGTACTTAAAGTACTAAAAACATCAGTCATGATATGATGTAGGCCTAACAATTTCATTTATAAAAATACTTTTAAAAGTATTTTGTATTTAAATACTTTTGAAAGTATTTTGTTGTTACTTTTTAATCAGCGTGTACACATTTTGATATAATGCGCAGGCTCAGTGACGTCATTATTTGTTTACATTAGGAGCAAACTAAGGCCTAGTGTCCATTTGAGAGAAACTGTCGAGAGAAACTCTCGACAGTGCTCTCAGGGTGTTTTCCATTTGAGAGTAGTTGCGCTGTCGAGAGAGCTCTCCGACACTCGACAGTGACTGAACTGTCGACAGTACGAGAATTCCGTGTCCACTTGATAGTCTTGAGACCCGAGAGTCAACACAACAAGCAGTCTGCTGAGTGTCATCAAACGTGCGTGTTTTTAATTTGATAAAAATGGATCACGTCAGGCCCTAGCTTTTCTAATAGCGTACAAAATCGTCTTTCAAAAGCGAGTAGCTTTCATCATGATGATGATCATTCATCAAATTTAATCGCAAATTCTTCATAGGCACTCATCCTTTTGTCACGATTCCGGTACAAATTGTGTTTTATGTTCCACAAAAATTCATTTCCTTCATATAAATTAATAAGTTGAAGAATTTCATTGTCTTTCCACTCTCGTGAGTTAATTTTGAAGAGATTATAAAGAGATTATAAAAGATTTAAAATATTGAAATTTAAAAAAGATTAAAATTTAAAAGAACGATTTAAAAAAGAAATTAAAATATTAAAAAAAGACTATAAAAAGTAATAAAAATATTTTAAAATAGACAAATAAATGTAATGAACTGTCGACACAAGCTCTCAGCTTTTCCAACACTGACGGAAGAGTGGAGAGTAACTCTCGAGACTAGAAACGAGCATTTACACTTGCGAGAAATGAACTGTCGACAGCTGCACCTGCTTCTCTCGGAGAGTAGCTCTCAGGCCCGTATACATTTGCGAGTCTACTCTCGAGAGTACTCTCGGCAGTATTTTCTCTCAAGTGGACAAGTGGCCTAAGAGAGGCTGGACTTTACATGGTTACATAGGTATGTCAGTATGGTTACGGTCCTTATATGATACGTTCTAGTAGGTAAAGTCCTTTAGACTTATTACACTCATATTTTTTTAAATAACTAAGTAACTTAACAAACCGAACATATAATTTAAACAACCAATGAAAAGATGTAGTGACATTAACTGAAATTGGTTCCAACAAAACAATGCACTCCAAAAACCTTTAGTATTTTAAAATGTTAGCTGAAATTCTTAATGCGCATACTTGGAATGTACAAATTTCATGTTATGGCCCACAAACAAACTCATAAATATTTCCCATTCTTAGAGCGCAATTCTGACACACATTATTTTAATTTACGTTAGTGGGAAACAGGTACTTAGAACGTGGCGGTTCAAACATGTGAGTTAGTTACATAACATTCCAAGATTGCACGCCAAATATTTGAGTTAATGGTTGGATATCGTTGAAAAATAGTAAGGTACTTTTTCATGTTAAAATTAAATTGGGTTGAAAAAATGTTAAGTATTCATTTTTCAAAATGGTACTTTCTTTCTGGACACACTTCATAATCTATATAAATGTATAAAAATGAATATTTGTCACTTACGCATTCCTTAATTGTTCAACCGATTTAAATAAAATTTTATCTATAGATTACTCAGTTTCTGGAGCAGGTTTTAAGTTTTTAAAAAATTTGATCTGAACAGTAGAAAGAAAGTTACAGGTAAATGTCACCTTTGTACTTTCAAAAAAGTCAGATGTTTAAAACAAAGGACAAATATAAACAGATGTTTTTGTTTTATGAATGATATGTATACCGGGTTGTCCCGCAGAATTTGAACTATCATTGGGAAAGAGAATTGACTTTTATTAGCTTGTTAATGTTTTCTTCCGACAATAAATGAAGACTTGTTATAAACCGGAATCATTAGAAAATGTTTAGACCTGTACAAAATATAATTTTTTACACATTTTAAGCCTGCATTTTTGCTTAAAATACATAAATTTGTAAACCATTCTCTATTTAAATATTGTAAATTATTTGGCTTCCTGTTTAGAGTAATGATTACGGTTGTAGTGTGCAATGATGGTAATTGGTGGTTCAAATCCACCTGCAGTAAAATTTTTATTGTTAAAAAAATATTGGAAATATTTTAAAAAATTAATTTTTAATTATTTATTTTCTCAAGTAGGCCTAACATTTTTTTTTTTTAATTCATTTATTTAACGTCGCATCAACTACAACGGTCATTAGCGACGACCTTGGGGTGTAACTTTTTGTACGATGAAGGATGAAATGATTTTTTGTAAGGTATGAAAATATGCCATGCCCGAGTGGGATTCGAACCCAGAACCGCATAATGAGAGGCGAGCACGTTACCAACTGCGCCAATGCGGCCGGCGGGCCTAACATTTAATTTTCAGAGAAAGCTGATTGTTGCAATAATTGTAGAAGAGAAATTTTTTAATATATAACATTAATTATAATGATTTTTCTTTAAATTGACTTTTTGAGGGCATAGCAGTGTGCACAAGGTATGAATCTAAGCTATGTGCAGCTGCGGGATGAAGGGGACAGATGAAGTACCAGACTACTGCTACATCATAACACTGCACTAATCATCTCATTGCTCTTTGCTAGGCAGTAGGCTGCCTAGTGCGGTGACATACGTGGGTATTATTTTGACTATTCGCTGTAGACGGCGACACAGAATATATTATGTAGTTTGGGTAGTACCCCCGTTACAAATGGAAAAAGGAATTAAGCAGGGAGACAGTTTGAGTCCACTACTTTTTGTGATGATAATGGACGAAATTAATAAAATCTGCAAAAGAAGAACTGACAGAATGATGGTGGGACGTTGGAACTTGAGGCCCATATTTGCTCAGGCTTTGTTATTTGCAGATGACATAGTTCTTATTGCTGACTCTGAAAGAAAGCTTCAAACTGCAGTAATTGAATGGAATGAAGAGATTAAAAGGAAAGGCATGACACTGAATATCAATAAGAGTAAAGTGATGGTGGTTAATGGCTTGGAAGGTGAAAGAATTAGGATAGATGCGGAAGGACAGGTAATGGAACAGGTGAGGTCATATGAGTATCTGGGTACAGTAGTAAGTGACGATGGGAAAATAGATGATGAACTAAGAAATAGAATCTCTAAAGCTAGTCGGGCCTTCTATGCAACCAGAAATTGTATTTTTGGAAAAAAAGAAGTGGGTGCCACAGTAAAAAACAGGGTCTATAAAAGTATTATTGAACCAATTGTCCTGTATGGTGCAGAAAGCTGGCCCTTGAAGCAACAACAAATGAGCAGAATCAGGGTGGTTGCAATGAGGTGCCATAGAAGGACAGCTGGGAAGACATTGAGAGATAGAGTAAGAAGTGAAAGAATCAGGGAGGAAATAGGAATGAAGGATGTGAAGGAAGTAATAGATAGAAAACAATTGGGATGGTGGGGTCACATACAAAGAATGGATGACGAAAGGATAGCCAAGCAGTATGCAAACGTAATCGTTGGCGGGAGTAGGAAAAGAGGACGTCCACGATACTCATATGATGAGCACATACGAAGATTGGGAGAGGAAAGAGGCATGGCCCTAGGGCAAATGAGACGATTGGCGGCGGATAGAGTACAATGGAGGAAGTTGTCCGAGACTACCCCGACGCTGTAAGGCACATGGGGAGAGAGAAAGAAGAAGAAGAAGGGTAGTACCCATGACTACTACAAACATTAGTACTAGTAAAACATTACTACTACTAACGCAATCTCTCACAGTAGTAGTGACGTAATGCATACCTCTCAGTTGCACAAAGCTTGGGAATGGGCATTACAGCGCATTGGTTATAAAAAAGTATGCAAACAATATTTTTGTAACGATACTTTAATTTACTATAATATACACAAAACAAATACATTTATAAAATAGCACGACAATTATTAATATTTACATTACTAAAATTTATTTTAAATTACTTTTTTGAAGAACTTGCAGATGAATACTCAGTAGTAATGTAATTTATTAAATCTGTAAAATCTTTGAATTCTGTTCTACTTTGAGGTGGATCATTCTTTGGTATTCGAGGTAGGATAGATCCCATTTTCATACGAAATTCTTGCATCTATAAAAAAGTTAAAAAGAAGTAAAATTAAAAAACTATTCAAAAATTAAATTAAATTCAGTATTGTTGTTGTTTAGGTCATTAGCTGAAAGGCTGGTTTGAACCTCTAGAGGCTTTACAAAGTAAAACGAGAAGTGAGGCGGTTTGTCATTGCCTTGCTCACCAAGTGGAAATGTATGCTTATCGGCATGCCAGGCCCTCTGAAAAGCATCTACTTTCCACCCCGCAAATGACACCTTCACTTCAATCACCACACAATCTGGCTGTGTAATGAAATTCATTACTCTCAAAGGATTTACCTCTTCTAACTAGCCTTTTACACCTCTACCTATTCTGTTCTTAAATGGTTAGGCCATATAATTGGCTGACTATGTAATAAGAAACAGAGCAATTTTTTTGTAGCCCTGGAATTAGCAGATTGAGTGAAAATAATTTAACACTCCATTTGCCTATTATGGGCATAATTTAGAATTACTATTATTATTATATATTAAGAACTCATAGGATTAAATTAGTCTGTCCATTAACAAAGTAGCCCACCTGGTTGGTCTAGTGGTAAAGATGTTGCCGCAAATCAGCTGAGTTGAACCAAGAACCTTTGGTTCTGAAGGTTCTTGGTTCAAATCCAAGTAAAGGTAAGTAAACTTTTATAGGGATTTGAATTCTAGTTAGTGGTTACCGGTGTACGTTGATGGTTGGGGTTCAATTAACCATACTCTCCCAGGAATGGTTGGCTTGAGTCTGTACAAGACTACACCTCATTTTCATGTCATATATTCTCATCTCATTAGGTGATGGGGTTATGTATTGTTCTTAAATTGAACAGATTGCAACTTATACACATTAGAGATAAAAAAATTGACCTAGTCTCTTTGAAAGAACTGTTTGGGCCTTATGGTTCACCCAGTACTTCCTCATACGTTCAGATCTTTCTGGTATTAAAAATGTTTGTGTAGTCAGTTTCCATCTTGAGAGTGTTTCTGTCCTGGAACTCTTCGTTTAGTTTTCTTGTCTGCTGCGTCTTCTAAAGTAAGGGCAAATTCCTTCAGATCCTCTCATATTTCTCTGATCCATCTACATCCTGTCTTGGTGTTTTTCGAGTTGAGATTGTACTGTACCAGACAGAATGTCTCAAATCCTGTGTCCTCATGATGTGTCCAAAGAATTCTATTCTCATCTAATGTATAGTATATGCATAATGGGTTTTAGCTCCCTGTACACAACGTTGGCACAGTTAACCATTATTCATCTTACTGGTACGTTTTAATGAGGGTTCTTCCAATTCTTCTTTTGATTTTCTGGAGTCTGTCAGTCTTTGACTGTTTATTCAGGTGGAAGAGTGAATATCCTGTGAATGTGGATTCTGGTTTTATAACTTTGTTGTAGTGTCTTACTTTCACATTTACTGATAAGACATTTTTTTTGGTAGGTTAATTTTTACACTTTTGCTAGTTTGTTGTTGTCTGGATTGAAGGTTTATCATTGAGGTTATTAGTTATCTCTCCGAGGTATTTAAATTGAGTGACTTTTTTGACTTTATTACCATTTATGTCTACTTCTTTTAATTATGTTGGTTTTTCGGGCATACTTTCTGTCTTTTTGAATGTTTAAATAGTATATAATAATAAATATAATCTAACATGATCATCTACTTCATGGTTAAATTCTGGATGTGCAGTAAACAGAAAAGTAGTGGAAGTGAAATGTATATACTGTACATCTGGAAAATAGTCATAAAATAAATAAATAGTCGTAGGCCGGTGGGAAGATTTGCATTGGATTTATAAATTCCTCTGTAGCAAGAATAATAGTCAGTTACTGTGCTCACTATTATTTTATAATTTAAGAAAAACTTAGACGTGGCTTGCTCTGCTTGTACTGTTTTTGCCTCTCCCACTCCTGCGCATTGATACTATTCCCCTGCTATCAATCCAGCTGTTAATCATCACTGATGCTACTCGAACTATGTATCACAAAGTGGTAATTAGAGGGGAACTCTTCCCCAGTCTACAGTTGGCGCACACGCATTGTAAATTGTTTACTATGTACTGTTATAAATCATCTCCAACAACACAAAATTTTCACTAAATTTGGTTTAGTATCTATAACAAAATTTTAAAGAAATGTATAAAGGTATTAAAAACACATGTCTGATGTGAAACTTACGTATTACATATTTTTGTACTTACATTATTTGCACCGGATAATTTCCAAATTCCATAAAATAATACACCACAACCTGCAAACGCATATAAAGTACCGTATTTTAATGCTCTTAATGCAAGTTCTGCTCCTGTTTCAGTCATTTCTTTGGACCCAACAAGGCCCTTATTAAAATACGCTGGATCTTGTTTTTTGGCATACGCTAATGTAGATCCAAATGCCACTAATGCTGAAATGCCAGTCACTGATGATAAGAAAACAGTTTCTGAAAAAATAAACACAAGATGAATGATTACATAAACAGTTAATGCATTATTTACAAAATACATGGTTATATGGGAACGAGATTGTTAAGTATGGTCAGAAATCAGTGAGAAAAATCGGGTGTGAAACACTTCTATAATTATCTCTTGACAGTGTAAATAATGACAATATAACCAATATTTAATCATTAGTAAACAATATAAAATAAGAAAAAACCATAACCTAATCTTAAACATGAGTGAATGATGCAAAATAAAAATTAACATCTTTAACCTTTTGAGGACTATGCACGTATGTTTCATGGTTTTAGTCCAAAAAACTACAAACGCACTGGTACATTTGCTTCATTTTTTGTACTAATACATGTAAATACAAGTTCTAAATAAATGTTATCATAATATAGGCTTTGTTTTACTCGATGGAAAAAGCATGTGTATTAACCTTGCTAATGTGTTCAGGAAATCAGCATCATTGTGTTAGCTTCTTGCAACCATTTGTTTACTAATATAGAATATTTTTTCCCTGGGAAAATAAATGTTTTACAATAATATAAATCTTGTTTGTATTATGTAAATAAACGTTTCGTTTAATTGTTTATTTTGTGAAAATACGAGTGGAAATGGTTGGCTTTAGTAGTAAGCGTCTCCGGGATGAAGAAATATTACAGTCACTACAGAACATATTTAGTTCCAGGGATGGAGAGTTGAGAAAAAATAGGTGAATAATAAATACAGGAAGAAGAAGTAAATGAAAAATCTAAAAAGAACTCAAATTGTGGTTTAAGTTCTAGGTTGAAAAACATAGTCCTTAAAAGGTTAAGACTTAAAAATACAAAAAATCACTAATTGATGCTAAACTTGACTACGTAGAAAAAATCCTTTAAATAAAAGTTATAGATTTTTTTAATTTCCTAAAACTTTTACATATTTTTGTCCTAAAATCATACTAAGATCGCAAACCTAAATAATCCCACTTTTACCAACTTTGATTAGAAAACACAGAAAATCACTAATTGACGCTAAACTAAGCATGGTAGGAAAAATGTTTAAAATCAAAATTGTAGGATTTTAAATTTTCTACTTCAATTATACATCCTTTTGCTCTAAAAGAAAGGTAGCAATTTAAAAAAAAAAAATACCATGAGAGCATAGCCCCTCCATGAATTTCAGCAGATGTGGCACTTACCCTATCTTGTAGAGCATAAAAAGAGCCAATTTTTTTAAAAAAGTCATAGAAACAATTTTTGAGAAAAGCACACAAACCAAGTACAGTAAAATTTTGATAGTTTGACACTTTGTGGACTAGTTGTTGTTGTTTACATCATCAGCCAAAAGGCTGGTTTGAACCTGTAGAGGTTTTACTAAGTAAATCGAGGAGTGAGGTGGTTTACCATTGCCTTCCTCACTGAGTGGAAAAGTACACTTATCAGCATGACAGGCCCTCTGAAAAGCATATATTTTCCACTCTGCAAATGACAATTTCACTTCATTCACCACAGGGTCTGGCTGTATAATGAAATCATTACTTTGAGACAAGATAACTCTGATTAGTGTCTTTTACACCTCTACCTCTTCTGTTCTTAAATGATTCAGTCATTTAATTGGCTGACCATGTGATAAGAAACAGAACTATTTATTTTAGCCCTGAAACTAACAGATTGAGTGTGAATAATTTGACACATTTGTGGACTTAGACATTGTCAAAGTATCAAAATATCGAGCTATTTAGAGCATATGGCATATTGTAAATAGGAAGCATTAAGCACACAAGTTTAGTATAAAAATTGCATAATTTTAATGAATACAAACAAACTTACGCGCCCTTCAGTACAATACTGTACTCAACGACATCGGAAGGGTTGGAGGATGAGGAGAAAGTGGAAAGGGATGACCTGCCTGCCAGACTGCTACTTACACCATGTCACGTCGCCTTGCCATGAGCTGTATCGAAGATGCAAAGGTTTACTGTACTGCTATAAATGACCAATTGTTAAATGACAGATTTTAATAAAAATGTTTGTGTTGGATCCCCTTGTGGTACCTAACTTTTAACTTAAGTTCCAAGTTTTAACTTTGTACACGATTCCATTCTTCAAATTTTTTCTTCACACACAGGCCAATTACACGAAAAACAGAAAAAACATGTTTTTCTGGGTTCAGAGGGCTTGAAAATATGTATTTCCAGTGAAAATTCTATTTTGAAAAATCGACATGAAAACAATACTTTTCTTCCCTATTATTCTCATATAGAAGAAGTACAGTAAAGTATTGGTGCAGAAGAGATGTGAGAGGTTAAGGCAGGGACATGAAACAAGGCTAAATCATAAGATGCTGGAGAAAGTTACAGAATTAATTTAGTTGGGAACTGTTTTATCAGTTGGAGAATCAGACGAGAAATTAAGTGAAATGGTGCAAAAAGCAAATGGTCTCCTTCAAATTGTGAGAAACTTAGTTAGGGATCAAGAAATTCCTCATTTTCTAAGAAAATTATGTACAAAGGAGATCCAAAAAAACCGGACTGAGCGTGGGCTGCTATTAGTTGACATAGTAGAGAGTTCTCCCGCTAGATGGAGCTAGAAGAGACCTTCAACAAAATACTGCCCGTACCTGCCCATCAGTTTGTAGGTTAACGTTTAATCATAGTGTTGTGTTTCTCTTACTGTTGTCGTGTTCCATCTGCAATGTCATCAAGGCAGATTTAAAAGAACAAAGAGTGTTTGCTTCCTGCTTGAAAAATCGACAACGGTAGTTTACTAAATCCTTCAACAGGCTTTCAAGGAGGATTCTATGAGCCACACACAAGTTTTCGAGTGGTTTGGGTGCTTTAAACATGGTTACATAAGTGTTGAAGGCTATATCCGTTCTGGGCACCCTTAAACATCTCGAAACAATGAAAACTTAAAAAAATCTGCCAAAAAATCAATGAGGATCATCGTTTCGTGATCGACAAATTTTCTGAAGAGACAGGCGTGAGTTGGAGCTTGTGCCAGGGTATTCTGACTGAGGATTTTCAAATGAGATATGTTGCCGCTAAATTTGTTACTCGCCTTCTCAAACAGGATCAACAAAGAATTTGATTGAATTTGAATCAGGACTTGAAAAACAAGATTGAAAGTGATCCAAACTTTTTAAACAAAGCCATTACAGATGATGAGAGTTGGTGTTATGGGTATGACCCAGAAACCAAGCAAGCTTCAAACCAGTGGAAGATTGGCTTGATGTTTAATGACGTCCCAGGCGGAACATGACAACAGTAAGAGAAACACAACTTTATGATCAAACGTTAAACAAACTGACGCCGTCTGGGAAATTGTTTGTTGAAGGTAGCCCCATGTAGCGGGAGAACTCTCTACTTCGTCTAAAAATGGCAGCGCGCTCTCAGTCCAGTTATTTTTGGGTCCCCCTTCATATAATGCATCTTTTGAGCTGATACTGACTCATGCAGCAGAAATATGGACAGGTGTATGGAACACAGGGAGTAGAATGTAGGTGACAGAAATGAAGTTTTAGAAGAGTATACAGTAAAACCTCCTTAATCTGGCATTCTATAGTCCGGAATAGTCTATAATCCGGCATCAACGGCAATAGACAAAAATTATAGAATTGCCTTCACAATGAACAGTGTAAAGTGAGCAACCCGACAGCTACCACCGACACTCAAGAGCCACAAAGCGTCACGTTTGTAAAATTTGCTGTGTCAAATAAACAATACAGTATGGCCGAAGTTATGAACTTGCATGTAATAAAAAATGATTTTTTAAATAAAAAAATACTAGTTGTAAGAAGCAAGTAGATATTAGATCTTTTTTCCAGCCATCTACCAGTGCTGTTGCTAAAAACCACGAATAGTACAGTACTGTAGGCCTATTCAAATTTATTTCATCATGTACTGTACTTAAAAAATGCATTTTAATATTTCTCCTGTACTTATATATTGATTTATATTGTTTAAATAACCCATGTTTAAATAATAAATACATACAGTAAAAGTTTCTTGTGCAAATTGTGTTATTTTTTATACGACTCCTGTATTTTTATAAATAACCTCCATAGTCCGGAATTTCCTTTAATGCGGCAAGCTTCGAGTCCCAAACGTGCCGGATTAAAGAGGTTCTAATGTACTAGGAACAAACAAGAGACAGAAATGACGTAGGCTAATTAAGGAACAATGGTGGAGAGACAGCCTGATATTGGAGTTGAACACACAAAGCTACAATGGTTTGGTCATGTCAGAAGGATGAAGGATTAAGGGTAGCCTAAAAGGATGCTGTACTTGTACATAAAAAAAATCAATGGAGGAGACATGGATATGAGTTGTTTTAAGACTGAGCTGAAGAAACTTGGAAAAGGGATAAAGGATCATGATGATGACTATTACTCTAACCCTGTTTTGTTTACAATTTTTATTCTAATTAATAAATTACAGTCGGATCTCCATATATCGAAATTGTACGTTCCTCATAAAAAAATTCGATATATAGAAACTTCGATAAAGAGAAACGCTATTTTTTTTTTCATTATCACTGCTACTTATATTAAGTGAGATTACTTGACCGTAACCATATTACCTTAAAACAGTATTTATTTACAATAAAGTTTGTTTTATTGTGAACACGGGTGTGAAGGGCAATTCTCCACAGAAAGAAAAACTTTTCTCTTTTGCTTAGGCATGTTTTTATCTCGTAACAGTTTTAGGTACCCATTTGAAAACATCTTCGTCGTATTTACATATTTTTGATCGTACATAGTATAAACGTATCACACTACCCTTGTACGTGGACCACAGTGGTCAACGTACTGACGTACTGTATTGTCACGTTGCTCTCTCTCTTCCTCCCCCCCCCACCACCTCCCTCTCTCTCTCTCTCTCTCTCTCTCTCTCTCTCTCTCTCTCAATGTTTCGGATTGACTAGTGTGTCATGGAAGGGCTATATGGAGTTCTATTTATATTTTCACTAAAATTAAATTCGATATATAGAATTTGTTTTCGATATACAGAAGTATTTTTCATTTAAAATTTCACGGGACTCAGGAAATACTTCGATTTATAGAGAATTTCGATATATAGAAGTTCGATAAATAGAGGGTCGACTGTAATTAAGTTTTTATTAAGAATTCATTCATATTAAATAATTTAACTCGTCATAATATACTGTATATTCCTGATATTATTTTTTACGTGACAATAAAATTTATTTATTTATTTCTTGCGTAATGTTTAGTTTCTGTTAATTGTTTTGTCTTATTGTACAATTTTTTTATTATATCAGAATGTTTAATTATTCTTAATGTTTACAAAGTATCTGTATTATGTAATTCGTTGATAATTTTGTTTTTGTAATCAATATTTTGTTAAGTAATTGTTAGGTAGTTGTGGTCACTAATGACTCATTGCTGTTGCAACCTTTAATAAATAAATAAAAACAAAAACAACTTTCTTTATACAATAGCAATTTTGTATTGTTATTTTTTATCTTTATAACTTAATTTTTGGTAATATTTTTATCAGTTGTTTATATTAGTTAAAATGCTCTAATATGGATGCTAAAAATGATTAAGATTTTCATTTTCATTTTGAATTGTCATATATAATAAAGCTGCCCGTAACAGACAGGTGGAGTGTCAAATTATTTACACTCAATCTGTTCGTTGCAGGGCTAAAATAAATATTTCTGTTTCTTATCACATGGTCAGTCAATTAAATGACTGAATCATTTAAGAACAGAAGAGGTAGAGGTGTAAAAGACACTAATCAGAGTTAACTTCTTTGAAAGTAATGAATTTCATTGTACAGCCAGACCCTGTGATGAATGAAGTGAAGTTGTCATTTACAGAGTGGAAAATATGTGCTTTTCAGAGGGCCCGGCATGCTAATAAGCGTACTTTTCCACTCAGTGAGGAAGGCAATGGTAAACCACCTCACTCCTCATTTTACTTAGTAAAACCTCTAGAGGTTCAAACCAGCCTTTTGGCTGTTGAACTAAACAACAACAACAACATATAATAAAGGTATATTATTTTACGAAACAATAAAGTTTATTTAATTAATTAATTTCTCCAATTCACTTTTTTTAACTCGAGATTCATAAACATTCATCTGACAGACGTCAACGCTGGGAGATATTACCCGTAGCGAATTTTTGAGTCGGAAGGAGCAACTGTCCTTTTCAGTATTCCTCTTTTTTGTCTTTTAGTTAAGTGTTGTTCTTGTCCTCGCACGTGCAGCTTGCTTTGTTTCGGAGATAATCAATTGCTGTCGCTTATCAGACGAGTGTTTATGTATAATGTATATTGAAATATTAGGCGAATCAACGTTTGCTACTGAAGATCAACCACAACCTGCTTAGGAAAGAAAGATTTGTGCCTATTGCCCTTTAAAAAAAAGAATGCCTCGCTATCAATGTAATGACTGCAAAAATTATATGTCTGTAGAACATTTTGGAAAAATTTGTTTTCAGTATTGTGAATAACAAAATCAATTTCCTTTTTTGTCAAATTATGTGCATACTCTCTCAGGAATGGTCGGCCTGAGTCAGTACAAGACTACACCTCACTTACACGTCATACACATCATCCTCATCTCATTGGGCCATGGGGTTGCTTATTGTTCTGAATTGAACAGATTGCAACGTACACAAACTAGGAATTACAAAAAAAAAAAAAGTTATGTGAAAAATGTATAAAATAAAGATGAGCACAGAAATTTTTCTTTAATATTAATTTTTCTATTTATTTTTCCGATTTTTTTGAAGTAGTCTGAGAGACGAATGTTTATGAATGCTGCTTCTGTGATGGATGTTTATAAATCTAGGGTTAAATACTATTATTTTCATTTTTATCCATTTTTACAGCCAAAAAACTATTTAAAAATAAAATGAATCAGGCACTAGTGTATTATAGATGATGTGCTTGCCTCCTTTACATTTTTACATAACTTGATGGTAAATTTGTGTTTGGCCACCAGTGAAAGTAAGGTATAAAGTTAAAATAGAATGAAAGAATAGTGAAGTTAATCTACTATCAGACCAGCTAGAGGCCTAAGTAATGAAAAATAAATATTCCTGAAGTAGGGTGCACATTACACGTGTAATAAGAGAAAAACTTTTCATTGAATTTTCATTCTGCAAGTAATTCTGAATGTACTCTTTCAGTGAACATAACCTAAAAAATATTTATCGATCTGCAAATTACACAGTAGTTAAATCACATAAGTTAATGTTCCACTCCATAAAGTCACTTAAAAACTAATATTTTTTTATGAAATATTTAAAAAAAATTTGGCACAAAACAAAATTTAAAATTTGTAACTTAGTGGAACCAAATGAAAACTTTTCGTTAGATCTACACTAACTTTCTGTGAGTTTAAACACCATTATTTGTTACACACAAATCTTAGTTTAGAAACCAAAATATAAGGCACACTTTTAAATGTATTTGAAACTCAGTGGAAAGTGCATGTTTCTAACATAACCCTACAATACAGAAAATCCTAAAAGTAAATAACAACCTGTGAATTTGCTGCCTTTTGTTTTCTGTTGCGATTCTGATTCCAAATTAGTTTCTGATGTACGTAAATAATTTTCAGACAGGTTATTTTCTTTCGGAAATGCCATCTCAAACTAGAACATGAATAAAATTCAAACCCACGAGAATTGTAGGTTAAAAGTAAGTAAACAACGACAACGATTTAATAACAGTAGACTGCACAATAGCAAGAAGCGCACTTACAATTAAAGTTGTTTTCGAAAATACATTCAGTGTACGTGGGAAACTCCGTTCATTTCTATCATTGCAACAAACTTGGAAAAATAAATTTGATTTAATACAATATTTGCTGAAAATCAAACTAATATAATGTTTATGTATTAAATAAAATCATCATTGCTCTCCAGGTATGTTTGTTCGATTCAATTATACTATATATGATATTATATATAACGGATTTTAATTCTTAGTTTATTTCAATTAATGAATGAATGATCAGAATGAAAACAATACAAGGAAATAGTATTTTTTTCACACGCTAGTAATACGATTATTCCAAATTTCACCACTGCAACCTTGGGGCGTTGTCCTCGTTCAGTTTGTCAGTCACAGGAGTAATGGCTAGCTGTTGTGATTATCTTAAATTTTGTCAACAACCAATTCGTTAGATTTGATAAAAAAGATAACTTCGCACTTATGTTTGTGATATGTAACAATATTTTGTTAGTAATTTTAAAACGGTTATTTTAACATATTTTTTACGCGTATTTTATTTTAAACGAATAAATTTTATAGAAATGGGTATCGTATTGTATTATATTGATGGGCAGGTTTCATGAAGGTTATGGTGGCATGAAAATGCCAGCTGTCTATTTTATTAATGATTTCAAATCCTGACAGCTTATATAATTGTGTTTATACTGAAATTCCTGTAGATGATAAAATTACTGATGTTCAATCGAAGATGACACATGTTACCAGAAAATGGGAATTATTTCCTGGGAGGAACAGATTTTGGTGTGATGGCCGTATTATGATGGCCCCACAAACCAGTGTCTTCTTTGTTACTGTTGGCCTTATCTGCTGTACTTCTACATTATTTTTTTACTACGAGTAAGTAACTGTTAATGTATTTTTTACTTTTAACTGTCTAGATATAAGTTTTATACTTAGTTACTTCCCTGTTCAGTCTCAACAGGTTATAGCAAGTTTGGTCTCAATGTTTCCTTAAACTGCAATTGTTTGTGTATTTATTATCAAAATATAATATGACAGTCTTGATGTAGTATTTCGTCATGTATAGTTCTTGAATTTAGATAAGGTTTAAGATAATACTTAATTATTTGTTGAATTCATTCTTTACTATCAAGAGTAGGTTATAAATAAGAGCAGGCGTTCCACAGGGGTCAGTTTTAGGTCCAATTCTGTTTCTATTGTACATTAATAGGTTACCAGAAGTCATACCTAATGGCAGAGCTTTGTTGTTTGCTGATGATACTTCAGTAATCAGTAACAGTTCACTGGTAGATGCTCTTGAAGTAAATACACATGTTAACATAGAGTCCGTAGTGCAGTTCTTGAATCAAATGTTATTAACAGTTAATGGGAAAAAGTGTCAGTACTTGCAGTTCAAAAATAAACATAACGTTAAAGAAAGTAGAGAAGTGGATGTATTTATTCATAATAATAGTTTAGAGCATGTAGAAACAGTGAAGTTCCTGGGCGTATCTCTAGATAGATCTTTGTCTTGGGACTTCTATACCAATCAAGTTTGTAGTAAAATATCATCTGGGGTATTTGCACTAAAACAAATCGCCAGATTAAATGATAAAAAATTACTAATGGCAGCTTATTATGGCCTCATTCTGTCTCATATCCGGTATGGTATTTTAGTATGGGGTAATTCTAGCATGGGTAATATGAATAGGGTTTTTAAAATTCAAAAGAAAGCTATTAGGTGTATGGTGGGAGCTAAACAGCTAACCTCATGCAGGCCACTATTTAAGGAGCTTAAATTGCTTACAGTTCCCTGTCTCTACATTTTTGAGGTGATTATGTATGTTAGGCAAAATAATTTTATGCAGAATTTCAATGTTCACAATCATAACACGAGAAACAGGTATGATTATTATGTGGCTAATCACTCCACAAAATTGTTTGAACAAAAACCTACTTATGCAGGGAGAAAATTCATAAATAAATTACCCCAATCTTTAAAGTGTTGTGAGGATTTGAATTCCTTTAAAAAAAATGTAAAAAATTACTTGATCGGTGAAACTTTTTATAGCGTACAAGAATTTCTTTCTTGATAGTAGTGATACATAGTGTGTTTCCTATATGTATTTCAGGTGTTACATCTGACGACATGTCCTATACTCCTACTGGAGTCTCCAGGGCGTAAAAAAAAAAAAAAAAAAAAAAAAAAAAATTGTTTTGAAATGTAAAATACTATTGTTAAGTGATTATATCAAATTGGTTATAGTGACACATTTTTCTTTTAATGTGTTTATCTTTTGGTGGCATATTACCCGTTTCATCATTATTATTATTTGAGATGTAATTGTTACTGGGTCATTTCATATTGGTTCAACCAAAACGAGTGACTTTCTCACAAACCATCTCAAATTTTGATGAAACTTGGCTTATTTTTAGTTCATAAATGCGTTACCATACTTAATTTTAACCCTTTATTGTAATCAGTTTTTACTTTATAGGCTTTCAAAGCTTTTTGAAGAATTTGATGTTTATGACAATCTCATGTCACAAAATGAGGCTTTAGTAAATAGTTGTAAAATGTTTATTTACCATCAGATATCTGTGAAAATTTCCAGTTGTATAATATTTTAAACTATAAGGGTGTTTAAAACAAATCTAGGACAATATCTGCGGGTCAAATCATTGTGACAGATGTCTTATTTCATCTTTGTAGGTTGTTTTGGTTAAAAACCAGTGGTTCAGTGTTAAATTATGTAGTGTAAAAGGAAATGGGATCTATCTATACACAGAAAACCTCAAATGATCCGGAAAATCCAGATCAGATTGGTAGACTTTTTTTATTTACTATAATGTTCACATAGGTATATTGTGGACAATTCAATCTGGCACAACTCTTGCTCTACGTGTACACACAGATCCGCATAAAGTATATCCACAACCTATTCTTTCAACAAGGTCTACAAATTTTAATGTGTACGCAAATACCTACAACCTTATTTCAATGTACAAACATACAAATAATTATTTCATTTTAAAATATGTGTTTAATTTCATCCAGTAAAAATTTAAAATAGCCTGTAAATAACAAGAACTAAACTGCAAAATCTCACTAAACTATACTCTACAGATGCACGCTACTAATTAAAAAAATATTTTATAATGAACAGAAAAATCATATAATATGAAAACAAATTAGTCACATCATAATGTCGGACAGATTATTATTAATAACAACAGTGAAAACAAAGCGTAGTGACCGTGTGTGAGTCGCATATTACAGTAGCGATTGTATACTTTTGTGACTGTACTGTTGTTGCATGGCGAGGGGCGAAGAGTGGAGTAGCTAAACACTGAAGCTGCTTGTGCCAATTCGAATTGTCAAAGGTATAATAATTTTTAACTATGATTGCAAGAACGTAACTGTAAGAACGCCAAACATTCACTTTTTGTTCTGAGTAAAGGAACATTTCCTGCATAGATTGTGCAATAAATTATGATAATAAAATGCTTTTTTCGAGTTAAAGAAAGTTATGATAAAGCGTTTGCGTGACTGTGGTTCATTGAAACGCCACATGTATTTGAAATAGATGATAGTGGACCAATTCTATGTTAATATATTAAGTGAAAAGTTATTTTGATATTTTTTAATGTCTTTTAAACAATTCAATGTAATTTTATTACAAAACATGGGTTTTTATTGTTATAAACGGCTAAGTCTGCGTGTTTAAGGATTTTTTTGGCTTATTATCCGGATTTAAGGATTTTTTTGGCTTATTATCCGGATTTTTGATTTTCGGAATTGCCTTTGATCCCAGTTTTGAGTGGGAAAACGAATTGTACTGTATATAAAAAAGATCAGGGATTTTTGTTGAGTTTGATCTCAGCTTCCACTGGACTGATTCCAAACAATACTTTTTTTTAAATTCAACTCTCAATATGCAAATGTGGAATCACCTATTCATTGGTACTACATTTTTTATGCTCTACAAGATAGGGTAAGCGCCAAGTCTTTTAAAATTCTTGGGGGGCCATGTACTTTGTAGGAATTTTTTTTTAAGATTGCACCCTTATATGCATTCTAAAGCAAAAGTATATGTAATTAAAGTTGTAGAACATTTAAAAACTTATAACTTTTTTCAAATAATTTTTTCTACAATGCATAGTTTAGCGTCAATTCGTGATTTGCTGTATTTTGCTCATCAACGTTTTTATAAGAATGGGTTTTTTAATATTATGGCCTAAGTATGCATTTTACGACAAAATTTTCTATAATCAAAGTTATAGAAAATAAAAAAATCTGGTGTGAAACACTCACACAACTTTCTCTTGCCAATGCAAATTATTAATAATAAACCTAACATTATTAATAAAATATTAGAAATAAACAAAAACTAACCTCAAAAACATAACCTTATTTTAATCATGAGTGAATGACGCAAAATGAAAATCGAACTCAATTTGGCTTAAAAAAAACGGAAAATCACACTTTCACGCTAAACTAGACTCTGTAGAGAAAAATTCTCTAAATAAAAGTTTTAGATCTCTTAATTTTCTATAAATTTTATTATATACACTTTTGTCGTAAATGCATACTAAGGCCGAAATGTTAAAAAAATCAATTTTTCTCACGTTTTCGTGAGAAAAAAACAGAAAATCGCAAATTACCGCTAAACTAAGCGTTATACAAAAAAAAGTTTGAAATAAAAGTTGTAGGTTTTTAAATTCTCTACTACTTTTTTTTTTTTTTTTTTTTTTTTTACGGCCACAAAGGACCACTTAAGTTCAATCTTTCAACGTCTAGCTCTTTCAGATGTTCCACCAAAACGCCCCCGCAGTTGTCGCTCCCGTACTTCTCCTCTTCTTCGCCAATAATTCTTCAATGTTTCGGATCTTCTCAGTCTCTCAGCGTCCGAAATCACCATGGCTTTCCTGACCCTCATTTGTTCCCTAAATTTAACCGCTGTTTGTATGTCCTGTAGCTCCCTGACTTAGTTTTGAGGTCAGCTATTGTGATGTTTGGTTCCTCCATATCCTTTTTGACTTCCTTTATCCAGTTTGGTGTCATCTTCTTTTGCCAGAAAAACTCAGTCATCCTTCTTAGTAATCTTGTATCCTCCATTCTCAATATATGTCCCAGGAAGGATATCCTTCTTTTCCTGATGATACTGGTTAAAGGCTCAATTGTTTCATATACTTCCTTGTTTGGTACAATATAGAAAATACCATCTTGAAGGGACCATTTTCCAATACACCTTCTTGCTATTTGCCTCTCCACTTTCTCGATTTTGTCCTTTTCGCCTATTCTTGTTGGACCAAACAGGGTTTCACTCGCATACAGGACTTCAGGAAGTATCACGGTATTGTAGTGTCTTAATTTTGTGTTGATGGACATACATTTCTTATTGTAAATATTCCTAGTGGTTATGGCGGATTTGATTAATTTATTTGTTCTTTCCTTCCAGTTAATTTTTTCTTTAATGTTGTGCATTATTGTTTCACCCAGGTATTTGAAACTTCTAACTAATTCCACGTTTTGATTGTTAATTCTGACGTTGTCTACTACTTCTATTATATAAATTTTTTCTCTAAATTGCATATTAAAGCCGTAATCTTAAAAAAACTATGTTTTTATGTGAAAACAGCCTCACCCAGAATTTCAGCAAACATGACGCCTACCCTATCTTGTAGAGAATAACAAATTGAGTAAACCAGGCGATTTTAAAAAAAATCGTAGGACTAGTTTTTGAAAAAATTGCAAAAAGTGAAAAATGACACGAATAAACTACTACTTCCGTTTGACCGATTTTGATGAAAATGTTCGTGTCGGGTCTGGTAGTGGTATGTAACTTAAGTTTCAAGTTCGTACGATGTTCCGTTCTTGAGATATTTTGTATACACACACACACAGGCCAATCGCTAAAAACATGTTTTTTGGGTTCAGGGGGTCTGAAAACGTGTAGATCCGGTGAAAACTCGATTTCGAAAAATCGACATGAAAACAATACTTTCCTTCCTATATATTCATATAGGCAAGAGAAAGTAATATTATGAATTTTTATTTATAGCATTTTTTTCGGACCTATTCCGTTTGTTTTTTCACATCACATCATCTGTAACCTGAAAGTCATCTCGTGTAAACGCATCTTTACTATTATTACTGATGACTCCCACTCACTATAATTAATTGTGGATATTTTTTGCATGATTATTAATACACATTAGTTGCTTGTTTGCTTCATATGTGTTCTGTTCAATACATAATGAATCTTTTGGAATTGGCTCTTATTATTTCTACTAAGGAAAGAACTATATGTTTTTTTCAAAAGAAAGGAATACTGCATAATCCGAGCATTTGTTTAAATGGACACGATATGATACTGAACACCAATGGCCAGGATCGTTGGGTGTGTAGTAAAGCAATCAGCAGAATTAGTAAACCTCTAAGAAGCGACAAATTTCTCGCTAATATGAAGTTGGATTATCGAACAACCATTCTCTTCATTTACAGTTGTTGCAAAGAATACGCATCAATTAAATGGTGCGAAGATGTAATTTTTAATGAATTGTGTTATTTTTAAATTTTAATGTTGTAATAGTTTATCTTAATTGTTTTGTAATTTGTAAAATAAAGCTGAAAACAAGCGAAAATAAAAGCAACAGGCAATTGCTGGTCGAACGGTAAAGGTGCATTCACACGATCTTTTGATGATGTGAAATAACGGTATAGGTCCTTTTTTCTTCAGAGCATAGTTTAACTCAATTTGTAATTTCCCATATTTTTAAGTCGAACAAGTTGATTTTTGTTTTGCATCATTCATTCGTGATTAAAATTAGGTTGTTTTTAATTTTACATCATTTACTAAGTAATGACTGAACATAGATTATTAATTCATTAAATACAGTGGCAAGAGAAAGTCGTGTGAATGTTTGCCACCAGATTTATTTATTTTTTAGTTGTATTTTCATAGTGTTCGCTACTTTATACAAACGGTTTTCTGGATTTAACTAGAATGTGTTTAAAATTTTTAAATATCATTCATGCGAATGACATTTATAATATTTACTTTCAAAATTGTCTGTAATCTATTTACTTTGGAATTCTTCAGTTAAATAACTACTTTTAAATGTACTTTTAGTAATAATAATATTATCTTTGTTGAATATTTTGAGGTGATAATAAAAATATTAAGTATAGTTTCTTAGTTCTAGGTCTAAACCTTCAAATTCTTAAAAAAAATTAAGTAAGGCCAGTATTATTTACCATACTTTTAACATGAAAAGATAAAATTGTTCTAGACCTTTATTTATTTATTTGGTTGTTTGTTTATTACACAAACACTTAAAAGACATCCTACCTTATCTACTACACTTTAGAATAGTGTTAATACTAAAATTAAACTAGAATTCATAAAAGCGTAAAAACGTGTTATGTAATTTTCTTTGATGTGTTTTTGGCAAGCTTTGAATTTCTTCACCAGGCAGTCAAATCATATCATGGTTGTTTGTCATCAAAATATTGTTGAATATTTGAATTGATTTGGAATAACAGCTCAGGACATGTAGTTTGGAGTTTGTTTTCGTATAAATTTTTTTGTAATCAATTTGCTGTAAGACAAAGGGCGAGGTAGAAAAGGCACAGTAGTTGTAGAAGGAAGTGTGGTGATTGTGAAATATGGTTTTGAATTCATTGAGAAAAATGTAAAGTGTTAGTGCAGGAGGGATGTGAGAAGGAAGGCAGGCACATGCAATAAGTCAAATGTTAGGTTGCTGAAGGAAGTTAAAGGAACTCTTATATTTAGGGATTGTTTTCTCATCCGACAGAAAATTAGAATAGATGTTAAAAGTAAAAGAATACAGAAAGCAAAAATGAGGTTTCTTCCGTAATGCACGAATACTAATTAAATGTTATGCCAATATTAATTAATGCAGTTGACATATGGATGGGTGGAAGGAAGGCACAGAGTAGAATGCAGGCAATTGAAAAGCATTTAAAGTAAAATTCCTGGGAACTTTATTTATTTTCTGTTTGACTGTTTCGCAATTATTGCTACTGCAGACGGTGAGAAGGATGTTAGATCAAGATGAGCGATGAAAAAATTCCAAACCTACCTGAAACCCCGGTGTAAAAGAAGCCAGTTGCACTAACCACTACGTCAACGAAGTATGAGTTAAGTAATATTTCAATTTAATACATAATAATTAAAAACTGAATCTCCAACCACCATTCAATTTTCACCGTGAATAGGGTTCGATTTCCGTTCGATTCTGGCATTTTTTCATCACTCATCTTCATCTATTATGTTTCTAAACGTCTGCATTAGCAGTAATTGCAAAACAGTCGGATGTAAAACAAAACAAAAATAATAACTTTCATCACCAGCTCAGAAAATACATTTTTAATTTTATGAGATTAGGACAGGATTTACTTATGGTGCAATAGGGCGATTCCTCTGGTCTCCAGATGTCTAGCCCCTGCAGTTTTTTGACCATTCTCGCTGCAAACCGAGTGACCAACTTCCAGCTCTCCTCATCTCGAAGCATCAATGCCTCCATTCTCTCTCTACAGGCTCAACAGTTTGACTCCTATCTTTTCAGATCTCACCACTCCTTCGAGGGTAAAATAGGGATACCTTTCAAATATATGCCCAATGGAAGTGAGTAGAGAACTTGTGACTGAAAAACTTTCAAGGAGAGATGGACAGACAAAACTTCAGTGGTTTTGAGATATCAGTTGGTTAGAGGAGAATTGGCTGACTAAAAGGATACTGTGCATAGAAAATTTTTTTTACCCGAGATGAAAAATAAAAGAGGATGTCAAAAAAGTAAAGGTTGTAGGGGATTTAACGTGGGAATAGGTTAACAAGAAATTAAGACGGAAAAATCCCTTTCATGAGATGACGCACCAGTGGCAATTTTTACTTTCTCTTGGCTATATGAATATATAGGATAAATCTTTATAATGCATCCTGCAGTTTGAAATTTATTCTATAAAATGTATCATCTTCTATAGATTTTAAATAAATAAAAAATTTTTTAGTTTCAAATATGTTATTTACTCTGATGATGGTGGATCCACCGAAACACGTGTAAGTAAAGATAAAAGTTGAAGCAGTTTAAAAAGAATGTTAGTGAAATTTATTATATAAAATAGAATATTTAGGAAGGAAAGTATTGTGTTCATGTTGAGTTTTCACCGGATCTATACGTTTTCAGACCCCCTGAATCCAAAAAACATGTTTTTAGCGGGTTGGTCTGTGTGTGTGGTTACTCTTTACAGGAATCTAATGACACTATTTTTGTTTCTAAATTCCGACCTTGATTTCTGATTGAAACCGAACTTCAAACCCTATCCAAGCCCACTAACTTTTTATGTAGATTACAAATCCGAATTCCGTTTGTTGCTATCCCTTGTAGTTTCTGTCATCTGGATGTGATGGACAAACAAATGATAAATGACAATTTTAAAAAATTGCCACCAACAATCTTGAGACAAATGTAATACAAAGAATATCTTTAGGCTGGATAACTGCACGATAAATTACAAAATAATAGTCCAATCCAATCCAGGTTGAGTGGGCTATGGAGCCCTTTGATGGCGATGTCGTGCTGGCACCTGGTCGCGCGTTGAACAAAATAATTGAACTAATGTAACTTCAAGGAAAATTCAGGGAGTGATGTGAGTAATAATTTAAATTGGATTGGGGGTTGGTAAAACTGTATGCTGTCAGCGTGGCAGGGGAAGAAATTAATTTGGTAGGATGGTGTAATTAGAAGAATATGTTGAGGGAAATTAAAATTTTTGGGACTGTGGCAATTCTTTAAAAGGTTGTAGGATAGGTGGGGGGATTTAAGTAACAAAATATTAGTAATCCATTATTAAAGGCATCCATCCATTATTCATTATTAAAGGGTTGTTGCTACACCTGCGAATTTTACATTTCTTTAATATGTGTTGGAAATATCACATAGTTCCCAAAGAATGGTTAGAAGCAAAGGTTATTTCCCTCTATAAAAAAGGGGGTAGAACGGACCCAAATAATTACAGAGGTATCAGTTTGCTGGACACCACCTATAAAGTATATGCAAGAATAATCAATTCAAGACTAAGGAGGATTGTGGATAGTTTGATTTCAGAGGAACAGATGGGTTTCAGAAAAGGAAGGTCATGCTCAGATGCAATTTTTACCATGAACCAAATTATATCAAAAAGACGAGAGTTTAACCTTGAAACTCATCTAGCATTTATAGACTTTATGAAGGCGTTCGACTCTGTCAATCGTAATCTCTTATGGTCTATACTTGAATCTAAAGGATACCCAAAGCATATTATTCAAGTTATGAAGGGATTGTATGAGGGGACAACAATCCGTCTGCAAGTAAATGATAAGGTAACAGAAGCCATCTTGGTAAATAAGGGAGTTCGACAGGGCTGCAGTATGTCGCCGACTTTATTTAACATATATATAGACGACATGTTGCAAACATGGAAAATAGGCATTAATTCAGGAATACAACTCTCAGAACAGATGAAGCTCAATCACATGATCTATGCAGATGACTTGGTATTAATACAACAAAGCGAAGAAGAGTTACAGAAAGCGGTTTTTATGTTGGACAAAATGTCTGAGAAATATAATTTGAAAATATCGCAGACAAAAACTAAAACTATGGCATTTAAAGGAAAATACACTGTAAGAACTAAAATAGAATTAGGAGGAAGAGTGCTTGAACAAGTTTCTCATTTCAAATATCTTGGTAATGATGTTTCGTATGACTTTGACAAAGATGTGCTTTACAAACTATCTAAATTTCAAAGCATTTGTGGTAATATACATAAACATCTGAAACGGAAAACAAGAAAAGATACGAGACTTAAGTTTTACGATACAATTGCTGTCCCTACTTTGATGTATGGCAGTGAGTCCTGGATACATACGAGAAAGGTAGACAGCAAAATCCAGGCTGCAGAAATGAGATTCTTACGAAGTGTATATGGATGCAGCCGAAGAGATAGGCTACGAAATGAAGAAATTAGAAAAACACTGAATGCTTTACCGTTGCTAGACAGAATCAAGCAGAACAGGAACAGATGGTGCAGCCATTTGAATCGCATGCCAGGCGAGAGAATACCAAAAGCCGCCAGAAACTACAAACCTACAGGAAGAAGAGATATAGGACGACCGAGGAACAGATGGGTACCGGAACAGGTTCAAGAAACCTAATCCTTGGAAGTGAAGAAGAAGAAGAAGAAGATTATTAAAGGCTCTTATGTTAGTGTGTAAAATTGCAATGTTGAAAATACAGAGTTCAGTTCATGGCTACAGTTCCACTCCATCGATATTTCATCCGTTTCAAACCTAGAGTTGCATTAGAAACAATCTAGTTTGCTCTTGAATTCAATTTGTTGTTGTTTAGGTCATCAGCCGAAAGGCTGGTTTGAACCTGTAGAGGTTTTACTAAGTAAACCGAGGAGTGAGGTGGTTTACCGTTGCCTTCCTCACTGAGTGGAAAAGTACGCTTATCAGCATGCCGGGTCCTCTGAAAAGCACATATTTTCCACTCTGCTAACGACACCTTCACTTCATTCACCACAGGGTCTGGCTGTATAAAGAAATTCATTACTTTCAGAGGAGATAACTCTGATTAGTGTCTTTTGCACCTCTACCTCTTCTGTTCTTAAATGATTCAGTCATTTAATTGGCTGACCATGTGATAAGAAACAGAACTATTTATTTTAGCCCTGCAATGAACAGATTGAGTGTAAATAATTTGACACTCCACCTGTCCGTCATGGGCAGGAATTCAATTTATAAATTAAAAATAATTAATGATTGAATCTTTTTAATTCATTATTTTTCTATAAAGCAATTTAATTAATGATCTTGATTTCACAATAGTTTGAAAAAGTTTTATAAAAAATGGCTTTTAATCAGTCTGTTTTTTGTGGTTATTTAATTCCACTATGACGTTCTGTGTGACAAACATCCCAACCACATAACCAACTAGATTGTGATTTCTTTAATTGATAAAATGATTTCTACAAATTTATCTTTATCACTGTTACCTGTCGGTAAATGTAAAATTTATATAAAAATAAATCTTTATAATGTATTCTGCAGCTTGAAATCAATTCTATTTTGTATAATAAATGTATTTAATAAATTTCATCAACCATTTAAGCTGCCTTGATCTCCATTATTTATGATTTATACGTGTTTCGGTGGATCCGCTATAATCTAAGTACGCAAAATATTATTTGAAATTTTAAAATTTTTATTTAAAAACTACAGAAGGTATTGCATCTTCAGTCATCTATTTAAATAGAAATTTTAATGATTCTAATTATATTTTGTGTACTCTGATGGTGGGGGATTCACTGAAACACATGTAAGTAGTAAATAGTACGGATCAAGGCAGCTGAAAAAGTTAATGAAATTTTTTGTATAAATTTATTACGTAAAATAAAAAATTTATATAGTACATTTCTTAAATTTTACTTTCTCTTGCCTATATAAATATATAAGAAGGAAAGTATTTTGCTGTTTTCTTGTAAAAAAATTGTTTTTTTAAGATTGCTGCTGGGTCATTCCATGTCAAATCAACACACTTTTAATAAAAATTTTACCTCACCATTTTAGATTTTGCTAACATTTGGTATACTCACAGTGGGTGCTAAGACTAAGAAAAATCCCAAATTTTAATTTTTTATCTCTATCCGTTTTCAAAATACGGCTAGGTAAAGTTTTCAAAAAACTGCCAAAATGAGGCGGACAGATGTTTTTGAAATTGCTCTAGAAGCTGTCCTAATTGAGCTAGAGAGGCAAGATAGGGCTCTTTTTGCAGCATTTTTCATGCTCTTTCCAGTGAGGTGTAACATGACATGGGTAATATTAAAATATTTTTTGTGAACACAGATGAAGATTTTGAATAACTTTTTTTCCAAAAAGTACATAATTTAAAATTTTAAAAAATTTTCTGTAAGTACTTAGAACTGTTCTAAATAATACTGCCAAATATAAACATGGGATGGCGATGGGTTCATTGTTTAAAAAAATAATCCCTGACGCTCTGTTTCACCAGTTTTGTCTAAATAATAATACCCACCTACCTTCAACAATTATGTTTGATTTGATTGTTTTTTCTAAAAGTAGAATAATTAAAATATTTCAATAAGATGTTAGTACTGTCATAAATTAACAGGCAAAATATAAATAAGGGATGATAATTGATCATTGGACTAACAGTTATTCTGTATATAGACATTGTAACATAGTCGGTAGTACTAAACGATAAAAACAACTGCATTTTATAAACACTGTATTATAAATTAACACTAACCTGAGAACAATTGAGTGGTACAGATTTAAAACTAGTTTTTTCTTAAAAATTGTCTTTGGGTTTCGCTTAAATCATCTCCTCCAAGAGCATATGTTCTCTCAGTCTGCGTAACCGGATTTACTTTTGTGAGAATATCCACAACTGACACCCACAGGACATCTGAATGTCTATGGTAGGAGAATGATCTAGCTGGTCCACATGGATGATGAAAACTTATTTTGAGTTCATCACTTTCTTCATTTTTCTCTAACACATACCCAAGCCACCAGTTTTTATCATACACAGTGGTAACATAGCCTGATATATCTTGTAACTTTTGTGTGTCCACTGGTTTAGCCACCTCCCTCTCCCAACCCTGCACATCATCTGAAAAGTGTTTCACTAACAATTCTGATGTAGTGTTGGGAATGAATGCGTGAAGTTGCTGCGTTCCTTAGATGGTTAATGCATCTTCAAAATGGCTTTTCAAGAATGTTTCTGAAGCAGTGTAATCCTATTGAGTGGAGTAGGCAAAGTCATTTTGTATAATCTATAGGCCTATATCATGACTGTGATACCAGTATTTACACTCAAATACGGCAGTAATTGCAGTTATAGGCATGTTTAATCTTTTGGTTTTATTTTATTGATACTAGTGTTAAATTGTAGTAAAGTATGAAGTGAATAATAACTTAATTTTTATAAATTATAACATACAGATTGGTTTTTGTTGAAGATGATATTTTTGATATTTTCAGAACCTTTCTGTATATTTTAATAATAACTTTTTTGTTGAAGGTAGGTGGGTATTATTATTTAGACAAAACTGGTGAAACAGAGCGTCAGGGATTATTTTTTTAAATAATGAACCCATCGCCATCCCATGTTTATATTTGGCAGTATTATTTAGAACAGTTCTAAATACTTACAGAAAAAATTTTTAAATTTTAAATTATGTACTTTTTGGAAAAAAAGTTATTCAAAATCTTCATCTGTGTTCACAAAAAATATTTTAATATTACCCATGTCATGTTACACCTCACTGGAAAGAGCATGAAAAATGGTGCAAAAAGAGCCCTATCTTGCCTCTCTAGCTCAATTAGGACAGCTTCTAGAGCAATTTCAAAAACATCTGTCCGCCTCATTTTGGCAGTTTTTTGAAAACTTTACCTAGCCGTATTTTGAAAACGGATAGAGATAAAAAATTAAAATTTGGGATTTTTCTTAGTCTTAGCACCCACTGTGAGTATACCAAATTTTAGCAAAATCTAAAATGGTGAGGTAAAATGGGTGTGTTGATTTGACATGGAATGACCCTGCTTTAATATGCATTTTAGTGCAAAAAAATTTTGTAACAAAAGTTGTAGAAAATTTAAAAACATACAACGTTTATTTCAAACATTTTTTTGTATAACGTTTAGATTAGTGGTAATTAGTGATTTTTTGTTTTTTCTCACGTAAATGTGTAAAAATTCATTTTTTTTTAAGATTTAGACATTTTACAACATTAGTGTTTATAATAAAATTCATAGAAAATTAAAAGATCTACAACTTTTATTTGGAGCATTTTTCTCTACAGAGCCTAATTTAGCGTTAATGATTGATTTTCCGTATTTTTAAGCCAAACTGAGGTCAATTTTCAGTTTGCGTTTTTCACTCATGATAAAACGAGGTTATTTTTATTGAGGTTAGTTCCTTCTTTATTTCTAATGTTGTATTACTAATGTTAGGTTATATTGTTCAATATTTGCATTGGCAAGAGAAAGTTGTGTGAGTGTTTCACACCAGATTTTTTTGTAGTTATTCTAGGCCAATGTGTCTTGGAAAATCACTTGTGCCTGTGCAGGGTTCTCGGAAAGACTAAATATTTAGGTTATGTGTACCCTCTACAGTGCCTCACATTTTGCTAGTGTCTTTAATGTTTATGATTTTTTTCAGTCAGTTTATGGGGAAAAAAATTTTCGATTGTATATCTGTACATGGAGGTACCAAGTACATTTTATTTTAAATTAACTTTTTGAGCCCCCTTGTCGTAACTTTTGACGCTCTTTTCAGGGGTAAAAAGCACTATATTTATGTGCGACTTTTTATATCCTTCTTATCCTCTTCTCTTAAATTCCTGGCGTTTATTTCGCTTTGCGTTTACCCACACCATACATGGGTGGGTTCGAATGTATTCCTTTGGTTACCTATTTCTACATTCCGAACTCGCTCCTTCCTAGAGATTTAATCTCCCCTGCATTTATCTTGTGCCTATACCTCTGTTATTTCCCACATCTCTGAGCCTTACAGTAGAATGCTCTGAAAAACTGTCTGATACATACTAACTTTTGTGCCATTGCTAATATTTCTGTGGAGAGCAAGGAATTCAGTCCCTGTATTATTTTTTTAGCCTGCATAACCCTGTTAGGAGATTTCCTTTGTAGAATTTCTTTCCCGTGTTACAAAATTTCCCAGATATCTGTATTCTTCACATCTCCCCTGATTTTATCTTCTGTCTATTCCTCTGTCATCTCCTACATCTTTTGAACCATACAGTAGAATGCTCTGAACACTGTTTGATATATCCTAACTTTTGTGCCGTTGCTGTTATTTTTTGATAAGCGTATGGAATTCTGTTATTTATAATTCTGTCTATTACTTGTTTGGCCTGCATAACCCTTTAGCAGGTTTCCTATCTTGAATTTCTTTCTCGTGGTACCAAGCTTTCCAGATATCTGTATTCTTCACATTTTTCCTTTTTGCAAACCCCTTACCTCTTCTCTGACAACCAGATATTTTATCATTCTGAAATTTGTCTTCTCTCCATTCGTTCACACGTTTCGTCAAGTTTTCTCTCCCGTTGATATGCCTCGGAAAACCAAGATTTCCTATGCATAACAATAAACTAAAAATTGTCATAAGAAAAGAATATCATGTGCCACCAGTTAACTATATCGTAGCTGGCCTGTGGTGTAGCGGTCAATATAACTGGTTCTACGCTAGGGATCTCGGGTTCAATTCTCAGCCAGGTCTGAAATTTTTTTATCTATCACCCTTCATCACCTGCATTAACATCAATGTGCAAAACAGTCAGATGAGAAACAAAAAAAATAAAAAGTGAACTGAGGTATTTTTCCTGAGTTACTGAGGTGATTGTAAGAGCATTATGTTTACATATAAACATTTATAGTTACTTCGGTCACGAGAATCCCTTTGGTTTTAACGAGGGGTAAAGAGGGGAAGCATTAATGCATGCGCGACTGCTTTAGTATCAGTTCAGCCAACACAACAACGTACATTATACCCAGAGCACATTCTGTATATCGCGGAACCTTTTGTAAGTTAATTATACGAATATAACTTTGTTACCGTAAACAGAAATGTTGGTTTCTCGAAAACTTGGTCGGACTATTCACACTGCTGAACAAAATCTAATATGCAGTGTTATAAAATGTTGTGAAGTTAAAGCTTAACAAAAAATCCCTTTCCATGCTTCGTAACAAAAGCCATGAGCAAGCGGATAACTACTGTGATGTTTTTTCTTTCCACAATTTGAAATACAGTCGAACTTCGATATAACGAAATCGAGAATCCTGGGAGAAAATTCGTTAAATCGAGGTATTCGTTATATTGAAGTAACAAGAATTTCCAAGCTAATTTATAATAACGAATTTTTTTCACATTGAATGAGAATTAAATACAGTTAATTTTCTTAATAGACACGTTTTAACTAGTTAATTAATTTTTTTATAGATCATGTTTTACGTAATTACGGTTAATAATAGTACAAAAAGTATGTATTGATTGGAAGTAGGAACTTACCTCGTACATAGATCGTGGCTATAATTAAAAGCATCTGAAACTTATTTGTAGCTCAATACTGTATTTTTATTTTTAGTGCATATTTCTTAAAAACACTAACATAAAAGATAAATACACCAACTTTATCTAAATCGCTTATAAAAACATTAATTCTAAATGCATTCTTTAGTTTTTGATATTGACAGGTATTGGTTAAAATATTTAATTACAGTATTTTAAATGTTAATTTACGCCTTGAAAAAGTGGGTAATTTTTTGTTGTTTCTTGTGTTTGAATAAAGCAATACGTTCAAAAAAAGTTTCACATTTATTTAAATTTTCAAAAATACTATGAGGCACTTACTTCATCCTTGAGCTGTGTAGCTCAAGCCTAATTATTGTAAATGATTGTTAAATCGGGTTATCGGTAGGTTTTCTCTTCTGCTGCTGGTCTTCGCAGTTTTCATCATCTTCTTCTTCATCATCATTCCGGTTAGCGAACTTAGTAACACCATGAAGTATGTCGTCATCGTTCGGAAAATCACTAACAGAATGTAAAATTCTCTAGAGTCTAGAGTAACTTCGTTACTGATGTTTCCAGTTGACGGAAATCAAAAGAATCTACCTTAAAACTCACAGAGAAATCATAATACAGCGTATCACTTCGTACTTATTCCATGACGCTATTTCGTTTTACCAAGGTACTTATTCGTTAAATAGAGGTAAATTTACATATAGTTTAATTATGTCACGGTGCAGTAAAAAAAAAATTTATAATCAAGGTTTTCGTTGTATCGAAGTTCGACTGTATAAAGAAGAAAATTAAAGACAGTGAAGAAGCTATTCTTCTTCAACAGTTTTGTCGACATCTGATGAAAAAGAAAACTGTTCAGTAGATATTAGTGAAAACTATAGCAAAGAAAATGGTTCATTCTTAGAAGATTCTTTTTCAAATAATAAGGAAACAAACTGGTAGTTACAGTAAATCAAACATTTCTTAAGTCGTTTGCACGTTCTGTTGACACAATGGATCTTATGGAAATCGTCACTGCTATTAGGGCAACTAAAAACATCAATAAAGGCATCTGGATGCGAACATAAATACATTTTTTAAACCTCTTTAGAACACGTATTTCTTAAAATAGAACTACAATTCAAGTTTTGCTTAACAGAAAAAAATTATGTATTATGTAGAATGTTTAATGGAGTTGTAAAAAATTAAAAAAACATTTTCTTCTATTAGGGGGGTTAAAATGAATATCTTATCTATTTTACTACAAACCTACTAATGCCTTCTCCACATTTCCTCGCCAGACTGCGCCGGCCGCATTGGCGTAGTTGGTAACGTGCTCGCCTCTCATCATGCGGTCTTGGGTTCGAATCCCATTCAGGCACGGCATATTTTCATACGTTACAAAAAACATTAGCAGTAATTGTAGAACAGTCGGAAGTTAAGCCAAAAAAAAAAAAAAATCCACATAGCCCATACGAACGCAAAAGGCATTCTCGTGACTGAAGTACCTATGTTGTTTTTGAACATTTTTTAGGCCTCATATTCACGTACAATGCTCTCTACCTCTAATATTGCACAATGATTCATGTCTGTTATTCTGCTCAATATTGATATAACGCTATTTACAACTAGTACAACAGAATGATTAATAGGTAGATTACAGTCAGTGCCGTAAAGCCTCGTACAGACATGAACAGAACATCGTCGCGTATCATTTCCGGCTAAACATGTTCACACGCACTCTGATATGTGTGAACATGGAGGTGCGAACAGAACGTCAGCGCTTAACGTTGTGCCGCCCAATTATTCATCATTACACTGATGATACATAGAATGACAGGAGGCGTTCAGCGCAACAGTGGTCCAACCCGAAGCAGTATAATTATGAAATTATTGCTTTCAAATTTTTCACAAATTTTAACATATTTTAAAAACGTTAATTATTATGCAACCAATTAAATTGAAATTTAGCACATAAATCAATAAATGCTTTAATTTTAATAGAGTATAATATTTCAATATTTAATCCAAGTGGTATAAGTGCAACAACGATTGAAATTTTGGTACTAAATGATAATAAGTGGTAAGTATTTTACAATAAATTTGTTCTAGATAAAAAGAAGGTAGATAACATGATAATGCATAAGATATTTCTGATATTTATTCCTGTGCTAAATTTAATGATAAGAATGTTTCAGATAAGCTTTTCCCTTCACAGATTACTTATGTATTTCTATACACGTGAATGTTAATAATATAAAAAGTTAAACAAAACAAATTTATAGTCTAGCATCGAACTGATTACAGTAACTCCACTAAACTGAATGAACGCTGCAATGTTCGCTTGCCCGTCGAAACATGCGAACACATGGTGTAACACATACAAAATTTACCTTTGATGCGACGGCGCAATACCATAGTTCTCTTTATCTGTTAGAGTTCTATGGGCAATACTTACAACTGATGGGACGCAGTGATGTTACAGTACGATGTTATGTTACGCTGCGTAACATTTTTCGCAAAGTGTTCGCCACAAAGATACGCGACGGAGTTACGATACGGTGTTTTGTTCGCATGTCTGTACGCAGCTTAACATTAATCTGTCTATATGGACATAACTTGGTTCTTTGTGTTGTCAGTTAATTGTATATTCAGTTCCTTTTTGTAAGTTATGCAGTGTACACCTGTGTTATAACTATTTTTTTTCATATAATGAATTAATTAATGTTTAAAAATCTGGTGTAAATGCTCACACGACTTTCTTTTGCCAATGTAGATAATGAACCGTATTACCCTATGTTCAATCATAACTACATTTTTTGTTCTTGGTTTAACGTCCTACTGTTATGCAATTACTGCTAATGCAGACGGTGAAGGATGAAATGAATTTTTGTAACGTATGAAAATATGCCGTGCCTGAATGGGATTCGAACCCAAGACCGCATGATGAGAGGCGAGCACGTTACCAACTACGCCAATGCGGCCGGCAATCATAACTAAAGTACTATTTCAGTTCCGCGAATACTAGGAGAGTATACCATTTACAGAGGTTCCACTTTCAAACTAATAAACAATGTAAAATTAAAAACATAACGTTATTTTGAACATGAGTGAATGATGCAAAATGAAAATCTATAGAAATTAAAAATACGGAAAATCACTAATTAACGCTAAACTGGGCTCTGTAGAGAAAATTATTTAAATAAAAATTGTGGATTTTTTAACTTTTTACTTTCTCTTGCCTATATGAATATATAGGAAGGAAAGTAGGCCTATTATTTTCATGTCGATTTTTCGAAATCGAGTTTTCACCGGATCTATACGTTTTCAGACCCCCTGAACCCAAAAAACTTGTTTTTAGCGATTGGTCTGTGCGTGCGTGCGTGCGTGCGTGTGTGTGTGTGTGTGGTGAACAGAATATCTCAAGAACGGAACATCGTACGAACTTGAAACTTGAAACTTAAGTTACATATCACTACCGGACCCGACACGAACATTTTCATCAAAATCGGTCAACCGGAAGTAGTAGTTTATTCGTATAATTTTTCACTTTTTTGCGATTTTTTTTTCTTCAAAAACTAGTCCTACAATTTTTTTTAAAATCAACTGGTTTACTACATTTTTTTATGCTCTACAATATAGGGTAGGCGCCATGTTTGCTGAAATTCTGCTTGAGGCTGTTTTTACGTAAAAACATTTTCTTTTTAAGATTGCGGCTTTAATATGCATTTTAGCGCAAAACGTTATATAATAAAAGTTGTAGAGAATGTAAAATTCTACAACTTTTATTTCAAACATTTTTTTGTATAACGCTTAGTTTAGCGGTAATTTGCGATTTTCCTTTTTTTCTCACGAAAACGTGAGAAAAATCGATTTTTTTAACATTTCGGTCTTAGTATGCATTTTACGACAAAAGTGTATATAATTAAATTTATAGAAAATTAAAAGATCTACAACTTTTGTTTAGAGCATTTTTCTCTACAGAGCCTAGTTTAGCGTGAAAGCGTGATTTTCCGTATTTTTAAGCCAAACTGAGTTCGATTGTCATTTTGCGTCATTCACTCATGATTAAAATAAGGTTATGTTTTTGAGGTTAGTTTTTGTTTATTTCTAATATTTTATTAATAATGTTAATTTTATTATTAATTATTTGCATTGTCAAGAGAAAGTTGTGTGAGTGTTTCACACCAGATTTTTATAACTTAAATTGTTGCCTATAACGGGTAGGTGGAGTGTTAAATTAATTGCACTCGATCTGCTGGTTCCAGGGCTACAAAAAATAGTTCTGTTTCTTATCACATGGTCAGCCAATTGTATGACTGAACTATTTAAGAATAGAAGAGGTAGAGGTGTAAAAGACACTAGTCTGGGTTCTCTTCTCTAAGAGTAATGAATTTCATTATACAGCCAGGCCCTGTGGTGAATGAAGTGAAGGTATCATTTGCAGGGTAGAAAGTAGGTGCTTTTTGGAGGTTTTGGATTGCTGAAAAGCATTATTTTCCATTAAGTGAGGAAGGCAAAAGTAAACCACCTCACTCCTCGTTTTACTTAGTAAAACCTCTAGAGGTTTAAATCAGCCTAACTTTCGGCTGTTGACCAAAACAACAACTTTAATTGTATATTTTTTTTGTAAAATGCATACTAAGGCCACAATCTTAAAAAAGCACATTTTTACAGATTTTGATGAGAAATATAGAGAAAACCATTTTTTGACGCTAAACTAAGCGTCGTAGAAAAAAATGTTTTAAATAACAGTTGCAGGATTTTTTATTTTCTACAACTTTACTTTTATACTCTTTTGCCCTAAAACGCATTTTATAGCCACTATCTTGTAAACCCCATTTTTTACCCCAAGAGCTCAGCCTCCCCAAGAATTTTAGCAAACATTACGCTTATCTGATCTCGTTTAGAATAAAAAATATTGTTAATAAGGTAATTTTTATAAAATTGTAGGAGGCGTTTCTGAGTAAATTGCAAAAAGTGAAAAATCGCCCGAATAAACTACTACTTCTGGTTGACCGATTTTGATGAAAATGTTCGTGTTGGGTCCGGTAGTGGTACTTAATTTAAGTTCCAAGTTACAACTACGTACACTTTTTTGTTCTTGAATTATTTTGTTCATACATATACCAATCGCTAAAAACATGTTTTTTGGGTTCAGGGTGGCTTGAAAATGTGTATTATTTTAAACAAAACTTGTAGGTCCGGTAGACGTAAATTGTTGTTTAGGTCATCAGCCGAAAGGCTGGTTTGAACCTGTATAGGTTTTACTAAGTTAAACGAGGTGGTTTAAAGTTGTGGTGGTTTTCCATTGCCTTCCTCACTGAATGGAAAAGTACGCTTATCAGCATGCCGGGCCCTCTGAAAAGCACATATTTTCCACTCTGCAAATGACACTTTCACTTCATTCACCACAAGGTCTGGCTGTATAATGAAATTTATTACTTTCAGAGGAGATAACTCTGATTAGTGTCGTTTACACCTCTACCTCTTCTGTTCTTAAATGATTCATTCATTTAATTGGCTGACCATGTGATAAGAAACAGAACTATTTATTTTAGCCCTGCAACAAACAGATTGAGTGTAAATTATTTGACACTCCACCTGTCTGTTATGGGCAGATACGTAAATTATAATTACGTAAAAAATTTGTTGAATTCCGTAAACGTGTATATCCGGTGAAAAATCGATTTCGAAAAATTGACATGGAAACAATAATTTCTTTCTCCATGTATTTATATAGAGCAAGAGAAAGTAAAAAAAATAAAATAAATCCAGTGTACAGATCAGATTTACGTAATACGCGATAAAAAAAATGTATTACAATTTAAATTTATATGCTCAATACCTTAAAAATGACATTTTTAAAAATACAAAATTCAAATAACTTATGATATATATATATATATAGGTTTCATATTGTTTCATTTTAAAAATAATTTGACCAAAAGGAAAAATGTCAAAAGTTTATCAGTGATAAAATGAGTAATTTTGTTAGTACTATTACTATTACGTATTTATATCAGATGATAGCACTTATGTACGTGTAAAACCACAGTTTATCATGTACGTTATTCACAAAAAACTAAGTTATTAAATGCAATGTTAGTTAGATATTTTTATCTAAATTGTTGAATAAAGTATGACTAATTACAATAGAAGTTTTCGTCAGACTAAAGAATTGTATCATGTCATTTTATTTGATTTACTGTCCATTACTGAAGCATAGATTATTAATTCATTGAAAATTTGGTTGTACTAATTTTTTCTTTTCCGAATTTAAAGTGAAGAAATTGTACCATTGTTTAAAAATTATACGATAGTACAGCTTTTATTAATTTAATAAGTTTTAATTTTTTGAATCGTTTCAAGCAAATTATACGAGCACACTTTTCATAATAATTTTCCTTATCAGATTCTCTTATATCGTTCTCTTTTTGTTTCCTAATTTTCGCTTTTTGCTGTGCTTATTTTTACAGAACAAATCAGTTTTTCAGTAGCTTTTTCTTCCTTTATTTTTGTTCATCAGTCTCTCGACTGGTTTGATGCAGTTCTCCAAGCTGTTCTATCTTGTGCAAGTCGTTTGATGTCTACATACCTGCAACACCCTACATTTTTTGAAATTTGTTTTAAATATTCTAACCTTTGTCTCTCCCACAATTCCCTAAATATTACCCTCCATTACCGATCGAAATAAAACAACGGAACGTGTAACATAGTACTATGTACTGGAACTGGGAAGGCCGTGTGTACGCGTGCGTGAGTGTGTCTGTCTCAGCAGAGTATTCAGTAAGGCAGGGAGTGGGATAAATGAACACATGTGCAACCTTCAGGGAATTCTAATTTGACAGTGGCATACAGAAAACGGAAAAGACCCCAATGGTTATTTTAAACATTAGAATGCGCTCTAAACAGATACAATAATGTTACGTACTTTTTTACACGACACTTCTTCTGCATTTATTGCAAAACAAATGTCACTGGATGGCGACATTAAGTGGCAAACCTTATTTGTTTGGTGGCCCTGAAAATGGCTGTTTAAGCGATGGTCGTCTTGATGTGCAGCATCGGTCGTATTCGTCGTGGCGTTCGAAGAGCTGGGCGACACGGCGTGTCGTCGTCCAGCGGAGACATTATCTTCTTCTCTCTCAGTATTGCGTCGATGGCAGTAGACGCCATAGATCGCAGTAGACGTCGAATCCGGTAGGCGTAAGGCTCGGTCGAGGGACCGCTTTGGGCAGCGGGCGATGACGGTCCGGTCGATGACGAACGGAAGCATCATCTTCTCTCTTGCGGGGTCGTCGATTAGTCTTCTCTGGAGTCCGGCAGCCGTGTGCCGTGGTGGACGTCTTGTCTGCTGTCTGGATCGGAATTGAATTTCTCTGCTCAGTGGAGCGCTCTTTTTATAGTCGCCCAGAGCGCTGTGGTACGAGGCGGTTACTGGCTCGACCTTGATGACAAAGAGCTCTGTCGGTGCGCAGCCGGAAGGTTTGTCGGTATGCCGCCAAAGGGCCTACCGCGCCGACAAAAGCTAGCAACACAGTAAATGATTAATTAGAAGGGGTGGCGGTGACACAAAAAATAATTATAACAAATTATCCTTATTTTTGTGGGAGAAATAAATCTCGATACTATCCAGTGCATAGGTGAAGAGCTTCTTCACCTACTTCACCTGTATAGCCGCCGCTGGTGTGTACCATTTCTCAAAACGATTGAGGGTACATTCTTTGTGGGAGGCGGACTTGGGAAGGCCAAGGAAAAGAAGGAAGGGCCACAGGGTGGTACTAACTTTTTTTATTTGGACCCTCTGCTCTCTAGCTCTTCGGGAAGGCACAAAAATAATAACTACGAGTTGTGGCTATAACGAGACTGACGTCGTAAAAAATTGTATTTTTATGTTATACATAATCACTTATTGTCACCTTCAATATACACTCCTTCTCTATCCCTTCAATGCTCCATGCAAATTTTCCATTGTTGGAAACTGCTGGAAGTCATCTTCTGTAAGCTCCTTCAGGACATGTACCGCTTTCTCTTTTACAGCTTCCACAGACTCAAATCTTGTCCCTTTTAATGCAGATTTCACCTTAGGGAACAGCTAGAAGATAATAACATGTGATGAAATGTGTTTTTTTTACGTATGATCCGGAAACCAAGCGCCAATCCATGCACTGAAAGAGCCGAACGTCACCGAGAGCCAAAAAAGCTCGAATGAGTAAGTCAAAATTTAAAGCAATGATGATTGTTTTTTTTATATCCATGGGATTGTGTACCTTCACTGTGTTCCTGAAGGTCAAATAATTAATCAATATTACTACCTTGAGTTACTTTCTAAACTACGTCAAAGAGTAAGGAAAAAACGCCCCGAAATGTGGAAGGACAAATTATGGGTTCTCCACCTAGACAATACACCAGCTCATTCCGCGTTATCTGTCAAGAGGTTCCTAGCCAATTACAGCATCTCAGTGTTAGAACATCCACCTTAGTCACCAGATCTTGCACCATGTGACTTCTACCTGTTCCCTAAGGTGAAATTTGCATTAAAAGGACAAGATTTGAGTCTGCAGAAGCTGTAAAAGAGAAAGCGCCACATGTCCTGAAGGAGAGAATACTTCCAGCACTGTTTCCAACAATGGAAAATTCGGATGGAGCGTTGTAGGGATAGAGAAGGAGTGTATATTGAAGGTGATAATAAGTGATTTTGTATAAAATTAAAATTAAATTTTTTACAGCGTCAGTCTCGTTATTTAATAGCCACACCTCGTATTACTTTATCGTATACACTCTGTTTTTAACCCGTTAGTTGATCGGGAAATTGGTAACAAGTAATTGAATACCGCATAGTGTTTAAAAAAAATGTAAACAGTAATTATCTAATCTTTATAAACTGTGATATTTTACTTCACTAAATAAACAACGCTTGATTTTTTTTTATTTTAATAAATTTGTCACACTATTTTATAATATATTCTGTAGTTTTCACAATAATTAAGTCTAAAATTGATTTATTTAAGGTACTATATGCAAATTAAACTTCTTAATCTATTCACAGAAAGGTTTAAATAAATATTCATTACTTAAAATACGGTCGTTAGAAGTAATTATGTATTTTTTTTTAAGTATGATATATTGATTTTAAAATTAATACAATTTATTTTTGTTTCGCACAATCTGTTTGATAGATTAACGAACGTTTTCTATCGAGTGTCATATTTTAAAGCTTTTTTTTTTAAAAAAGAAACTTATTGTTTGTAGGTTTTTTAAATGTTTTTTTCGATTTGATTTATATTTTCGTAAATTTTTGTTGTGGGTGTGTTCTGTTACCTGTAATAATTTTTTTTGTTATCTTATCAATTAAATGTGTTTTATTCAACAGTCTTAAAATATGGGATTCATTACGTACTTATGTTCTTGCCACCTACGTTCATAATGTCCTTCACGTGCTTTTAATTCTTCTTATTAATTTTTAAGTTAGGCGTTTTTATTAAGTGTGATCACACACAATTGAATGCAGTTAAATAATGTAATTTGCCCATAATGGACAGGGGAAGTGTTAAATTAATTGCACTCAATCTGCTGGTGTTCCAGGGCTACAAAAACGTTCTGTTTCTTATCACATAGTCAGCCAATTATACGACTGAATTATTTAAGAACAGAAAAGATAGAGGTGTAAAAGACACTACTCAGAGTTATCTCTTCTGAGAGTAATGAATTTCACTATACAGCCAGACCCTGTGGTAAATGAAGTGAAGGTATCATTTGCCGGGTGGAAAGTAAGTGCTTTTCGGATGGCCTGGCGTGCTGATAAGCATACTCTTTCAACTCAGTGAGGAAGGCAATAGTAAACCACCTATATTCTCGTTTTTACTTTGTAAACCTCTAGAGCAGTGATTCTCAACCTGGGGTCGTGGTGATAAATCTAGGGGAGGGGTCGCGAAACAATAATGAAATAATTAAATCATTTTATGAGCAAAAATCATTTATTATAAACTTACTTATAAAATTTTTACATGCAATAAGTATTGCTTGAGTCCCAGCTCCGTGTAGTTGGAAGGAATGCAGTGCGTTGTTATAGTAGTGGGAGAATGAATGAGTTAGTAGTGTTTCACAGCTGATGCATTTGTAGTGGTAGCGTGTACTAACTAGAGTAAAAATTATTCTTAACATCCAGCGCATTAATTTAACAAATGCCTACCGAGTTATTAACTTGGTCGGATTCATAATATTTAACTTGCTAATTTATATCAAAATATTGTAATGAGACAAATTTAATGCACATCTGGAGTTGTTTATTTTTGAGTCTATTGAAATAAAATAAACATCTCCAGCTGACTAAAATAAATACTTTAAAAATTATTTAATTCACATTAACAAAAATATTTAAAAGAGTTATTTATTTAGTTACTAGGCAACTAAAGAAGAAGAAAAGATTTTGTATAAATTATTTTAATGGGGGACAAGAGTCAACCAAACGGGTGTGTCCCTCATTCGTTCTTTAAAAAATAGTGATTAAAATATAATAAATAGTAAAATCGGATGAGAATTGGTGTTTTATAAAGTGTTTACCATATAATATTGATAATGGACAGATAACTAAGATGTAAATATAAAACATAAAACCCAAAATAAACTAAACAGTGAGTGCATAAAAACTGAAAGATATGTTCATAACATAACTAATATTGTAACAATAAAGTATTAATTATTTACTAATTTAATTATTCTCTTTATAAATTCTCTTTATAAATTCAACGTGGAGGAACTGAGAGGAGTAATTTAGTTTTGTTATAATATGTAAATTAATAAATGTAATAAATACAAACAAATATGTTAAATACGGAAAGTTTAAAAACGAATGTTTTGTATCAGAGTAATACAACAATCGTCCTCCCAGCATGCGTCACTCATTCATTATACCTCACCCGTACCCTTCACCCCTCAACTGCACGGAGCTATATTGGAACCGCACAATGCACTTACTTTTAAAGAAAATTAATTTGATGTTTTATTTGTTTTCATTGTACATTTTTTTCATACGTGGATCTTCGTTAGAAACATATAATGAAAGAAATATTTAATATTTGACAGTGAGTATTATAGAAGGAGATTAAATTACAAAGAGCGCGTACACATCAAGTTGGAACTTGTAAATTGCTCATGTATGTGCACGTCATACATGCATGTTTATACACACCGGTACAATAAAAGTATAAACGCAGCAATATAAAATAATAGCAATAGTTGTATTCCATTTTTTTTAATGTCTGTATTTTTTTTAAAGACATAAAATTAGTGCAGTTTGATTATATAATATTGAAAAAATATTGTACATTTATAATTACAGTCAAAATTCAATTATTAATATTAAGGTTTACTGTTATTATCGGGGGGAGGGGGTCGCGGAATTTTTTTTTTTACTATTTGGGGGTCGCAGAGCAAAAAAGGTTGAGAATCCACTGCTCCGGAGGTTCAAATCATCCTTTCGGCTGTTGAACTAAACAAAGGTAATGGAAAATATTATAAAATTCTAATCTTATGATATCAACCTATGTACATGTTGATTGATGAAGAAATGGAAATAGACTACAGTATAGTCGCGGTAATCCGAACACGTAAAATGTCCGACCTTAGCGGATTATCGAAGTCTACAATCATAGATTCAGCAATAAAATTACAAATACGGTTTACGTATTAGGATATAAAATATTTTAACAATACGAGAACGCAAAATTATAAATGACTTACCTTTATTTGAAATCTGTTACAGTAATATTTTTATATCATTTTAAAACAAAACACTTTTAAATTATTTATATATTTACGTAAAAGGTTACGGTACAGTACATAAGCTACTTTGCCTTGAAAAAATCTTATTATATTTTTTTGTGCACTTTTTACTTTCTCTTGCTTATATGAATATGTAGGAAGGAAAGTATTGTTTTCATGACGATTTTTCGAAATCGAGTTTTCACCGGATCTACACGTTTTTTCGGACCCCTGAACCCAAAAAACATGTTTTTAGCGATTGGTGTGTTTGTGAACAGAATATCTCAAGAATGGAATATCGTACGATCTTGAAAATTAACACTTAAGTTAGATACCACCACCGGACGCGACACGAACATTTTCATCAGAATCGGTCAACCGGAAGTAGTAGTTTATTCGTGGCATTTTGCAATTTTTGTGCAATTTTCTCAAAAACTGCTCGTACGATTTTTTTTAAATCGCCTGATTTACTGAAATTTGTATGCTCTACTACATAGGGCAGGCGCCATGTCTCCTGAAATTCTTGGGGGAGGTTGTTTTCTCGTAAAAATATTGTTTTTTTTTAAGATTGCGACTTTAATATGCTTTTTAGCGCAAAAATGTGTATAATAAAAGTTGTAGCGAATTTTAAATCCTACATCTTTTATTTTTAACATTTTATTGCATAACGTTTAGTTTAGCGGTAATTAGCAATTTTCTGTTTTTTTTTCTCACGAAAACGCGTAAAAATTTGTTTTAATTAAGATTTCAGCCTTAGTATGCATTTTACGACAAAATTGTATATAATCAAATTTATAAGAAATTAAAAGATCGACAAATTTTATTATATTATATTATTGTATATTATTATAGAGCAGTTTTCTCTACAGAGGCTAGTTTAGCGTGAGAGTATTAGTTTCCCGTATTTTTAAGTCAAACTGTGGTTGATTTTTATTTAGCATCATTCACTCATGATTAAAATTAGGTTATGTTCTTTGAGGTTAGTTTTTTTGTTTATTTCTAATGTTTTATTACTAATGTTAGGTTATATTGTTAGTTATATTCATTGGCAAGAGAAAGTTGTGCGAGTGTTTCATACCAGATTTGTTTAATTTTCAATGTAAATGCTTTGTCCCGTAAATGCCGAAGTAGCAGAATATCTTAAAGTGGAAGATTGTTTTCATCGGCCCACGGTAAACACTTGTTGAAACATTCTTAAGCTGAAGTGTGCGACACTTAATGTTCGCCTGTTGTACCGTTATCGTCATTGTCGTCATCCTCCAGGGGCGGTTTCAGGGAAGGGGCCATGCCCCCCCCCCCGAAATACTAGGAAAACTTAGTTTAATATTTTTTATAAGTTATTATTTCTAACAAAACTGAATCCCAATACTCGTACCTATCAATTAACAATAATTATTTTAGTATAAAAATGAGTCAAACAGAAAGTATCTATTTTTAAATAGTATTAAGATAACAATCAGTGTCAGTAGTCAAAAGCCACTCGCATCCAGTCAGCGCCTTCATTTTTCAAGCTTTTCTTGATTTACAAGGACATTGACGTAGCGAAAATTTCTCAATGAATTAAAATTGTGGTTACAGCAATACAACATAAAAGAGGACTTTTCAATGACTCAATTACAAACAGTAAGAGCTACATAAAAACAAGATAGCCCCCCCCCGAAAATCAGCCCTGAAACCGCCCCTGTCATCCTCCTCATCTAATTCCCGGTTAATGATTTTTTGGTCAGTCAGATTTTCATTGTAAAATTTATTGACAGTTTCTTGAATCCATTCTTCAATATCCAATTTCTCAATCCCAGTTAATTGTTCTTCTACTGTAGTCAAATCCGTTATAACATCAGGGTCGTTGGCATATTCTTTTACATTTTCAACTATAGGGCATAGATTTTTCCTTGAAGATTTTTTACCGTCTCTGGTAAATGGATTGTATAATCTCAAAACTTAATACAAATTATCAAATCAAATACAGTTAGGCGTTTTAAAAGAATTTTTCTAAATGCTAAAAAATAATTAAAAGTATAGTAAGTCATCGTTCGGATTACTGGAGGATTTGAATGAAAGGGGGTTCGGATTACCGAAACTATACTGTACTTCGGGAGACCCATCCTAGAACATGGTTTTGTACAAGAAATTTGGATGGGATAATTTCCACCACGTTTAGCGTAATAGGATAGTAGTTTACTGTAAGAAATTTTGTATTATCATAATTTATTTTATATGTAATGTGTAATATTATAGTTTATTATTACACATTATTATAATGTGTAATATTATATGTGTATTATGTCAAGAACGGAATATCGTACGAACTTGAAACTTAAGTTAGACACCACTACCGGACCCGACACGATTATTATCATCAAATCGGTCAACCGGAAGTAGTAGTTTATTCGTGTTATTTTTCACTTTTTTGCGATTTTTCAAAAACGGCTCCTACGATTTTTTTAAAAAATCGCCTCATTTACCGAATTTTTTATGCTCTACATGGTAGGCGCCATGTTTGCTGAAATTCTTGGTGAGGCTCTTTTTACGTAAAAACATGGTCTGTGTGTGTATACAAAATATCTCAAGAACGACACATCGTACGAACTTGAAACTTAAGTTACATACCACTACCGGACCCAACACGAACATTTTCATCAAAATCGGTCAACCGGAAGTAGTAAATTATTCGTATAATTTTTCACTTTTTTGCGATTTTCTCAAAAACTAGTCCTACGATTTTTTTAAAAATCGCCTGGTTTACTCAATTTTTTATTCTCTACAAGATAGGGTAGGCGTCATGTTTGCTGAAATTCTTGGTGAGGCTGTTTTCACGTAAAAACAAAGTTTTCTTAAGATTACGGCTTTAATATGCAATTTAGCGAAAATATTTATATAATAAAAGTTGTAGAGAATTTAAAAACCTACAACTTTTATTTCAAACATTTTTTTGTATAATGCTTAGTTTAGCAGTAATTAGCAATTTTCTGTTTTTTTCTCACAAAAACGTGAGAAAAATCGATTTTTTTTAAGATTTCGGCCTTAGTATGCATTTTATAATAAAAACGGATATAATTAAATATATAGAAAATTAAAAGATCTGCAACTTTTATTTAGAACATTTTTCTCTACAGAGCCTAGTTTAGCGTGAAAGAGTGATTTTCCGTATTTTTAAGCTTAACTGAGATCGATTTTCATTTTGCGTCTTTCACTCATGATTAAAATAAGGTTATGTTTATTGAGGTTAGTTTTTTGTTTATTTCTAATGTTTTATTACTAATATTAGGCTTATTGTTAATTATTTATATTGGCAAGAGAAAGTTGTGTGAGTGTTTCACACCAGATTTTTTGTTGTTACTTTTGTACAGTGCTTAAAAAAATCCATTTTTTTACGGGAAACCAAGCATTCATGCTAATACAAACTTAAGATAAGTTAACTTTCAATTTTTCTGTTATATAAGGCTACAAGTTGTTTTAATAAGTATTCTTACCACTAAATATTATGTGATTCCCATTTCAATAAACATTCCTTCGTAAGTATATTTACCAGTGGTAAAGAAATATCTCACTGTTCTGGCACTAGAAATACATTATTTAAGTCCCTATAAAACAAAATTTAACATTTTACAACATTTATATTTTTCCCCGTTGTACTACCCTATAAAGGGTTAACAAAATATATATCTATAAAAAGTAAAATGTGATGTCAAAATAGGAGAATATGTTTATTGAATGCACCCTTGTGAAATAAGAGTAATTTGTTATTTTTCATAAGAAAATGCTAAGTTCGGTTTAAATATTTATAAAAATACACTTGAGTAGCTCGAATTGCGTGATTTTTTCACACTTTTATAAAGGTCAGGTTATATAATTGTCGAGTGATTGAAGGACAAAATATCAGGTATTAAATTGTATTGAATGTTCTTCCTCATTTTTTGCTAGTATAAATAAATTCACAATAAAAGACGTAATTGTTTCCTTTTAATTGTATCTATTTTTTTATAGGATTTTTGAAACTAAAAATCTTTTGCCTGAATGAAAATAATAAAATCAAAATTTTTTCAGGCATTCATACCTGACACCTGGGTCCTGTTTATGCACGCGATATTTATTTCATGTCGCTGCGACAGGCGACATGAAATTAATATTTAGCGACAACGTTATTTCTTCCCATCGAAATACCGGAGTATCAGTGCGGCCATACGAATCAGTGTGTATAAAATAATGACATTGTAACAAATACCGTATTGTTCCGAATACAAGCCGCAGTTTTTTTTCAAAAAATCGGTTCCATAATTTGACCTGCGGCTTGCATTCGCGCTTTAATAAAATTAATGGTTTCTTAAAATAAGTAGTAGGCCTAGGTATGACGAGAGAGACACACGTATTGGGAGGGGGGGGGTTGACGAATCGTCATCCATCGACAGAAATACGGTAAGTGATGTGTACAACTGGTTGTTTGATAAATCATATTGTAAAAAAGGGCATTGACCTGTTCACGCATTCTCACTCGCCCACACATCGTGCTACCCCTAACAGCAACATTTCTTCATAAGTCCTCTCTTTACGTTGTGCGTGTGCATTCGTTTTGATCAGTTTGTGTTACAGTATAAAGTTTGGAAGCAGTTTTCTTTTTAATAAATTTTGTTTATCTGATCATTTGTTTTTTGTTAAGTTCTTTTTATTTACCTATACTTCGCCATGAGCGATGTTGTAGAGGTTAAGGGTACTTCATCTATACAAATACCCAAAATCAGCGTAGGACTTACGATGCTAATTTCAAATTAATAGTAATTAACTACGCGGAAAAGACATCTAACAAAGAAGCCGGAAGAAAATATAGGGTGGATGAATCATGTGTTCGGCATTGGACAAAAAATAAAAAACAACTCCTAAATGCTAATCCTGCAAAGAAGGCTTTCACTGGACCAAAAGTTGGTCGTTTTACAGAAGTAGACAAAAGGGTCTGTCAGTACGTGACTTCTCTAAGACAGCAAGGGCTTCCTGTAACGCGACAAAATTTACAAATGAAAGCATTGGAAATATCTGGAGAATTACTAAATATCTAAGACTTCAAGGCAAGTTTCAGCTTGATGAGAAGAATGATGCGACGAAACGGGTTCACATTGAGACGTCGAACATCAATTGCTCAAAAACTGCCTACTGATTTTGAAGAGAAACTCATCGAATATCAGCGTTTCATTATTGGTCTACGAAAGCAGTACAATCACTTACTAAGTCAGATTGGAAATGCTGACGAAACGCCTGTTTATTTCGACATGACTACAAATTTTACAGTTGAAAAAAGGAGCCAAGTCCGTAACTGTAAAGTCATCTGGTAATGAAAAGCTTCGTGTAACTGTAATGCTTGCAGTCTTAGCCGATGGAAGTAAGGTTCCACCTTACGTTATACTACGCAGGAAAACAATGCCGAAAGAAAACTTACCACAGGGTGTAATTTTCCGCTGCAGTGAGAAAGGTTGGATGACCATTGAACTGATTATAGACTGGTTAAAAAGTGTATGGAATCGTCGACCAGGAGCTTTATTGAAACGTCGTGGTATGTTAGTGCTAGATGCATTTCGTGGCCACACAACCGATGAAGTGAAAACTTTTTTACAAAATGAAATGAACACTGATCTTGTTGTCATTCCCGGGGGAATGACCAGTCAATTACAGGTGTTAGATGTCGTAAATAAACCGTTTAAAGACAGCCTACGACGTTTGTATAATGACTGGTTGGTCGCAGGAGATCACGCCTTAACTCCAACTGGCAAAATAAAAAAACCATCAATCGCGCAACTCGGCTACTGGATCAAGATTGCGTGGGACAACATTCCAGCTGATTTTATTATAAGAGGATTTAAAAAGTGTTGTGTTTCAAATAACATGGATGGATCAGAAGATAATGTCATTTGGGAAGACGATGAATGGAATTTTACTAAAAATTCATCACATAAGAGTGATAGTGAAAGTAATGCAGCCAGTGATTCAGACGATTGATACACATAGGTATTATTATATAATTACACCAATAATTTAATTTACCTAGTTAAAATAATAAATAGTAGTAAGTGTATTTGTTTAAGATAAGTACGGTAATTTTTTCTTATAAAATAAAACATTCTCAAAATTTAATAAAGTACTTGAAATCTTTTTTTCCTAGTTTTGACCGTGATTTTTCCGATGCGGCTTAAATTCGGGTGCGGCTTGTATTCGGAATAATACGGTACTTGGACAAACTGAAAACAGAATACAGTTTGTATGCCGCCCTTAGGTTGGTATACCTGCGAGTGACACGCTGTCGTTGTCGTGTGAATTTAACAGTCTCATCGACGGTAATCAGTAGAGACGGTAGGGGTCACGTAAGGATGCACAGTAGCCTATGACGTCACCGGTGCTAAATAACACGGCCAGCAGTTTGTATTATTTCGGTTTTTGTGAATATGTTATCGGTCCGTCTAATTAGCGACTAACATATAATTGTAGTTATGTAGTCGAAAAATCGACATGAAAACAATACTTTCCTTCCTATATATTCATATAGGCAAGAGAAAGTAATAAATAATGAACATAATTAAGAATTTAAAATTGTGATACAAATTTGCTCCGCTCCATAGCATTTTAGGAGCATGCATGTGGGAAAAGAACTCTGTAATATTATTATTGCACGTATATTTTATTCCGAGTTGGACAGTACGTGGATGGTCACGACAAACTCAAGGTCACTGTTAACCTACCCATGCATCCCTACTAATTATTAAAACATACAACCCTCGCTTTTATTTTAGGTAAGCGTAATACACGCACTGGGACTATTTGAATCGACTCATGTCGCGATTCAGAATTCGCGTTGCCTAGATGATTATATGCTCAAATGGCCCAGACGCTGATCCTCGAAAAAAATACTATCTCCAGACCGAGATTTATGTTGCTATTCAGTTAGTCCTTTGCGAAAAGTTAAAAAAAATATATCTCGGGAATTTCCCTATCCCTTTTTAGTTTTATTAATAATTAATAATAACAATAAGCGCAACAAACAACAAAAGAAAGATGGTGGGTTCGTTTTTTAACGGTAAGAATCATCATTTGGGCACTTTAAAAACTGAAAATGGTTACTGTCGTTTGCACGTTCAGTTGACACAATGGATCTTATGGGAATCGTCAATGCTATTAGCGGAACTAAAAACATCAATATTAAAGGCATCTGGAAGCGTATGAATACATTTTTTAAACCTCTGTAGAACACGTTTTTTTAAGGCAGAACTACAATTCAAATTTTGCTTAACAGGAAAAAATTGTGTTTTACATAGAATGTTTAATGAAATGTAAAAAAATGAAAAACTGTAATTTTCTATTGGGGGGGTTAAAATGAATATTTGCCCATAACAGACAGGTGGAGTGTCACGTTGCGGGGCTAAAATAAATACATAGTTCTGTTTCTTATCACATGGTCAGCCAATTAAATGACTGAATCATTTAATAACAGAAGAGGTAGAGCTGTAAAAGACACTAATTAGAGTTATCTTCTCTGAAATTAATGAATTTCATTATACAGCTAGACCCTGTGGTGAATGAAGTGAAGGTGTCATTTGCAGAGTGGAAAATATGTGCTTTTCAGAGGGCCCGGAATGCTGATAAGTGTACAAATTTTTCCATTTAGTCAGGACGGCACTAGTAAACCACCTCACTACGTTTAACTTAGTAAAACCGCTAGACGTTCAAACCAGCCTTTCGGCTGATGACTTAAACAACAAAATGAATATCTTATCTACTGTACTGTAGACCTATGAATATGCCTTCTCCATATTCCCTCGTCACTTTCTAAACACTACGTGATGAATGTAAACAAATGACGCAATCTGTTATTACAAATCTAAAAAATTATTTCCTGTACAGATATCGGAAAAAATATTTCACATTTGTAATCCGCATATGAAGTTGAGTATTATAAACTTATAGGTAGTGTTAATTATTAATTAATAATCATATAGACTATTATACATTACAAAGGTTTGTTATCGAACCGGCGAGGAGGAAGGGAATGTTATTGGTAATGATGTCATTGATTGATCTAAAAAGCCGATGTTTTTGTACGTGCTAGTAGCAGTGAGAGCCCCATAAGAAATACATTGTCATTTACTGCTTCGTTTTGTCAAATGAACGTGCAAACGACTATAGGCGTTTTGAAATTTATGAGAATGTCCTCAGCAGATTTTGAAAGCATTGTAACCGAAGTTGGTTAGACGAAACAAATTTGTTAGAAAAATGTTAATTATACGGAATCTATAAGTATCAGACGAACTTATGTCCCATAGCGGAGCGAGTGAGAGGGAGATATGTTGCATAACTACGCATGCGCTCAAAGGTCTTAACTATTATAATCGAAATCTGAAAACATACTACAGTCGATATCTTGCTTGTTAGGTTACTGCATGCATAAACGCTTGCTCACAACAATGATTAAAATTAAAGATAATGTTATTGGAACGGCGCGTATGCGTTGTGCGAGTGAGAGCGTTATGCATTCTCTCACTCCCACGGCTAGGGGACATTAGTTCATCTGAATACTATATCTCTCCGGCCTAAATATGTTAGTTGGTGTAGTGATTAGCGCAACTGGCTTCTACACCGGGGTCCCGGGTTCGATTCCCGGTCAGGTCTGGCATTTTTTCATTACTCATTTTCATTGTCATCATTATCCACCGTCTGCATTAGCAGAAATTGCAGAACAGTCAGATGTAAAACTAAAAAAAAAAAAAAAAAATTAGTTTTCACTCTTTGAACAAATCATGACCATACATAAGTCTCATGAACACTTTCAAGTTTCCCAAGCAATAAATCTGTTTGATTTTTTTTTCAATTTCCATCATGAACTCTCTGTAATTACCACAGTTTTTTCAATATCCTTTTCTGCTTAATTAAACCATTTATCCAACATCTTAGGTATATTGTTTAGTGCCTTAAAAATTTGTTTTATTAATCGTTTTTCATTCATTCTATACTGGTGTCCATAAAATTTTTTCTTTGTTTTCTAATTGTTTCCAGTAATCACTCATTTTCCTTTTACAGTTCTCTTTTACCTCATAACCTATCTGTTTACTATTTTCGGGCCCATTATCTTGCTGATGATCTTTCTCAAATTTCTCAGCTTCTCTTATAAGACTTTTTATGAATAAATGATATTTTTTTAACAAATACAGTATAATTATTTTCAAGCTTGCAATATTTTTTATTTTGCAACCAATTACCAGTAATATAATTTGTGTTTTTCTCAGTCCTGCTGATCTAATGCATTCACCTCTGTAGCATATCAGTCATTTGTAGACATGCTTTAACCTGCTTTCCCAACAACTGTGTAAAAAACTAAACTGGTATTTTTTTTTGTTACAGTTGTCCATATTTGACAACTCGGATATCTCCAGCTATCCCAGCAGTAGGTGGTGTGTTATTTGTGTTTGTGATGGCTGCACTCTTTAGAACTAGTTTCAGCGATCCGGGTGTCATACCTCGCGCCACTCCACACGAAGCAGCATATATAGAAAAACAAATTGGTGAGTTTTAATTTTAACATCTTGTGACAAATTTTATTGTATTTAACTATTTATAAAGTTATAGAATAAGTGGATGGATGGATGATATTATGATCAATTGACTCTGTTTTAACAACATTGTTTAAAAGTTGCATTTAGGATTATGCTGTGTTATTGAGAAGAATTTAGAAATCACAAAAAACCCTTGTTATACCACAAAAAGTTTAAAGATTTAATAGGATTTGTGGTACAATACATCAAATGAAGGGAAGGGCCCGAACTGGCATATTAATAAAGTTTTCTATCAGACAGTGTTACCCATAACAGGGAGTTGGAGTGATTAAATTATTTGCACTGATATGCTTGTTCCAGGGCTACAAAAAAAGTTCTGTTTCTTATTACATGGTCAGCCAATTATATGACAGAAGTATTTAAGAATAGAAGCAGTAGAGGTGTAAAGAACAAAAGTCGGAGTTATCTCCTTTAAGAGTAATGAATTTCATTATACAGCCAGACCCTGTGGTGAATGAAGTGGAGGTGTCATTTGCAGAAAAGTAGATGCTTTTCGGAGGACCTCGCATGTTGATAAGCATAGGTTGCTTTTCCACTCTGTGAGGAAGGCACAGGTAAACCACCTCCCTGCCGACCCCATTGGCGTAGTTGATAACGTGCTTGCCTCTCATCATGCGGTCTTGGGTTCAAAGCCCATTCAGGCACGGCATATTTTCAGACGTTACAAAAATCATTTCATCCTTCACCATCTGCATTAGCAATATTTGCAGAACAGTCAGACGTTAAACAAAAAAAAAAAAACCACAAGTTTTCACAAGAGTTTCAAGAGTTTGTTTGTGAATTTTTTAATGTTATTTGCATCAACCGTTAAAATGAATTGTCTGAAAAATTTCTCTCATTAGCTAACGTCTTTTGTATAGTTTTAAACAATTGGTTAGTTTTATGATTTATTCTTGTAATAACTGGCTACCTACTTGCTATTCAGAGGAAAATAAAGTTGACAGTTCATTTGGATTGTTCTTGTTACAAATGCATAGTAGTTTACACGTATCAGTAAAACAATTTAAAAAAAATCTGGTGTGAAACACTCACACAACTTTCTCTTGCCAATGCAAATAATTAACAACAAAACCTAACATTATTAATAAAACATTAGAAATAAACAAAAACTAACCTGAATAAACATAACCTTTTTTAATCATGAGTGAAAGACGCAAAATGAAAATGATCCTCGGTTTGGCTAAAAAGTACGGAAAATCACTCTTCACGCTAAACTAGGCTCTGTAGAGAAAAATGCTTTTTATAAAAGTTGTATATTTTTTAATTTCCTATAAATTTTATTTCATACACTTTTGTCGTAAAGTGCATACTAAGGCCGAAATCTTTAAAAAAAAATAGATTTTTCACACGTTTTCGAGAGAAAAAAACCAGAAAATCACTAATTACCGCTAAACTAAGCGTTATACAAAAAAATGTTTGAAATAAAAGTTGTAGGATTTTAAATTCTCTACAACTTTTATTATGTAAATTTTTGCACTTAAATGCAAATTAAAGCTGCAATCTTAAAAAAAATATTTTTTTACGTGAAAACACCCTCACCAAGAATTTCAGCAAACATGAAACCTATCCTATCTTGTAGAGAATAAAAAATTGAGTTAATCAGGCGATTTAAAAAAAAATCGAGAATCAGTTTTTGAGAAAATCGCAAAAACGTGAAAAATTACTAGAATAAACTACTACTTCCCGGTTGACCGATTTTGATGAAAATGTTCGTGTCGGGTTCGGTAGTGGTATGTAACTTAAGTTTCAAGTTCGTACGATATTCCGTTCTTGAGATATTCTGTACACACACACACAGACCAATCGCTAAAAATATGTTTTTTGGGTTCAGGGGTCTGAAAACGTGTAGATCCGGTGAAAACTCGATTTCGAAAAATCAACATGAAAACAATACTTTCCTTCCTATATATTTATATAGGCAAGAGAAAGTAATAAATACTTTTACTATTTTTGCTAATTTAAATGCAGTACCACAGTATACTCTCTTGTGTACCGATTTTGATGCTGTATCTACACCAAAATAGTATATGCTACAATATTGAATCTAAATACAATTTTTAATATCAAGTATTTAATTACTTGAGTTTTAATTTTATGTGGTCAGCGACATTGATTGAATGAAAATGGACTTAATTTAATAGAGAAAATTCATTTTTATCTAAATCTAAATTATCCAAAATTACTTGAATAAAATTAATAAATTTTCAGTAATGCCTGAACAACGATAGAAACTATGTAGAAAAGTAGTTTAAGGTATGATCTTTCATGTAAAAATAAAATTATCTTAAAAAAATATTTTAGTATTATTTTTTTCAAATCTGTATCTAATTTCTGGGTATGTCGTGCAGATTGTTTATTGACACAGCTCTCTGTGAACCGGGTACTCCTGTTCTTCAAGTCATTTGCATTACTAGAGCTGGCAGAAAATTTAATAGCTATGGTGGACATGCTCTCATTTTACAGATTTCAAAGTCTGAGCACATGATGTAGAATGTTGAAGTTCTGTACATTTACAACGTCCTACATTCACGGGTTGATATTTGAGCTATTTCTGAGGGTGCCTTGAACAACTTTAAGAAGTTTCAGGTTATTTGCTGGCGCCACAAGAAGTTTTTTTTTTTTTAACATTCGACTGTTCTGCAATTGCTGCTGATGCAGACGGTGAAGGATGAAATGATTTTTGTAACGTATGAAAAAATGCCGTCCCTGAATGGGATTCGAACCCAAGACCGCATGATGAGAGGCGAGCACGTTACAAACTTCGCCAATGCGGCCGGCCACAAGAAGTAAAATAACTACAATTAATAGGTGTGTAGCTACAGCAAATGACAAAAACGAACTGGTAGATTTGTTTAACAGAGGTACCAGAATTTAAAAAAAAACTATACAAAATACTGTGAAAGAAGGCTGTGAATATTACGTAATGTTTATGTTATCTTATGTATTTTGTATTCTTCGTGTCTGTGTGATATGTTTTGGGCTCGACAGCTGACTGTTTTTCTGGTGAAAGGAATAAAATGACGATGATAAGAATATAATGGAGCAGTATACCAAGGCAATATTCTATTGCTGTTCAATTGTACCACCTCACGTCCTTGCAACCAGCCATACCAGTGGATGAAGACAGCAGGGTGTAGGGGAATTTGGGAGCCCCCAAAAATAAGAAAAAATTATTATCATCTTTGGTTATACTTATTATAGTTTCACTTTTTTGGCTTCAAGGGGTCATGAAATTTAAAATTATTTAATATTCAAGTACCAAAAATTTTGCATTGTCAAGAATTTTTACTTTCTCTTGCCTATATGAAAATATAGGAAGGAAAGTATTGTTTTCATGTCGATTTTTCGAAATCGAGTTTTCACTGGATCTACACGTTTTCAGACCCCCTGAACCTAAAAAAAACATGTTTTTAGTGATTGGTCTCTGTGTATGCGTGTGTGTGTGTGTGTGTGTGTGTGTGTGTGTGTACAAAATATCTCAAGAACAGAACATCGTACGAACTTGAAACTTGAAACTTAAGTTACATACCACTACCGAACCCGACACGAACATTTTCATCAAAATCGGTCAACCAGAAGTAGTAATTTATTCGTGTAATTTTTCACTGTTTTGCGCTTTTCTGAAAAAACTGGTCCTACGATTTTTTTAAAAATCTCCTGGTTTACTCAATTTTTTATTCTCTACAAGATAGGGTAGGCGCCATGTTTGCTGAAATTCTTGGTGAGGCTATTTCTACGTAAAAAAAGTGTTTTTTTAAGATTACAGCTTTAATATGTATTATAGCGCAAAAATTTATATAATAAAAAATGTAGAGAATTTAAAATTCTACAACTTTTATTTCAACAATTTTTTTGTATAAACGCTTAGTTTAGCGGTAATTAGCGATTTTCTGTTTTTTCTCACGAAAACGTGTGAAAAATCGATTTTTTTAAGATTTCGGCCTTAGTATGCATTTTATGACAAAAGTGTATATAATCGAATTTATAGAAAATTAAAAGATATACAACTTTTATTTAGAGCATTTTTCTGTACAGAGCCTAGTTTAGCGTGAAAGAGTGATTTTCCGTATTTTTAAGGCAAACTTAGATTGATTTTCATTTTACGTCTTTCATATATGATTAAAATTAGGTTATGTTTATTGAGGTTAGTTTTTTGTTTATTTCTTATGTTTTATTACTAATGTTAGGTTTATTGTTAATTATTTGCGCTGGCAAGAGAAAGTTGTGTGAGTGTTTCACACCAGATTTTTATATATTGTATGTAAAAGTGGGGGATTAATTAATAAATAATGAAATATAAAAATGTATAATTTTATTATTTGTGTCATGACATGTTGTTTTATTTTTATCTTTTTGTTGCAGAAGTACCCAATAGTGCTAATTCATTAACGTATCGTCCACCTCCACGAACGAAAGAGGTTATGGTCAAAGGACAGACGGTTAAATTAAAATATTGTTTTACATGTAAAATATTCAGGCCACCACGTGCTTCCCATTGTAGCCTATGTGATAATTGCGTTGGTAAGTTACGACTAAATGATAATGTAATTGTGCCATTACTTGTTATTTATTCCATCTGTTTTTATTATTATATACTGTATCCTAATTTATTTATTGCTGTCATTTTTATGTTATCTGTTTTTGTTAATTTAAACATCGGTTTGTTTTATTTTTAAAAACAATTTGTAATTTTATGAAAATGAATTAGTGATGGTACTGTATATATTATATTTAAACACTTGTGTAATAGTAATTTGTTAAGTGTGTGTTTAATAAACACAATCATAGGGTTCATAGATGTGTTTGAATATGCATATTGCTGTAACATCGGTGTTCTAAAAAATAATTGTTTTATCAAATCTCTGTGTTATTTTTTATTGTTCTAAATCTTTTATTGTTTTGGCCTATTTACAACCATATTAAATTGTTTTCTCTTACACCTGATTTTTTCTTTTTTTCAATGCTACTTCTTATATTTCCCAATTTTTTCACTATATCTTATCCTTATTTTTTTCAGCCATGTATTTGTAGTCTTCTCTTTTTTGGAACCTCTCAAATTTTTTAACCTTATTTAAAAATTCTTTTAATCATCTCTCCTATCGAACACTTTCATCTTTTTTGTATCTTTTTCAGTTTCTATAAACCATTCTTTGTTTTATAATTTTGTTTCCTGTCAAATAACTGTTTCGTAAATCTTTTCTAGTCCATTTTATTGACGTATATGACCATAAAACTATTTTTTTTTTTTACATTATTCAGCAAAGCTTCTGGTTTTATGATTATATTGTAATATAATAATATTTTATAGTTTGAAGGTATTAATTTTTTATTGTAAATATTTTTTGTTAGTCGGTAAGCTCTCTCCTCTCCGCTTTCTCTTTTATTTTTAATTTTTTTCATCTTTATTGGCATTTTTATATTGGATTACACATCGTAGATGTTAAAATTTCTTTGCTCTTTTTATTTTTCAACCTTCTAATAAGTTTTTTGGATTTTTTTAATTTTGATTACTTTTATGCTCAGTTTTTATACAGTATCTGTAATCCAACTTTCTTTGCACATTAATCAATTGTTATCATCTATTAATAATTATGTAATGTAATTTTTTAGCTTAAATGTAATTTTAATTCTAGTGTTCCACACTATAATGATTTTTACGGTTAAAGAGCTTTGCTGTTCCACACGTTTAGACGAATCAGAACGTTTGACAGCATTGTCAGCTTGTACGATTATTTTATTTTATTTTTTGTCATCAGCCTCTTGACTGGTTTGATGCAGTTATCTAACCTGTTCTATCTTGCGCAAGTCGTTTCATATCTACATACCTGTAACACCCTTCATCTTTTGTAATTTGCTTTATATATTCTAATCTTTGCCTCCCTCTACAATTTACTCCCTCAATATTACCCTCCATTATTAATAGCCCAATACCTTGATGTCTTAGGATATGCCCCATTAGCCGATACCTTCGTTTGGTAAGATGCTTCCATATACTTCTTTTTCATCCACTCGCCTAAGAACCTCTAAATTACTTATTTTGTCCACCCACCTAATCTTTAACATTTTCCTATAACACCACATTTCAAAAGCTTCTATTCTCTTCTTTTCTACAGCCCCTATCACCCACGTTTCACTTCCGTATAATGCTACACTCCAAACAATGTTTTAAGAAATTTTTCCTAATCTGTAAATCAATGTTTGTAGTCAGTAAGCTGTTTTTCATTTCAAAGGCTTTTCTAGCTTGAGCAATTCTACGCTTGATATCACTTGTGCTTCTACCATCCTTTGTTATTTTACTCCGTAGATAGCAGAATTCCCCAACTTCCTGTATGTTTTCGTTGCCTACTTTTATACCGTGCGTTCGGAAAGTCGCTGTGCACTGGAATTGTGACTATGGATTTATGAAAATATGTATAAAGAAATGACTAAGCATTTTGGAAAAAAATTTATTCAATACCTTAATTACATTGTTAAACCGTGATTACATTGTTTATAGAAGGTGTTCGAAATGACCTCCATTGGCATCAATACAGCATTGCACTCGTTTCATTTTGTTTGCAAACACCTTTCGCAACTGAAGAACAGTGATTCCTTGAATGTATGCCGTTATTGCGGCTTTAAGTTCGTCAATCGTGTGTGGTCTGTTCCGATACACAGTTTGTTTCGCCGCACCCCATAAAAAGAAATCGGGGGGAGTCAGATCAGGAGATCTTGCAGGCCACAAATTCTTTGAAATTATTCGTTCACCAAACACGTTGCGCAGGAAAGCCATTGAGATGTTAGATGTATGTGCTGTTGCCCCGTCTTGTTGGAACCAACCATTATTCATTTCCACTTGTGTTATTTGATGCGTAAAGTTCTCTAAAATATCAGAACAATAACGTTCACTATTGATTGTGTTTGCAAAAAAAATTGGTCCAACAATACGTGCTCTACTCACAGCAACCCAGACTCCAATTTTTGCTTCGTGTAAGGACTGTTCATGTAAAGCGCAAGGGTTAGTTGTCGACCGTACTCGAGTATTTTGTGAACTTATATACCCTCCCAAGTGAAACCACGCTTCATCTGTATAAAACGTTACGTCAAGGATGTCTTCGGAATTTTGGTTGATGAAACGTTGAAACCAATGACAATAATTTAGTCTCTTGTCATTATCTGAAGGTTTCAGCTCTTGAACACACCTCACTTTGTATGGGAATAGTTTAAGTTCTTGTCTGACAGCTTTATGTGCGGTAGCAAGTCCGATATTATGCTGTTGTGCTAACTTACGCATTGATTTTTTTGGACTTTGTGCCATAGAATCAGAAATATCCAGCAGCTTTTGTTCGTCTAGCTTAGGGGGCCTACCACTACGTTCAGCGTCCTCAACAGAGCCAGTTGCTCGAAATTTTTCTATCAGTGTTCGTACTGCATTACGGTGAGGAATAATTGAATCTGGAAACTTTTCAGAAAATTTGCGCTTCACTAAATCACTGTACTTGTCACCTTCGCGAAATACGTATTCAACGAGGAAAATGCGCTCCTCTACTGAAAGAACCATCGCGTCCAACAACAAAAAACGTGCAACAGAACTGCAATAAATGAAACATATACAACTTCAACTCAATGACTGACAGGCCTCGACGTGTTCGGCAACAATTGAACAGCACAGAGCTACCAACCTAGCCATGAAATTATTCCCTGTCATGTCACTTGGTGCACAGCGACTTTCCGAACGCACGGTATATAACAGAGCTAGTAGAACAAGTATTGGCAACGTTGCTGAAAAGTTATTGGCTAGCTATAAAGTGGGTAGGGGGCAATGCGTACGTTCATAGCTCATCAGCCTTGAAAAATAGTATAGTATTTTTCAGTAATATTTGAATCACTAAATTATGTTTTTGTGTTTTTTTTTTCAATAGAGCGTTTTGATCATCACTGCCCGTGGGTCGGGAATTGTGTTGGCAAGAGGAATTATAGGTACTTTTACATGTTTATAGTTTCCCTTGCATTCCTATGTGTCTTCATATTGGCATGTTCTGTAACTCATTTAATATTATGTAAGTATTGCAACTTGTACTATTTAGTTTTAAAATTTGCATTAAAAATTATGGGAGATGAGAAAATCTCTTATGTGTTCTGTATTTTATTGTATAAAAATCTGGTGTGAAACACTCACACAACTTTCTCTTGCCAATATAAATAATTAACAATAAACCTAATATTAGTAATAAAACATTAGACATAAACAAAAAAACTAACCTTAATAAACATAACCTAATTTTAATCATGAGTGAAAGACGCAAAATGAAAATCAACCTCAGTTTGGCTTCAAAATACAGAAAATCACTCTTTCACGCTAAACTAGGCTCTGCAGAGAAAAATGTTTTTAATAAAAGTTGCAGATCTTTTAATTTTCTATAAATTTGATTATATACACTTTTATTATAAAATGCATACTAAGGCCGAAATCTTAAAAAAATCGATTTTTCTCACGTTTTCGTGAGAAAAAAACAGAAAATTGCTAATTACTGCTAAACTAAGCGTCATACCAAAAAATGTTTGAAATAAAAGTTGTAGGTTTTTAAATTCTCTACAACTTTTATTATATAAATTTTTTCGCTAAATTGCATATTAAAGCCGTAATCTTAAAAAAACTTTGTTTTTATGTGAAAACAGCCTCACCCAGAATTTCAGCAAACATGGCGCCTACCCTATCTTGTAGAGAATAAAAAATTGAGTAAATGAGGCGATTTTAAAAAAAATCGTAGGACCAGTTTTTGAGAAAATCGCAAAAAAGTGAAAAATTACACGAATGAACTACTACTTCCGGTTGACCGATTTTGATGAAAATGTTCGTGTCGGGTCCGGTAGTGGTATGTAACTTAAGTTTCAAGTTTTAAGTTCGTACGATGTTTCATTCTTGAGATATTCTGTTCACACACAGACCAATCACTAAAAACATGTTTTTTGGGTTCAGGGGGTCTGAAAACGTATAGATCCGGTGAAAACTCGATTTCGAAAAATCGACATGAAAACAATACTTTCCTTCCTATATATTCATATAGGCAAGAGAAAGTAAAAATAAATTTGCCATCTAGGAATTGTAAAACTCCGCTGTAATTATTATGTTAATGCATTTTTTTTTAAATTTTGGAGGTAAATTATCCTGATGAACTTATTCATTTCATGTGACGGTAGTTAAGATGTTGCAATCAGTGGAAATAAAACAGTAATTCCTACTAATTTTATCTACATTAGATTGTTACTGTGGACTTAACTAATGTTTAAAATCTGGTATCAAACATTGACATGATTTTCTTTTGTCAATTATAAATAACGAGTAATAGAACCTATGTTTAATAATTATTAGTAAACAATGTAAAATGAAAAACAACCTAATTTTAATCATGAGTGAATGATGCAAAATGTATTTTTTATATACACTTTTGTTGTAAAATGCAATCTCAGAAAATTATATTTTTACTTTCTCTTGCCTATATGAATATATAGGAAGGAAAAAATTGTTTTCATGTTGATTTTTCGAAATTGAGTTTTTACTGGACCTACACGTTTTCAGACCAACTGAAGCCAAAAAAACATGTTTTTAGCGATTGGTCTGTGTGTGTGTGCGCGTGAACAAAATATCTCAAGAACGGAACATCATAAGAACTTGAAACTTAAGTTAAATACTACTACCGGACCCGACATTAAAATCGATCAACCGGAAGTAGTAGTTTATTCGTGTCATTTTTCACTTTTTTGCGATTTTCTCAAAAACGGCTCCTACAATTTTTTTAAATAGCCTCATTTACTAAATTTTTTATGCTCTACAAGATAGGGTAAGCACCATGTCTGCTGAAATTCTTAGGGAGGTTGTTTTTGCGTAAAAAAATTATTTTTTTAAGATGCGACTTTAATATGCACTTAACCGCAAACATGTATAATGATAAAAGTTGTAGAGAATTTAAAATCCTAAAATTTTTATTTCAAACATTTTTTATATAACACTTAGTTTAGCAGTAATTAACGATTTTTTTTCTCACTAAAACATTGTAAAATATCAATTTTTTTAAAGATTTCAGCCTTAGTATGCATTTTACGACAAAAGTGTATAATCAGATTTATAGGAAATTAAAAGATCTAAAACTTTTATTTAGAGCATTTTTCTCTTCAAAGCCTAGTTTAGCGTAAAAGAGTGATTTTCCGTATTATTAAGCCAAACTCAGATTGATTTTCATTTTGCATCATTCATTCATGATTAAAATTAGGTTACCTATGTTTATTGAGGTTAGTTTTTTGTTTGTTTCTAATGTTTTATTACTAACATGGGGTTATATTGTTAATTGTTTGCATTGGCAAGAGAAAGTTGTGTGTGTTTCACACCAGATTTATTTTACTGATTTTAATGGGAAAAATACAGAAAACTATTAATTGATGCTAACTAAGTATTGTGGAAAAATAAGTTTGAAAAGTTGTAGGTTTTATAATTTCCTACAACATTAATGGTATATAAATTTCCCCCAAAATGTACATTAAGGCAGCAATATTAAAAAAATAATTTTTTACCATGAGAGCACAAGACTTCAAGAATTTCAGTAACATGGCAGTTACCCGGTCTTGAAAAAGAGCATAAAAAATTTTCAGTGAATGAGGAAATTTTTAAAAAATCTTAGAAGTCGTTTTTGATAAAATTGCAACAAAGTGAAAAATTGCATGATTAAACTGCTATTGTACTTTCAGTTGACCGATTTTGATTAAATTTTTTTTATGTCCGATCCCCTTATGATACCTAACTTAAGTTCCAAGTTTCAGCTTTGTGTGCTGTTCTGTCCTTAAGATATTTTGTTCACGTACAGACCGATTACTGTAAACATGTTATTTCGGGTTCAGGAGGCCTTAAACTTTAAAAAATTTTATCTGTAAAACTGCTGCAAACATGTAAATATTTTAAATTTTGTGAAAATGTATAAATTGAAGATTGTGTTTTAGTTGATTGAAAAGTCCAATATGACATGAATCTGAGTGCTAAATAACTTCACTACACAATGCCAAGTAGAACTATATTAACATTGCCAAGCCCTTGTTTGTGCCCTCATTTAAAAAAAAACAACACGTGTTTTAATGAATATTTTATTTTCTTTTATAATTGTTAAAATTTTTTATTTGATGTTATATTGTAACACTTAAGTCTAGGTTCTTTGGATTCTGGGTATAATAAATAATAAACAAACTTCTTTAAACTTATTAGTTATTTATTTACTCAATTAGTAATTGAATCTGTCATTTCAAAAAACCTGTTGTTGTTGTTTAGGTCAACAGCCGAAAGGCTGGTTTGAACCTCTAGAGGTTTTACTAAGTAAAACAAGGAATGAGGTGGTTTACCTTTGCCTTCCTCACTGAGTGGAAAAGTACACTTATCAGCACGCCGGGCCCTCTGAAAAGCACATAGTTCCCACTCTGCAAATGACACCTTCACTTCATTCACCACAGGGTCTGGCTGTACAATGAAATTCATTACTTTCAGAGGAGATAACTCTGATTAGTGTCTTTTACACCTCTACCTCTTCTGTTCTTAAATGATTCAGTCATTTAATTGACTGACCATGTGATAAGAAACAGAACTATTTAATTTAGCCCTGCAACGAACAGATTGAGTGTAAATAATTTGACACTCCACCTGTCTGTTATGGGCAGTCAAAAAGCCTATAAGTCAAAAAAAAAACTTTTGGAAAAATTAAAAAAACTTGTAATTTTATATATTTCAATTAGAAAAATATTTTAAAATATACGTTGTTGAGAGAGCTGTCCCCTTTAATATAAAATATACCTTTGTCTTTTTAAAGACAAGCCACTTGTTCAAAAAAGTAAATAAATAAATGAAATTTATATAATAATTTCTCTAACCTTCTTTTTAAACTTCTTCTTCTTCAAGTGCCGTCTCCGCGTCGGAGGTTGGCGATCATCATTGCTATTCTAACTTTCGAAACAGCTGCTCGGAACAGTGACGTGGAGTTGAGACCAAACCAATCTCTCAAATTCTTCAGCCAGCACGCTTTCCTTCTGCCTGGCCGGCGCTTTCCTGCTATCTTTCCTTCCACTATCAGCTGAAGAAGTCTGTATTTTCCGTTTCGAAGAACATGGCCGAAGTACTGTACTTTTTAAACTACGCCACCTTTATTTTTATTCTTACTCACACGTGTTTCGGTGGATCCACCATCATCATAGTAAATAAAATAATTGAATACAATACTATTATTAAAATTATTATTTTTATTATATTATTATTAATAATTAAATACTATTATTTTGTTTTTATTTACTCTGATGATGGTGGATCCACCGAAACACGTGTAAGTACGAATAAAAATAAATGAAAATTACGGACAAGATGTTTCTGAAATAAATTGGAGTGTAATGTTACCTTTCGTTGTTTTCCGTAAAATACGTTGTTAGATCAGAAGAAAATTGTGTTGTACAATAGTATTCATTTACTTATTTTAGTAGTTTACGTTACTGTACTGTACATATAAGTTATGACTTAAAATATCTTTCTGCGATATTAAGAATTGAAATTCTTAACTTTAAGAAAGAAAAATGTTGATTTTCAGGACTATTCACATTCATCCTCGCTTTCATTAACCATAGTTATTCTCCCGTAAAAAGATTTTTGCATACAATCTTTGTATGGCCTCTTCCAGTAAAAAGTAGAGCTTAAGCTTTAAAAGAATATCCACTTTCATTTATTATATAGGAGGAAAAACTTTATATCCTTAAGGATAAGCCTTTTCTTAGTGATATATATTACTTAAGGAAAGGTAGACTTATGTGATTTTTGTTGGGATGATGTGTTTACATTCAGTTAGTCCTAAAATGCAGTAAAGAAAAAATGTAAAATTTTGACGTATGGGCTTTCTCAAATGACTGATTCAATTACTATTAATTGTTATTTTTTAGGTCATCAGCCAAAAGGCTGGTTTGAATTTCTAGAGGGTTTGCTAAGTAAAAACAAGGAGTGAGGTGGTTTACTCTTGCCTTCCTCACTGAGTTGAAAGAGTATGCTTATCAGCATGCCAAACCCACCGAAAAGCACATATTTTCCACTTTGAAAGTTACACCTTTACTGCATTCACCACAGGATCTGGCTGTATAATGAAATGCATTACTTTCAGAGGAGATACCTGTGATTAGTGTCTTTTACTTTTGTACCTCTTCTGTTCTTAAATGATTCAGTCATTTAATTGGCTGACCATATAATAAGAAACAGAACTATTTGTTGTAGCCCTGGAACCAACCGATTGAGTTCAATTAATTTAACACTCCACCTGCTCGTTATGGGCAATACTATAAATTATTAAGCTTAAATTAAACTTTACTAACAATAGAGTACCGTTTTTAAAGGTAGCTTTCAGACCAGGACCCGGGACCACAGCCCACTGCCTCAATGGTCTAATAGAAAGGACTGATGAATGCTAGTGACCAATGACCAGTGGGTGGAGCCAAAGAGTCACATCGGTCACACAACACTGTCGCTTTTGAAGCAGTGCAATCGAGAAGACTGGCCTGTTCATGTTTGTTCACCATGTCTTTTACTACAGAGGAAGATGAAATTTTAGTGGAATTTCTTCCTTATCTACCAAATGTCTTTTTATCAGTGTTTGAAAACAGCGCTCTTCTTCTTGTGATGTAAAATTTGAGTCGGTCGTCATCCTTTTTTTCCGAAAACATTGCTAACGTTAAGTGAATATCATCGTCTTTTGCTTCATCTACTAAAAACTGCCGTATAAGTCTTTTTCTAGTCAAAATTAAATTGTGTTGTTGTTTAGGTCAACAGCCAAAAGGCTGGTTTGAACCTCTAGAGGTTTTACTAAGTAAAACGAGGAGTGAGGTGGTTTACCATTGCCTTCCTCACTGAGTGGAAAAATACGCTTATCAGCATGCCGGGCCCTCTGAAAAGCACATTTTCCACTCTGTAAATGACACCTTCACTTCATTCATCACAGGGTCTGGCTGTACAATGAAATTCATTACTTTCAGAGGAGATAACTCTGATTAGTGTCTTTTACACCTCTACCTCTTCTGTTCTTAGATGATTCAGTCATTTAATTGGCTGACCATATGATAAGAAACAGAACTATTTATTTTAGCCCTGCAACGAACAGATTGAGTGTAAATAATTTGACACAAAATTAAATTATCTGACATAATACACAAAAATACACAACCGTTTGAATCGACAATTACTGAAAAACTGAGTAGTATCTTGGGCTCGCATGTATACGTATGCATGGAACAGCCTGCCACTGGGCTGCGGTCGCGAGTCCGGGTCATTGGTTACGGTCGTGTGTCGTGGTTGCTAGGAACCGAATGCTACCTTTAGAGTCAGAATATTGATTTACCTGTCTGCAATCACTTGGTACTACCCATATCCAGATTCACTATTTTGAAACAACTTAACCCACTTTCCATTAAAAATCCAGTATTTACTAACTGTTTACAAAGGTGCTAACTGTTTTTATACCTGCGGTCTGGTAGTTTCCCAAACGAACGAGATCTTTTAACAATTATGCCACAATTCTGAAACATAGTAGAAGGAATAAAATATATAAACAAACATTTCTACTTGTTTCAATTTTCTAGAACTGCTATTCAAAAATATCTTGTTCATCTTAATTTACTGTCCTTTTTCAACTCACAATGCTTCATAGAATACACTATTTCTTCAACCATTTCTAAATTATGTTACAATATTTATAATTAATATATTTTTGTTTATTATTTACAGTAACAAGACAAGATAATAGACCCATATCCACTTTCACTATTTTGAAACAGCCTAACACACTTTCCATTACAATTCCAGTATTGACTAACCGTTTACAAAGGTGCTAACTGTTTTTTTACCTGCAGTCTGGTAGTTTCCCAAACGAGTGAGATCTTTTAACAATTATGCCACAATTCTGGAACATAGTAGAAGGAATAAAAGATATAAACAAACATTTTTACTAGTTTCAATTTTATAAAACTGTTATTCAAAAACATCTCATTCATCGCAATTTGCTGTCCTTGTTCAACACACAACACTTCATAGAATACACTATTTCTTAACCATTTCTAAATTATGTTACAATATTTTTTTATTTTTATTTATTTATTTTATTTAGTAAAATATAGCTACATTCAAATTACAATTCATGACTATATACTAAGCTATGTACAATATTTTAAACTAAATATACTTATACGCAAAAACTCTTCTTCACAAAGAGTTCTGTCCGCGCATAGGAGTATACAGAACAAAAACATTAATTCACTTAAATACTTATAACTACTATAAAATTAATAAGTTAAATTACTACTGGTAGCTATATTATAATAGCGATATTATATTTTTTATTTTATAACTAACTACTTTACAATAATATATTTTAACAAACACAATGTAAATATTTTAACTTTATACAAAATTAATTCAATAAATGAGCACAAAGAGACAGTTAAACTGTCGCAAAGAGAAAAATTAAAAACTAATAAAACAGTTATTTTAAGACCTGGAAAAGTTTCTTCAAGTTTATAATTGATGTATTTTTGTTTATTATTTACAGTAACAAGACAAGATAATAGACAGTTTTTTGAAGCGGTGAGAGATTCTCCTACTAGTATAGTGGTAGTAATAGTTTGTTTTTTTAGTGTATGGAGTATAATTGGCCTTGCTGGTTTCCATACTTACCTTGTTTCTTCTAATCAAACTACTAATGAAGATGTAAGTATTATTTTTATTTAATTTTTTTTTAACGAGAATTTCCTGTAAAACAAAAAGTTAAGGTTCTACGTTTTTTCTAAATGCTTTAATTTTCTCTTTGGGGACATTTGAATTATTTTATGCAGTTTTAAAGGTGTTTTGAAGCACTGGAAATAGCACTGCAGTACATAGAGTAGCACAACAATGCTACACCCATAGACGTCGTGTTTATGAGGTGCTGCCGAAAATGTTTCATGATCATTAAAATTTTCAGAATTATCTCAGAAAACAATTAGTGAAATACAATGTTGTGGTACAAATGATATGTGTGGAAAGGATTAACACTTTCCCTGCTGATGAAACAGTTACGTGCTGGTTGTTTTGTGCAACATATATTCTACTTCTTTATTAATGAAATAATAAATCTGGGTTTTCTGTAAAATTGATGTTCTACTTTATTTCTGTTATTCATAGATAGTTTGTACATAGTTATATAACTATGTATATAGTAGTATATAGTTTTTTTTTTTTTTTTTTTTAATTGTATAGCCCTTTTAAGAGCGCACTAGTTATGTAATTAAATTCATTTTCCCTTAAGCTGTTTTGGGAGCTGTCGCCTCCTTGCGTGGTACTCCCTCATCCTCCTACTCACCACCTGTCTCTCCTCCTCTGTCCAGATTCTAGTCTTGGACTCAGCAGAATGGAAATTCCCGAAAGTCTTAATCTTGTGCCTAAAAATGTCTCTGTTCATAATGTCGTTGCCCGAGATGTCCAACGTTATGAGGTCTTCCTCCACTTCCTTCAACCATCTGTCTCTGGTTTTAAGTCCTTCCTGGCTTCTGATCAACTTGTAGGTCTCATTTTCCATATCCCTAAACCTCATTAGATGTCCGTAATATTGCAGTCGTCTTTTCCGACACTTTGTTGCCAAGGATTCCCCCAGAAAATTCATTATTACTTCGTTTGATCGTTTTTTATGTATGTTAGTGTCCGGGTCATAGACTGTTCCCAATATTGTCTGGCCAAATCTTCTGTGTACCTTGTCCAGCTTTGCAAGTTCTCCCTTTCTGTAACATGTCAGAGTCTCAGCCGCGTACAAAACCTGTGGGAGGACCACCGTGTTTAAGTGTCTTAACTTGGTGTTGCGGGAGATACACTTTTTGTTGTAAAATCCTTTCATCTGTACATACGCCATCTCTAATTTTCCAATTCTTCTCCGTAATGCCAGGGCATCCGATCCATTTTGTTGGATGATTTCACCCAGATAATTAAAATGGTCAACTCTGCTCAATCTGCCAAAATCAGTTTTAAGTGACCTTGGGCTGTCTTTATCATTAGACATGAAAACGGACTTTTCAAAAGAGATATTCAGACCCGTTCCCCCCGCTACCCTTTTAAGCGTGTCTATCTGAAAAATCGCTTGATCTCTGGTTTCTGCAAACAAAGCCAAGTCATCTGCAAAAGCCAGTACATCGATCGCGAATCTAGTGGCCAAACTTTTCCCTCCATAGACGGTTCCCTTTATCTTATTCCTCGTGTTGTATTCTTGGCATTTTTTCCTCCACTCAGTTATTACTTTGTGCAGGACACAGTTAAAGAGTATGGGAGACAATCCATCTCCTTGCCTAACTCCCGTCTTGACTTCAAAAGGTTCTGAGAGTACTCCCATAAACCTTGCTCTAGAAAAGGTTCCAGTTAGTGTTAGTTTTAGTAAGTTTCTAATTTTATTATCCACTCCGAATTCTTGGAGTATTTTCATTAAGACGTCTCTGTCTATGGAGTCGTAAGCCTTGGCAAAATCGACGAAACTAATGTAGTACTTTTTCTGTCTGGCTGCTGCTCTTCTGCATATTAGTTTAAGACTTAGGATCTTCTCAGATCCGCACCTTCCCTTTCTGAAGCCTGCCTGATAATCGCCGATTACGTGATCCACTTGGGGTTCCAATCTCTTAAGAAGAATTTTAGAGAAGATTTTGTAGGTAATGTCCAAAATGGAGATTCCTCTATAATTATTTATGTCCAATTTGTCCCCTTTCTTGTGAATAGGGTGTATTATGGCTTCTGTCCAACTTTTTTCAGGGAAATTTTCCGTGTTCCATATGTCGCAGAAAATCAAATGCAGTTTGTCCACCGTCTGTTCCGGGGCTAATTTCCAGAGTTCCGCAAAGAGGCCGTTCTGATCTTTAGCCTTGTTATTTTTAAGTTCTTTGATTGCGTCTCTAATTTCTGTCTTGGATGGAGGGGGGCTGTCTGAATTGACATGGGTATTTTCTGTTGTGGTAATGAGGATGTCGGGTTTGGGGCAATTTAGTAGTTTTTCAAAGTACTCCGCCACTATCTCGCAGTTCTCTGACTTATTAATAGCAAGGGAGCCGTCAGGTCGTCTGAGACACAGACTAGGAGGTTGGTAGCCGTTCTTCAACAATTTAACATTCCTGTAGTAATCTGCGGTATTATTTTTCGTAAAGTCTTGTTCTATAGAGTTAAGGAGGCTTTTAAATTGTTTCCTTTTCTCATTCCGGATTATTTTAGCTGATCTATTCCTCTGTTGTTTGTATATTTCGTAATCCGTGTTTCTCTTTGTGGATGACCAGATGTGGAAAGTTCTATTCTGTTCGTCTTGCGCCTTTGCACATGTGTCATTCCACCAGTGTTTTTTTGTGAACCTTTTAGGAGCGATTCTTTCGGCAACCTCTATCATGTTACTTCTAATCTCTTCCAGGCCCATACTTTGGTGGGTTCTGACTTCGGTTTTAAATTCCGTTCTTTTCTCTTCTGTTTTTAAGATGTCTCTGTCTACTTGGGTTTTGTGGGCGCAGTCCCTTGCTCCTCTGTCCCGTGTTCTCTTAGGGATTAATTTTATTTTAATTTTAGACAGGAAGTGGTCAGAGCCCAAGTCCTGACCTCTCATTACCCTCACATTGAGAATCTCTTTGGCGTTTCGTTTGGATATTGCAACGTGATCTATTTGGAACTCGCCTCTTTTATTTCCTGGCATTCTCCAAGTTTTAAGTTTCTGTGGTTTTCTTGTAAAGTAAGTAGACGTTAATTTAAGATTGAATTTCTTGCACGTTGCAATCAACCTTTTACCATTAGTGTTTGTTCTTTGGTGAGCCGGGAAATTCCCGACTATGGATCTGTAACATTTCTCTTTACCTACTTGACCGTTGAAGTCACCCATGAGAATTCTAACATGGTGCTCTGGGATTCTATTTAACTCCTCTTCCAACTCCTCCCAGCAACTGTCTGCATAAGGTTTATTCCGTTTATTATCTAGATTTATAGGGCTGTGGAAATTTATTAGGGTGTAAATTTTGTTAGCAGATCTGAAAATTAAAGTCGAAAGTCTAGAGTTTATTGAGGAAAAATTTACTATAGAGTCGAGGATGGATTTATGCACTATAAAACCCGTGCCCAAATGTCCTGTCCATCCAGTGCTCGGCTTCACTCCTGGTTTTCCTTTCAGAATCCTAAATTCGTCCGTGTCGAAATGGTTTTCATCAGTAAATCGTGTCTCCTGGATTGCTGCGATCAAGATTTTATACCGTCTTAATGCACTCTTAAGAATTTGTAGTTTTCCTGCTTTAACTAAGGAATTTATGTTGAAAGTAGCGAAATAATTAATCATGTTGCACTTCAATTTGCTTTTGGGTCCTTCCAGCTGCTCCGATACAGCGTGCTTCCGAATCTCCGCAGTAAAATGGCTCCCCCAGAATCCATGAGCCGGTGCACCTTTATCCTGGGATCTTTGCCCCAGTGATCCAGGTGAGAGATTCATCGAGCCAGTCGACTTACTCCCTGGGGTAGTAGGATTTTTACTACTTCCTTCCATATTTGTAATTTTCTACATAAAATTACTTAAAAAGTTGGGCGCAACCCGAGGGTTGCACCAAGATACAACCGGGAGTTGAAGCCCGGAGGGATTCCGATTTAGTTCACTTGCGGGTTACCAAGGTCCACAAGCTATCCAGCCGCACCACGTGGAGGCGCGCACTTTATCTAAAGGTTTTGACAGCTATTTGCCTTCAAGATGTTAGGTTTGGCAAAAAAGATAAAGCGCCGGAATCATTAATACGGCCAGTATATAGTTTATATAACAAAAGTTTAAATGTTTTAACTTTACAATACTGTTCCATATGTTATTGGTTAATTCAAATTTTGGATAATTCAAACTTTTTTCCATTCCCCTTCAAGTTTGAATTAACCAAGTGGTAGAGTAGAACAAAGTTATATATGCGTGCTCCGTTAATGCGCAGTGGTTCATTTGACTTGCCTTTGAGAATGTGTGGTAGCTGTTTTGGAAGGAGAGGGAGGTTATGAAACCATTATGCAGCAGAGGGTGAGCTTTGACAACACTTGTCTGACCTTCACACAGCATTTGCTTTGTATACTTTTCAGTAGTAATATCTCAGTATTGTGATTCTGCTAAATAGCATTTTTCAATACTTTAATAGTTCTGTAAATAGTATTTTTTAATACTTCTCAAAACAGTATTATTAAATAAATACGAGGTGTAGCTATTAAATTACGAGACTGACGTAAAAATTTTATTTTTATTTTATACATAATCACTTATTTTCACCTTCAATATCTCTACAACACTCTATGCGAATTTTCCATTGTTGGAAACAGTGCTGGAAGTCATCTTCTGTCAGCTCCTTCAGGACACGTGCTGCTTTCTGTTTTACAGCTTCCACAGACTCAAATCTTGTCCCTTTTAATGCAGATTTCACCTTACGGAACAGGTAAAAGATAATAACGTGTGAAGAAATGTGGTTTTTTACTTACGATCCGGAAATGAAGCGCCAATCCATGCACTGGAAGAGCCGAACTACACAGAGAGTCAAAAAAGCTTGAATGAGTAAGTCAAAATTTAAAGCAATGATGATTGTTTTTTTATATCCATGGGATTGTGTACCTTCACTGGGTTCCTGAAGGTCAAACAATTAATCAATATTACTACCTTGAGGTACTTTCTAAACTACGTCAAAGAGTAAGGAAAAAATGCCCTGAAACGTGGAAGGACAAATCGTGGGTTCTCCACCAAGACAATGCGCCAGCTCATTCCGCGTTATCTGTCAAGAGGTTCCTAGCCAAGTAAAGCATCTCAGTGTTAGAACATCCACCTTATTCACCAGATCTTGCACCATGTGATTTCTACCTGTTCCCTAACGTGAAATCTGCATTAAAAGGGACAAGATTTGAGTCTGCGGAAGCTGTAAAAGAGAAAGCGGCACGTGTCCTGAAGGAGCTGACAGAAGATGACTTCCAGTACTGTTTCCAACAATAGAAAATTCGCATGGAGCGTTGTAGGGATAGAGAAAGAGTGTATATTGAAGGTGACAATAAGTGATTTAATAAGTCAGTCTCGTTATTTAATAGCTCGTATACAGTTTTATGTAAAAATAAATAAATAGAAATGAAAAATAAAACTCTTAATAACAATAGAATAATAACATTTAAAGAAAGGCTAGATATATTGGCTTTGAAATGGCATCTATTTGTCTGCAATGAAGCTGTAGTTCTACTATGCAATGTAGTTCTATGTGCATGTTGTAGTGCGTGCGTATCTCCCCCTCCATTTTCAGAAGCACAGCAAACCACCTTAATGTATTTCCCACCTGGCGTTTGTGCATTCTTCTTGCCTGCGCGAAAGTTACGCATACATAACTTTGACGAACTCTACTTTATTATGATTTAGTATTTTGTATTTTAATTGTTCTTTTCTTTATTCTGTATTTAAGATCAAGGGTTCGTTCACTTCAAAGCGAGGTCAATCTAGTTTTAATCCTTATAATCAAGGCAATGTTTGTTCGAATTGTTGTCATGTATTGTGTGGACCTTTGCCACCAAGCCTCATCGGTAAGAATTTTTTTTTTTTTTACTAACATAACATACTATAAACTTAACTATATTAACATTGGCTTAGGTCAGAACAAGATTTTTCTGTTGTTGTGAAAGTTGCTATGGGTACTGAATTACACTGTTACAAAATACCTGATACTTAAAGTATCATTACAGAAAGATTATTATTCTTGTGATACTTCAGACTAATTACAAGCAAATACTGAGAACAGGACCACCTACTGCTACAGTAGTTTCTACTGTGATCTTTGGCCCACACTCACATTGATATACCGGGTGGCCCATATGTTGGTTTCCCCCATGAGATAGGACATTTCATTTTGATAAGTTGGTAGTGGTGTAATGTACTTGATAGTATTTCCGGAACTTGAAAATAATCCTGTTTACAATATCCAATCGCTCATCTGGCAACAAGATGGCACCCCAGCACATTTCTCTATCAAAGTTCGTGAGTTGTTAAATTCCAAAGTTGATGAATGGATTGGTCGTCGAGGTACAATAAAATGCTTCACGTGCTCACCAGACTTACGCCATGTGATTTTTCACTGTGGGGCATTCTAAAGGCATAGTGTATTCTTCCAAGCCACCAAAACCTGCATAAACTAAAAAGTTCAATTGAAATTGCATTTGATTATGTAAATGACGATGAAATGTTACTGTTGAAAATTTATGAATCAGTTTTAAGTCACTGTATACAGTTTATAGAGAATTATGGTGGACATTTTGAACATTGCTATAACATTTTCAAGGTAATATATATGTACAGTTCATATAATAAGTTTTTGTTATGTCTGTAGGTTTCTTATTCCATTAACCTTTCTTCTAATTTCCGTAAATATTGGGGAACCGACATATGGACCACCCTGTAGTATAAATGTTGATTGCTTGAATTAAAGTGTACAAGAATTTCTTTCTAAATAATCTTTTATTTAAAAAATAAATCAAAATAAGTAAACATTCACATGAATACTGAAGAAAACCTATTTTTATATGAACTTTTTTCATTATTTTGATGAGAGGAATACACCTCAGACGTATGTCGGGTTACTCATGGGACACCTGTATAACCCAACTCAATCCGTGTGGCATCTGAGATACACACTGGCTGTGTGAGGAAGAGATGGAAATGCTGTCACGTGCTCTGTACAGTCTGACTGAAAATTTAAACTGAGTTTTGGAAATTTATTTTATTCGCGGCACTAAAAACCAAACTACTTGGAAAATAAACTTTAATATTTAATAGACATCAACATAATATTTAAGATGATATTGAACTAGAACTTATGACACTCCAAATTACCTACTCGTGCTGAAGGAATATACTTAATAACATTGTTGTTGTTGAGATATTCGGCTTGTAATTGTAGTGCAAACTGTACCGGACGGCTCCACGGACGTTCAAGGTCAGACTGGATTAATGCGCATCCACCATTGAGAGGCCATGTAGTTTGAGTTGATTTACTATTGGGTAAATATTAAAAGATTGTCATTTTCCTTTGTCCATCCGTCTGTCACATCCAGATGTCAGAAATTACAAGTGAAAGCAACAAACGGTTTTCAAAATCATAATCTACACAAAAAGTTAGTGGGTCTAAATTGGGTTTGAAGTTCTGGTTTTGACCGGAATCAGCCCAAAAATTGGTAGTCAAGAAATCAAAAGTCGGAATTTGGAAACAAAAATAGTGTCATTCAATTCCTCCCAAAGATTAGATTCAGAAATCACTAATGGTTTTCACTATAAGTCAAAGGTAAGCCTTTGACTTGCGGCCTTGCCGGCCGCATTGGCGTAGTTGGTAACGTGCTCGCCTCTCATCATGCGGTCTTGGGTTCGAATCCCATCCAGGCACGGCATATTTTCATACGTTACAAAAAAAAAAATTTCATCCTTCACCATCTGCATTAGCAGTAATTGCAGAACAGTCTGATGTTAAACAAAAAAAAGTAACCCTTTTTAAAATTGCAACCGGTCGTGAGACGCTTCATCTTATGAACAGGATTTTTGTTATTATTATTATTATTATTATTATTATTTGTAAATAATTATTTATTTATTTAGATCGCAGAGGCATGGTGACGTCAGAATACTGTGTGCAACAACAGCAACAACCTCAGTGTCTTAGCGAAGTAGAGACACGTCAAGGTAATGTTATCACCAATAATAAAACATATGGTTCAACATGTCCACCACAGAATGCGTTGTCATCACCAGCTTTATTAAAGGTACGATTTTAGTAGTGTCTTTTCACTTGGTGTTCTAGTGACGTTTTGATCAGATTTGTTTGTCATATAAACCCTATTGGAGTGATTTATTTATCTGGTAAAGGTACAAATAATATAATTTATAGTAAAAGAACTAATCATCTGTTGAAAGAAGTGTGATGTCTATTAAAGGGCATACGTTTTTCTGTGACACAGTGGTGTGAAATATTAGTTTACTGTGAATTGTGAAGCAGAAAGTTGCAGGTTTGATTCTCAGCCACAGTCTGAGAAGCTGTCAAGACCAAGCTCTTGATCAAATTTCAAGATTATAATTTTATACATGGTAGACTACTTTCACCCTTTTTCTCCCTTTTTCAAAAAAAAGGTATTTTTTCATATTATTATATCAAAGTATTTTTTGTTGAAAAAACCCAGAAATTTCTCCTCTGCATCAATATATTTAACAATAAAATTCTCTTAATAATTTATGAAAATTATTACTTTATACATTTGTGTGTTTTCCCAAGTTCAAAAAAATTTTCTTGCATTATAAAAATGTATTACAAAGAGGAAAAAATTAGTGTGAAGCATTCTTATGACTTTCTATTGTCAATGTAAATTACGAAAAATATAATCTGTGTTTAATCATGAGTTAATAATACAAAATTAAAATCAACCTCTTTAGAATTTAAAAATACGTAAAATCACTAATTGATGCTAAACTCTGAAGAAAAGAGTGCTTGATTTAGAAGTTGTATATTTTTTAATTTTCTACAGCTTTAATTAAATACACTTTTGCCCTAAAATGCATATTAAGGCTGTAATCTTTAAAAAAAAAATATTACCATGAAAGCACAAGCTCTCAAGAATTTCAGCAGATACAGCAGTTACCCTATCTTGGAGAGCATGAAAAAATTAATACATTAATTGTTTTTTTTTAAAAAACCATGGGAGCTGTTAAAGAAAATTATAAAAAAATTGAAAAATTGCATGAACAAACTATTACTGTCAGTTAAATGATTTTGATGAAAATATCCGTGTCAGTTCCCCTGTGGTAAATTCTAGTTTCAACTTCTTACGCTATTCCTTTTTTGAGTTATTTTGTTAAAACTAAAAACATATTTTTTGGTTCAGGGAGCCTGTAAACTTGTAATTCTGGTGAAAACTCAATTTTGGAAAATCAACATGAAAACATTACTTTCCTTCCCTATGTATTCATGTGTTGCTTAGTTCATCAGCCAAAAGGCTGGTTTAAACTCTGGAGGCTTTACTAAGTAACATGAGGAGTTAAGTGGTTTACAAATGCCTTCCTCACTGAGTGGAAAGTATGCTAAACAGTATGCCAGGTGCTCTGAAAAGCGTCTATTACCCAGTAAATAACACCTTCACTTTTTTTACCACAGGGTCTGCCAGTGATGAAATTCATCACTTTCAAAAGAGATTACTCTTGACTAGTGTCTTTTACACCTCAACATTTCTGTTCTTGAATGCTTCAGTCATATAATTGGCTGACCTGGTGATAAGAAGCAGAACTATTTTTTGTAACCCTCCACCTGCCTTTTACAATATTTATAAGCACTCATCACCATTTGCAATTTTTTGTTTACAGACCTTAGTTAAGTTCTGCACTTACCTAGTTATCATCAAACTAACTTAATAGTGAACTAACTTAAAGCAGTTTTCATAATCGGAGGTTCCAAAAATTAAGCGTTTACCAAATTTAAGCAAAAACTGTAAACCACTTTCAAACAATCCATGATACATACAGTTTAAATTGTTATTTTAATATAACAATAAATTTATTGTAGCAATGTTTTTCTTTTTCACTTGAAACAAAATATTTTAAATAGAAAGAAAATAAAATTAACAAACCTGAACCATTCCTCCAACCTACTCCTACTCACTGACTTCCTGTGCGAGAATGGAAATATAAACCTAGAGGAAAGCGAGGCTTGGGAAGACCTAAAAAGAGATGGATGCTGGAACAGGCCATTGAGCCTAATCCTTGAAAGATGATGATGACAAACTTGAAGGGTGGCCGCCGCTGTAGCGTAGTGGTTAGTGTGGTAGCCTACCATGCGGAGGTCCCGGGTTCGATTCCCAGCCAGGGTCTGGAAATTTTCGAAAGTCAAAACCCTCAGTTATATGCACATAATCCACCATAGTCGCTAAGAATAAAATAAAAAAAAACCTTAAGGGTGTTCCAATTTCATATATTATATAATTTCATGTATATGGGAAGAAAAAGTAAAAATATGGTGTGAAACACACACACACACGACTTTCTCTTGCCAATGCAAATAATGACCCATAACATTAGTAATAAAACATTAGAAATAAACAAAAAACTAACCTCATAAAACATAACCTTATTTTAATCAATAGTGAAAGGCGCAAAATGAAAATCAATCTCAGTTTGGCTTAAAAATACGGAAAATTGCTCTTTTACACTAAACTAGGCTCTGTAGAGGAAAATGCTCTAAATAAAAGTTGTATATCTTTAAATTTCCTATAAGTTTGATTATATATATTTTGTCATAAAATGCATACTAAGGCTGAAATCTTAATAAAAATCAAGTTTTTTACATGTTTTCATTAGAGAAAAAAAACAAAAAATCGCTATTTACCGCTAAACTAAGCATTATACAAAAATATGTTGGAATTAAAGTTGTAGGATTTTTAATTCTCTACAACTTATATTATATACATTTTTGCGCTAAAATGCATATTAAAGCAGCAATCTTAAAAAAACAATTTTTTTTAACAATGAGAAAACAACCTCCCCAAGAATTTCAGCAGACATGGCACCTACCCTATCTTGTAGAGCTTAAAAAATTTAGTTAATGAGGCGATTTTTTAAAAAGTCGTAGGAGCTGTTTTTGAGAAAATTACAATATAGTGAAAAATGACACGAATAAACTACTACTTCCGGTTGACCGATTTTTATGAAAATGTTCGTGTTGGGTCCTCCAGTAGTATCTAACTTAAGTTTCAAGTTCGTACGATGTTCCATTCTTGAGATATTCTGTTCACACATAGACACATGGACCAATCACTAAAAACATTTTTTTGGGGTTCAGGGGGTCTGAAAACGTGTAGATCCGGTGAAAACTCACTTTCAAAAAATCTACATGAAAACAATACTTTCCTTCCTATATATTGATATAGGCAAGAGAAAGTAAAAATTGGCCCATCTGCTCACTGTGGTCTTTACTTGTTAGCCATTAAATAGTAAGGTGTTTATTTTATTGTTGTATGATTAATTAAGTAGTTGTATTTTTTTTAAATTTTTATATTCGATTTTGTTTTACAGAATGGCAGTACTGGACAGCCAGTTAGTCCAGTTAGTTTATCGAATGAAAATTTGAGTAGTATGAGCTCGCCAACGATACAGTCAGGGTTGTGTGGTCCGTTACCAGTGCCACCACATAATGTCCACAGTAACATCACTACGATCGTTTCCACCGCAAATACAACGACTTTGTCGTCGCCTACATCGCCTACATCCAGCGGTGGAGGAGGTGTACCGCCATCGTTATCATCCAACGTTGCGCCATCGATAAACGGTTCGTATCGTTACAGACATGATATACCGAAACGATTATCTTATACCACTAATAATCCTTATTTTTATTATGCGAGTTTACCGTTAAGACGTACTCAGTATCAGTTGCAACAGCAACAACAACAACATAATGTTTATGATCATCGTGACGAAGCTAATTTTACTAGGACGTTACCACGTTACGTAAATACGAATCGGTACAGACGTGAACAGATACGTTTGATGCATCATCATCATCACCATCATCAACATCATCATCATCATCACCATCATAACAATTTACCGACATCAGCAAGTCGATATTTCGATGGAAGTAATCGAGATGATCGTTATATTATTCCAACATTTAGCGGTTTAGTTAGGTTAGGTGAAGTTTTACAACAGTATTCGGGTAGCAGTACTAGAGATTTAAACGGTAGCGTTCTTTCGTCGCTGGCGACTGCGACATCGTATACAATTACGACTAGTGATAGTGATGACGACGATTGTCGTGATAACGATAATAATGATGATGATGATGATTGTGAACAATGAAAATCTAATAAAATTTAAACACTGATTCCCCCTGTACTATAAATTCTATAAAATAAAAGAAATTTAAAAAATTCTTCATGTAGAATTCATGAATATTGTTATAAAAGTATCTTATTGGTTGTGATATTTGTTAGTTGTTTCCAGGTACGATTACGTGAGTGTCATCTAGGAAAGTAGTACTCATTTGGGAATTAAAAAATAACTATTAATTTTTTTTCTTTTCGTAGCAAGTATAAGGCCAGAACCTATTACATCACTCAATAAAGTTAGTCTTTCCATCTTTTCTTTGGTCGACCCAGATTCCTTCTGCCATCAGGCTGATACTCTTCACTTCATTGTGGGAGTCTCGTTCCCTCTATATGTCTCACATGATCCCACCAATTCTGTCTGTATTCCTGCACCATCTCATTCATTGTTCAAAGGCCCAACTCTCACTGATCTTTATCATTCCTCCTCATATCCCATCTGTTATTGCTATCCACCGACCTCAAAAACTGCATCTCGACTTCCTGCAGTCTCACCTTGTGTCCACATGTAAGTGCTCATGTCTCACTACCATACAAACAGCCTGGAATGGACATCACCTTATACAGTAAGACCTCGACTTACATGAGGAATGCGTTCTACAAAATCATCACATGTGAAATTCGTGTAACTAAATTAATCGTTAGAATTCTTAAGCGTAAGTAATTTAATCACAACCCTAACTTTCACAAATGCTGATGTTCTCTATTGTCTTGAACATTATAAACAATCACAGAATTACCACAGTCAGATACTGTGATACGGAAATTCTCACACAGACAGCAGATATAAACTGAATGCGTTACACCTTGACAGTTGGCTACTGTGTTTACCAATTATTCCATACGGCGCAAATTAGTATTACTTTCCAGATGACCTTCGTACAATACTTAATGGTGATAACATTCAATGTATAACCAGTGATTAGGGTGATTTATACTACAGTTAAAATTTGTAAAGTAACTGTGATAAATGAATATAAAATCATTCCATCATACTTTTTTACAAAAAAAACAGATATTATTTTTTTTATAAAAACAGGCTAATTTCTTGGTTATTTGTATAACAATAAAACGTTACGTTCTTGTTGAAGAGATCTTTGGTTGAATAATATTTATTATGTAATTTTTGTGTAATTGATGTTGATGTAATTGTTGACTGATTGGAGCAAGAAGGTAATTTCAATTGTAATTAATATTCTAAATATAATTTGGTTATAAGTGCAGTTTGATAACGGGATATGTTGGGTTCATAAATGGCAAGTGATATTTTTATTCTTGGGTTGAGTATTTCATGGCGATTTTATGACTGATTTCCTTAAGCTGTATTTAATTATTGATGTCTCTAATTCAGGAAAAGTAATTCTGATTTGGGGTACTGAAGATATCGGTAACAAAAGGGTAAAATGTTCGAAGTTTGAACAAACTTTGTTATATTAACCCTTCGTGGACTATTGACGGATATATCCACCAAAATATCTTTCCCGCAGGTTATTTTGCCGATACATCCACATATGGATTTGGTCGTGGATATATTCGCACATATACAAATTAAATCAAAAAAGATTTTGACTAAAATTTGTCAGTATAGTCATCAAAATTATGGAAAAAATCTAAATATCCAGGAAATTTACATCTGTTGAAGCTGGGTTGACAGCACTACCTGCCAGTATTTCCTGGCTGCTACGAGGTCAGTGTTCCATATTAGTCGTGCTTCCTCATTTCATTAATACTTACATTTTGTACTTTTGTCAAATTTAATCATAATATTTCTGTAAACAATCTTCATTTTCTCTTTTTAATCTGCAATTCAACGAACCAATATGTTTTTTTTAGTCAGTTCTATTTATGGATATATCCGGTTAAGTTGCGTTACTCAGGACTGAAGACGAATATATCCGCACCATTATTATAAAGTAAAAATAATGAGAAAAATAAGTAATGAAATTTGTGTGGTTTCTAAGTCTTTAAAAACAGTTTTCTATCCAGGAAAACACAACCCTTAATTAAATGCGTTTGTGACATGCAATTAATTCCGTCCATAAAGAGTTATGATAGTATTTTCTTGTATGGTATCTTTATCGGCCATACTATTTAAAAACACCGGTACATGTTCATTTTTTATGGAATAAACATTGTATCTTAAATATACTTTTATATTAAATTTTTACAGATAAAGATATTACCAGTACTTACTTGTACGTCGAACACGGTGGAATATCTCCCCAGTGAAACAGAAATCTCCTCCTAATATACACAAGTTTGTGTAAAGTCCACATTATGTATTCCAGTTCAATATATAATATTGTAACACCTAAGTCTAGGTTCGTTCGGGATCTGGGAATGATTTATAATAATATTTATTTATTTCCATAATCAATTTAAATTGATGATTTAACTTAGTCTATTAAAAAAATACAATTTCATTACATGAAATAAATCGATAAAAAAACTTAAGCTTAAACTAAACTTGATTAGCAATAAAATAAAGTCCTTTAGAAATCAAAACAATAATTTGGGTTACCTGTCCCAACCATTTGTTACCATCCACACGCACTACACTATTATCCTAGTTCAGAATCGGTCCTGTAACAACATTTATTTCAAATGGCTGGACACATACTTTCCATTTACCAATTCAGGTATCTAAATATCGTCACTACAAGGGTGGTAACTGTTTTTTATACCTGCGGTCTGATAGTTAATCTACACCCTTTGAACAATTAAAAGATCTTTTCAATAATTGTGTCACTATTCTTTAACTCCATAGATGGAATCAAAATAAAAAGTAATGTTTCTACTATTTTTGATTTCTTAGAACTTCTATTTAAAATATCTCATTCAAACAATATCATAAGATTTTTCCAATAATTCTGTCACTATTCTTGAACCCCATAAATGGAATCCAAATAAAAACAAATGTTTCTACTATTTTTGATTTCTTAGAACTTCTATTTAAAATATCTCATTCATCATAGTTCACTATTTCATTGTTCAACACACTTTAACCCATACAATACACAAATCTTACTAAAAACAACCACTTTTGGAATAATGTTACAGTAAACCTTACCATTAGTTTTGTACTTTGGCTTACGGTCTCAAAAGCTTTGTTTTGTTTGGTGTTTTTTCTTAAAAACTTAGGTAACTCCATCTATTCATTTCTGGCAATAAGTCTTGCAACATCTTGGTATTCATTTTGTGTACTTACATAATCTCTTTCTGGTTTTAAAATTTTAAATTGTCTTAAATATTTATCGTACAGCTTGGTGAACATTTGATGGAACATGCAACAAATCATCGAGGACATTATTATTACAGGTTGATTTTCTTTATTTAACATTTTCCACATGATTTAATGCAAATATATTTGATTTTAAAACTATTATTAATATTACAAACACATATATTTCATTTTAGGTTTAGTATAATTTGAAATGTAGCTAGTCTTTTTATTTACTACGTATTTTTCGATATAACTCACTGTAATTCTTGCAAAATTATTTATAAATTTTATTAATTAGAAGGATGATTTAAGTTTTTTTTATTTAATGTTACTTGGATAAACAATAAATTTTTGAGTACAAAATGACACTAAGGATTTCTAATAAATTATATTTAAACAAATCTCAAAAATTGGTAGTAATAATAATAATATTTATTTATTACACTTTAAATAAATACAAAATTATAATCTTATCTACTAGGAATAGATAACCGCCAAATCTAGTAAACAGTGGTTATATATTAAAAAAATACATAAAAACAAGTCGTCATCCTATTGAAATAACAATCCAAATTGTGGTGGCTGCTGTAGACCATGTTAACACTATATTATTTTTAACACTAAACATTAACCATTGTATTATTTTATTGGAAACTGTGAACAATGTTATATAGAGCTTTTAAGACTTCATTTTTCAATGTTTTTTGTTGCAAATAATTTTTTTGTTAGTGTTCCAACATGGAACCAGTTATAAAAGACCAAGCCAAAAAGTGAAATTTTTTAGGGTTTCGGGAAATTGCTTGTAAAATTATTCATATTAATGATAAAAACTTAATTTTAGTGTCATTTAAATTTTTTTAAACAGTCTGAACCTTACTGATGATATTTGATAGACATTGATACAAAATTAACAGCTGTTACAGAGATAATAATAGCGAGCACCCGCGCCGTCCTTTTTGTATATTTCATGCGGGCGATAGATCGCTTGCTTGGTGTTTGTTGCATATTACGTGCGGGGACAGATTGCTCGCTCAATCCCAAAAGGTTTAAGCTCTATTTTTTTTTGTATTTCAGACTTTAAAGGGTATATAATCATGAAATTTAGAAATTAAAGTATTTAAATACGATTTTAAAATATTAAGTTTCATCTATAATTTTTTCTTGGTCGCAGAATTATCTTCAGAATCAACGTACCATTTTACCATTCTGTAGGATATGCATGATGGAAGAGTATGAATTTTAAATCCATTTTGAATTAAGTAAGTCAATGGTTGAAATGATCTAAGTGTCCATTGTTTGTGATCTTTGTTTTCATTTCTTCGTAAATAGCAATGTGTTTCGTTACTTGCTATGTTGTCTTATGTGAATAACCTATTAGAATAACTATACACGAAAGAAAACTGTGGGGAATAAACTGTTATCTGTTTTTTGTTTATAAAAATTATGAAACGATTTTTTTATTTAGTTTAAAATTTTAATTTTTGTTATACAGTACAATTTTTGTTAATTTGGTTATAACAAAATTCAAGGTATCGGCATTATTTGCTCTTTATAACGAATGAGCCTATATGCTGCAATATCTATGTACTGTACATTTGTTTTTGGAAGAAGCTTGTAAGGGGAGGGCGAGTAGGTAGAGTGGGGATAGTTTCAACGGGGCAAGTGTTGTCTCCTTCTCACTTAATGGTCATTCCCTCTCTTTCTAACTGTATACTACTCTGTTACAACTACTACGCTAGACTTGGTCCGGGTCCGTTTTGTTCAGCTTCTTTTTTCATGAAATTGTATACACTGACTATATATAATATATATAGTTATACAGTACATATGATGATCAGGCATATCATATCATGATCAGGCTAGGGAGTATATTATACTCCCTAGCCTGATCGCGTGTTACCTGCCTTTTCCGTATTACACTAGCACTCATGCTCGAATTTTCACTACTACAACTAGGTTCCATTGTAATAACTAAATAAATGAAAAGTAGAAACGAAACAAAGAATACATACAAAACATTAATATAAACAAAACCAAACAGCAAAAAAGTAAAACAATAGGTTCCAAAAATAGTAGGCCTACTACCGAATGCACGAGTTGAAGACGTGTGAAGGGAATAGAACAACAAAAATATAAAATTACAACATACAGTCAATGTTTTTAGGATTTATAGTACACTTAGGCTGTTAACGCTGCTAGCACTATGGAGAGACTGATCACTTCCCTTCGAGGTGCTTCCCCCACCACTAAACAAAACAGCTCAGCGGCACAGAGCAATTGGTGGGAGAGCTTCTAGCTAGAACAAATGACCTGTAGTACTCTATCATCTTATGCACCCAGCCAATTACTGGAATAACAAATATTAGTCTAAATACTTAATTTCAGTAAAAAATCATGAATAAAAATCTTTTACATCACCTCTGCACCCGAACGGTTAGCAATGTTTAGTCATCAGCTGTTCTAACTGTAACTCTCCTTTGTACCAATTCAGAGAAAAACACAAAGTAGTCACTAATGATTGCAGATGTTGATACAACTTAAAAATCTTTTAAGTATGCACCTTATGCCTACTTACCAAATATCTGTGATGAGGTTATTTACTTCACACTTAATTTTCAGCCAATCACAAGCACCGGAATTATCTACAATAATATTTTTCATTTTATTGATATAAGTATCGGAAAACTGTTTTTTCTCATTTCTCAGAGAATATATTTGTCTATTATTATTTTTTCAAGGAAGGTAATTTGTTTATTACAACTGGATTCCGTTTTCGTTATATCAGACTTTTAGAATTGCAATGTGTTAATAATAAAACCAACAAAATTAGTTATTACCGGATTTTCATTACAACTGACTTCGTTATAACCGAATTTTACTGCATTACTTTATAGGAGGGCGGTTTCGAAAAGTAACCTCTGTTTGTCTGTAAAATATTTTGTGACGTACATTTTAAAACTCTAGCTTTTTTACTATTTGTCAATATAATCACCATTAGAATTTAAGCATTTGTCTTAGCGTTTCACTAATGTACTAATTCCTTCTTTGTAAAATTTAGCTCCCTGGGCACGTAGCCAATCTTTCTTGACGTTTTGAAGTTCGTCATTATCATCGAAGTGCTGCGATCCAAGCCACTTCTTGCATTCTTGATTCTTGGATTGCTTACATAAATGCCGAAACAAAAGAATAGTTGAATGTTTGGAGCCATACCAATAAATCCATGCAAGCCTAAGAAAGTCCGTCAAACTTTCTCATCAAAGAAGGTTATGGCTACAGCTTTTTGGGAAGCCGCGGGAATTTTGCTGGTTGAATTTATGGAACATGGTACGATGATTACTTCTGATGTCTACTGTAAAACTTTAAAGAAACTTAAGTGAGCCATTCAAAACAACATCACAGTATGCTGACATCTGGTGTTGTATTTTTGTATTACAATGCTCATCCACACAGTGCTCAAAAAACTTAAGAGCTTTTGAAGTAATTAAAATGAAATGTTTTTAATCATCCCCCTTACAGCCTTGACTTGGCGTCAAGTGATTTTAATCTCTTCAATCACATGAAAAAGTGGTTTGCATCGCAGGACTTAACAACGATGACGAACTTCAAAATGTCGTGAAAGATTGGCTACGTGCCCAGGTGGCTGAATTTTATAAAGAAGAAATTTGTAAATTAGTGGAACGCTATGAAAAGTGCTTAAATTTAATGGTGACTATGTTGAAAAATAGTAAAAAGCTGTAGTTTTAAGATGTATATTATAAAAAAAATTTTCTATAAAAGTTTGTTTATTTACAGCGAAATGGAGTTTACTATCCGAACTGTCCTCGCATATTTAAATCACTAAGTAATTTTAACATCTGCTTATTTCTGGAGTTCTAGTTGGTTGTTTTTTACAATTCTTGTATCAATAAAATCCTTATACTGTGCTCATTTGCCAAAATTTATTAAAGTACTGTAAATCTGGACCATCTGTTTGATTTTTGAAAACAAATTTTAAATTACTGAATTAAAATTTTAATAGTGCTGCTTTTCTGTTGCTGACATTAAGAAGTTTGATCTTTCATACAATCTGCTTGCCAGTCGTGCTACATATAATCTCATTATAATAAAACCTCTCCTAATGTCTGTCCAGTGATCACTCCAGTTTTTATGACCAATTTTTTTTAAGGAACCAATTATATTTTTTGTAAAGCCCACTTATCTCAAGCGATAACCTATCTTCCAATCAATGATCGACAAGCAGATAGAATTTCATTACTGTTGCGATCATGGAGTATTTAAAGTTTAGAATTTTGTAAACAGTTCATTATAAATCTTTTTGATTACTACATTTAGAAAAAAAAACTTGAAAATATAGTGTATGTTCCTTCCCAAGCGTTGTATCATAGAAATGAAATTAGATTTTGTTTTTGTGTTTTATGAATGTTGCCCAAGAAAGTAAAAACTGTACAATGTACGAGGTATGATTGGAAAGTTTTAAGAATGGGCTTGTAATGGTACAATGGTGGTACTTACATGCTACTGTGATGCATCTCCTTCAAAATAGTCCCCTTCCGACTGAACACACAGACTCCAACGGTGTTTCCACTTTTGGAAACATTCCTGGAAATTTTTTTCCTGGAGTGTGTTAAGAACGCTCTCTGTATTTGCCTGGATGTCTTCAATAGAGTCAAATCGCTTCCCTTTCAGTGGAAATTTCAGTTTAGGAAACAGGTAGAAGTCTGCAGGGGCCAATTCAGGGGAATATGGCAGTTGTGGAAGCACAGGAATGTTGAATTTGGTAAAAAATTCAACGATGGAGAAGGCACGATGAGCCGGAGCATTGTCATGGTGTAGAACCCAACTCCTGTCTTTCCACAATGCAGGCCTTTTCTTCCGCACCTTTTCGCGTAAACGCTGAAGGACACATTTGTAGTATTCCTGGTTGATTGTCTGTCCTCCAGGCGTAAATTCATAATGCACAATACCGGTAGAATCAAAAAAATCATTGTTCAGTGAAAAATCAGTGGTTCATCTTCAAATGATTCGCGGCCATTTTTAAACCTGTTGAACCAGACAAAAACATTTGACTGGCTCATACAATTATCTTCAAAAGCTGTTTTTACTAGTTTGTAAGTCTCAGAAGCTGATTTCCCGGTTTTGAAACAAAATTTCACACAAACTCGTTGCTCCGTTTTTACGTCCATTTTCACGCAGAACAGAATCCGGCAACAAGCACTAACAGACCTGCACTCAACCAGCTGCCACAGCGAACTGAATAAAGGAAATGCAGCTTCCTGTCAGAGGGCGTTCAAGGACAAGGCAATGACTCACTCCCCACTCTCCGTGTACCCACCCGCCAAACAAATAAGCAGTAGCAAATCCATTCTTAAAACTTTCCAATCACACCTCGTATATCTACTGAAAACTCCATTTCAAAAATCAACACGAAAACAATAGTTTTCTTCTCTATATATTTATGTAGAAAGTAAAAATATTTTTTAAAATTTCATTTAAAAAAATTTTACATTTAAACACAGGAAATAATAATAATACGCAGGAAATAATTTATGTTATTGTAACAGAAAATAATTGAAATTTACAGACATGTCTTTTAGAGTATAAGGAACGGGATGCTATTTGTTTCTGTACTAGTCATTACAATAATTTATTATATGACAATAATCAATAGCTTTTAAAGATTTGCACTTTTCTCAGTAAATTTTAAGGTTATTTTGTTATTTTACTTTACACTGTTGTCGTTTCGTTAAGCACTTCACCAGGTTGTATGTCGCTGTGTTTGGTTTTTCACACATACTGTAAAAATTTTATCACTTGTTATAAATTTTAGTTTTAATTTATATTTTGTACTAATTGATTGGTTTTAATAAGGTTACAGTATTTAAGAAAACTGTTTTTAAGTGATGGACAATATTTTAAATTTTGATAAGGTTTAACATTTTTTCTAATTGCTTAAACATATTTTCATTCTAAATAAATTTTCTAATACAATAATAACTCTGTTTAATAATTATATTTCCATAATGAAAATCTAATTAAAAAACACATTAGTATTCTTTCATTACATAAAATTGAAAATTTGTATTTTACGTAATCATTTTAATAATTACATGTTGCTTTTGTTGTATTGTTATCTGAAAGTTAATTATTTTGTATTAATGTGGTAAAACAAAATTAAGGGTTAGTTTTATGTAATTGGTCATTGAGAATCCATTATATACTGTATACTGATGGTTAGTCACGAAATTAACTTTGTTTGCGATGAAGTGTAAGAGGGGAACAATTTACTGTGCTTGCTCAGTTTTTCTATTACAATCCTAAAAACATACTAACACTCGTAGTTCATTGGAAAACATTCCTTATTTTATTACGCGACGAGTGGTACAGGAAATATTGTTTTGATTTGGTTATTCTGTTTTTATGTTTTAGGCTACATTTATACAAATAAAAGTATTTTAATTCATTAAAACTCTTTCCGTTTCTTTTCATTTTAATTCTTCACATTTTATTCATTATTCTGTAGTGTTGTTATAAATTAGTTATATATCCGTGCGTGTATTACAAGTTATCATGTCGACCGTTCGAAAGCAGGGTAAAACAATTCAAAGTGCGGAATGTAATGTTATTTTAAATGTTATTAAGTGTTGCAAAGAAGAAGCAAAAAATAAACTATTTATTACACAGTTGCATGTTTTTAGAAATGTACATACTACGCTAGCAGCAGCGCATTGCCCATGTTGAGTCTCGGGTTCATCTCGTCAATACATATCAGTAAATAACAGTTCATTATAAATATGTTATTTATTATCAATGTGACTCACTTCTTCTTCTTAAGGTGCCTCTTTATTACAAATGTTGTCGATCATCATGGAAATTCACACTTTGCTAACAGCAATACGAAAGAGTTGTGAGGAAGTTTTGTTGAACCAGGTCCTAAGATTCTTTAACCGTCAAATTACGGGAACCGCTCTGATGCGTCAAAATGCAGAGCGCAGAGTGAATGCTCGTGATTCCGTTATCAGTAATTGTAGTTATACCAACATGCAGATCAATGTATTCACAATAAAACGATATACAATTTAGTGCCAAATTAAATGTTTTTGGTATATTTTCATATAGTTTGGTAGCAGTGGAAACCAAGAGAAGAAAAAACAAGGATAGAAACATAAATGTTCTCAGTATTTTGTTTACAAAGTCGTTTTTTTGAACGATGAACATTTACTTAATTACATGTTAACTTTTGAATAAAGGTCAATCTTGAAAATAAAGTGAAATATTCTGGTTTTGTTGACAGCTGTGAGAAAAGAATGATATAAATGACCTGACTGTTTGGGTTAGATAATTTCCGAACCAAAAATAGTTTTGTCCTTTTTCTATTACTATTATTTTTACTTTTTACACAACACAGAAGGAGTAGAAAATGAACCTATAGAATATGACATATAATATCAATGTAGTTTAGCATTGAATTGGTGAGCACAACACTGCTTCTTTCAAGTATCGCCATTCATGCGTCGCATCATCCTAATCCTTTGTTTTCTACATTTCTTTACTTTTTTAGTTGCTTTTTTCATTACAAAATTATTTACTGAAATGTGCTGTTCAATAATATATAAGCACATGGCCATAAAAAATTATAAATAAGTCTGTAAAATCGCGTTATCGTATAAGTGTTCCGAATTTTCGAACTATTTTCAAATTTATATCATGTACCCATACTGTACGTTTTTTCTTTTTCTTTTTAAAAGAACAACAATTGAGTAACTGCATCTTCTTCTCCTGATGAAGAACTCATCGCGACTGACGGATTGAACTGAATGCATTCGGTGTGACAGGGAAGGTCGCTCTTGAGATCGGAGTGCATTCATTTGCACGGAACGAAATACACAGATCTCATTCTTTGTGAACCACCTTTTAGGTTGTAGTACAATTTTACCATTTAGGTAATATTACATTGTTACAGTACAGTGTATCAAATTACATTATTTAGCTTATGTGATTATCAGAACCGCTCTTGTCCCAATCAGTTCAGATAACTAATGCTCCTCTGTATTTAGAATTTCACAAAAAAACAAAAGAATAAGTTTGTTAATTGATAAAATTTTATCACAGGGAGAGTGGGTTTACACAGGAACTACAACCCAAAATGCCATTCATTTCTATTGAACAAATCCTCATTCCTTAGACCATTTTTTTAAAGTCTTGTCATATTGGTAAACTTTGAACAATTACATTAATGAACATAAATATTAATTTTGGTTTTTATCACAAATTAAATTATGTTTTTTTTAATCGATAAATTAATATTTAATTTATGTTGTTTATGCCAAACTAAATGATGTTTGGAGCTAAGACGTTTACATGTGGTAAGTTGATTCAATTAAAGAATTAAATTAGTGTTTCGTTTTAATTAACTTACCATTAATTTATGAATGAATTAATTAACTATGTTACCTTATTGTTTTGTTTATCATAGCTTTTGTAATGTAATGTAATTCATAGTTGAAATTTGCTTAGCATTCTTTGTTTAATGTAGTACTTCGAATATCGTAAATAATTTTGCTTATTAATTTTTTGAATGTTTCGAATTTGTATCATAGCAGTACAAATCGAAAAAGTAACTATACCATAAACGTATAAAATTGTTCATTAATTTGATAATTAAGAATAATTGTAGTTTTATGTTATTTTATAAATTTTGTATATATTATAAAAATGGCTGTCTTACTTTCCTTTTGATATTCCCTTAATGAAAATATTTATAAATCCTGTAAATACATCTTTATTTTCTGTTGTTTCATTTAATTTTCTTTTTATGAATGAATTAACTAGGAATGGAATTTTTGTACTATGAACTGTCGTAACCTTGCTGTGTGTTTGTAACCATCCATACTAAAAATTTGTTTTGATACTATGTGCTTTGCTTGATGTTTGTTTACTAGTTTTTGTCGCAACATTGCTTGTTTGTATGAAATACTAAACAAACATTACTTTACGTATGTACGTGAAATATAATTGATTTTATGTTAAATTTTTTTAAGAATGATTATTTTTGTGTTTTGTGAAGGAAACTGTTTGCATTTGAAATGATTGTTGCATAAAGACTAATTTGATTTCTATAACAGCTTTGATATTTATCTGATATTTGATTTATATTGTTGCGAGTTGAAAAAAGGCGTGTTAGGAATATTACTTATCTTGGTTGCTGCGATGAAAAGTGGGTTAGATCCAGGTTTATAAAAGTTAGGAGAGAAAGTGGAAAGTGTATTTAACTTCTTGTCCTCTGAGTAGATTGGCTAACATCAAGGCCACTTGAGTTTTGATGACTCCCCAGTGAAATAGGGTAATTCACACCATATTAGTCCCAAAGATTTCCCTGCATGATATTTGCACTTAGATGTCACCTTGAATCTACCGTATTCCTTACTCTTTAATCATTCTCTTCATTGAACCTTTACCGATCTGTAGTGTATATGATTGGATGGATCATGATGCATCACCAATGTACGCAGAGGTTGTGGTTCTTAAAGTAGAAGAAGGTGGGTTGATAGACCCTTGTATTTAAACCCAAAGGGTTTTATAGTTTTGCTGCAATTCTATATTCGCGGATTAAAGGCAAGCCCCAATAAAATTATTGTAAACCCTGGACCAGTTCTTGTGGTGGCATGTTTTTTTTTTTCAATTTCTCCAGAATGAAAGATCAATATACCACTAGCTAACAATACTGGACAGTTGAAAATTGGTGGGCTGATGTTTCTACCTCCACTCTTTAATTGTTGGATTAGTGAAGGAGGAATCATGAATTAAACTACCTTATCATATATTTTGTCGAAACCAGCTGGTAAATCCTTGTGGGAGTCTGGATTCCAGTACAAGGACCAGTTTGAATTATTCTCTTTGCACAGTTTGACACTGTAAAGTAAAAGAACTTTTTTTTATTGTGCTGAAGATTTATTAAGAATATGCATCGTCCTGATTACCACTGGTGGAATCGAAGTTTCTCTCTTCGCCAGTTTCAGGTTTGACCACATTTCTGGATTAATTTAACTGAGAGTTTCTCTTTTGGTGTATTGCTTAATAAAATCCTCCTCATATATCATTTCTACGAGGGCCATCCGGAAAGTAGTACCCGTTTCCGCCGCATGAGGCGCTGACGAGGCGAGCAGCCGCCGGTCAAGGTCAGATCGCTTCAGTGGCTTGTCTGCCTTCTCTGTTGTAAGTTCCGCGACGCTAGCATTGCCTGTCTTGTTTCTGTGACCGTTCATAATGTTTAAAAAAATTGAGAACGCCGCCAGTTGTGAAGTGAGGGCTGTAATAAAATTTCTCAATGCAAGAAACGTTCGACCTTGTGATATTCATCGCCAATTAAAGGAAGTGTATGGAGACGATATGATGGATGAGTCATCTGTTCGGCGCTGGTGTCGTAATTTTAACTTGGGGAGGGGGAACACACACGACGATGAGCGTTCAGGGAGACCATCTGTCATTACAGATCAACTGCTGAGGTCAGTAGACGAATTCGTGAGGCACGATCGGCGCGTTACAATTGATGACATCTGTGAACATTTCCCTAATGTTTCTCGCACAATTCTTCATGAAATTGTCAAAGACCATCTGCATTATTCAAAAATTTGCGCAAGGTGGGTCCCTCGCATGCTTACAGATGAGCACAAAACCAAGCGTATGGCTGCTGCATTAACATTTTTGGAACGTTATTCTGATGAAGCAGACGCGTTCTTGAATCGCATAGTTACTGGTGATGAAACGTGGGTTTGTTATGCTTTACCTGAGAGTAAACGACAGTCAATGGAGTGGCATCATCCTCATTCACCAAAGAAACCAAAAAAATTCAAGACTGTTCTGTCCACCAGGAAACTTATGGCAACCATTTTCTGGGATCGACGTGGTATACTGCTTATTGATTTTATGGCCCGTGGAGACACTATTAACGCTAATGCGTATTGTGAAACATTAAAGAAATTACGGCGGGCAATACAAATCGACGGAGAGGTCTATTGTCTGATGGCGTCATTCTCCTCCATGACAATGCCAGGCCTCATGCAGCGGGGATAACACAACAACTTCTGCAGCAATTCAATTGGGAAATTTTCGACCATCCACCGTATAGCCCGGACTTGGCCCCTTCAGATTTTCATCTCTTTACAAAACTTAAAGAGTTTTATGCGGGAAAAAGATTTGACAGCGATGAAGAACTTAAAGAAGGTGTGACTACGTATTTCGATCGGCTGGCGGCGGAGGAATATGATGCTGGAATACAAAAACTCGTCACACGTTATGACAAATGCTTAAATTTGCTTGGAGATTATGTGGAGAAGTAGTTTAAGGTATGCTCTTTTCAATAAAAATGTTTACATTTGTTAATATTTACTTCTGTGTCTTTATTTCACAAACGGGTACTACTTTCCGGATGGCCCTCGTACATTATTGTAAGTGGTAGACACTTGAAAATTATCCGCTTTAGTATCTAATAACTTTTATTTGAAGAAATATCATTTATTTAGTTCCTACTGGTTGCCAGGGAATTAATTAATCCATCCAGGCATCTCACATAAGTTATCTGTTTTGTTAGTCCTGCCACAAAGCAGTCTGGATAGAAGATAGTGTGGTACTGTTATGTATCCATCATGAAATGTACTCAACAACAAATTTTATTGAGGTTACTTCTTAAGCTTCACTGTACATTATAAGTAATCATGGTAATGTAAGTGCCTTGTTGGCAACTTTTTAAAATGTCTCGGTGCATTATAACTTTGAAACTTCTCAAGAGTACTTTTGTGATTTTAAAGAAATTTTGAAAATTTTTAATTTTATTTTAGATATTTTCGTAGTCAATAATTTAGAGATTTTTGTGTCTTTATGCTACATATTGTATTTGGAGTAATCATAATTGTTGTAAATAGTATTATTTTGATATCAGTTCCCAATCTTTATGTTAATTATTTTTATAAATACAGTAAACTCTTGATTATAGTCTGTATTGTGTAATGTGTTAATGTACAGAAATTAATTTATATGAACTTTGTTAAAAGTCATTGTTGTATTTGTACATACGATTTCTTTGCAGTACAATCCTTTATATTTAAATATCCTTGGTTAATTTTTGTTGTATGCTTCAGTGTAGTTAAGTGTCTTCCCTGAGACCTTTATAAAGGTCTCTGAGGATACATTGTAAAGATTTATTTTTTAGTAATATGTATGTAATTTTTGTATTCCATACATTTTTTAATTTTTTTCATATCTATTTCTTGACAAAGGTTAATTTACAAATAAAGCTTATAAAGGGTGCGGCGGTGAATCGGGCGATTTAGCAACATTGCACACAGTCTCCTGTAGTTTAGGTAGGAGAATGCAACTACCACCATCTTGTAGTGTCTGATTTACAATTTAGTCACAATGGAGTCATCAGGTGGTGTACATCAAGCGTATGCTGTTAGCTATGTGCCACACATCCAATGCTTCAATGACTGTTATGCAACACTTATTTCCTAATCGTGTAATTTGAGATTGGAGATATTCCATGGCCAGCCAGATGACCAAATCTCTAGTTGTGATTTCTTTCTCTGTGGATATTTGAAATCACGTGATTTTCAGTCACTACCGCCTCAATATCTTCGGGAACTTAGAAACGAGTAGGTACGTGGAGAAAAGATACAAATTTCTACGGCCACACTTCAAAATGTGATGGGTAACCTTCAATCACGATTGCTGGAATGTGTGGGACAAAATGGAGGATATTATCGTGATGTTATTTTTAAGTAATTTTAATTAAATTGTATAGTTGGGAGCTGACATGTTTGCTAGTGCGGAATGAAGGGCAAGGGGGACTGGCGATAGTGAGATGTGATGTTGTCATAGCAACGGTTACTATGAAATCCACAGGGTGACAAGTGTACTGTACATTCTGGAAATATTTCCTCTTCATGTTTGTCAGTTGTTACTGTGAGACCGTTCGCAGTAGTGGTGTTAATTACGCTCGCCGCCCGTAAAGTTATTAATCTAGTTATCGTATATAATCTAATATTGTTATACACGGCCTATTTATAAACAAACTGATATAAAATATATCACTCGGTAGTAAAATATTAAAAACTAATAAATTTATTTTTTACTTTTTCAGGCTATTATAATAAACTTTTGGTGTATTAATGAAATATTTTAGAAAATTATTAGTTTAAAATCTAATAAAATATTTTGGTACTACAGTAGTTATTCGAAATGGTTTGTGACTAATATTTTTAGAACAGCGCGTACTAATGGTATTATTACTACTACTAAGTTATAGGAGGAGGGGAATCGTACAAACAATCCTCTCCAACCGAATTTCTTATGCTAGCAATCAAGTGATCTTCCATCTATAAATTAATGAAGCTCCATTTTTAAAATTACTTACGGTGTTTCCATAATCACCCGATTGACTGCTGCACCTTGTTATTATTACTATTAATTATAATTCAAAAACATGGCAAATTCATAATTTATAAATTTTAATATAAAGTGTAAAATTAACGTGGTTTTTATTTTTGTTTTAATTGCAGGAAGTGATACAGGCAGTATACATAGGCTAGTTAATCCAAATAATCATGGGCTGTACGAATCTGTATCATCGCCTTGTACAGCGGAAACAGAAGTAGTTTTAAATGCATCCGATTTAATGGTCGATAAACAACAAGAAAATAATACGAAAATGGATCTGTCAGATCTGGATCTAGATCTAGATGAAGTAGTTGTTTCGATTATACCCGATCATGAAAATAGTCTCGTACCGTTAAGCGCCAGCCGGTTAAGATTGTTACAAGATACAACCATGATTGAATCGGCGTTGGATCTCGATTCGTTAGAAGAGTCCACGTCATCAGTCGGTGCTGGTAGTCAAGCTGGTTTATTAAGGAAGAAAGAAACCGTTTAAGTGCTAGGTAATTTATTTATTTATTATTATTTTTAAATTGGTATTTCTATGTTTATTTCCTGTATAAATAACTGTATTACATTTTGATACATAACTTTACTTTGTAACATTTTTTTTTTTTTAGTATTTTGTACATAACAATTCTGTTATTCTGTAAATTAATATTACATAATATAATGTATAATATTGAACGTGATATGATGTATCGACTGATTATATTACATAATTTTTTTGTAATACTCACAATTAATATGAAATGCTTGCATATTTTTGTATATTCGTGCTATGTATAGTTGATGTCAACAGTTATATATATTTTTTTTTTTTTTGGATGATTCAGGTATGTAGATAGATTGTAGGCTTGTCCAAACATAATATTAGCGATAAAAATTTAAGAAATGTCAGAATGTCGTAGCAGGGAATGTTTGTTGTTTAAATAATTGTTTTTTTTTTGGAATAAAATAAATAGGATTAGTATTCATATACAATTAATTAACAAATATTTACTTGTACGTAATTGATAGGTACACCAATTCGATTTCATAAATATAATTCAAAACTCTTACTAGGACAATGTGCTGCCTAAAACTCGTATATAAACATAACAGTCAAATGAATTAGAAGATGAGTAGTTCAAACATTTATTGCCAAAACATGGATGACTTATCCCTTGAAAAGGGATTTTACAGCAAAAAAAAAATTATAACAATATTTTGTTTTTGTGTCCTGGAGGCTCCAGGAGGAGTATAGGACCTGTCAGTTATAACACCTGAAATACATATATAAGAATCACACAATGTGTCACTACTATCAAGAAAGAAATTCTTGTACGCTATAAAAAGTTTCACCGATCAAGTAATTTTTCAGATTTTTTTTAAAGGAATGCAAATTATCACAACATAAACAGTAATTTATTCATGAATTTTCTCCCTGCATAAGTAGGTTTTTGTTCAAACAATTTTGTGGAGTGATTAGCCACATAATAATCATTTCTGTTTCTCATGTTATGATTGTGAAGATTGAAATTCTGCATAAAATTATTTTGCCTAACATACATAATCACCTCAAAAATGTAGAGAGAGGGAAATGTAAGCAATTTAAGCTCCTTAAATAGTGGCCTGCATGAGGTTAGCTGGTTAGCTCCCACCATACACCTAATATCTTTCTTTTGAATTTTAAAAACCCTATTCATATTACCCATGCTAGAATTACCCCATACTAAGATACCATAACGAATAGGAGACAGAATGAGGCCATGATAAGCTGCCATTTGTAATTTCTTATCATTTAATCTGGCAATTTGTTTTTGTGCAAATACCCCAGATGATATTGTACTACAAACTTGATTGGTATAGAAGTCTCAAGACAAAAATCTATGTAGAGATATTCGTAGGAATTTCACTGTTTCTACGTGCTCTAAACTGTTATTATGAATAAATACATCCACTTCTCTACTTTCTTTAACGTTATGTTTGTTTTTGAATTGCAAATACTGACACTTTTTCCCATTAACTGTTAATAATATTTGATTCAAGAACTGTACTACGGACTCTTATGTTTACATGTGTATTTACTTCAAGAGCATCTACCAGCAAACTGTTACTGATTACTGAAGTATCATCAGCAAACAACAAAGCTCTACCATTGGGTATGACTTCTGGTAGCCTATTAATGTACAATAGAAACGGAATAATACCTAATCCTAGGTTTGTTCGGGATCTGGGTATAATAAATAATAAACAGACTAATTTTAAACTTATAACAATTAATTATTTATTTTACGCCATTAATAATTACAATTATGATTTAACTTAGCTTATTAACAAATTATAAACACTACAAACATTAGTTTTACACACTTACGTTATTTACATAGCTCAGAACCAGTCCTGCAACAACAATAAATTCACTAAAGTTTAGTAAACACACTAAAATTATTAAAAATTCCAGATTAGCCAGGAATCGAACCCAAAATCTTTTGCTTTGTAGGCTAGTTGTATAATTTTTTATTTATTTTTACAAATGAATTAATTTTAAAATATTTATTTTTATTGTTATTTTTTAGACCTGTGCTATTACAATTTGTCGATTATATTTTTGACGAAATGGCTATCCTGAGGTATTTTTCGTTATGTTTATATGGTTTTATAAGGATATATCAAACTAACAATGAAATACATTCTACCGAATGTTTATAACTACAAGAAAATAATGCAATTGAGAAAACCCGGTGATGTAATTTAAGTTTGTTATTTAATAAACTGTTAAATTTACTGCCAATTTTATGTATCGTGTATTTATTTTTTATATATTATACTAAATAATTTTATTGTTGTTTATAAAGATAGTAATACAAGTAATGGTTTCGTGTTTTCTACCAGATCTTGAATTTATGGTTTGCTAAGTATTACGTGAAAATAAAGTATTTTATTCGCAACGTATTCATTATCCTTGCTTATTTTAATTAAATGTAAATTAATTGGATTCTAAATTATTCACATTCTGGCTTCGATTGGTGTAGTGGTCACGGCAGTTGGCTTTTATATCAGGGGTCTCTTTTTTATTATTATTTAATTTTATCCGTCACCCTTCTCTGTCTGCGTTAACATTTTAATTGACATCAAATCAAAAACTAGCAAAAATACTGTTAGGAGTGTTATTAAAACAATTAATTTTAATTAAATAATTGTTTGGTATTAGTTTTTTGAGTTCAAAATTTTTGTTGTTTAAATTTTCTTAAGTGTTCTATCCCTGCAATCTTTTTTCATTTATAAACTGGAAATGTAGTTTTTCTTAAAAATTGAATGTTTATAGATTTGTATTGTGTCATTTGTGTCGTTTTCAAAGGAGCTGGTGTTGTTTTTTTTTTGTAATGTTTCTTTTTGGTTTCAATACTCTATGATATTTTATAATTTATTTTACAAGGGGTGTTCAAAAAGTAACATCATTTATTTATTTAAAATATTTATCTTATTATAAAAATAATTAAATTAATTTAAATCCGCATCTTCAACTTTTTTTTTGGTTTTATATAATTTTCAGAATGTGGTGAGCATTTCTCTCAGTGGTATACAAATTATTGAAATCCTCCTCCTGGTATTTCTGTCTAAATTGCGTAAAAATGTTTTTACAGATTTTATTCGTCTTTGTCAACAAAACGCATTCCACCAAAAATCTTTAACTTTCTAAAAAAATTAAAACTGAATGGCACAACGTCGGGACTGTATTAAGAATTGTTCATATACCTTGGACAATTCGAATTGGCACAAGCAGCTTCGGTGTTTATCTACTCCACTCTTCGCCCCTCGCCATGCAATGATCGTACAGTCACAAAAGTATACAATTGCTATTGTAATGTGTGACTCACGCACAGGTCACTACGATTTGTTTTCATATATGATTTTCTGTTCATTATATATTCAGACCAATATGTTTGGTTAGTTGCGTGCGTCTTTAGAGTATACTTTAGTGAGGTTTTCTGTTAAGTTTTTGCAATTTATAATTTACATTTTTACTGGGACAAATTGAATGCATATTTTAAAATGAAATGAAATATTTGTACATTGAAATAAGGTTGTAGGCATTTGCGTACATTAAAATTTGTAGACCTTGTTGAAAGAATAGGTTATGGATATACTTTATACAAAACTGTGTGTACACGTAGAGCAAGAGTTGTGCCAGTTCGAATTGTCCACAGTATAATATTCTTTCAATGTGATTACAAACATGTGATCATACATTATCATGTTGGAAGTTGTTGCAGTGTGAAAGTTTTCCTGGGTACTTATTTTTGAGTGCTTGACTATGTTTTTCAAGAGTCACTGTGTGATAATCAGTGTTGACTTTAGCTCCCATTCTAAAAAATTAGTAATTATAATGTCTAAACTAGGTTAAGTACAGTATTTCTAGGAAATGCTGTATCATAAATCATTAACCAATTGAAGTAACTTAACGTACGCGTAATTGCTTGCCATTTTTTGACAGTAAGGGAATAATGAGCGGTAGAGTCAGGATAGACCTACTGTCCTCCTACATGACTGTAGCTCTATATTATTGTGGTGAAAGACAGGGAATGGATGTTACTTTTTCAACCACCCTTGTATTTCTACTGATACAGTGCAGAGTTTATGAGTTTGAATTTATTTTTAAAGAAATAGTAAAGAAAAAGTATTTTTGATTTTGTAGGGTTTATTTGAATACTCATTATTTACTCTATAGACAGGGTAAGTTCATTGCTATTGTTTTTTTATAAAAAAAAATTTTTAATCTTTATTTTTTTTTATTTTTTCATTTTCCAACGAATTTCAGAAAATTGTATTTTTGTTTATTAGTATTTTTTATTATATGGCAAAAGCTCAGTATTAAGAAATTAGTTTCTGTAAAATGAGTGCATTTTGTGGAACCAACTAACGTAGAATAGAAACATGTGTACAGATGTTGTGGTATATTCCATAATAAGTGCATATGATTTTTCTCCTTGTTGTGTAGGGACATTTTTGACTATTTAAAGCAACTTTAGAGATTTGTGGAAGCTCTTTTTGCAGCCCTAATTCACAGCATTCTCTTTTGTATCTTCCATGCATTCAGCATCTCCTTTTATTCTTCCTGGATACTTTTTAGATCAGTAATAAGTAGTAATATGAAATTGATTCAGTCGTGTATGTTTCCTCAGTTTATTCCAGTTTTCACAATTTCTTTTCTGACTTCTTTAAACCACTTTTCTGATATTATAGGTTTGTTGCTTAGTGTCTTAAAAATTTGGTTTGTCAAGCATTTGTCATCTGTTTTATACTATAAAATTTTAATCCTCATTTTCTAATCAATATTTTCTTGTACAGTCTTCTCTTCCTTGTAAACTGTACTGTCCTTGTACAGGTTTCAATTTTTTGAATGCAGCAACCATCTTTTCTTGCCTAATGTTGTTTTCCTTTTCGCTGATCTTCCATTGTATTATCTCCCCAAGGTATTTGAAATTTGGAGCTACCTTTTTTTTATAGTTTGTTTCTGGTGACACAGGCCTGTACTGGTAACGCGCTATAATTTGACGATTGCACCTATCATGCGGAGGACAGTATACTATCTATCCTACTTACATCGGCCAACCCGAAAGCATAAGACATATATCAAGCGTGTAACTCAAAATGTAACCACCACAAACACTTAAGTAATAAAATTCAGTTCATGATCTGTCACACTAAATAAGTAAGGAGTAATGTAATTATTTAAAGAAAGTGAATTGTTTAAAATTCAATTGCAATGTAACATAACTTTACTGAAAATAAAGAAATATGAAAACCCTAAAAATACTATAACATTTTGAAATTACTGTAAAACTAGTATTACTCACGTTAATAAGCTTGCATCGATGGAACTCACGGACTAACTAGTCTATCACTTCAAATGTCAGAGTGCAGTAATTCAGTTTACTGCTGATGACCAAAAAGGATACTAAATATAGCTTAGGCCTAGTATTATGGCTTATTTAGAAAGAATGTTTATTATTTAGGATAATTATTAAGAATCAATAAATAATACAATGGGATGTTTATAAAACGACATAATTGTAAATATAATAAATCAATGTAAAACTATAACATGATGTCATGGTTAGAGCTGTCGCTGTGGTGTATTTAGAAAAGCACATATAGTAGCACTTCCAACCCCCGCTTAATCCAGTCTTACTCTCGCTGACGATCGTCAACTTATATTGCGTTACCAGTAAGTTGTTTGTTATTAAGTATGTAAGGTATGAGAAGCAAGTAAAAATTTTTATAGTTTGGCACGTTCTTTTAACTAATATTTTGTTGGTATACGTATACTCATAGGTAGGCAAACATCTTTCTGTCTTACAGAAAGTTTATTTTTCGTTTTGTCTTAAGTATTACAAAAAATCTGGTGTGAAACACTCACACAACTTTCTCTTGCCAATGCAAATAATTAACAATAAACCTAACATTATTAATAAAATATTAGAAATAAACAAAAAACTAACCTCAAAAACATAACCTTATTTTAATCATGAGTGAATGATGCAAAATGAAAATCAACCTCAGTTTGGCTTAGAAATACGGAAAATCACTCTTTCTCTCTAAACTAGGCTCTGTAGAGAAAAATGCTTTAAATAAAAGTTGTAGATCTTTTAATTTTCTATAAATTAAATTATATACACTTTTGTCGTAAAATGCATACTAAGGCCGAAATCTTAAAAAATTCAATTTTTCACACATTTTCGTGAGAAAAAAAAACAGAAAATCGCAAATTACCGCTAAACTAAGCGTTATACAAAAAATTGTTTGAAATAAAAGTTGTAGAATTTTCAATTCTCTACAACTTTTATTATATAAAGTTTTGCGCTAAAATGCATATTAAAGCTGTAATCTTAAAAAAACAACGTTTTTACGTGAAAACAGCCTCGCCCAGAATTTCAGCAAACATGACGCCTACCCTATCTTGTAGAGAATAAAAAAATTGAGTAAACCAGGCGATTTTAAAAAAAATCGTAGGACCAGTTTTTGAGAAAATCGCAAAAAAGTGAAAAATTACACGAATAAACTACCACTTCCGGTTGACCGATTTTGATGAAAATGTTCGTGTCGAGTCCGGTAGTGGTACGTAACTTAAGTTTCAAGTTCGTACGATGTTCCGTTCTTGAGATATTCTGTTCACACACACACACACACACAGACCAATCGCTAAAAACATGTTTTTTGGGTTCAGGGGGTCTGAAAACGTATAGATCCGGTGAAAACTCGATTTCTTAAAATCGACATGAAAACAATACTTTCCTTCCTATATATTCATATAGGCAAGAGAAAGTAAAAATATTTACTTATTTTTCTATATTACTAAACCATGCAAAGTATTTAATTTACAGTTTTAGGAACTAATTATGGTATCCATTCATGGTGCAATGATAAACTATGAAAACTGGTGTGTATTAGCATGATAACAGAATAAACATCTTCCTCATCAGCTTGTTATCATCCAGTGTTGGATATAAGCCTTTAAAATTCCCTGTTCTACAATCTTCTTGCCCAGTTAAATCCTGCCACCACTTTCAGGTTATCTTTCCATTGGTTTGTGGATGACCTCTACCTTTCTGTACCAGCCTGGGCATCCACAGCTGAATCTCCTTGTATCTTTGATCATTTGCATCATTATGTGTGTCCTGTCAACATTTCAGTGATACCAAATGCTGCTTCACATCTATTGTTTTTAGTTTTCTGTCGAATATCCTCATTTCTCACAATTTTTTAATTTCATATTCATTGTCTCTCCATGGATATTTGTGTTTGGTCAGGGTCCATCAGATCTTTTGTAAATGAACATGTTTGTATTATATTAGAGGATGGGAAATACACACTGACTAAAAACTGAACAATTTTGTCTGTAAACAATTTTCTGATTCACTGTGTAATAATTCACTTCTGAAAACACGCATTGATGTTCATTGTAGATTTTTTTTAAATTTTATACAGTAGAGAGTTGAATATTTGAACCAATTGGGACCATAGGTTTGAAATAACGATTTGTTAAGATTTTTGAACATAACCTTGAAATGCCGCTTAAACCCATAGTTAAACATTCTAAAAAGGTTGAAATAAATAAAAACAAACACTTGTCTGTATTTACGTACATTCAGTTGCTTTGAATGAACAAGTAGACTTAGTGTGTAGTAATGCAGAGGTAGAGTACTACTGTACTTTACTGTATATACAGGAGGTACAGTATGTACTGTATATTAGATTGAAAACAAACAAAACACGATGTACAGTTAACATTTTCAGTACCAACGTCCAGAAAACAGTTCGTCGATATATTTTACGTAGTGATAACATCTGGTTTACCAACCGGATGTCCGTAAGTTATGCATAAAGTGCCAACGTCTGGATAATCGAACATTTCCAAAAAAAAACTTTAAAACAAAAATTAATGGAATAATGTATTTTGAAACCGTCTCTGTGACGTAGGGCCTGGAATTTCCAGCTAGGGTCTGGAAATTTCAACAAGTTAAAACCACCATTAAGGTACCAAAACCCAAAATAGTTGCTAATGACCAACTTTAAATAAACTAAAAAAAAAATATTTTAAATATTTTTAGTGTTAAAATAATTTTTTTTATGAACTCAATAATATTCATTTTTAATAGAAAATTTTATTTTTCTGAAACATTGAAATTTTGGTCAGTAGTGACCTGCAAAGTTTCAAAATAAGGGCTGGCACTTTTTGTACACCCTTATTCAAATAAAATGGCACTTAAGATTAAACTTTAATATTGTTTCGGCACTGAAAGGGTTAAACAAAAAAATCACTATAAACCTTACAAAATCACTGAAATCTTACTTAAAAAACTTACTAATTTTTGGTTGTATGAGCTTCAACTTCAGTTTTCTGTCCGCGAAGTTCTTCATTCGCTTCAGTAAGAGTTGAACTTGACTGCATTCTGGCTGTACCAAGATATCACTATCTCTAACGCTGTTAATACTTCAGAATGTTTTGTAACATGTTACACAATATAAACTGTGCTGAACTCTTGGTGTTCTCACGCAAATTAAAATATTTAAAAAATCCTCAGATGGGTTCAGATTTTTGACGTTCGGATTATCCACACTCTACTGCACTTTGATCATTAAGTAAAAATAAAATAAATAGAAGAAAATTGAAGCAAGGTAAAGAATAATACAAGGTTGGTGAAAACTAATAGTGAGTTATCATTTAAATATTTAATTAATTTTTTTTTAATTTTTATATTTAGTGCACGTACACCGTTTAAAATTTTCTACAACTTGTATCTATTTAAAAGATTAATTATATAAATAAATTTTAAGACGTTAAAATTTCAAAGTAAATACTTCACTTGCAATCCAATCACAAAGTGAACAATTAAGTATAAGATTATCGCACTGATTATAAAAGCATCACATAATGTATTATTAATTACAAGGTATGAAGATAGATAAATAGATTTGAGTGATATGGTGCATGCACCATTTACATAGTAGAACTCCAATTATCCAAATTCCCGATTAAACAAACTTGTATTTAGATTGTTAAAAATTTGAATATTTTATGCCTAAATTTTATAGGATATCCGTAATATTTCAAAAACAGTATTGGTATGTATGAAAAAAAAATCAGAACATTTCTTGAACCCAAGTGTAATTACTTACTACCTTATCTACAGAATAATGATGTAATATTGTAGCTTCAGATCTAAAAAAAAAATCTGATGTGAACACTCACATGACTTTTTCTTGCCAATGCACATAATGAACAATATAACCTAATATTAGTAATAATACATTAAGAAATAAACAAAAAACTAACCTCAAAAACATAACCTTATTTTAATCATGGGTGAATGATGTAAAATGAAAATCAATCTTAGTTTGGCTTAATAATATGAACATAATCACTCTTTCGCGCAAAACTAGGCTCTTTGTAGGAAAAAAGCTTGAAATAAAAGTTATAGATCTTTTAATTTTCTATAAATTTGATTATATAGGTACTTTTTTGTTGTAAAATGCATAATAAGGCCGAAATCTTAAAAAATTCATTTTTTACAGATTTTCATAAAAATAAAATCGTAAATTACTGTTAAACTAAGCATTATGCAAAGAAATGTTTGAAATAAAAGTAGGAGATTTTTAAATTGTCTACAACTTCTATTATACTCTTTTGCCTTAAAATGCATTTTAAGGCCGTAATCTTAAAAAAGCCATTTTTTTTCTACGATAGAACAGGCTCCCCAACAAGAATTTCAGCAGGCATGGCGCCTACCATATCTTGTAAAACATAACAAATTTAGTTTAGCATTAGGGCCTTCCTCGCTGAATGGAAAAGTACGCTTATCAGCATGTCGGGCCCTCTGAAAAGCTCATATTTTCCACTCTGCAAATGACACCTTCACTTCATTCACCACAAGGTCTGGCTGTATAATGAAATTCATTTCTTTCAGAGGAGATAACTCTGATTAGTGTCTTTTACACCTCTACCTCTTCTTAAATGACTCAGTCATTTAATTGGCTGACCAAGTGATAAGGAACAGAACTATTTATTTTAGCCCTACAACAAACAGATTGAATGTAAATAATTTGACACTCCACCTGTCCATTACTGACTGTTTTAACCACTGTTTTTGACCTATTAGTTTGAAATTCATAATTTAAAGGTTAAATACTCTTTTTAATTTCCCTAGGAGTACATTTTGAACTTTTTAAGGAATAATTTTTTAGGTGCTTATCTGTAACACCTTACCAAGTTTCAGCCAGCTACATCATCCGGAACTTTTGGTTTAAGGGTTGAATGTTTTCAACCCCTTACGGGTACACTTTTGTAATCGTTAAGGGTAATTTTTTTAGGTACATTATAGGTAACATTTCCATCGAGTTTCAGCCATCTTTTAGCTCATCTGTTACTGAATGAACTTAAAATAAGAGTACTACTTATTGCTGAAAGGAATTTTACTACCCCAGCTAAAGTCCTACATTAGACCTCTACTAGCTAGACCAATCCTTTTCTACTGTTTTTCAACATTCTGCAGTACCAACTCTACTGCTATATTCAGTAGTTCAATAATTTTAACAGCAAACCCCAGGAAGGTACAAAATGGCTGGTTAACTTTTGCCTATTTTTGAATTACGTACTTAATCTTCTTTTAAGGAACATCAATAAAGTATACAAATTTACTAAAAAAATGGAAATTACCTATAAATCCAGAAAAATTTATTTTTTTCCAAAAGTAATTTGGATAATCAGTGTTCTTCTGTGTATCATATTATCATTAGTACATAATATTAGATAAGCGTATCTTTAATTAATGACTGGGAAATTTACATCTAGTATGTTGGTAACATTGTAGCATTTTATATAAATTTTAATAAATTCTGAAGAGACTAACCTAATGTGTTATTACCATTTATGTGAGGGACATTAAATAATTAATGAGACAAATCAATGTAGAGAAAAAACTGTTCGTTAAATGACAATGAAATTTTTTGAGGCTTTAAAGCTGTTCTTGTTCAAAAATCAACATTTTAAACAATGATTATTAAAAGAATAAATGATATTATATTAACAATTTATGAACGAAAAACATTTAACAAAAATTGACATTAAAACAATACTTTCTTTCCTACATATTCATATAAGCAAGAGAAAGTAATATAATTTTTAAATTGCTATAAATGTAATTTGGTTAAAATAATATTTCTTAACTTTTTAATAGTTGTACTATAGATACTGAAGTCACAAGATTGCCTTTTGCACATAAAATTGGCCTTGAGGAAGGGAAGTGAAATATTTGCAGTGCTCCCAACCTGAACAGTGAGACACTACTCGTACATTTCACTACTGTGCAGTTTCTAGATACATTTTGTAAGCTGTGGTTTATTCCGAGAAAATGTTTTTTTCATAAATCTTATAAGAAATAAATATGACCTGTAGTATTGCTTATAGCTTAATTACATGACCAGAAATGTTAGATTTACTGTAATTATAAATTAATCGCCTTCTTTACTTTTGCTGTCATCAGCGTTTTCATTATCAGTCTCTCTAGTATCTACCTAACCATTTTCTTTTTTTACCAGGTGTCAACAAAACTTTAAAGTACAGCTTCTTCACGTCCTTAATTTCCTTCTTTATTTTTCGAATTGTGGAAAGAGAAACATGAGTTGTTAGCCGCTCTCTCACGGCTTTTATTAAGAGGCACAGATAGGAATTTTCGTTTAGCTTCAACTTCATAACATTTTATTACATTACGTTCAGCACTGTGAATAGTCTGACCACGTTTTTGAGAAACTGACATTTGTGTTTGCGGTAACAAACAGTTATATTCGTACAGTTAACCTACAAAAGGTTCCGTGATCTGTATATGCTCTGGGTATAGTATAAGTTTTTGTGTTTGTCGTACTGAAATGAAAGTAGTTGTACATGCACACTGATGCTGTTCCCCCTTGACCCCTTGTTGCAAACAAGGGCAAACTCGCGACTCAAGTGACTATACTACAAGTGGTAGAAATAGAATCTAATTGCTGGTAACTATGTTGTAAAGTAATAAAAAATTCATGGTTTTTACTTTAAGAGAAACCTTTTTTCTCTACATTAATTTGTCTTGTTAATTTAATGAGCGTCTTTTGTATTATGATACAATATTGTATTTTCGTCAGTTTGTAGACTTTTGTATACACTTTGAATAGACTAACCTAACGTGTTATTACCAATTGTACTAATAAGATTAGATTAGATTATGTATTATAATTTGTGTAATAATGAACTTATACATATATTTTTACACTGAATAATATTTATAAATTAATCAATTAAATTTAATTATTGTCATATATTTGTATATAATAATTTTTTTGTAGTATTTTGCTTGTTGAATATTAATTATATTTAAATTAAAATACACATTAGTGCTGTAGTTTTTTTAGCGTGATATTTGTATTTAATAATTCGGTATTCGGTGTAGATAGTTTGTGTAAAATTGCTTATATTCATATATGTAAATATGTGTAGGTATTTTTTTAATTTTATATATTTATTATTATATTGTAGCAATAAATATTAATATGGTCATTCACATAAAAAATAAATTTATGGTTTTGTTGTAATATTAATTTTATTTATTTATTTTGTGTAAATAGTATAATTCTGTTATCTGAGATATTTGAAACAGCTTTTAAAAAAAATTGTTTTTCAGAACTGTTATTAACTTTACTGTATTAGCAAAGCCTCCCATTCACCTTTATAACTTGTGGAATTATTATTTTTTAAACTTCTTTGTAAACAATGTACATAATGCATAATATTATGTCAATCCAAATTTTTAATAAACCTTTATGAGTAGCTTTTTTATAATTGGATTACTCAATATTTTGATCTCAATATTTCGAATCAAGTGGAATCAAGTGGTAATGCAGCGGCTAAACAAAGAAAAAGAAGTGCTTAATATCATAAAAAGAAGGAAATTAGAGTACTTTGCCCACGTGATGAGAAATCCGAAATATGGAATGCTGCATGTGATCATCCAGGGGAAGATAGAGGGGACGCGCGGCCCCGGACGTAGGAGAACGTCCTGGCTTAGGAACCTTCGCCAGTGGTACGGGGTGAGCACCACGACACTATTTCGGTTGGCTGTGGACAGAGTGAAGGTCATGCGACTGATCGCCAATGTTCTAGGAGGACACGGCATTTAAAGAAGAAGAATATTTTGATGTTGTTTAGGTTTGAAAGGGTGGTTTGAACCTTTAGAGGTTTTACTAAGTAAAACAAGGAATGAGGTTGTTTAACATTTCCTTCCTCACTGAATGGAAAAGTAGCTTATGCTTATCAGCATGTTAGGCCCTACGATAACTATTTACTTTCCTTCCTCTTCTTCTTCTTCTTACTATCAAGGATTAGGCATAAGCCTGTTCCGAACGCACAAACCATCCTGTACGTCTACACAAACACGAGACATTCCAACCTGTACATCTCGACTACTGTCGTCTTCTTCGAGGTCTTCCCACCTCCCTTCTTCTAACTGGAACATATTCCAAAACTTTTAAAGGTATTCTCTCCTCTGGCATCCGTTCCAAATGTTACCTCCATTGATTCCAGTACTCTTCCGCTTTTTCATTCAAGCTAAATACACCCAACTCGAATCTAATTTCCTCGTTATGTATTAGATCCAGCCTCGAGCAGCCCTTCATCCTTCTTAAAAACCTCATTTCAGCTGCTTGGATTCTACTTTCTTGGCGTTTTGTGGTAACCCATAACTCACTTCTATAAAGAAGGACTGGAGCTGCCATTACCTTGTAGAACTTCACTACTGTCTCTGTTCTAGCTCTGTTACCCAGTGTCCTGTTAATGATACCACAAATAGCTTGAAAATTATTTATTTTATTTTCGAAATCCAAGTCCCTATTTACTTTCCACCCCTGCAAATTACATCTTCACTTCATTCACCACAGGGTCTGACTGTTTAATGAAATTCATTACTTTCGGAGGAGATAACTCTTGACTAGTGTTTTTTAACACCTCTACTTCTTCTGTTCTTAAATGCTTCAGTCATACAATTGGCTGACCATGTGATAAGAAACACTATATATTTTTTGTAGTCCTGGAACTAACAGATTGAGTGCAAATAAATTTAACACTCCACCTATCTGTTATTTTACAAGTTCGGATTGATTGATTATTGGTTATATTATTTATTGATGACTAAACTATACACTCTAAGTAAATTATTATGTTAATTATGTTACAAAATGATTGAAAAATATTCTGAACGGCTATTTAAAATTCTGATTTAGTTAATTATTGTTTAAATGAGCTCAGATATATTATTTAATTTATTAGTTACAAAAATTATTTCTTGAAGTTCGTTGACAGCCAGTCTTGATCCCTTCCATCCATGAAATGGGGCTTTGAGTCATTGTTTTGTTTTTTATTTTTTTATTTTTTTATTTAACGTCGCATCAACTACAAGGTCATTAGCGACGACGTTGGGGTGTGACTGTGTGTGATGAGGATGAAATGATTTTTTTGTAACGTATGAAAATATGCCATGCCTGAGTGGGATTCGAACCCAGGACCGCATGATGAGAGGCGAGCACGTTACCAACTGCGCCAATGCGGCCGGCATTGGAGTCATTGTTGTAATTAGTTTTATAGGTTCTGTTTAATTCTCAACTTCTTACTTTTGAAACCTTTTTATTTCTTCATCAAGTTTTAAAATTAATATGTATTTTTATTTTAAAAATAAATCTTTATAATGCATCCTGCAGTTTTAAATATTTCTATTTCATATAATGAATTAATACAATAATTTCACTAACCTTCTTTTTAAACTGCGTCACCTTTATTTTAATTTTCACTTACACGTGTTTCGGTGGATCCACCATCATCAGAGTAAATAACATATAATTGAAACTAAAAACTTTATTTATTAAAAATCTATAGAAGATGATACATCTTCAGTCACTTGTATAAAACTGTTTTATACAATTGATAAATTTTATACAAGTGACTGAAGATGTATCATCTTCTATAGATTTTTAATAAATAAAGTTTTTAGTTTCAATTATATGTTATTTACTCTGATGATGGTGGATCCACCGAAACACGTGTAAGTGAAAATTAAAATAAAGGTGACACAGTTTAAAAAGAAGGTTAGTGAAATTATTGTATTAATTCATTATATGAAATAGAAATATTTTTATTTTGTTCTCATTTCCTTTTAGTATATTATTAATTAAATTTAAATATTTATTCTGAATCGTTACTTCCTTAACTCCGTGATTCCATCTCTTATTAGTTTGAATATTTTAACCTCTGGTAAAATTATTTGGATTTAAAATTTTAATTTATATTGTTTAATTTTGATTTGAGATATCTTTTTATTCCTTGGAAAATTATTCTTTAGAATTATTAATTTTGATGGTTATTTTATAATTTTATTTAATTCTTCAACAAAGCAACTATTTATTTGGTCTTCCATCGACGATCTAATGAACCATAGACTACTATTCTACAACCTACTTCATCTGAATAGCTGCCGCTGAGATTTAGGTAGACCTACGAATTATTTTTGGTCCATCTCAGATTACCTACATACCCTTGAATATTCACCACTGAAATACAGTACAAGATATGTTAATTGAAAAAATTTGTCCTTTACCATCAAAATTCTCCTGTATAAATTCGAAGATCAGTTAAAAAAAATTCAGATGACAAAACTTATGATAACAGATATTTTACTATCTACATGCATTGTTAAAACATAATATTTTAGGTTATTCTGTAAATATGTATTTTATGGTATAAAATCAATGAGTTAATAACCTGTTTAATAAATATAATTTATTTATGTACTTTATTAATTGTATAATTAACATTATGTAAATGGTGTTTTAATTATTCTTATTAAACAAGTGTTTAAAATGTAAAACATAGAAATTAACTGGTTTTGTGATAGAATGGGGTTGGATTCAGTATGGTCATGTTCAGTTCCTAGGTTAACAAATATGAAATAAGTTTTATGTAGTTTTCTGAGGTATTAAGTATGGTATTGTATACTGTAATGTAATATTAGTCTGTGAAGATGGAGTACAAAATTAATGTATGGAGTACATGTTTGATCATTGCATGTTTTATTTGTTTTCTTTTCATTTCTTAATATTTTCACTGCTGAACACGCAACAGTTGTGTGCAGGTTGTTTCTTTGTATCGTGCTTCCTACGCACATGTTGTGTGTATATGAGTATTGATGCTGGCGTATAAGATTGCACTTGTATTTGCAACCCGCAGAACGTGTGTATTACAGTACCTAAAAACATCAATTAAAAGAAACAGCTGATATAAATTTTGAAATAATTATGTCATAGTTGTTATTGACAGTGTGATGACGTGTAAAAAATCAGCTGTCAGCATTACTATACTTACACTGTTTTTATTAATTTTTTTTTTTTTTTTTTTGGTTTAATGTCCGACTGTTTTGCAATTACTGGTAATGCAGACGGTGAAGGATGAAATAATTTTTTTAACATACGAAAATATGCCGTGCCTGAATGGGATTCGAACCCAAGACTGGATGATGAGAGGCGAGCACGTTACCTACTACGCCAATGCTGCCGGCGTTTTTAGAAAGGCATGACTATTGTACCGGGTACTTCACCCAGCCATCACTATCTCTCTCTAGCACAAATGCAATCTTATACGGTGACATTTATAACTACTTTTTTGACCGTTTCCTTTGTCAGCACAGGGATGAAATTTTGTTTAACTGTTCAGCAGGGAAAGTGTTAATACAGTAAACCCTAACCATTTGCAGTTGCTTTTTCTGCAACTGTTAAAATATTTTTGAAGTGTAGAACATAATACCGTGCGTTCGGAAAGTCGCTGTGCACTGGAATTGTGACTATGGATTTATGAAAATATGTATAAAGAAATGACTAAGCATTTTGGAAAAAAATTTATTCAATACCTTAATTACATTGTTAAACCGTGATTACATTGTTTATAGAAGGTGTTCGAAATAACCTCCATTGGCATCAATACAGCATTGCACTCGTTTCAATTTGTTTGCAAACACCTTTCGCAACTGAAGAACAGTGATTCCTTGAATGTATGCCGTTATTGCGGCTTTAAGTTCGTCAATCGTGTGTGGTCTGTTCCGATACACAGTTTGTTTCGCCGCACCCCATAAAAAGAAATTGGGGGGAGTCAGATCAGGAGATCTTGCAGGCCACAAATTCTTTGAAATTATTCGTTCACCAAACACGTTGCATAACGTTTTATACAGTTGCGAAAGGTGTTTGCAAACAAAATGAAACGAGTGCAATGCTGTATTGATGCCAATGGAGGTCATTTCGAACACTTTCTATAAACAATGTAATCACGGTTTAACAATGTAATTAAGGTATTGAATAAATTTTTTTCCAAAATGCTTAGTCATTTCTTTATACATATTTTCATAAATCCATAGTCACAATTCCAGTGCACAGCGACTTTCCGAACGCACGGTATTATTTTCCTAGTTTTCAAACGCAATACTCATTAGGGTTGCCCATAACAGGCAGGTAGAGTGTTAAATTATTTTCACTTGATATTTTAGTTTCAGGGCTACAAAACATAGTTCTGTTTCTTATCATATCGTCAACTAATTATATGACTGAAGCGTTTAAGAGCAGAAGAGGTAGAGGTGTAAAAGACACTAGTCAAGAGTTATCTCTTCTGAAAGAAATGAATTTTGTTATACAGCCAGATTGCTGAGTGAACTGAATGAACCTCACTTCTCGTTTTACTTACCTGTAGAGGTTCAAACCGGCCTTTTGGCTGATGGCCTGAACGACAATGCTCATTAGGGTGCATAAAGTAAATGTAATGCTGTTATAATGCTGTTTAATGTGTACTAAATACATTTATGTTATCTAAAAAAATAATTTTATTACATTGTGTAAAACCATGTAGATGGAACTAAATAAAAAAATTTTAATATGCTATCGGCATACCATTGTGAGAATACAATTGGACTTGTCCACACTCGCTCAACTTTCTCTTGCCAATATAAACAATGAAACCATGTTTAATCATCAGTGAATAGACACAAAATGAAAATTAACCTGTTTGACTTAAAAATACAGAAAATCATTAATTGACGCTAAACTAAGCTCTATAGAACAACATTCTTTTTATAAAAGTTGTAGGTTTTTTAATTTTCTACTTTGATTAAAATGATTTTGCCCCTAAATGCATATTAAGGTCGCAATCTTAAAAAATTTTTTAGCTACTACAGGAGCATAGCTCCCCAAGAATTTCAGTGGACCCTATCTTGGAAAGCATAAAAATTTAGTGAATAAGGTGATTTTAAACATAATTGTAGCAACAATTTTTGAAAAAATTGAAAAATGCATGAATAACTACTACTTCCGGTTGATTGATTCTGATGAAATGTTCATGCCGGGTCTCTTGTGGTACCTAACTTAAGTTCTTAGTTTCAAATTCATGTGCGTTATTTTGTTCACACACAGACACATAGACCTATCAGTAAAAACATGTTTTTATTGGGTTCAAGGGACCTGAAAACATGTATTTCCGGTAAAGGCAAGATTTAAAAAAATGGACATGAATAAATGCTTTTCTTCTCGATGTATTCATACAAAATTATTGTTGTTTGTATAGGCCATCAGCCAAAAGGCTGGTTCTAACCTGTAGAGGTTTTAATGAGTAAAACGAGCAGTGAGGTGTTTTGCAATGCCTTCCTTACCAAGTTGAAAAGTATGCTTATCAGCTTGCCAGGTTCCTGAAAAGCATCCACTCTGCAAAGACACCTTCACTTCATTCGCGACAGGGTCTGACTGTATAATGAAATTGATTACTCTCAGAGGAGATAACTCGTGACTACTATCTTTTACACCTCTACCTCTTCTGTTCTATATAATTCAACCATTTAAATGGTTGACCATGTGATAAGAAACAAAACTATTTTTTGTTGCTCTGGAACTAACAGATTAGGTGAAAATTATTAATAATATTTTTAATTTTGCTATTTGGTACATAACCTTCACTATGAGCAAGGAATTATTGTGTTACATGCGTATTTTAAAAAACACAATTTTTCTTCATCTATGTCCATTAACAATGTAGAACTATATGAATATTTTAATGTAAGACATGAATTTTTTTTAATTCAGGTCAGCAATAAAATTTAAATTTTTGTGTTACATTGTGTAAGTGAACAATATTTTTTAAAAATTTGATGCATTTAAATTTTTATAAACTTGTTTGTAATTTTTGCATATTAATATGAAATTTACCATTTTAAGAAATGTAAATTGAATAGTTTTAAAATTTTATTACACATTTTTATATTATCGTATTGTATTTTTAAAAAGCTTTGCATAGTTGTTTGTTAACTTTTAGAAATTTTTTTAATTATCATATTTAAAGAATATTAAAAACACTAATAGGTAGCTGTGCCTTGTTGGCTAATTGTAAATAATTTAAAATATTTATTAGCTTGCTTTCGTGTTGTAAGTAATTTTTTATAACAGAAATCAAGTATGTGGTATACTACGTATTTCTAAATATTTTTTTTTAATTTAAATTTTGGGTAATTCATTTTTTATAGTAAAATCATTAAATTTTTCCAGTAGTAAATAACTGAAAAGATTATGTTAAGAAGGTTTGATAGGGAAAATATGTGTTTGGAAGAGAGAAATTGAGAACTAGAGGGGAATTTAGAGATAAAGGTTCCATGATTCAAATCTTGATAAAGGTAGTTACTTTTAAACAGATTTGAATACCCTTAGACTCTTAACGGTGTACTTTGTTGGTTGGAGTTTAATTAACGGTACTCTCTCAGGAATAGTTGGTCTCCATCTGTATAAGACTATACACCATTTATATGTCGTACATATCATCTGTTCTTAAATTGAACTGATTGCCACAATTTTATGTTAAATGCGTCCAGGAGACTCCCAAAGGAAGTACAGGACATGAGAAGAACTTATACAGTACCGCTCAAATTAATTGGAACACCAGGTAAACGACTACGATTCTTAAATGAAAGACAATTTATTGATCAAAAAAATTACAAACAGCTCCCTAATAATTAATATGTCCTCCTTTGTGTTTTATAACCTCTTCACAGCGTTTTGGCATTGATTCTATTAGTTTTTTGCATATATTTTTTATTTCTTCATCGTGGAACCATATTTTGATTACAGCAGTAATCATGGATGTTTTTGTAGTACAATCGTCTTTGGCAATCCTTTTTTTAGTAATAGCCCATAGATTTTCGATTGGGTTTAAATCGGGTGAATTGCCAGGCCATTCCAGAACCGTTATTTTGTTCTCAAAAAAAAATTTCTTGCATTTTTTAGATGTATGGCATGGAGCCGAGTCTTGTTGAAAAATTCCATTGCTTTCTGGAAACATTTGCAAAAGGAGTGGAACGACTCTTCTTTCTAATAAAGCAATATATTTGTCTGAGTTCATCATACCTTCTATGGGAACTAATGGACCTGGACCATTATAGGACATACAGCCCCAAAACATTTTTTTGGGTGGATGTTTTGGTTGTTGAAGGATGTGAGCTGATGTCTCAGCTTCATTCGCACTTCTGCGGACAAAGTTTACTTTATGTCCCTGAACCAAAAAATGTGTTTCATCAGAGAAAAGGACATTTTTCCACTGTTCAACAGTGAACTGTTTGTAGGTTTTAGCCCACTGCAAGCGTTTCTTCTTCATTGCTACAGTAAGAAGCTGCTTTTTCTTAGGTCGGTAAGCTTTTCGCCCAACTTCAGACAGCCTTCTTTTAACAGTACTAACATGAATATTAACCCCTTTTTTGTTAATTTCTCGTGCCAAATCTACAGCCGACAACCTGGGGTTGATCTTACTAGTCCTAATTAATTGGCGGTCAGTTTGTGGTGTGGTTTTCCTTTTACGACCACAATTTCCTATTCTGTTAACAGAAAAGGAGCCAGTATCATTAAATTGCTTAACAATTCGGTTAACAGTAGCTAGACCCACCTTACATTCTTTAGATATCATCCTCTGAGACATATTTCCATACTGATGTAGTGTAATAATCTTGCTACGTTTTCTAGGTGTGGTATCCATCAGTTGAGTTATTGAAAAACTACAATAGTTTGTTTAACAAACACAAAAACGCGCAACAATAACACAATTCACACAATACTTCACTGAAAATGTGTTCAACACAAAGAATCACATGTGCACTAACTGCTTTTGAGGTTAGGTTGTTAGTTTGTTCAATACAAGTGATGTAGCAGTGATGCCAACTGTCGCATGATAAAAAGAGTGAAATTCCCTGTGTGTTCCAATTAATTTGAGCGGTACTGTAAGTTAATTTAATACATAATAACTCGATATACATCTTTCTTCTTCTTATTCACTTCACTGATTAGGCAGTACTGTCTGTCCCGGAAACCACCTTCTCTTCGGACGACCCCTTCGACCATTTGGTTTATAACTCATTGCCAATCTTGGCAAATACACATTACTTTAATTACAAATTAACAAACTACTACATGCAAACTTACTGTAATAAGTGTATAATCTTCTAATATTTACCCAATAGCAGCATTCACATGAATGTATTTTGATGTATTTAATTTTTTTTAAATAAAAAATTGTTTTAAAAGAAATTCTTGTACACTGTAAAATGTCTCATCGATCAAGTAATTTTTAATTTTTTTTATTTAAAGTCACATCAACATCTCGATCATTAGTGAGATCTGTGGTTTTTGGGACGGTAACGGTGATTTTTAACAGTGATGTTTAAATTTCCAGACCTGAAGCCGGGAATCGAACCCAGGACCTTTCGCTTTGTAGGCTAATGTGCTAGTTACTATGCCACAAAGGTGGTCTTTTTCATATTTGTATTGACGTATTTTCTTCTTGCATGAGTAGGTTTTTGTTTAAAAAATTTAGTGTTGTTATAGATACTGTGTCACGAGAATGCCTTTTGCGAATGATGGGCTATGAAGAAGGGAAGAGAAAATCTGACAGTGTTGCCAACCTCAACAGTGAGACATTACATTTTACAACTGAGCAATTGCACTGTTTGTTAACCTTATGTTGCTTTACAATTAATATGCTTTGTTGTGTGCCTGACACTTTTTAAACCCAATTTTCTTAACGTACAAGGTTTTCAATAAAAATTTAGCCTTACTTTTAAAACCGGTAATAACTTTTCACATGTCAGCTTCACTTTCTTATTGATATAAATATCCTTCATAATTTCGACAAATACACGTCTGTCACAGCTGTCCAATGATGCATTTCTATATTCTGGATGTTTCCATTCTTTTATCAGGTGTCAACAAAATTGTTGATGAAGAATTATCTTCTTCACGGTCTTTAACTTCCTTTTTATATTTTGAATTGTGGAAGGAGAACTATCGCAGAAGTTAGCCGCTCGCTAATAGGTTTTGTTAAGAGGCACGGAAAGGTATTTTTGTTTAGCTTTAACTTCACAACATTTTATTACATTGCATATTAGATTTCGTTCAGCACTGTAACTAGTTCGATCACGTTTTTGAGAAACTAACATTTCTGTTTACGGTAACAAACTAAGTTATATTCGTACAGCTAACCTACATAAAGTTCCAAGATATACTATATGTACTCCGAGTATAGTTTACATTGTTGTGTTGGCGAACTAATACCAAAGCAGTGGTGCGCACTAATGCTTTCCCCTGTTTCTTCTTCTTCTTCTTCTTCTTTTCCCTTCCTCAGGGGTCGCTGTTTCTTATTCTTCTCCTCCACTTTCTCCGATCCACCACATCCTCCTCGCTCAGGCCCTTCTCCCTCAGGTCGTCCGCCACGGCGTCTCTCCATCTTCTCCGGGGTCTCCCCCTCCCTCTCACCCCATCCACTACCAATCCATCCATAACTCTCCCCACATACTCCTCCTCCCTACGCATCAAATGTCCATACCACTGCAGTCTTCGTTCCTGAACCTTCTTGGACACTTCTATCACTCCCACAGACTCCCTTATTACCTCATTCCGTACCCTCACCAACAGTTACCTCGCACTCTTGTCCAGGATTATTCCAACACCATTCCTTCCTTGACAGTTTGCTCCACTGTATATCAGCTTGTAGTCCTCTCCCAACTCTCTTGCTTTGTTTCCCTTCCACCTCGTCTCCTGCACACACAGTACCCCAATTCTCCTCCTCGTCATAAAATCTGCAATTTCTCTCCCTTTTCCCGTCATGCTCCCAACATTTAAAGTTGCCATCCTTAGAGCTAGCTTCTTTAACCCCTTCCGCTCCTCAAACCGGGGTAGCCTTCGTCCACTTTCCACAGCTTTAAGGTGGTGTCGCTGCGCGTCGCTTACAGGGTACGCCCTAGCCCTTGTCTCCTCCTCTGAAAGCCGATCCATGGGTTTTAGCAATTTTTTTTTTTTACGGCCGGATGCCCTTCCTGTCGCCAAGCATTTTACCTACTGCCAGGTTAAGAGAGAAGCCGCCCATTCTGGGTTTACCCTTCATTAAAAACAAAGGCAAACTCGTGACTATAGTAATAGTAATCTTTTCTGTTTCTTGTGTGATGGTAGACATTAAAATTCTGTTTAAAGGGATTTTGCCAAAAATAATCATTTCATAACAATTGAGTGGATGGGTTAATGTTCCTTTCTCATTAAATTTAATCTCTCCAAAACATCTAAGTATTGAAATTGTGTAATTTTAAAAGTATTTTTGGTGTGTATTTGGCATATATTGATTGATTGTAAAGAAGGGATGAGGGCTTAGTCCCTTAATAAAAAAACTAACACTGAGTAGTAACTTTATTAACATTAAAAAAATAACTATTTAATATTATTTTAACAATTATTTTTAATTTTGTAGCTGAAAAGTTAATTTTTTTAATACAGTAACCTCTCTTTAATCTAGCAGTTTCGGAATTCAGGTGATGTTGGATTTCAAATTTTTCCTGATTACCGAATGTGGGTTATTTTACTGAAGATGAACGGGATAAATCAGGCAATTAGAGAATGCAAGTGGTAAGAATTTACTATTAAAATACACGGATTGTAAATACCCGGTCAGACCACAAATGTTTTTAGCATTAACATCCAGTTACAAAAATAACTTAATTTATTGCACAATTAATTATTTATTATTGACTTTAGAACACAGTAAAGTAGATTTGAACAAAAAATTAATTAAAACGTTGAAAAAGTAAACATTGCAACATGATAAGATGTACAGTAACGTAGAAGTTAGAAAACAGTATAAGAATTAAAACTAAAAGCTATATTAAAAAAAATTAATTACCCTTTCATTACTGTATGTGTATTATAATAGTTTTTGATGTAGGTTAGGTTGATCCTACCTTACTTAAAAAATTCTGTGATGTCTCTTTTCCTTTGTGATTCAAAATTTTTCTTCAAAAAATTACAAATAATTTGTAATTTATTACAATTGAAGGGTTCAGTGGATGAAGGTATTATGTGACATAAATACAGATCTGAGCTATGAGTGTTAAAGTTCAAAAGCTGTAACTTTATTTACTGATATCAGAAAGTTATATTTTTGGTGTCAGTATATTAAATAGACATAGGGAATTTATTTAAGTATTCTAAACCTTGTCTAATTTAGTTTTTAAATTGAATTTAACAAATTTTTTTGTGTAGATATACACTTTCTGTAACAAACATATTTTTTAATCAAATGTCATTTTAAAATGAATGGAGGTGTTAAGTAACAACTAGTTAACAAAAAAAATTTTAAATAAAACAAATTTATTTTAATAGTAAACCTAACTGAATTGCGTTTTTACATTATAAAGAAACTAATGAATAATAATTATAAACGGAAATTTATCCTTAGTATTACTTATTTGACTTGTAGAAAACACCTTCATCCTCTGGTATTTTCTTAATGGAAGCAGATAGAGATTTCTGTGTTAGTGCCATTGAAAAATATGCACATAAAAACTTCATTACCGATGAAAACTCAATTTTTGTGAAAAAGTCAGTCAACACCTTCATCTACTGATCCCTTCAATTATTGTAATAAATTAAAAAGTTCTGGACAATTGTAAGCTTTTTTTTTGATTTGATATCCAGTGCCTGTTCCAGGTATCGCTGGATCTGGGTGTTCACCAAGCTTCTCCGTCTTCTTCTGTCCATCCACCATTTCTCCTCTATTCGTTCCCAGTTTGTATCCCCGTCCCTCCACACTCCTCCTCTTAACTTCATCCTTCCATGTTTTTCTTGGTTATCCTCTTGATCTCGTTCCTTCCATCCTTCTAGGTAACCTTTCTTCCCCCATTCTCTTCACATGGCCATACCATCTTATCCTCATTTTCTCCACCCTCTCCCTCATACATTCCACATTTAGCTTCAATCTAATCTCGGTATTTATTCTTTCTCTCTTTGTCCTACCCTTTATTGCTCTTAAGAACTTCATCTCCCCTCCCTATAACCTACTCTAATTTCTCTCATTCATCCCCCACATTTCCACTTTATATAGGACTGGTGCATAATACAATATATACATCATTAATTTGGCCTTCTCTGGTATCTTTCTGTCCCATAACAAGTACTTTATGCTTGATAGATATTTCCTCTTTTCTGTTACCGCTTTGTTATCTCTACATCTATCTTTCCATCTTTTGAAATCTCACTCCTTAGATATTTAAAATTTTTCACCAACCTCAATGCCTCTCCTTCCACTATAATGGTCCCCTCAATACCTCTGTCCCTTCCAAAAACCATTACTTCAAAATTTTATATTACTATGAAATTTATATTACTGGCCCTTATAAACTTATTTGGCTCCGGGTTCAATTCCTGGTTAGGTCTAGCATTTTTTCATCACTCATTTTCATCTATCACCCCTCTTACCGTCTGCATTAACAGTAACTGCAAAACAGTTGGGACATTAAACAAAAAAAATATATATATATTACTGTAAAATATGTTTTAAAATTTTTTATTAGATCTGCACCCAAAGCATGTCGGACTAAGGAGAGGTTACTGTAGATGTTATTACAAAATATTGATAACCAGTAAAAATATATAAATGTATACTCTGCCTGATAATATGTGTATTAATTAACTGCCTTATATATCGTATTTGTAAATATTATTATATAATATAATTATTACAGTATATGTGTATATCAGATAACATAATTTATATACTGCAAACTTTGTATATGGTAAATAATCATTTTTATGTAAATACATAATTTACTAATGTGTGCAAAAAGTTTTTAAAAGAAAAAAATACCAGTAATTTTTTTTAAAGTAAAATGTAATACTATTCTATAAAAATCTGGTGTGAAACACTCACACAACTTTCTCTTGCCAATATAAATAATTAACAATAAACCTAACATTAGTAATAAAACATTAGAAATAAACAAACAACTAATCTCAAAAATATAACCATATTTCAATCATGAGTGAAACACGCAAAATGAAATTCGAACTCAGTTTGGTTTAAAAATACGGAAAATCACTCTTTCTCTCTAAACTAGGCTCTTTAGAGAAAAATGCTCTTAATAAAAGTTGTAGATCTTTTAATTTTTTATAAATTTGGTTATATACACTTTTGTCGTAAAATGCATACTAAGGCCAAAATCTTTAAAAAATCGATTTTTCACACGTTTTCGTGAGAAAAAATCAGAAAATCGCTAATTACTGCTAAACTAAGCGTCATACAAAAAAATGTTTGAAACAGAAGTTGTAGGTTTTTAAATTCTCTACAACTTTTATTATACAAGTTTTTGCGCTAAAATTTATATTAAAGCCGTAATCTTAAAAAAACAACGTTTTTACGTGAAAACGGCCTCACCGAGAATTTCAGCAAACATGGCGCCTACCCTATCTTGTAGAGAATCAAAAATTGAGTAAAATAGGCGATTTTAAAAAAAATCGTAGGACCAGTTTTTGAGAAAATCGCAAAAAACTGAAAAATTATACGAATAAACTAAGTTACTACTACTTCCGGTTGACCGATTTTGATGAAAATGTTCGTGTCGCGTCCGGTAGTGGTATGTAACTTAAGTTTCAAGTTTCAAGTTCGTACGATGTTCCGTTCTTGAGATATTCTGTTCACACACAGACAGACACACAGACACACACACACACACACACACAGACCAATCGCTAAAAACATGTTTTTTTGATTCAGGGGGTCTGAAAACGTATAGATCCGGTGAAAACTCGATTTCGAAAAATCGACATGAAAACAATACTTTCCTTCCTATATATTCATATAGGCAAGAGAAAGTAAAAATGAATAATTAGTAAAAACTAAATAAGTTTTATAAGATTTATTTTAAAAAAAAGGATGAATGGATCGTTTTTGTACTTTAAAATGGTGTGTGACAGATCAATGCAAGCTTCAAGGTCGTACAATGTTCCCACATGGTTCTTCTTTTTAAATTTTTATTTACCCATATTTCAGCATATTTTCACTGTAGAGTTTATCTTCCGTCCATCCAGTCTTCTTTTGTTTATTATGGTACAGGTAAGCCTTCTAAATCGGTAGAATCACCTCTGATTTCCTGGATATAATTTTAACTTCTTGGCCTGTTGGTAAGCAAGTGAATGCTGGAATCCTCTGATGAAGTGTTGTATTCTTGGCAGTTTTTGGTTGTGGCTTGATCTTTTACTCTTGATTCTTTAGCATGTGAGACTTGTTTTCTCACGTAGCGTGGTGTTCATAAGAAAAACAATCCGGGACAATAAAAAAAGTCAGTGTATAATATTTTTTGGTTTATAAATAAAATTCTGATTTATGTAAAACACTGTATTTAAACAGTCCTGAACGTTTGTGACTTCTTTAAATCATTTATTGAACACTATAGATCTATTTTTAGTGTTTTAAAAATTTGTTTTTTCGCCCATTGACAAAAGGTAATTGTAAAATGTTAGTCTTAATTTTCTGATCTTTTCCATTAATCGTTTTTCTTGAATTTTCTTCTTTTCTCTTCCTTAAGTCTCCTCTTTTTCATAACCTGTATTCTTCGTACTATCTTTGGACCCATTTTCGGTGCTACTATAGTACGTGGCCTACCGCGTTATGTTTAGTGAAATTTGTATTTCTTGATATGGTAGCACTGCTCCCTAACACTTTTGTCACGTAAATATGGTTATGTGATATTAAGAAAAAAGGAACAATTACATACAATAATTTACAATAGCAAATACTATAACTAATAATACGATAAGGATTCACCATGTTATTTTTAGTCAGTCTGCACACGGTACACATTGAGAAAAGCAATAAACAAATCAGGTTCTATTTTTCTCATAATTTTCCATGTATGGTCAGTCAAGGTGCAAACGAAATTATTCTTTCGGAACGCCTTGTTTTGTTTAAGAATGTTTATTTTTGCGTCCAACCACAATCACTCAATTGCTTGTGTATTGGCTCCTGTTAGTGGATTTACATAATTTCGCAGATGGTTAACCGTTGAATGCAGGTAACCTAGTGTTTACATAACCTGCAAAATATGTAAATATTTTTTAAAACCTATTGTTCACAACCATAACCTAATGTAGTTCTCATAACCTGTAAAATATGTGAATATTTACGCACCAAAAGTGCTAGTGGACAGTGCTGCCACATCAAGAAATACAAATTTCTCTAAACATAACGAGGTAGGCCTCGTACTATAGGAGCACCCCATTATCTTATGGAGGAAATTTCTCTGCTTCTCTTAGACCAGTCACTCTAAGGCATTCCCTCACATTCACTCAAGTTTGATTACATTTTTTTTCTTTGTATACTTTCCATGTACAGTTAAATTTATAAAGATTGATATGATTAAAAATTGTAAATGTGACAAATTTATCGATATATTTAAACCTTACAGGTACGTTTGGATGTTTCCCATATTTTATTATTTAGGTTTAATTGGATAAATATGACCTTGAAACTTGAATTATCTCTCATGGACTATAATTTTGTAGTCGTAAATGGAATTGGTAAATGTAACTACCGTATAATACAGGTATTGGCTACCTAAACAAATTTGTTAATGTACTTACCTTTGTGCTTACAAAAATGTTTTTAGTAGGTATTTTTGTTTTAGAAATACTTGTTTAGAGTTTTGAAACAAATTTATGTAAAATATTTTGTTAGTATCCTTGTGAATGTTGTATCATATGAAGAATATCATGGGTATCAAAGTAATAATGGTGATGTGTTGAATGTTACTTTACATTAAATTTTATACTAATTTTTAATAAATACAGGGAACTTGAATAGATTTTGTAAATAATAAATTAACTTGTATTATTTCTGTTTTAGTTTAACATATCTTTATGTTGTAATGATGTTCTGTATGACAAATTACAATTTTTGTTTGTTTTAATTTTGTTGATAGTCATGACGTTAATAACATAATGATGGTATAATTAAACAGTTAATAAATTTAAATTAATTTTTTTTAAAAATACGTTAATATCTTGAATAAATATGATAATATGAACGTTGTAAATTTTATTATAACATATTTTTTTTTATTGTGACTTCTAGAAAACATATTTTGTAGAATTTATTATGTATTATTATTTATAAAATAGATTTTATTGTTGTAAAAATGCAACGTTATATTGTAAAATGAATTGTACAGGTAATAGTGAGAACAATATTATTAAAAATATTCCTATTATTTTATGTTTATATAATAACATTTGTTATGTTTGTTATTGAATATTTTTCCCATAATCCTCCAATTCGTGAATCTACGTAATGTGTGCAATAGATAGAAATTTGAATCATAGTTCTCTCTCTCTCTCCATTTTCCATGTCAGGTCCCCCTGTTGTTGGCTATCACCATAGTGTACTCTTCCTTGCCCAACGGAACAACTCCTCAACCCTGGAAATCGCAGCCCTTATTTTCCTCAACTAAAGTCAGAACATGAAAGAAAACACCTATCTTTAAAGAGCAATTTCTGTTGAATCGTTGTATGTAAAAACAATTACGTTACATCAAATTAAAGCTTGTTTTATTGTTGATTACAAGATATACATTAATATTTTCGGAAATCAATAATGTATTAAATACTACGAATTATGCATAAAAAGTACCCTGTTAAAAAACCTTTTTTCCAGTATACCGAACTTCAAGGTTCTATTACTTTGAGTACGGGTACTTTAAAATGTATATGGCTACTAAGTATTATAAAATAAAGGTTTCTACGTGTAATGCATAATTTTGTTTATTTTTGGGCGACTGGTTTTAAAATAGCGGCCGTTTTTAAAAAAATTGGTTATTTCGGCTACCAGTAATGATACAGAAATAATTTTTGTACCGACGGTTACATATTAACAACAGAATTAAAAAATGTGACATGATTTTTCATTATTAATGTGTTTTACGCAGGGATGAAGTTATTAATATTAAGAAGTTTTTAGTTTCATGAGGACGTACAATGCTGCTAGAAGTAATACGAAAGGGAAACGTACAGTCTGATAGAGAATTGCATGCGTTGGCGTTCACGGGATTGATACTTCAATGTTATTATTTTATAATTTAAAATATTTATGTCCGTCGCATCAATAGCAAGAATTTTTTTCCAGGGGAACAGTTAAACAATAATGCACAGATATGATTTTCGGTATGATGAAATTATTGCTTTGCATTTAAGAGGGTTTTCCAAATGAAATTAATTTCTTACCTTAATTAAAGACTGGTAAGTAGTTAATTCCTGGTATGGGAAATTTTCACGAGGTAAAAGCCCACTGTTCATATCCTACCGTAGTCGCTAATGACCGAGCTGTTGTAGCGACCTTAAAGTAAAATAAAAAAGTAAAAACGTGAAGGCATTGTTATGGAATTGACTGTACTGCAACACTAGGGGAGACATTGCACTCAAACTGGACCGTTCATTTTTTCACTTCTTTGCGCAAATATTAACAACTTCATCCACACATAAAAAACATTAATAATGAAAAATTTGTCACGTTTTTGAATACTCTTGTTAATATGAAACCGTCAGCACAAAAATTATTTCCGTATAATTACTGGTAGCTGAAATAACAATTTTTTTTAAACCTAGCGCCATTTTTAAACCAGTCACCCAAAAATAAAATAAAAATATGTATTACACATGGAAACCTTTATTTTTTAATACTTAGTAGCCATATACATTTTTAAGTACCCGTAAACAAAGTAATAGTACCTTGAAGTTGGGTATACTGGTAAAGTGGTTAAAAACAGAGTACTTTTTATGCATAATTTGTTGTATTTAATACATTATTGATTTCCGAAAATGTTAATGTGTATACTGTAACCAGAAATAAAACAAGCTTTAATTTGATGTATCGTAATTGTATTTGCATACAACGGTTCAAAAGATATTGCTCTTTAAAGACAGACAGCTCTTTTGTGAATCAGACTATAGGATATCTGTCATCTACATTGTAATGTAGCACGTGAGCTATGGAAGCACTAGTGCTAGATGGAATTAAACTAAAATGGAGGAGCGCTAAGGCACCCACCTGTCTGTTTCTGTTGTTTTTAATTCTTCTAGTCGTATTAGTTTTTATATATCGATTAGGTGATGGTCCGTTGATTTTTAAAATTCTGGTTCCTTTCATTAAATTTTTACAAAGTTTTTTTTTTGATAATGTTTTTAAAATATTTATATGATTTTATTTGCTCTTTTTGTTAGGAGTGCACAATTTCCATTTTGTTTATGACTTACTGCAACTTTAGTTACTTCTGGAGTTAATTTGGTTATTCGTTTTTAATTATTTAATTTTTTGAGATTCATTTTATTTAATGATTTTTCCTTTAATTACTATATTTTATTTTTGGAATGAGTACTTGTATTGAAAGTACTATCAATAATGAAATGTAGTTGTAATTTTCCCCAACAGATAGGGCAAATGTATACTTAAAGTTTAGAAAATACTGGTTTTGGCAGTATCGCATTATGAAACTATCAATATATTAAATTGAATTAAACTAAGTTTTCTGTTAACACCGTTTAACGGCTGAGTATTTGAGGTTAGTGTGTAATGAAATTATTAGAATGGCTGGATCATGTTCCTGACTCACTAAAGAATATAAAAGTGCTTTTCGATGAGAGTTTTACAAAATCATTATATTACATGAACTAGTGTTTTTATTTTGATTATTCTTTTTTTATATGAGGTCTGTTCTAAAAGTTCCTGAATTTTTTTTATAAAAAAAAATTACTTGATTTGCTTAGGGGTCTGAATCCTCTTCAAAGTAATCTCCTCCCCAATATACACATTTTTCCCATCGGTGTTTCCACTTTCTGAAGCAGTCATTCTGAAACGACCTTTAGCTGCTCGGTCGCATTCTGCTGAATCTCAGGAATTATGGAAAATCTTTTTCCTTTAAGGGGTTATTTGAGTTTGGGGAGCAAGAAGTCACACGGTGCTAAATCAGTTGAGTAGGGTGGGTGGGAAAGCTCAGTAATTGAATTCCTGGCTAAAAACTCAAGAGCACTGAGGGTTGAATGGGCTGGTGTGCTGTGGTGGAAGAATCAGTTGCCGCTTGCCCACAATTTGGGACATTTCTGTCTGATTTTTGATTATAGGGGTTACAGAAGCTCAATGCAGTACGACTGGTTAACTGCAGAGCCTGGAGGAAGGTACTTGTAATGGGCAATCCCAACAGTCAGTGACCTCCGCATAGGAGCGAACTAGAAGAGCTTTTTTGGTCTTGAAGAATTTTCATTAAACCATTTGAACCAATCGTAGCAAGTCGTTCTTTTCATGGATTCATCACCGTAGGCCTTGACACCCAATTCATGAGTTTCTGTGAAAGATTTTCAGGTTTCACGCAAAATTTCAAGGGACAACACTGTTCATGGAACACTCATTTTTAACTTTGACAGATACATGGAAAACAGGTGTTTCTCCACAACTAAGCAAGATATCAACAAACTACAAATGTAGGTTTCTCATTATAATGTTTCTATGAACACAATAAGCCCTGGTGGATCTCTGTGGAACTAACGGTAAGAGCGCTTTAAAAAGTTTGGGAAATTTTTGAACAGACCTCATAATAAATGTAGAAAAAAAACACCAAATATGCATTAGATGACTTTCACCTAATTAAAAAATGTCATTAGGTTCATTCAAATATCATGTATCCATCATCAGTTGTAATATAAAAGTATTAATAATACCGGAATCCCTCGCTTAGTGCTGTTAATTGGTTCCCCAAAAACCGAGTGCTAGCTGAAACAGCACTAAGTGAGGTTAGTTTACCTATAAGAACAAACAAAATATTAAACGGGGGTTTTACTATAATATACCAGTTTTATTAATAGCTGTTATTAATAGGTTAATAATGAGTAAAAAATAAAAAACAGTAATGTGTACTTAATTACAAAATTTTATTTTTATTTTATACATAATCACTTATTGTCATCTTCAATATGCACTCCTCTCTATCCCTACAACGCTCCATGAGAATTTTCCATTGTAGGAAACAGTGCTGGAAGTCATCTGTCAGCTCCTTCAGGACACGTGCCGTTTTCTCTTTTACAGCTTCCACAGACTCAAATCTTGTCCCTTTTAGTGGAGATTTCACGTTAGGGAACAGGTAGAAGTCACATGGTGCAAGATCTGGTGAATAAGGTGGATGTTCTAACACTGAGATGCTGTTGTTGGCTAGGAACCCCTTGACAGATAACGCATTGTCGTGGTAGAGAACCCATGTTTGTCCTTCCACATGTCGGGGCATTTTTTCCTAACTCTTTGACGTAGTTTATAAAGTATCTCAAGGTAGTAATATTGATTAATTGTTTGACCTTCAGGAACCCAGTGAAGGTACACAATCCCTTGGATATCAAAAAAACAATCATCATTGCTTTAAATTTTGACTGGCTTATTCAAGCTTTTTTGGCTCTCAGTGAAGTTCGGCTCTTCCAGTGCATGGATTGGCGCTTTGTTTCCAGATCATAAGTAAAAAACCATGTTTCATCACATGTTATTATCTTCTACCTGTTCCCTAAGGTGAAACCTGCATTAAAAGGGATAAGATTTGAGTCTGTAGAAGCTGTAAAACAGAAAGCAGCACGTGTCCTGAAGGAGCTGACAGAAGATAACTTCCAGCACTTTCCAACAATGGAAAATTCACATGGAGCATAGTAGGGATAGAGAAGAGTGTATATTGAAGGTGACAATAAGTGATTATGTATAAAATTTAAAAAAATTTTTTTTACGTCAGTCTCGTTTCTCTGCCCATAACAGACAGGTGGAGAGTCAAATTATTTACACTCAATCTGTTCGTTGGCGGGCTAAAATAAATAGTTGTTTCTTATCACATGGTCAGCAAATTAAATGACTGAATCATTTAAGAACAGAAGAGGTAGAGGTGTAAAAGACACTAATCAGAGTTATCTCCTCTGAAAGTAATGAATTTCATTATACAGCCGGACCTTGTGGCGAATGAAGTGAAGGTGTCATTTGCAGAGTGGAAAATATGTGCTTTTCAGAAGGCTTGGCATGCTGATAAGTGTACTTTTATATTCAGTGAGGAAGGCAATGGTGAACCACCTCACTCCTCATTTTACTTAGTAAAACATCTACAGGTTTAAACCAGCTTTTCGTCTGATGACCTAAACAACAACTCGTTATTTAATAGCCACACCTCGTACATGCTGAATATATAAATATACGTACTACGTAAGCACACTGATACTATTCCTATTGTGATGGCTCTGCTTCAACAACGTTTGATTTTTTTGAGTAAAAAAAAGAAGGAATTAATATTTTTAATTTTATTAAATTTTAGTTCCAAATTTTCTCTCAGCATCCCAGCACCTGTGTGCGCAGCACACCAGCTGAAGTCGTCAGCTAGTAATTTAATGGTGTCTTGATTCTGTCTGCTAGTGTTGTAAAATTTGTTACAAACTTTGTGTATGTTCGTTTAGTTTAGTTATTTTTTTTGTAATTGTGTAGTAGAGCGGAAGATACAAAAGATTTGATGAAATAGCTTGGTCAAACATGAACATCCCAACTTACACTCTCCAATCTTGAATAACAATAGACATACAAAAGAAAAACAGGTCGAAACTTGGAAAATTTGAAACTCAAGTTTCAAACCAAAAATTGCAAACTGCTGTGTAAACCTAGTTTAACAGCGCTAAGCAAATTTTTATACCGCGTTAAGTGAAAACAGGTACTAAAACAAGGAGAGCGCAAAATCGAATTAGCGCTATACAGGTGCAGTGCTAAACGAGGGATTCTTGTATATACAATTCTATGAACAATACATAAGAAAATTGTTTAACGAGACTTTTTTTTATTTTTGTTTTTAATAAACTAGAGGTTTCCTGGTATAATGTTGTTTTCTTATGATAATTTTATAATCATTGTGAAGTTTATTTATTTATTTTTTTGTTATCATTGGTATCTTGATTTTTAGTTTTTTTTTAATAATATTGGAATAAGATTTTTTAAGATATCATGAATGTTAAGATGTGTGTGATTTGAATGTCCAGAATATTTTTGTGATTTTTTTCTTATTACTTAATCTTAAAAATTGCATATTTGGTTGTAGTTCAAAAAAGTGCTAATGTTAAAAACAGCAGTGAATTCAAAGGGTTAAAAGAAAAGTAAAAATATAACGTGTAATAACATTTTAAATTGTATTTCATTCGAAGTCCAATGGATCATGGAATGCTGGGGGATTAAAAGTTAAATTTTTTAACTCTTTTAATTCTTCAAAAGATTGAAAGAAACTGCCAAAATATGATCACTAAATTTTTTTGTACGAGTTTTTTTTTGTATCAATAAAACAAAAACTAAATAATTTAAATAACAAAATTTTTAAAACAATTTTATTATTTATGAAAAAAATACAATAATCTACACTAATTGTTCACGAGATTGTAGCCATAAATCTATTAATCGCCATGCGGCCCTAGGATTTAATTCTGTACTGTCCCTACACAGAACCCAAACATAATCAATCCTGTATATTTTATCAGGGTCACCTTCAATAACTTTACCCTTTCGATCTTTTAAACATAAAATTTGTTGTGAATTAAAACTAATCATTAATACAGGGCCTTGTTCCATAACTTTTCCCATGAGTAAATCAACATTATCTACATCGATGACTTTAGAAGCAAACACTAAACCCATTTGTTTCGCTTGTTTAATCGGTGCCGACAAGATATTAAAAGGTCCATCGTGACACCAATCTTTTAAAATGTCTAAATCACCGCGAATCATCGCTTCTAATATGTTAGGAATAAAATCGACTTCGCACTGTTTGAGGAATTCATTTCTATCAAAATTTGGATCTATTTTACAGATTTCGGTTAAAGTTTCTGAAAGTTCGGTTTTTTGAAACAACCCACCCATAACATCGGTAACTTTATCGGTTAATAATCTAGAAGCCCTAATAATCGGATTATCACTTTCGTCATATTTCATTTTCCAATCTAAAACTTTATTCACATACGGATTTTTCTCTTTAAATTTTTGCCAACTTTGATAAAACTTTGAATCTTTATGTAATTCGATACCGGTGTCTTCTTGATTTGGAGTTATTATGCGTGCATCTTGTTCTTGAAATTGTTCAACTCGTTTACGTAACTTTACAGGTGGTTTGTACATTCTAGCTTGTATTGAACTATGATCAATTTCTTCTTTAACAGCAGCGGCAGCTTGACTAACGGTTTGAAATGCTCCTGTTTTACCTAACTGTTGACTACGTTCTGATATTGATTCAGCTGCCCCTCTTGCAGTTTTACCAATACCTTCTGTTAATTTACCTGAAAATTAAAAAAAAACTGAATTACTTGACAACATTTTCAACAAACATAAAAATCTGTTGATCAACTGACCCAGATGTTTTTATCAAGCCCTGAGGATTTTCTGAACTGCTGCTCCAAGTAAAACAAATTTAAAAAATCCCTTTCATGAGCCATGTCAATTGTAGAATTGTCTCATGACTGGTAGCAATTTTTAAAAAAAGGCTTACCTTTGACTTATAGCAAAAAACAATAGTGATTTCTGCACATACTCTTTAAAAGGAATCAAATGACACTATTTTTGTTTCCAAATTCCGTCTTTAATTTCTTAACTTCCAGTTTAGGGCCACTTCTAATCTAAACTAGATAAGTCCAAACCCAATTGAGCGCCACAAACTTTTTGTGTAGATGACGAATCCAAAAACTGTTTGTTACTATCTCTTGTAATTTCTGACATCTGGGTGTGATGGGCAGACAAAGGAACCAAACTATCATGGTTATTATTTAAATGATTATCCCTATTTACCAAAATAGCCATATTTACAAAATTTCCTTTAATACATAACTACGATGGTCTAACCAATCACTAAGATATTTGCAATCCCAAACTAATTGCAGTCCCAACTTCTTCTACTTCTTCAGGTGCCTTGTCCTCAGAGAACAGCGGTTACCACCAAGGCGACTTGAGTCTTGTTGATTGACTGATGAAAAAAGGCCAACCAAACTCATACCGGTCACAAAGACTCCTTAACTACAACGTTCTACGTCAACCTGGACCACACTTACCATCCGTCTTCCTCTAAATTATATTCTCCAATATTCTATATTATCACCTTACATCATGACCAAAGTACCTCAACTTTTGCCGTTTCACAGTATTCATAACTTCAATTGACTTATTTAGCGTTACCAAGACATCAGTTTTCTTTACTTATTACGCAGCAATCCCCTTGATGTAATTAAAAACGAATACAGCTGTTCACTGGCTGTGTGCCGAATGTGTCATTTAGGTGATTAAAAATGCTTTCACCCGTGCGCTTCATGTATGCATATATAGAGAATAAATAAGCAAGCCGTTTTAGGAAGATTAACAGAAGAATAGTATTTTTTTTACACAAATCAAAATAAAGGTATTTTAAAAATATACTAACCTGCCTTTTTGGCTATTTCTGTTTTACCAGCTTCTTCAATTGCATCTTGAACTTTTTCTTTAAGAGAGTCTAACTTTTCTTTAAAGACTTCTGAACCTTTTGAAGCTTCACTTTCTACAGTTTGGTATTTTTTTCTGAAAACGAATTATAAAACAATTTATCAAAAAACGTTTTCCTATATTCCTTCATGAATTACAATGTTCCTAAACTTCTGTGTATTGTTTAAGATTATTATTTTACAATACAGAAAATAACACCACATACACACTAGATGAACATTTAATTTCAATAAACATTATAAATAACATCTTCTAATATAAAAAGCTGAATGTAAAAGGCTATGTTTGGACCCATTAGGAGGCCTCAGAGCGAAAAAATACAGGAGGCTCTTTTTTTGTTTCTCACCCTCTGAAACCCACAGGAAAATCCAAGGTACATCCCCCCACCGGCTCAAAAATCTGAAAATATGTCAGGACTCCTGAACGGTGAAGATATTGAGCTCAGACCTATTTTAATTGATTTCTCGACCCAGAAAACTAGCAACTTTTACTAACATAATACAGATTACATTAACTTTGTCGCAGACTTATCTTAAAAGAACAATTTTGGACTATTTTATTTTTTTGATTTAACGTCCGAATGTTCTGCAATTACTGTTAATGCAGACGGTCAAGGATGAAATGATTTTTTTGTAACTTATGAAAATATGCCGTGCCTGAATGGGATTCGAACCAAAGATCGCATGATGAGAGGCGAGCACGTTACCAACTACGCCAATCCGGCTGGCATTTTGTACTAAGGCAGAATCCTACTCACTAACACATTTTTGTAACTAGCCAATGTCCCCCATTCTATTGCATTCTGGCCAAGCAACTAAACGGCGTGTATTTAGAAACGCCTGAGTTGTATTGTTTTCCCTCTTATTGCCAAAATTGAATATGAAAATGGTTTCCGTACAATTTTTATGCAAGATGGGGTGCCACCACATTACAAATTAAACATACACACAGCGCTGAATGCCCAGTTTCCTAATGATTAAATTGGAAGAGGTTGCTTTATTTCCTGGTTGCCTAGAAGCCCAGATCTCACTCCAATGGACTTTTTCTTTTAGCGATACATTAAAAACATTTTTTATAGTGAAAAAATACGTGACTTAGGGCATCTCGGTGAAAGGATTATTACTGCTGTCACTACTGGAAACGATCCAGCGTTTATGGGCAAAAATTTATTTTCGCCTTGATATCTGACATGCAGCTCATGGAGCATACATTGGAACCTATTAGGTATGTAAAAACAACTCCCAACTTTTACCCACATTTTATGATCCCAAATAATTTGACATTCATTCTACTTGAAGTAGTAATTTTTTAAGGTCATTCTTTTTTGATGACTAGATTACACATAAACATTTGAATGAGTGAAGGTAAAACATTTTGAATGAACAAATCACAATGAATTAAAGTAACAAAAATTTATTTAAAGATGTACCTAGCCTTTTGTAACGCATCTGACTCCTCAAGTTTTTTTCTTTCTTCACGAAACTTTTTTAAACTTTCTTTCATTTCCTTGTTCTTTTCCATTTCTGATTTTATGTTTTCCAAAAATTGTGAAAAAAAGTTCGGTCTCCTTGATGGTGTCGAATAATGGCAACACTTAACAGATTAAAAATATACTTTTGTTAAACATTTTCCTTTGAATTGTTTAAAATTATATAATATAGAATTAAAACCACTAAATACAAAGTACATTATTCATTTGCACCTGATTAAAAACAATCAATATCAGATCTTAGTATCCATCCTGTTGGCCTAAAAATTTATTGATTGGTTTTTATCACGTGAAAGTCGTCTAATGTGTATTTGGTGTTTTCTGGTGGAAATTTTTAAAACTGTCATCCATTACTTTCTTATGTCCGTCCATTACATCCAGATATCAGGAACAACAAGAGATAGCAACTAACGGTTTTTGATTTCATAGTCTACACAAAAAGTCAGTGGGGCTGAATTGGGTATGAAGTTGTTCCAGTTTCAACTAGAAGTAAAAAAATCAAAGTCGGAATTTGGAAACAAACATTGTGTCATTTGATTCTCTTAAAGAGTAGATACAGAAACCACTACTGGTTTTGCAGGTTTCAAGAAATCATTCTTGAAACAATCAATCAAACGGAAGTCAAGAAATCATTCGAAATTTAGAAACAAAAATTGTGTCGTTTGACTCCTGTTAAAGAGAAGATACTGAAATCACTAAAATGGATTTTGCCAGAGTTCAAAGGTAAGCTTTTTTCTTTCATACAAAAACATAAGCTTGATCTCTTACAATTTCTTTAGAAAAAAATTGCCACTAGAGCTTTGAGACGCGTCATCTCATGAAATGGATTTTTCTACATTATATAATATACAACAACATATACATAAGTTATTAAGTACAAATGGGTGATTGTTTAAAACAATACATAAGCCACTTTTGTATTTTTTTTTATACTACATACAACACTGTAAATGTTTCTTATGAATCAACTTTTATAACAAATTGGTATTTCACCAATATTTTGAATAATATTTCAATAATTATATTAATTGTCTGTAAGAGTTTTTACTTAAAATCTTTTGTCGCAGTGGTGGTTAACATTTTAGTAATTTTTATCCCCAGCTCTCATTCCAATAAGTTCTACCATATCTTGAATTAATTTCTCCTCCATTATTGTGTTGTAATGAAGTCGCTTTTGGAGATATGTTTACCTGCGATAATAAAACATGTCCATACGAATGGTATCATTATCCGTGTGTCGGTATCACCAATTCACCGAAGGGCAAATGGTATTGTCCTCAATATACAGTTGCTATGAAGAAACGAGGTTCACACAAGAATTAATTCAAGATATAGTAGAACTTATTGGAATGAGAGCTGGGAACAAAAATTACTACATTGTTAACCATATACAGGGCGTTCTGAAAAAGGGTTCAAGAATTCAGGGCGTGATTCCCCACAACAAAAGAAGAAAAAAAATTCAAATTAACATAGGTCCGAAAATCATTAGTTACCGAGTTATACAGGGTGAAAGATTTTGTCAGAATTTCAGTTACTCTGTTGAAACTAAGCCCTACAGATATTTGTTGGGCGTTAAATTAGGCATAAATTTTACCATATCGTTTGTAAAATGAACAGAAAAATTGAACAAAACAGGTTTCAGACCTGTAGCTGCAGTAATTTTTAAGATATCTGATGAATTATGCAAAACTTGGAACTGAAAAACAAGTTCTTTTAGGTTTGAAGCAGATGAACGTTAAATGGATAACAAACACAAGAAATTCTTATACAAAACTTTTAGAGAATTTAATTCTGAAGAGAATGATGTAAAATAAGTCAATAATAGACAAACGCAATTTTTAAAAAAATTATTTTTTAATTAAATAAAAAAAGTGCATGCAAAATAGACAAAATCTGTTAAACTCTCTACTAACTTAATTAGTAATGTAATTATGACGCACAGTATTTTTGTGCAAACATAAATTATACTATTATTATTTTGATAATTTGTGTCTACAGAATACTCAATAATTAGATTGTAATATATACTTAAAAACGTATTTAGCTAATTTATTACTCAAAAGGTAAAACATTTAGTTTTTTTGTTGATTGTACTACTAATTCACCATTATTTTTCGTTATGACGCTAAACATATAAGCTGACTAATAATTTTTAGCGAGACCATGGCAATATGGAAAAATTAGTAATAAAAGTACTTTTACTGGTACAAAATTATTTTATGACAGTAATTATAATAACGTACAGTAGGCTTGCAAAGGAAACACAGTGCATACAAATCGAGAGTTCAGAAAGTAACAGAAATTTCTTTTGAGTAATAATTAAACTATTTTTACGAAAAAATGTATTATTCTTAGCTTTTCTTAGTAAAATGAAGTCACTGGGAACGGAGAAATTCGTAGAATAAATGATATAATTAATTAAAAACGATAAAATTACACCGCGCTAGGAGTCTGAATAGACTTAACTTTTAAAATTCGTTCAAAAATTCCCAGCAGTTGGTAACGATAGACGACCTTCATAGTAGCGCTTGTAGGATAGATCTGATCCCCTGAAATCGCCAGTACATTGGCGATTTAACAAAAGCTAAAGAAATCAGGGCCGGATTTACTATGGAAGTCGCCCTTCGGCAAGGCAAAAATGCCGCCCCTTTTAAAATTTTTTGAAAGATCAGCGTTTTAAATTAAAGTGCATAAAAATTAAACAAGCAAGTTTGTTATTACATTAACATATTAAACTTTATTTGAAACTTTCATATTCACAAATTAATTATCATTTTTCAAATTACAACGTATATTCCAGGTCATTTCAAAATCAAACTTTAAAATTTTTTTCGTCTCACTTTTTTTGTCGCAAAATCAGTAATAATTTCTTCGCAATCTAATTGTAAAAGGATATCAGCCTCGATATTCATTACAGCTAAGTCAAATTTTAATATCGTACTACCAAATTTAAATTTACGAATGAAAATGAGTTGATTAACAATTCGAAATCGTGAGTAAAGTTTATTGATCAAATAATCAGAATTAAAATATCAAAACTAATTTTTTAAGTTTTTTGTCCAAAAATTTGCCGCCCCCAAAAATTTACTGCCCTGGGCACTTGCCCATGTTGCCCCTGCGTAAATCCAACGCTGATAGAAATGTGGTATGGTATATGCCGCCTTACGGCGGCATTCGTCTTGAACATGTTAAATAGCATGTTCAGCCTAGATTATTACAATCAAAATTTTCAACATAAACCACATAAACTAAAACTGGAAAGCATGACACGTCATTATTAGAGCATTAGTCATCGCATGATGAAATATTGCGTATCTTCATGTTATTTTGAATAAAATATTCTAATAAATAAAATTATCAAAATTATACTGTGCTCAGATGATATATTATAGTAAATATTATTGTTAGATTAAACAAAATCTAAAACTCAATCAAATTGTTAGATTACACAAAATATAAAACATAAAACTCAATCAAGGAAGAAAAACTAAATGGGTTTTCAATCCTACATTACATTTTAAAATTTTTACAATGTTTTTGAAAATTATGACTCAAGGTAAATAAGACACTCATAAATCGCAAATTAAGATTTCCAAAATGAATTTCTTAATTTTAATCAGTGACCTTTACATACATGCTTTCAAGTAAACAGCTACTTTACTGCTGGTTTTACAGAAATAAAAAGCATTGAAACAAATTTTACAAATCTTAATTTGATTAAATTCATTTTAAAATTCAAGTGTACGTGAAAATAATAAAATATACACGTTAAACCTACTTATGACTTGACAGTGCTTGCTGTCCACATGACAAAAATGATTACTTAACAAAACAAACATTTATCACTTACTGTTGTTGTGTTCGGTGTAAAATTTATTAAACGTAGTCGCTGTTCTTGAGGAGTAATGTGTCGTGTACATTTCGGCAATGTAGAAAGCCATGTTAAACGTTGAATGTTCACCCGGTACTGTAAAATGAAAATAAAGTATTACATAAACCTAACCTCAATACAATAACCTTGACATTACAAGCTTTATATTATTTTATACTACAACCAGAATAATAAAAATGAAAAATTGATAAACAAATAAAAAAATTGTACCATTCTGAGGATTCCTTAAACGAAAGACTTCACAACAACAAAACTAATGGAGCATTTCCTAATCAGACTGCAGAAGTCAATTTTTATGCGATGGCTCCATGTTTACCAAGACCTTTTGTATTATCTTGACAATTTTAAAAACACTCCTGATAAAAACGTGTGTGCCCTTGCAGAACTGATATAATTCACATCTGGAGTGAAATAAAGCGTTAAATTGCTTATAAATAAAACAGCAGAAACATTCGATTTACGATAGGATTTTTATCAATATCAATGCTAATTTACAATTAGACATAAAATTATCTTGCTTGTGTTAAACTGAACACATTAACTCCTCGATGCGTGTGATAAATCATAAATCAATTTAGTCGATATTTTTAAATGTTTTAATAAATTTCAGTAATACTTTAAAACAAATTATGATACAGGTTATAAACACATTGAATCTATCTATATTATGTATAATAGGATTATCGTGCTTAAGGGATATACGTAATCTACAAGGCTTAGTGAATTCTGTTTGACAATATTAAACATGGCTGTAACGGCAGTGAGTTTTCGTTGGTTAGATATTTTAGAAAAAGAATTTGATAAGGCTTATGTTGACTTGGATCTTCTCATTGGTAAGGTCTGACGTTAAATTAATAGTATTTTCATTTAGTTGTCCACATTCGATTTTAGAGGTGTCTAATTGATTTTGTAGGCCTTATCAGGTTAACATTACATACGTTATCTATTGGCTAAACAGTTATATTATTTTGTATTATTGAATTACCGGTATTTGTTTATGACTGTTAGTTTAAGTTTAAAACAAAATCGGTTTTGTTTATGCTAAATCTATTTCGTATGCGTTTCAAAAAGTAATATTGATTTAATGTTATCTGTTGTGCGTGAAAATATTTTTTCTTTCATCTAACGTGTCATCGAAAATACTAAAAACTAGCTATTAAATATACGTAAGAAACTTTATAAAATTAAACGATGCCTTTATATCTAGTGCATAATTAATAAATCTGACTGTGAACACAATGATTTAACTGGATCAGTATAAATTTGAGTTCAAACTTCATTATTTTATCCTCTAAAAATTATTTCATAAAACTGATCCCTAAAGTTTACTAATGTGACTATTTATTGTAAAAGCTGATTTTTTACGTAGATTGTGTAATTAAGTTTATTTACCTTAATAATTTACATCATATTACTGAAATAGTGAGAGCTGGTAGATACTTTCTTGAAACAAATGTGTAGGTTTAAATTTTGAGTTTAGGATCAGACAGAATAAACTTATGAGTTCTTATTTCATTATTTTTTGTACATAGTTATTGAATAACTTTGTACAAACGAGAGTGTACATTTAACAGGAAAGTGTTTTTTTAAGGAGGAACAAAGTGTAAAATTGAAATATCCTCTTTATTTACCTTCTACCATGCAGAATGGGGCTGTCTTTAAAATTTGCAAGTACACTTCTGCCCATTCCCAACATTCTCAGTTCTTTCATTCCAGTCATTTAAACCTTTTTCTGTCCCAACCCTCTCACATATTCCTTCCACTATCCTGGGTCGTATACCTTTTTATTCTAGCCTCAAATGTACATCTTAATTTGTTCTCCATATCTCCTCTTTATATGTCCAGATGAGTGAATAGATTTTTGCTGGGAATTTGTTATTCAGTTTCTCCAGTGTCAAAATTGGTGGCACTTGCTGCAATAAAAAGTTGTTGAGAAAACTTCAAATTCAGTTGGTCTGTGTGAAAGTAAGAAGGCAGCCCTTCTCCGTCATTGTAGAATTGATGTTCGACATGAAATTTTAAAACCATCCAGCGATTTAAAAGGATTGCAATATACTGTATAAAAACTTAATGTTATTGTACAAGAACCTTTTTTACCTTATGTGTCTTACAGCATCGTAGTGTCTGGCCAAGTATCAAACTCTCCAGTTCAAAGCTTTTTTTTCATCTGCCGCTCCCTATGTCTCTTCCAACTGTCAAAAATCAATGGTTATTTGGATAATTGTGTCATTTGTGTCTTAGAATTAGTTTTATTATTTTCCCCAGGCAAGTTATTAATCCCCAATTCAAATCTGTTTTGCTCGGATTTTCAATCGACTTCCCTCTGGGATGCTCTGGCTGGGAGAGGTACCCTGCAGGCTAAGCGTTTGAGTTGAAGTGAGAGTCACCTTTATTGGAGGTTGGTTGATAGGCATCCTGCTCTCTCTTAGTGCATTGTATTCATCACGTGACTTAAACTTCTCAGTCTACAAAAAGACACTTTTATTTGACAAGAGCACTGTTCACATGTTGTGATGTAAGTTATGTGAAATTTCGGCCCCTATCTCAGCTTCCAATCAGAGAAACTAGATCACTGCTTGCTGTTCCTCCTTGGTGCAAACTGCAACGCTGGGAGGAAACTGTCGCGATCAGGGTCACATGGTACCCTGATGATGACATCACTACATTCAAGATTTTTTAATATTGCGGCCTTATGATGCATTTTACGACAAAAGAGTTATCTCCTCTCAGAATAATGAATTTCATTATACAAGGTGTGGCTATTAAATAACGAGACTGACGTAAAAAAATTTATTTTTATTTTATACATAATCACTTATTGTCACCTTCAATATACTCCTTCTCTATACCTACAACGCTCCATGCGAATTTTCCGTTGTTGGAAACAGTTCTGGAAGTCATCTTCTGTCAGCTCCTTCAGGACACGAGCAGCTTTCTCTTTTACAGCTTCCACAGACTCAAATCTTATTCCTTTTAATGTAGATTTCACCTTAGGGAACAGGTAGAAGATAATAACATGTGATGAAATGTGGTTTTTTACTTATGATCCGGAAACAAAGCGCCAATCCATGCACTGGAAGAGGCGAACTTCACCGAGAGCCGAAAAAGCTCGATGAGCAAGTCAAAATTTAAAGTAATGATGATTGTTATTTTTTACACCTATGGGATTGTGTACCTTCACTGAGTTCCTGAAGGCCAAACAATCAATCAGTCAATATTATATTACCTTGAGGTACTTTCTAAACCACATCAAAAAGTAAGGAAAAAACGCCCTGCAATATAGAAGGACAAATCATGGGTTCTCCACCAAGACAATGCGCCAGCTCATTCCACGTTATCTGTCAAGAGGTTTCTAGCCAAGTACAGCATCTCAGTGTTAGAACATTTACCTTATTCATCAGATCTTGCACCATGTGACTTCTACCTGTTACCTAAGGTGAAATCTGCATTAAAAGGGACAAGATTTGTGTCTGTGGAAGCTGTAAAAGAGAAAGCGGCACATGTCCTGAAGGAGCTGACAGAAGATGACTTACAGCACTGTTTCCAACGATGGAAAATTCGCATGGAGCGTTGTAGGGATAGAGGAGTGTATATTGAAGGTGACAATAAGTGATTATGTATAAATAAAATTTTTTACGTCAGTCTCGTTATTTAATAGCCACACCTCGTACAGCCAGACCCTGTGGTGAATGAAGTGAAGGTGTCATTTGTAGGTGTAGATGATTTTTAGAGGTCCTGGCATGCTGATAAGCATATTTTTCCATTCAGTGAGGAAGATATACTTAAGTATCTTATTCCTTTTTTTACTTAGTTAGCTTCTAGAGGTTCAAATCAGCCTTTCAACTGATGACCTAAACAACAGAATGCTATATAATAGAGATAGTTACTGCTATAATATAGTATAATAATGCTATAATAGAGAAAGAATTTTTGAAATCGGTTAATTTGTTTCTGAGATTACCTCATACAAACATTACTTCTTTATAATATTAGTATAGATGCTGTTGTCTTAATGTGTTTGTCTGAGTGAGGTCATCTTACATGTTTGGAACATGTTGTGATCCAGCAATTTTGTGGCTAACTCTATTTTTAAGCTCACAATGATATAACACATAGTTGTAACAAATGGTCATGCTATTTATGGTTTTGATAGTAAATTAATCATATCTTTAAGATTGAACTGTATTTAAACTGATTGTTTTAGTATTTATAAGTTTCTGTTTTATGCATAATTTTGAAAATACGCGTGACTATTGTCAATTTCTTTATTGTAAATACCCGAGTTTGGAGCGTTGTTTCTTCAAAACCGCTTGTTCAATTTTAACGTACTATACACCAAAACTTAGCTGATTTCAAATATGCATTGTTACATGTTAGTTTCATATTTTTACGTTTATTAATATTCTGATATCAAGATGAGAAGAAAAAAAGAGCCGGTTTTCTTGTTGCTGCATCACATTGGATGCAATTAGAGGCTTATAACTCAAACACCGCTTGACTGATTTATTTGCAATTTCACTGGAGCATAAACCTGTATGTTGTTATTGTACGTACAAAATTTCCGATTTTTAGCATATTTAAATTTTGAGTTATTAGTAAAATTCTGAACCCCTGTTAACTGCGTAACAGCTCATTAATTCAGCAATTTCAAAAAACCATTGTATTCAGAATAAAAAATGAATAGAAATTCATTATTATGGAACAGTGATTGACCAGTTGTTCGGTAGAATTTTTTAGATATTTAAATAATGGTAGATGCTGCGGGAGGTGGAAGAACCTGAACCATGTTGCCGCATTGTAAATCGGTAGGCCTACTACCTATTTTTTATTAGCAAATCTGGGACCTGTCCCTCCAGTATATGCGTAATAAACATGACAATGCAATGTTAATACCCATTCTTCATTTACTTACACTTGTCAACTAAACTACTTGTATGTTACGTCGGAAGGCGACTTTAGCAGGAAGAGAAAAGAACACAACCGATTAAAAGACATGGCAACATGGTTAAGCTTCTTCCATCCCCCACAGCATCTACCATTATTTAAATATTTAAAAAATTTTACCGAATAACTGTTCAATCGCTGTTCTATAATATTAATGAATTTGTATTAATTTTTTTATACTGAATACAAAGGTTTATTGAAATTGTCGAATGAATGTGAGCAGTTACGGAGTTTAACAGGGGTTCAGAATTTTACTAATAACTCAAAATTTAAATATGCTAAAAATTTGAAATTTTGTACGTACAATAAATACATACAGGTTTATACTTTGGCGAAATCTCAAATAAATCGGTCGAGCGGTGTTTGAGTTATAAGCCTCTAAATGCATCCAATGTGTTGCAGCAACAAAAAAAAACCGGCTCTTTTTTCTTTTCATTCTGATATTGGAATATTAATAAACGCTAAAAATATGAAACTGACATGTAACAACGCAGATTGAAATTAGCTAAATTTTGGTGTATAGAATGTTAATATTGATCAAGCGGTTTTGAAAAAACAAGGCTCCAAACTCGGGTATCTGTAATAAAGAAATCGACACTAATGATTGTTATTCAAGCTGTTATATTTTTTGATTTTATTTATACTTTTTTTTATTATTGTAGGAGATCTCGACAGCGATGAACCTGAAATGGTATACACTGCTCGTCAGAAGATGGCAACTCTCAGTTCATGTTTTGCGCAGCTTACACACAAAGCACAAACAATCTTTCAAAATAGTGCAAAGATAGAGGTAAGTACATTAATTATTTTCGTATTTTCTGGATAAATAAACTTAATTTTCATGTGAAATAATATACATTAAATGTGACAATTCAAAATGTTTAGGATTGATCTTAATCATGTAGGCTACCGTGTTCATATTGACATTCCAATTTAACAATCGTCCATTAAACAGTCAGTATTTTAATTAACAAAAAGCAATTGAAAAAAATTGTATGACAGAATAATTTTATATATATTTTTAAACATGTATTTAAATAAGTTAAACTGCATTTTGCGCTGTGTCGAGTAGGTTATGCTGCCTCAAAAAATCACTGATGTTTCTTCATTAGCAATTAGATTCTATAAAAATCTTTTAACAACACTTTATACCTAGTTAACACATAACCTTAACCCTTTCGAAACGGACTGTTTCTCGTAAAACAGAAGAATTGCAAAAATCAAAACGTGCTCTCAAAACAACTGTTTTATCGAACATCATTACGGATGAAAAATTCTGAAAAAATTACAGTTGATTCATATAATACGTACACGCCTTTTGAATATAATTATAAGAAAATCACTTCATAATTCATTGCGTTTAGGCGAGCGAAATATTCATCCGTGAAAATTTTTGTGTTTACTTTAGATTTTTTACTATAACAGGCTTAAATTTCAGTTTAGCAAAAAAATTTTAAAACATTTTTTGTAGATTTGAGTTTACTGGAATAAATGTTATTTTTTATTTAAATTTTCATAAATATTTGACGAAGTTACGAAATGAGTCCATTTTCACATCACAGAGAAGCATGAAGGGATGGTATTTTTAATTCTTTACGGTGATTTCACAGAGCCACTATTATATTTAGGTTACAATTTAATAAATACCTGTCTGTTGGGAATAATTCGATTGGGAAATCTTATACGATATTCCTCAACAGCTTTTCTAGCATTGCCATTATAGAACCTGTACACAAAATGCATATTCTGCGTATTCCTCGTTTGTAAATTTTTGGGGCATTTTTCTCTTGTTATAAGTTCAAATCACAAACAGTAGTTTAAAGAATACAATTAAAGTAAACGAATACAAATAAGAATGATAACTAGTACACAAAAATCACAAATAAAAACGCACTCTTCTCACTCTTATTTCAGTTGAGCTATGAAATGATAAAACTCAGCATAAAATTAATTCAACAATGAAAATGGAAAACTGTACATAACCTTATAATGGAACTAGAAATCCTCGTCAAATTATGCAGGTTAGCGCTTCTAGCGGCCAACCTATGTACTAAATAACCTTCACTACTTCGTTTGCAATGTGTGATTGTCATAATTTGTAGTTTTGCGTGTTCCTTAACATGTTCAACGCCATGGACGCATACGTGGTGCCAAGCAGTACCTCATTTGCTGCGCCGAGAGCGCCACGTGTGCATCCCACACAGTATTATTTTTCTGGCATTCTTACATCATCGGTTTTTCAGTTGGGCTCTTTATATTTTAGAGATTTGTTAATTAAACTACAATAAACGTGTATCGGTTCGTGGTTTCAGTTTTTTGTTTTAATATGTGTTTATAATGGCTGATGAAATTATAAATGAAATTTATAATGACTATAACCAATCATTCTACATCATCAATGTTATTTTCTATGCACAGTATTCAGATGAACTTATGTCCCCTAGCCGTGGGAGTGAGAGAATGCATAACGCTCTCACTCGCACAAGCCATACGCGCCGTTCCAATAACATTGTCGTATAATTTTACTCATTGTTGTGAGCAAGCATTTATGCATGCAGTAAACTAATAAGCAAGATAACGACTGTAGTATGTTTTCAGATTTGGATTATAACGGTTAAGACCTTTGAGCGAATGCGTAGTTATGCCACATATCTCCCTCTCACTCGCTCGGCTATGGGACATTAGTTCGTCCGATACTTACTTACTTCTTATTTTTGTAAACAGAAAATATTTATAGTGTACTACTACTCATTAAAATCAACATTGTTCTTAATTTTTCTAATAAACACAAAACAAATAAAACATTCTTTGTTTATTAGTCAAACCCCTTCTACCACTATACTAGGGTACAATTTTAATAGAACCAGCGGATTTTTTTACAGTAAAATGTTTACAATTTATGAATCATATCCGGTGCCGTTCCTGCTTACTGCTGTCAAAACAATCATATTTACAGAAAAATGTTTCACAAGATGTCATTGTAAGATAATAAATCCTCTTTGTCGGTTTTACCAAGGATCTTTTGTTATGCAACTTACAGTTTTGTTGAATATTAGACTAATAATACAAAACATTTTTGATTAATACGTAAACAATAAAACAGTAACGAAACTGAAAATTCATGCGCTAGTTGTGTATAAATACAATAAACAAAGCGGACACCACATGTGCGTCCAGCGGCCCCTCAGTCGAATAATTCAATCGCAGGGCCGCTGGTGCCACGTATGTGTCTTTATTTTTATTGCGGTAAAATTGCACAATATAATCTCTACTCAGGATAAATATCATTTTTATACATTATTTACAATTACATTATTTTTTAACCTAATTATTTAAAAAAAGTATGTTGGGTTTACAAAGTCTTCTAGTCATTTCTAGGTGGCACTCAACGTGTTAATAACATTGAATTTAAAAGAAAACTGTTCCGTTTTTATTGACTTTATTCACATTATTTTTTTGAAAATAAAATTCTCTTCAAATTGTATTGAACATTTTTTTTTGTTTATAGGCAATTTAACGGAGTTATTGTAGTCCAAACGCAAAAATAGTGTGTTTTTAACCCTAACCTTTTATGCTTTACCTCGATTGTCTCCTAAACTATTGGATATAGAGTTCTGAGACAGGTTTTATACGATTTGTCAGCTCATTTTATATAAAACTTATCTAATTAACTAACTCAATTAACACCCTAAAAATTTTATTGTGACGTAATTTCACAGAGCTGAATTTCAGATGAAATCTTTGACTCTGTATAACTCACCAACGAAGCATTTCCAGACCCATGTTTATAGTGAACTTTTTTCATTATTTTGATGAGAGGAATAAGCTTGTGCAGTATGGCAGATTCCTCCTGAAACACTCTGTATATTCATATAGGCAAGAGAAAGTAAAAATCTAGCTGTTAGTGAATAATTTAGTTCACTTCTTTTTCGCATGTGTCGTGCTATTACATAATTTGTCTTCTCATTTTACATAAAACTTATCAAACAATTACCCTAAACAAACTCAATTAACACCCTAAAAATTTTAGTGTGAGTTAATTTCACGGAGGTGAATTTCAGGTGAAATTTTTGACTCTGTGTAACTCGCCAACGAAGCATTTCCGGACCCATGTTTATAATGAACTTTTTCATTATTTTGATGAGAGGAATAAGCTTGTGCAGTATGGCAGATTCCTCCTGAAACACCCTGTATATTCATATGGGCAAGAGAAAGTAAATATCTAGCTGTTAGTGAATAATTTAGTTCACTTCTTTTCCGTATGTATCGTGTTATTACTTATCATTCTTCTACATTGTATTGTAAAATGGAAGATAACAGTGTTATTTTAATAACAGAGTATAGAATCCTTTTATCGAGCAGGCTGTTATTTTCAGTAACACTTTATCAAAAATAATCTATAGTCCAGCCTCTCTTAGTTTGCTCCTAATGTAATCAAATAATGACGTCACTGAGCATGCGCATTATATCAAAATGTGTACACGCTGATTAAAAAGTAACAACAAAATACTTTCAAAAGTATTTAAATACAAAATACTTTTAAAAGTTTTTTTATAAATTAAATTGTTAGGCCTACATCATATCATGACTGATGTTTTTAGTACTTTAAGTACTTATCATTTTAAACAAGTTAACTTAATAGGAATACGACATCTGTAAAGTCGCAGACTCTAGCGTGCACCCTGTAGTAGGTGGCTTTTGTTAGTTGACAGTAGGAGCAAAGTAAGAACGGCTGAACTATATGTCCGATCACTAGTGGGCAGTGCTACCTCATCTACAATAATACAAACTTCACTAAACATCAGACGGTAGGCCGTATACCATAGTAGCACCAAAACAATTGTATGAAAACATTAAACAAATAACAGAAACAAAACATTACGCGTAATAACAAAGAGCTATACAAAAAAGAAAAAAACACCAATTGATAAAAACTGAACATAACGAAAAAATAGTAGCTAAGTATTTGTTTAAAAATTTCATTATATAAAAATTCTATGGAGTTAGAAATTCCCAAAAACTTTTACTACGAACTTGTACACTTGAACGACACAGTCGAACCCTGTTTTCATAATTTGATTTCAGCGGATATTTTAAAATTTATGGATGGTTTAAATGTAAAAAATAACAGAGCAATGAAATCATTTCTAATGGCCTGACATAAGTGAGGAATTTTCACTCGCAGTAGGCTGCCTCAAAATTCATTTTGTGTTTTAAATGTCTTATCGTAGGAATGAATGCCAGCAGATCTTTATACAATATTTTTTCTTATATAGTAGTTTGTTTTAAATTATTAAAGTGTATTGCTAAACAATGGGAATCATTCTATGTGATTACTGAAATTTCCAAATTTTGCACTTCTGTGTATGTTGTTGTATTGACTCTTTAATTTGTATCTATTCAATAATTTAATGGTGCCTCCTTGAATGAGTTATTTTTCTATTTTTTTTCTATTGTAATAATCAATTATAGTTTGATTGCTACATGTATTGGTATTTTAAGTTAAAAAAAAGCAAAAATTTATTTATTAAAATTACGTAACAAGTAAATTAAATTTAGTATTTATCTAACTTTATCAACATGCGCTACTACCCAAGTTTAAAAAAGTTCCTTAGAAAACTAATTTAATTCATCCTTCATGGTTTCCTACATTGATAACCTTAACTTCACTATCACTGCCGTGTTCCATCACCGGGATATTTTCCAAGTAGCTATCACTCTCGGAGTCCTCATTTTCAAATTCAGCACCTGTAGCAAGTTCTTGAATTTCATCATCGGATAACTTACAAAAATAAGCTATTTAACCCTTTCAACACGGATTGTTTCTTGTAAAACAGAAGAATTGCGAAAATCGAAACGCGCTCTCAAAACAACCGTTTTATCTTTACGCCATTACTGATGAAAAATTCTGAAAAAAATACTGCTGATTCATATAATATGTACATATCTTTTGAATATAATAACATGAAAATGGCGCCATAATTCTTTGCGTTAGGGATGCGAAATTATTATCATCCGCAAAAAGTTTTGTATTTACTTTAGATTTTTTACTATAACGGCTTAAATTTCAGTTAAGCAAAAAAAATTTATGAAACACGTTTTTTAGAAAAGAGTTTACCGAATAAATGTATATTTTTCATTTAAATTTTCATAAATATTTGAAGAATGTTCAAAATGAGTCGATTTTGGAAGGTGAAGGGATGGTATTTTACATCTTTATGGTGACGTCACAGACCTGTTATTACATTTCGGTTACAGCTTTAAGCAAATCAATGAAGGAAATTCTTTTCTGTACAACTTTTTTTGAACAATTCTGTACGTGCTGTTAGAGAGAAGCCGTTATAATTCTCGTGCAACCTTGCAAAAAATTGAATATTTTGACTCTTGTGATGGTAAACCCCCTCTTGAACAGTAAAATGAACTCGTTTAACACCATCAAGAGGAAATTCGGTAACAGAATCGTCATAGCTTCAACACAAACTAAAGAACATGCATGTATGTTGACTTACACACAAGCTGCACGGACTTCCATTCAAAACAAACAATTCACAAACAATCAATGCTACCTACACACTATAGAGAGAATAAAAAATTTCCTTTTTTTGATATTCTATTTCTAAAAACACTATCAGATGCGTTAAAGAATTCCCTACAAGAAAAGTGCAATATTTACTGGTCTGAGATTTATACTGAACTTGCAGTAGTACGTTTTATCGCCCCGTCCACAATCCATTTAGAATCACCTAAAATTAGATCAACAGCGTGAACAGTGTTAAAAAAAGATAAGCTTAGCTTCAAAACAAACAATAACATTAGAACACTTTAACCTCACTTCTATGAACAACATGTTAGAAAGTTGTGTTAGTCTATAACAATAAATCGATAAGTTGTGTTAGACGACATAATCTGTGGTCGACCTAACGAATAAGATTATCAGTTATAAATTTGATTGGATTGAAAAAAAATCTATTGAATTGTTTGAATTTATTATTGAATGCTCTACAAGATAGAGTAGGTGCCATCTCTGCTGAATTTCTTGGTGAGGCTGTTTTTCATAAAAAAAAAATTTTTTTTACATATTTAGCGCAAAAAAGTAAATAATAAAAGTTGTAGAGAATTTAAAATCCTACAACTTTTATCTCAAACGTTTTTTTGTATAATGCTTTTTTAGTGGTAATTAGCAATTTTCTGTTTTTTCTCACAAAATCGTGTAAAAAAACCAATTTTTTACGATTTCAGCTTTATTGTGCATTTTACGACAAAAAAAGTATAATCAAATGTGTAGGAAATTAAAAGATCTACAACTTTTATTTCGAGCATTTTTCTCTACAGAGTTTAGTGTGAAAGAGTGATTTTCTGTTTTTTTAAGCCAAACTGAGGTTGATTTTCATTTTGCGTCTTTCACTCATGATTAAAATTAGGTTATGTTTATTGAGGTTAGGTTTTTTGTTTATTTTTAATGTTTTATTACTAATGTTAGGTTATATTGGTCATTATTTGCAATGGCAAGAGAAAGTTGTCTGAGCGTTTCACACCAAATTTTTTGTCAAAAGATGTCAGTTTAATAGGTTACTAAAGGAAGTATAATTGTATTTTATTTTATTTTCTATGATGATGTTAAATTATACCTATTTAAGTTATTTGTTTATTTTATGGTTATTTTGTTATATTTATAGTTAGTTCATGTTTCAATAATTTTTTACTTTCTCTTGCCTATATGAATATATAGGAAGGAAAGTATTGTTTTCATGTCGATTTTTCGAAACCGAGTTTTCACCGGATCTACACGTTTTCAGACCCCCTGAACCCAAAAAACATGTTTTTAGCGATTGGTCTGTGTGTGTGTGTGTGTGCAAAATATCTCAAGAACGGAATATCATGCAAACTTCAAACTTAAGTTACATACCCTTACCGGACCCAATACGAACATTTTCATCAAAATCGGTCAACTGGAAGTAGTAGTTTATTCGTATAATTTTTCACTTTTTTGCGATTTTCTCAAAAACTAGTCCTACGATTTTTTTTAAAATCGCCTGGTTTACTAATTTTTTTATTCTCTACAAGATAAGGTAGGTGCCATGTTTGCTGAAATTCTTGGTGAGGGTGGTTTTTTAAGATTACGGCTTTAATATGTATTATAGCGCAAAAATTTATATAATAAAATATGTAGAGAATTTAAAATTCTACAACTTCATTTCAAACATTTTTTTGTATAACGCTTAGTTTAGCAGTAATTAGCGATTTTCTGTTTTTTCTCACGAAAACGTGTGAAAAATCTATTTTTTTAAGATTTCGGCCTTAGTATTCATTTTATGACAAAAGTGTTAATAACCAAATTTATAGAAAATTAAAAGATCTACAACTTTTATTTTGAGCATTTTTCTCTACAGAGAGTAGTTTAGTGTGAAAGAGTGATTTTCCGTATTTTTAAGGCAAACTGAGATCGATTTTCATTTTGCGTCTTTCATATATGATTAAATTTAGGTTATGTTTATTGAGGTAAGTTTTTTCTTTATTTCTAATGTTTTATTACTAAGGTTAGGTTTATTGTTAATTATTTGCACTGGCAAGAGAAAGTTGTGTGAGTGTTTCACACCAGATTTTTTTTATAGTTGCAATAACTATTTAATGAATTCAAGACGTTACATTATTATATTCAAATTTTTTTTATTAAAAAATTTTTTTAACAAGAGGTGTATGTAGCTACCAGCTGTTGTGACAGTTTTTAAATTTATTTGGGAACAGCTGGTTCATATATTTTGTTATTGAAGACAAATATTTAATTTATATAAAATTATTTTTTTCTCAATTTCAATTTAAATAGTATAAAATTATACATCACTATATTTAATTTCGTTAACTAAGTAATAAAACAAAATTGTTTTTTTTTCAAAATTTAATTAATATTTCATTTTATTTTATATTATTCCAAAGTCGTTGTGTAGTTCCGGAGTTTTAATTGCAACAATTAAAAATAAATTTGTCGTGGACCTACCATCATTGCCTACCATCATTGCCGGCCGCGTTGGCGATGTTGGTAACGTGCTCGCCTCTCATCACGCGGTCTTGGGTTCGAATCCCACTCGGGCATGGCATTTTTTCATACGTTACAAAAAATTCATTTCATCCTTCACCGTCTGCATTAACAGCAATTTGCAAAACAGTCGGACGTTAAACCAAAAAAAAAAAAAACCTTCATACAATAAAGATGGAATTTTGAGTTTTATTTAATGTAGTAGTTGAATTACGGAATGATATAAATTCATACAGGAACCATTACAAGTTTTCACTATTGTGCAATGTAACTTTTTGTAATTCATTATCTATTGATTCCCGGTAAAGTCTGGAATTTTTTTCATCGCTCATTTTCATTATCGTCGTTATCCACCGTCTGCATTAGCAGAAATAGCAGAACAGTCAAGACATAAAACAAAAAAAAAATTATCTATAGATCCTTGATACTTTTTTTTAGCTTTTATTTGTTATTGGGAACTGTACATTGTTGACAACTACCCAATTAGATCGCTGCTTTTTGCTGTATTTTTTGAGTAGATTAGACATGAGTTTGAACAGGGACCCCAGTAAAGTTTTGTTCATGGCTGTCAACTGGTCACCATACAAAGTCACTTCCCCAACCGGTGTTACTTAACAAATAATAGCGACATTTTACCAGCTGACTGACTGGGCTGGCCCAAAGGCCAATTGTATAGTTGAAATTTTATTCTCTAACTCATCTTTAACTTCAATTAGATTAAGATTAAACTCATGAGATTACGTGGGATTTTATAATAGTGTAAAGAATGCTGATTGGCGTTATGTTTATGAGTCCGCTGGTTTGGAGGAAGCTGTTGGTGGATTCTCTGATATTTTGGCTGGTTGTATTAGCGAGTATATACCGATAAAAAGAGAAAAGTTAAAAGATTATCCTACCTGGTTCTCGTGTGAGTTAATACGTTGTTTGAAGCACAAGAGTAGTATCCACAAGAAATTTAAGAGGACTGGGTTACCGAAGTTTTATGAGGAGTTTTCTTCTCTCCGGAAGAAGGTGAAGCAGATTCTTCGGCGAGATACTGCTGTCAGGGCTGGCAATATTGAGGCTGAATTGCATGTTAAGCCGGCCAATCTCTTTAAATACGTAAAGTCTTTCATTCGGGAATCACGGGATGTGCGTCCTATTAAACTAGGCGATCGGACTATCACCGAAGCCAGCGAGTTGTGTGAGGTCTTTGGTAGGTATTTCCAGTCTGTCTACCGGCCGGTGAGTGCTCAGGAAGGTGATGCAGATGAGGGGGAAGAGTCTATATCATGTGTTGATATCCCAACCATCACCGAGAGAGACGTCATGTCATGTATTGCGTCGCTGAGGGCTAGGTCTGCAGCAGGGGTTGATGGTATTCCTCCTTTCATAATTCAGGGAATTTCTGGCCTGATTGCGCCGGTACTTGTATATCTATTTAATCTTAGTCTAAAGACTGGTATATTTCCAGAGGCATGGAAGCGCGCTTTAGTGTCCCCTTCCTAAGAAGGGCAACCTACAGGAAGTTGTTAATTATAGACCAGTTTCGGTTCTGAACTCAACGGCTAAGGTTTTCGAAAAGGTGATATATCGCTATTTATATGCTTCTTTGAGTAGATATGTCGATTCTAGTCAGCATGGATTCATGTCAGGGAGATCGACAGCTTCAAATCTTGTTGATATGTTGTCTTTTGTCGCCCCAGAAGTAGAAAATAAGAAGCAGGTCGACGTCGTTTACTTTGATTTCATGAAGGCATTCGACTCGGTGTCTCACTCTATTCTTTTAAGTAAACTCAGGCGCTATGGTGTGACGGGTGCTATGCGTGGGTGGCTCGGCTCTTATTTGTCCAACAGAACTTTTCGGGTCAAGGTGGCCGGGGAGGTGTCCAGTGAATTCGCAGCCACATCAGGGGTCCCGCAGGGTTCAAATCTTGGCCCACTGCTGTTCATCCTTTTCATAAACGACATAGGAAAAGGCCTGAATTCAAAAATCTTTGTTTTTGCCGATGATGTTAAGCTGTGCGCAAGAGTTAATTCCGCTGATGAATTTAAAGTGCTCCAGAAGGATGTCAACAGTATTCATGAATGGGCTGTTGTCAATGATCTTCCTCTTAATTTTAAAAAGACAAATGTAATGACGTATTCGAGGAAGACTTTAAAGGTCAACTATACTTATTACATCAACGGTATGGCTGTATCCCGTGTCGAAAGCGTACGTGACTTGGGAGTGCACTTCGATGGCAAGTTGCTCTTCACAGCGCATGTGAATAAAGTAGTTGCCAGAGCAAGGAGAAACTTAGGAATTTTATTTTATGTTGGACATCGTTTTCGGCGGCTTGAGACATTGCTCCAGCTTTATCAAGCATATGTCAGGTCGGTGTTGGAGTATTGTTCAGTTGTTCAGAACTACGATAGAGGATACACCGACCAGCGTATTGAAGCTGTGCAGAAGAGGTTGCTGTATCACTTGCGCCAGCGTGGCATGTGTGAGGCGGGTGATCAGTACGAAGAGGAGTGTACCCAAGTGGGTATAATGACATTGAATAAGAGGCGGGATATAGCAGATGCCATATTTTTGTACAAGGCAATTCATGGAGCTATCAGTGTCGATATTGCGCATGTAGCGTACAGGGTGCCATATGCGAACTCCAGAGGGCACAGGCTTTTGGATTACAAGGTAAAGACGTGGATATCTCCCCTGGCAAGATGCGTAAACATTATGAATTTTGTTGACGGTTGCGGAGTTGATATATTCAACAAGAATATATCAACGTTTAAGAGGGAAACTGTTAAATGTTGGATGGATTGATTCAGTTGGGACAGCCATATGACGAGTTGGTAGGTGAACTGAGTAGCCTACCAGCGTTATAAAGTCATATTGGACTCCTCCTTTGATAATTGGTTTTTTTACTTGGCTGTTAGCTCGGTTGTTTGTCTTTTGTTAGTGTTTCTTTTCTTCTCACCATTGTTCTCTTTACACACTTTAGGTGTGGTATCATTGCCAATCCCTGCGCATTTTTACTTGTGAGTTTAGACATATGAGTTAGTGTTTTCTTTTGACGTCCCATGTTTTTACGTCCCGATGGGTAAGTGCAGCGTTCAAGGATTTCTATCTGTTGCTGTACTTGCTCTACTCATGTAGGTCGTCCTCGCTTCCCTGTTAGTTATCTTCATGGAGGTAGGGATGGCTGTAAGGGGTGAGTGGAGGCCATCAAAAAATGACCTTGATTCTCTACTTTGTTTTTAATTTGACTAAACTTTTGATTCAAATCAGCTGCTGTTTAATTAAAATCATTGTTAAGCTCTACCATTCTATTCTCAGTCTTATCTAATCTATCTTTTATATCCTTACCAAATTCTTTTAATTTCTTTTCATTATTCATCTTCATCTCAAATAATAACGTACTATTCTCTGCTAGAATTTCAGTTTTCATTGCAATTAATGACCTGTTATTCTCTTCAAATCTCCTATCATTATCCAATTTCACCTGATCAAACTTCCTACAGTTCAGCCGTTCTTAGTTTGCTCCTACTGTCAACAAACAAAAGCCACCTACTACAGGGTGCACGCTAGAGTCTGCGACTTTACAGATGTCGTATTCCTATTAAGTTAACTATGTTTAAAATGATAAGTACTTAAAGTACTAAAAACATCAGTCATGATATGATGTAGGCCTAACAATTTCATTTATAAAAATACTTTTAAAAGTATTTTATATTTAAATACTTTTGAAAGTATTTTGTAGTTACTTTTTAATCAGCGTGTACACATTTTGATATAATGCGCATGCTCAGTGATGTCATTATTTGTTTACATTAGGAGCAAACCAAGAGAGGCTGGACTATAATTATCTCTTCTAACACCTGGCTAAGTTCTATTATTTCTTTCCTAATTCCTGACTGTCTACATTTTCGTGTTCTTCCCCATCACTTTTACAGTCTCTTGATATGACGTTTTGTGATCTTAACTTTCGCGACATTTTCCTTGATTCTAATTGCAAATTTTTAATTTGACCATTGCCCATACGTTGATGTGCCAATTAATGTAGCGTGATAATTTAAACTTATTTATTTAATAAGAACAAATAAAAAAACAACTTCACTGACTGGTGACCGGTAACTGGCTACTGACAAAGCATACTTTTTATTCTTCATCTTTTTCTAACTTTTAATTCTTTAAATATTTTTTAAAATTTATTTCACATAAATGTTTGATTTAAATTTAGAATAACAATGTGTATTAAAATTTATTAAGATTTAAATTTATAAAAATTACTATAACATTTATTTTGAAAAAAAAAAATTTTTATTTTTATTCTTGTTTTAATAACATGTTTTACAACAATGTAACCTCAAATCTGGCTGCTACAAGTTGTAACATTTTTTATTAAGTGCCAATTAATTTATAAAAGTGGTAATAGTAATGCATGTAGCCTTATGAATTAGGTCATGCAAGAATATTTTATTTATTACGTAGTTCATGTTTAATTATAACTATAGATAAATAAGTAAGCCTCTTTTAATTTATAATTGACAAAATGTCGATGAATTAATTGTAAGAACCAAACGACACTTGTAGTCTAATCTATGGTCTAGATAACATAAATGTAATCAGTTCCTTATTCTAATTTTATATTTTATTTATTCAACGAATTTTCAATTTGTTCAGTATAGCAGTCGATTTTGATCTAGTGGTTTATATGAAAATGACTGAATTTAAGTTTTGTTTGATCGTTCTATTTCTGTGTGTTGTGATTCGTAACGGTTTTTGTGGTGATAGTTTGAATTACGAAGATATCAAAATAGAAGATGGACCTGGAAACCCACTTTTCCTTACACCGTTAATTGAAACCGGTCAAATTGATAAGGCAAGAAAATTGGCAACGGTTAAACCGTTTTTATCGAATATAAACAGTTATTCCGGTTATTTAACCGTTGATAATACACATAATTCGAATTTATTTTTCTGGTTTTTTCAAAGCGATAAGGATTGGAAGAATGCTCCGGTTGTGGTTTGGTTACAAGGTGGACCTGGTGCTTCTGGCTTATTCGGTTTGTTTTTGGAAAATGGTCCGTATAGTATAAGTAATAAGAAATTAATAAAAAGGTATCATTCTTGGCATAAAAGTTGTAATATTATTTTCATTGATAATCCGGTCGGTACCGGTTTTAGTTTTACCGAATCCGATGGGGGTTATGCGAGAAATCAAACCATTATCGGTAAACAATTATATAATGCCGTTACACAATTGTTTAAATTGTTTCCGAATTTACAAAAGAATGAATTTTTCATTTCGGGTGAATCATACGCCGGTAAATATATACCGGCTTTTGGTTATGCTATTCATAAACATAATAGTTTGGCCGATGTTAATTTTAAAATCAATTTAAAAGGACTTTTTATCGGTAATGGATTAACGGATCCAGTCAATATGTTAAAATACGGTGATTATTTGTACGAATTAGGTTTAATCGATTCCCATTATTTAAGTGTATTTCATAGTTACGAAAAGAACATCACCGAAAATGTTCAAAAGAAGAATTGGAATGAAGCTACGCGTCTTTTCGGTAAATTAGTCTTAGGTTATTATTATTATCCGGATAAATCATTGTTCGAAAATATCACCGGATTCGAAGAACATTATAATTATGTCGATGAACGCGCTGGTCAATGGACACCGGCGCATACTCAATTTGTTAACAGTGATCTGTTTCGACGGTCGGTACATATCGGTAATAAACCCTACAATAAGGCAGAACAAGTCGCGATAAAATTAAAAGAAGATATAATGAAAACTGTTTTACCATGGGTTATCGAATTACTTGATCATTATCGCATATTGTTTTATAATGGACAATTGGACGTAATCTGTGCGTATCCATTAACAGTTAATTTCATTAGAAATATGAAGTGGAAAGGTGCGAAAGAATACGCTCATGCCAAAAGACGTTTATGGAAAGTCGATAAAGATATAGCTGGTTATTATAAAACAGTCGGTAATTTAACAGAAGTTCTTGTCAGAAATGCCGGACATTTAGTGCCTACTGATAAACCATTATGGGCTCATGTACTTTTCAATAAATTCATTTTTAATAATTCTTCGTTAAGTGACGGTGATTATTTTTTGTAAATTTTTTATGATTCTAAAATGTTATGTATGTGATTATGAAATAATTTTACTGTTTACTGTTATTATTTTGTGTATTTCTACTACTTAAAACCAATTAAAAATTGATAAAAAGAAAATTATTTTTATTATTATTAAATTTATATTTAAAAATTAATTTTTTTAAAATTTATTTAATCTACCACTTCAATCTGTTGTTCGTATTTATTGTAATTGAAAATTTAAGTGGTGGTTTACGCAATTACCAACGAGCAAATGATTAAACCTATTTCAAAATTTAAGGTAGGTAATTTATTTTATTATTGACCTTTATAGTATCAATTAGCAGATTATGCGTAATTTATTAATACACTTATTAAATGAATGTAAATCATTCCTTATTGGTGTATACAAGTTTATATTGTAGAGTAATCTTGGGTCAGAACAAAATTTCTCTGTTCCTATTACATTGTCCAGTGACAGTGGCAATGTAGTGTACGAGGTGTGGCTATTAAATAACGAGACTAACGTTGTAAAAATATTTTATTTTTATTTTATACATAATCACTTATCATCTTCAATATACACTCCTTCTCTATCCCTACAACACTCCATGCAAATTTTCCATTGTTGGAAACAGTGCTGGAAGTCATCTTCTGTCACCTCCTTCAGTACACGTGCCGCTTTTTTTTTACAGCTTCCACAGACTCAAATCTTGTCCCTTTCAATTCAGATTTCACCTTAGGGAACAGGTAGAAGTGTCACATGGTGCAAAATCTGGTCAATAAGGTGGATGTTCTAACCTGAGATGCTGTACTTGGCTAGGAACCTCTTGACAGATAACGTGGAATGAGCTGGCGCATTGTCTTGGTGGAGAACCCATGATTTGTCCTTCCATATTTCGGGGCGTTTTTTCCTTACTCTTTAACGTAGTTCAGAAAGTACCTCAAGGTAGTAATATTGATTAATTGTTTGACCTTCAGGAACATGTGTGAGTGTTTCACACGAGATTTCTAAATAAAAGTTTAATGTGCATTCCAATAATTAAAATTATTTCTTCAGGTTTATTAGTATAATTTTTATGAGAGTTAAATATTGATAAATATTGTTTTCTTTATGCAAACATTTTTGTAAGTAAAATATTCACTTAGGATTATTTTGGGATTATTTTTAACTGTGTCGTTGAGTTTACAATGTGTATGCAGATAATTGAACGTTTTATGGTTACTATAAAACTGCATGTAATGGAGATAATCCTTTTATTCAAGACGAATTTGATAGTCTAATCTACGGTAATTATAATGTAGGCTACAGCATAATAAAATCTTTATTTGAAATAGTTTTTCTTCGAAATGTTTTCAGCCTGTAATTTCTCTACTGTAGTTCAAGGAAAACACATTTTGTTGACAAGTGTTTTTCATTAGCATTGACTTTTTGGATTTATTTATAAAAAAAACTATATGTTGTGAAACACTCGCACAACTTTCTCTTGCCAATGCAAAAATAGACAATATAACCTAACATGAGTAAATGATGCAAAATGAAAACCAACCTCAGTTTGGCTTAATAATACGGAAAATCACTCTTTGACGCTAGAACAGGCTCTGTAGAAAAAAATGCTCAAAAGAAAAGTTGTAGATCCTTTCATTCCCTATAAATTTCATTATATACACTTTTACTGCGAAATGCATACTAAGGCTGAAATATTAAACAAGCCATTTTTTTTATAGATTTTCATGAAAAAAAACTCGTTAATTACATGAAAAAACCGTTAAACACGTTAATTACCGCTAACTAAGCGTTATACAAAAAAAACTGTTTGAAATTAAAGTTGTAGATTTTTAAAGTTTCTACAACTTTTACTAAATACATTTTTGCGCTAAAATACATATCGTCCCCTCCAATGGTAAACTCGCAAATGTGCAAATTTTGCGAATTGAGTTTGTTAGTGCAGGCTGATGTATACAACCCAACGCATGTTGTAGTAAAACTCGAGAATATGTATCTTGTTCGGTTAGAGAGATACAACCTTTGTAAAGTTACAAAAATACACGAAGTGTGTTAAAGAAGGAAGCATTGAATTTGTTATTTGCTCTTCTGTAAAACTGAGAATTTGCACATTCGCGAGTTTACCATGGGATGGACGATATTAAGGGCACAATCTTAAAAAAGCCATTTTTTCTACGAGAGCACCACCTCACAAAGAATTTCAGAAAACATGGCGCCTACCCTATCTTTTAAAGCATAAAAAATGTAGTAAATGAGGTAACTATTAAAAAAACTGTAGGTGCTGTTCTTCAGAAAATCGCAAAAAATTAAAAATTTACAAAGTTTATTTTAGGCAATATGGATGGACGATATTAAGGGCACAATCTTAAAAAAGCCATTTTTTCTACGAGAGCACCACCTCACAAAGAATTTCAGAAAACATGGCGCCTACCCTATCTTTTAAAGCATAAAAAATGTAGTAAATGAGGTAACTATTAAAAAAACTGTAGGTGCTGTTCTTCAGAAAATCGCAAAAAAGTAAAAATTTACAAAGTTTATTTATCTTGAATAAATTATAACTGAAGAAACCATTGATTAAATTGTGGGAACCATTGCATATGTATGTATTTCTCCCTCTGAAGGTCACCCTATTGAGACTGTTATGCATTGGGATTAATTTTACAAACATAAGTTGTAAATGTGCCAGGGTTTTCACTTTTTACAGATACCTTTTTACAGAAAGTAATTTTATTTCATTTATAAAGTACTTTTATTGAAACGTAATGCCTCTCTCGCTATAATTTGATTAGTAATGGGTATATTGTTTACATATTAGTGTGACATGATAGATTAAACTGTTCACTACTCACCAATATAATCATTTTTCCACATAATCACCATTAACAGCGACACATTTATGCCAATGTACTACACTTTAGAAAAGTCTGTCACGGAGGAAGTCTGAAGTTTTCGTATGGCACCATTTCTTCACCTCCATTATCACCTCTTTATCCGAAGAGAAACTCATGCCCTTGAGATGTTTCTTAAGCTTTGGAAAGAGGAAAAGCCACACAGTGCAAGATCTGGACTATAGGGTGGATGAATCCAAGCTTCTCTAGGGCTGTATGCGTTTTCAGAGTTGTGTGAGGATAAGGGTTGTCATGATGCAGAATTGGCTCTTTGTCTGAAAGAACCCTACGCTACCATTGCTTCAGATTTGATAGGGTAGCAGCATGTTGTTTGGAGTTGACAGTACAGAGCCATGTTTCTAAAACTCAATATAAATGATACCAATACAATCCCAGAAAACTGTGATCATGACTTTACTGGCATATGGTATTGTTTTGAATTCTTTGGTTGCGGCTGTAAATCACCGCTAGGGTGACTTGTGTACAAAGAGTTCCAGTACATGGCTAACCACTTTTGTGACTGTATGGCTCATCATTATAATAGTTAAATGGAGGCATTACTTTTTAATACGCCCTTGTATTAACCTGATTGTCACATAAATACAAAAAAAGTATAAAACCACCAGTAACCATTACCATGATTGTCTTCTAAACTGTTGGAATAGTTTACAGCTTGTACAAACTGTAGTTAAATTAGAATGGTTTTGGTGGTTTTATATTGTTAATTTGTTCTGCAAGTATATCTATCTTAAGGAGATTGTGTATCCTTATCCTAAGCAATGTTAATGTTTGTACCTTTTTCTCAGCAACCACTACAGCTTCAGCTACAATTTGTTTTTGTATGAAAGGCCACTCTTTGGTACATATTTGGAATGTGTAGCATTTAATTCTGGTAAGAATTTTGATTTTCACATTTTTTTAAAAAGAGACCATTTTTTCATCGAAAAATCACCGAAAATTTTTTTTCTCCCACAATTTTCAATATTTTTCAAAATGGAACATTCAATCGATAGAACTGGACGATTAACATACTCCATAAAAATTGCAGCCTTGTACCTTTTGTAGAAGATAAAAGGTGTAAAAGAGAAAAAGGTACATGAAGTTCTAAAAATGACTTTTTGAGATATTTGCGTTTAATGTTTGAGAAACAAAAACACAAGTGTAAACAAAGACAGACAAAAATAGTGCAGGTTATAAAATTTTAGGTTATACTGCCAACCTATGTATAAATAAAGGAGAGACGGCAGTGTGAAAAAATTGTGTAATAAATTACAGTAAATTAATCGAAAGGAAAAATTATATTGTAAAATTTTGTGACTGATGGTAAAATCAGCGTCGTCGTCGTTGTCGTCTTCATGGATTAGGCTATTCAAGCCTGTTCCGGCGTCCATCTTTTCCTCGGCCTACCAATATTTCTCTTTCCGATTGGTTTATAGAGCAGCGCAGATCGAGGGAGGCGGTCTTGTGACATTCTTACAACATGATCTGACCAATTTTTCCTGTAGGTTCTCAATATGCTCAAGAGTGGCTGGGCATCACACTCTCTCCTTATCTCCTCATTTCGGATTCTATCCTCTCTTGTACAACCTTTCACCTGCCTCAGGAAACGCATTTCTGCTGCCTGAATTTTTTATTCTTGTTTCTTTGTAAGGACACATGTCTCGCTTCCATAAGCCAATGCTGGGATCGCCATTACTTTATAAAATTTGAGCAGGGTGTTCTTTCTAGCTCTACTCCTGAGGGATCGGTTTATTGCCCCACATATCATGTTGAACCTCGATATTTTTTTGTTGAGGATCCCGGTCATAATCATGCGTTATGTCACATCCCAAGTATTTAAAATTTGACACTTGCTCCAAGATTTTGTTTTCAACTGCTATTTTAGATCTTATAGGCCATTTTCCACGAAAAGCAATGACTTTTGTTTTTCCTGCTGCTATTTTCATATTAAAGTATTTGCTATATAGATGGTAAAATCAGCTTAAACATAAAATCACAAAAAAAGTAATAAAATATTTTCTAGTTTGCATAGCAACATGATTCTAACACCATTTAAAAGCGCAGATTTCAAACTATATTTTTAATGAATAATCAATTATTTTTTTATTCCACACTCCCCTTAAATAATAATTAGTGCATCTGATATTTGATAAATAAATCCTTGTAATGTATCCTGCAGCTTGAAATTAATTCTATTTCATATAATAAATTTCACTAACTTTTTTAAGCTGCCGTGATTTTTTTCTATTTTATCATTTACACATTTTTTTTCCATCCTGGAGACTCCAAAGGGAGTATAGGACATGTCAAGATAAAATTGATAAACTGAAAGTTCACCAATGATAAATTTATCACTTACCACCAAAAATTGTTTTTGCTACTGCTTACTTCAGTAGGCTTGTCATGAACCCTATTGAACTAAATATCACACACAATAAATAATAAAAAAATCAAACACAATGATAAATTCATCACTTACCAATAATTTCCTCCTGCCACTGCTTAACTCAGCAGGCTTGTCATGAACCCCTTTGTATCAAATTGTACACAATATTTGTTTAATTAAAGTTAAATACCAAAACTATTTAGAAAGGAATTCATGCACACTGTAAAATGTTTCATCAATCAAATATTGTTTTAGCTTTTTTTAAAATGACTTAAATTGTCACAACTTTTTAACCCTTGTGGCAATTTATTGATGTATTTTCTACCTGCATAAGTTGGTTTTTGTTCAAACAATTTAGTGTTGTGATTAGCAACATAATAATCGATTCTGTTTCTTGTGTAGTGGTTGTGAACATCTAAGTTCTGTAAAAAGGTATTTTTCTTTACGTACATTATCACTTCAAAAATGTACAAAGAAGGAACCGTGAGCAATTGCAGCTCTTTAAATAGTGATCTGCATGAGGTAAGGTGGTTGACTCCCATCATACACCTAATAGCTTTTTTCTGTATTTTAAAAACTCTTTCCATGTTACCCTGTGATGAATTACCCCATACTAATATGGCATACCTGATATGAGATAAAATTAAACCATGATAAGCTGCTATAAGCAATTTTTTATCATTTAATCTGGCAATTTGTTTTAATGCAAATACCCCAGATGATATTTTACTACAAATTTGATCAGTGTAATAATCCCACGACAGGGTCCTATCTAGTGACACTCCTAAAAACTTCACTGTTTGCATATGATCTAGGATATTATTTTGTATGTATCCACCATCATCAGAGTTTATAATATCATTTGAAACTATAAAGTTTTGTTAAAATCTGTAGAAGATGTTACATCTTCAGTCATCTATACAAAACTCTTTATAGTTAAACGTTTTTTTATAGATGACTGAAAATGTAACATCTTCTACAGATTTTAACAAAAAAAATTTAGTTTTGAATGATATTATACAGGGCGTTCTGAAAAAGGTTTCCAAGAATTCAGGGCGTGATTCCCCACAACAAAAGAAGAAAAAAGTTCAAATTAACATAGGTCCGAAAAACAATTTTTTTAAAAGAAAACAGCCTCACCAAGAATATTAGCAGACATGGCGCCTACCCTATCTTGTAGAGCATAAAAAATTTAGCATACAAGGCAATTTTTAAAAAAATCGTAGGACCAGTTTTTGTGAAAATTGCAAAAAAGTGAATAATTACACGAATAAACTACTACTTCCGGTTGACCAATTTTGATGAAAATGTTCGTGTCGGGTCCGGTAGTGGTATGTAACTTAAGTTTCAAGTTCGTACGATGTTCCGTTCTTGAGATATTCTGTTCACTCACAGACCAATTGCTAAAAACATGTTTTTGGGTTTAGGGGGTCTGAAAACGTGTAGATCCAGTGAAAACTCTATTTCAAAAATTAACATGAAAACAATACTTTCCTTCGTATATATTCATATAGGCAAGAGAAAGAAACAAATCCTAAAAAGAAGACCTTTCAGTTTTATATTTGGTAAATAAAATTTGGTGTAGTATGTGACTTTCTCTTGCCAATGTAGATAATGAACAATATAACCTATGTTTAATCATGAGTAAACAATATAATATGAAAAACTTAATCTAATTTTAATCATGAGTGTATGACGCAGTATGAAAATCAACTTCTGTGGAACTTAAAAATACAGAAAATCAGTAATTGCCTCTAAACTAGACTCTGTAAGAAAATAGCTTAAAATAAAAGTTGTAAGATTATTTTTCCTGTAACTTTGATGATATGTACACTTTTTTGTAAAATGCATATTAAGGCGGCAATCTTTAAAAAACCATATTTTTACCGATTTTGATGAAAAAAAAAAATCATTAATAGTTGCTAAACTAAGTACAAAAGATATGTTAGAAATAAAATTTCTAGGTTCTTACACGTTCCACAACTTTAATAATATACATTTTTATCGTAAAATGTTTGCAATCTTAAAAAATCCAATTTTTACAGATTTTAATGAAGAAAATTAGGAAATTATTAATTCCCAGTAAACTAAGCATTCTACAATAAAATATTTTAAATAAAAGTTGTAGGGTTTTAAATGTTTTACAACTTTGATTTGCCCTAACATGCATGTTAAGGTTACAATCTAAAAAAAACCTTTTTTCTAAAAGAGCACAGCCTTCCCAAGAATTTCAGCAGGCATGACTCTTACCCTATCTTATAGAGCATAAAAATGTAGTTGGTGAGGTATTTAAAAAAAAAACGTAGGAGCCATTTTTGAGAAAATTACAAAAAATCACATGAATAAACTACTACTTCCAGTTGACAGATTTTGATAAAAGTGTTTGTGTCTGGTCCTCTTGTGGTACCTAATTTAAGTTTCAAATTTCAACTTTGTACAACTTCCATTCTTGAGATATTTTGTTCACATACATACATATAGACCAATGGCTAAAAACATCATGTGTTTTTGGTTCAAGGGGTTTGAAAACTTGTATATTCGGTGAAAACTTGATTTCAAAAAAATTGACGTGAAAACTTTAGTTTCCTTCCCTATATATTCAAACAGGGCAAGAGAAGTAAAAAACTGCCGTAAGGTAGGTTATTAAACGACAATAAAATCATTATAAAATATTTTTTATAACTTGTATTTAATAATTATATTACATAAAAAAATAATTAATTTACATTTAATGGAATATTGTAGACGAATCTATTAAAAAGTTCAAATGACCATTTCGGTTGATCGGTTGGGACCATATGCCCTGAATTTCTGACTAACAAATCGGATAAATTTCCAGTTGTCTTTAAATAGCCTGCTACTTCATCACCAACCTTCCATATTTTACGTTTACTTGTCTTGTATTCATTTGCACCGCTCCATTTCATCTGACGTAAGAAATTTTCTGTTAATGGATAAGCACATATTATGTCCAATTGTCCGTTGTAAAACATTACACGATAATGTTCGACTAATTCTTCGACCCAATTTATCACAGATTTTGTTATATCACTTTTAAGTAATTTCTCTGTTAGTGCACCACTGTCTCTCGTTATATTTCCGACGTGTACGGATCTACGGAAATTATTACTTAACACGAAATCGGTTTCAAATGGTAACCATTTTGCCGAATTTTCATTTACGTAATTATAATAACCAGCGATACCGGTTAAATTGTTAAATAATGTTGGATATGGGAAAAATGAATAACCTATTATTAATTGAGTATAAAGTTCGGTTGCTCTGTCCCATTCTTCTCTCTTGATCGCCTTTACTACTAATTGTGCATGTTTATTAAATTCATTTCTTCCATTATTATCTAAAAATCCTAAAGAGTATAATTGATCGCCATATTTTGGTATCATATTAACGGGATCTGTCAAACCGTTTCCGATAAATAAACCTTGTAAATTTATTTTAATATCTGATAAAGGATTATTTTTATGTATCGCATAACCTAATGCCGGTATATATTTACCGGCATATGATTCACCGGTTATGTAAAACGGTTGCGATTGTAATACCGGAAATAATTTAAAAATCTGTACCATCGCTTCGTATAAATCTTTACCGACCGCTGTTTGATTTCGGGCGTAACCATCCAACGATTTTGTAAAACTAAATCCGGTTCCAACCGGACTGTCAATAAATATCATATTACATTTACGACTCCATGAATATTTTCGTAATTTTATTTTATCTTTACCTATTGAATACGCTCCGTTTTCATTAAATAGTCCAAATAAAGTCGAGTAACCTGGTCCACCTTGTAACCAAACTGCAACCGGCGATTTTGTCCATTCCGTAACACTCGGAAAAAACCAGAAAAATAAATTTGAATCGTATTGTTTATTTACAGTTAAATATCCAGCATAACTTACGATATCACCAGCTAATGGTGGAACTTTCGATAACCTTTGTGCTTCGTCGATTTTTCCAGATTCAATTAATGGTGTTAAAAATAATGGTTCACCAGGATTGTCGTTGACATCGTTTCTAAATTTTATATCACTATATATTACACTTTTACAATTTACTAGCTGAATTACGAATATTAACGTTAAATATTTTAATTTTAACATCGTGATTTGTTACATTACCGAAAGTTTATAGTGTACTGAATTTAATCAAGTAAATTTTCTTTACTAGATCATTTTTTATGTCAGAATAAATGATATCTTATAGATAGATTTATGAATTAAAAAATATCATAATTTTTTTAAAAATAAATTATGTCGTTATTAAAGTAATTTGGAACAATTAATTGAACTATTTTATCATAATTTGATTACTAAAATGAAAGGATGTAAGAGTGATTATCAAATTAAGTTTTTACACTGTGACATATTAGTTTTTTCATAAATAATTCTTACGCGTAATATAGTCTGTGTCGTTTTTCTATAATTAAATTATTTTATCTGCCGCTACAAAATTTTGATCTTTTGACCTGTAATAATATTAGTTTAATTATTAAATTAAAATTTTCTAATTGTATTTAGTTGCCTGGTTTCGTAGAGGTCGTCTGATGGCTTGTGTCGCCTTCACTGTGAAGGAGATTAGCCCCTCACTTTGTCCCTCGTCGATTCTGTACAGTCATTTCACTACGATGTAGACAAGTTTATCCCTGAATTTTGCCTGCATCATGAAACTTGTCTAATTATGATAATTATAATAATAAAAGGTTATGTTTTTTGAGGTTAGTTTTTTGTATATTTCTAATATTTTATTACTAATGTTAGGTTATATTGGTCATTATTTGCATTGGCAAGAGAAAGATGTGTGAGTGTTTCACACCAGATTTTTTTTTTAAAGAAGTGAATTAAATTATAAATACAATTAAATTTACACAAATAATAATAATTGTAATAACAATGCAAATTTTTAAAAAAGTTACATTATGTACATTTTTTGGGTGGGGGGGGGGGGTTTACGGTTGACTGTTTTGCTATGCTAATGCAGACGGTGGTGAATGATGATATATGAAAATGAGTGATGAAAAAATGTCAGACCTGATCGGGAATTGAACCCAGGGGACCAGCAAAGAAGCCGTTTGCGCTAACCACTACGCCAATGGGCCGGCCGTTGTACTTTTGTTATACAGAAAAACAAAAACGTTTATTTTATGGGAATTAATTTAATTAATGAGCGAAGAAACAGAAAAATTATTGCATAAAAGAAAAGTAAAAACTAACGATTCTTTTTTTTAATTTTTCGATTCAATTCAATTCTTTAATTTTATGTATTGTCTCGCTAACAATATTATTTAATTTTATTATATGATACTAACAAATTGTGATCCTGTAATCATCAGTTTAAATAAAATTATATGTTTGTTAGAAGAGTGTTTAACATACTGTAACATGCAATGAGACAAATCCTTAAAACTTTATGTCTGTGATCCTAACTTAATGTATGAGCTAGATTCTTTTGAGATGTGGCTTTATTGCAGGATGCTAAAAATAACATGGACTTGTAAAACTAGCTGTGAAATAGTATTGTCAAGGATTTAATACATGGTCGAATTTAACTGCCATATTAAAAAATAGGAAGATACCATATCTTTGTCACTTCATGCACCAAGAATTTGAAAAAAATAAATTGATATTGTAAGGCAAAGTTTTGCCTGTAACAGGTGGAGTGTTACATTATTTGTATCGATCTGCTGGTTCCAGGGCTACAAAAAATAGTTCTGTTTCTTATCACATGGTCAACCAATTAATATAACTGAACCATTTAATAATAGAAGAGGTAGAGGTGTAAAAGACACTAGTCAAGAGTTCCTCTTTGAGTAATAAATTTCATTATACAGCCAGACCCTGTGGTGAATGAAGTGAAGGTCTCATTTGCAGGGTGGAAAGTAGATGCTTTTCAGAGAGCGTGGCATGCTGATAAGCATAATTTTCCACTTATTGAGGAAGCCAATGTTAACCTACTCACTCCTTGTTCTATGTTTTACTTAGTAAAGCCTCTAGAGGTTTAAACCTACCTTTCAGCTGATGACCTAAACAACATGTCAAAATTTAAGGAAAGCGAGAGATTCATAGAGAAAGGTATATAAAAGTATGTCCTGCACAGATGGAAATAATGTTTTTTGTCAGCCCAGTGATAGAGAAAAGTTTGCCATGGTAGACATCAACCTCAATTGAGAGTTACTGTGCAAAGGAGGAGGTTTAACAAAATAGTATAGTAGTTTTTGTTTAGTCTGTTTCTAGTTGTTATAGTATTAAATAATGTTATACTGTCAAAATGGAATCACTATCATCATTAATAATTTAACAATAACATGTAGTAATATTTAAGTGATAGTAACATTTTATAAATTGCTGTCACATGCCCCCACTATTCATGCAGCTGACTTGAGCTGTAAGATATTCTCTATAGTTATATATATTTTAATATTGCTGACAGACGAGTTCATACTCCAATTTTTATTATCTGACTATAAAAAATTTATATAAAAGTTGTTGACCTGATTTTGTAATGGTGACTCAAAAATTTTGTAGAATTGGCATTTTTCCCATAGTTTTTTTGGAGATACAATGCCATCAAAAAATAAGCATATTGTCTCATTTTTTACTTTTGTATTTGCCCTCAGTGAGTGATAAGAAGGACAAATTGGGCAGAAAATTTAAAAACTTATTGTACTATTTATTACACTGTGTGCAAATGAGCACTCTGGGCGTAACTTTATACAATTATAATTTTTACTTTCTCTTGCCTATATGAATATATATAGGAAGGAAAGTATTTTTTTCATGTCAATTCGGAACCTCGTACGGACTTGAAACTTAAAACTTTAGTTAGACACCACTACCAGACCCGACAAACATTTTTATCAAAATCAATCAACCAGAAGTAGTAGTTTATTCGTGTCATTTTTCACTTTTTTTGCGATTTTCTCAAAAACAGGTCCTATAATTTTTTTAAAAATCGCCACGTTTACTAAATTTTTTATGCTTTACCAGATAAGGTAGGGGTCATGTCTGCTGAAATTCTTGGTGAGGCTGTTTCACGTAAACTAATTGTTTTTTTAAGATTGCTGCTTTAATATGCATTTAAGCGCAAAAATGTATTTAACAAAAGTTGTAGAGAATTTAAGAACCTACAACTTCTATTTGAAACATTTTTTTGTATAATGGTTACTTTAGCGGTAATTAGCGATTTTCTGTTTTTTCTCTCGCGAAAACTTGTAAAAAAATTATTTTTTTTAAGATTTAGCCTTAGCGGTTGCACTTTATGACAAAAGTATATATAATAAAATTTATAGTAAATTAAAAGATCTACAACTGTTATTTAGAGCATTTTTCTTTACAGAGCCTAGTTTAGCGTGAAAGAATGATTTTCCGTATTTTTAAGCCAAACTGAGGTAGATTTTCATTTTGCGTCTTTCACTCATGATTAAAATGAGGTTATGTTTATTGAGGTTAGGTTTCTTGTTTGGTTCTAATGCTTTATTACTAATGTTAGGTTATAGTGTTAAGTATTTGCATTGCCAAGAGAAAGTCGTGTGAGTGTTTTACACCAGATTTTTTAAATTGAATGTGTTATTTTTATTAGCTTATTTGAATGGAAATTTATAGACAGTAACTAAAAATATGAAGAGATTGTAACTATTTAGTGAAAACCCATCACTTGATTATCTGAAGTAGTAGTATCTTATAACCAAGCTCTTGATGCAGTGTTAAATAATAAAAAAAAATATTAAATTACATTTTTAAGTACCACTTAGTAAAATAATCGTTTAAAAAATTCAATATCTGGTTTTATTTAGTTCAAAATTAATGGTTGTTTAAAGTAAATGAATTTTTTATTAACAAAAAAATTAATTAAAAACGAAGTTTTTGAAGTTAATTAATCTTAATGAAACGAATTGTACAATTTATTATCAAGTATTGTGTGATAACCAAAAATTCTCCCTTTTAAATTATGTTTTATATTTGATAATTTAAGTGAAGAATTTTTATTTAATACAAGAGCGTATTTTTATTTCTGAAGCAGTTGATAAAATAAAAAGTTAATTTAATGAGCGTTGAAGTACAACTGCAATAAGTACGCAATTACGTGGTGGAGATATAAGGTTAAGAACTATTCAAAAAAAATTAGAAGAAGCTGTCAAAAATTTTGTAAAACGGTATATAATTGGTCTCAGTTTGAAGTATTCTTGATCATGTTGTTCACTTAACCTTGATAGACTAACGTACTAGGTAATCCAAACTCAAAATAATGGAGGAGCAAAAAAATATAATTTTAATTATTGAATCTGCTGAAAATCTAATAGGTCAACAGCCGAAAGGCTGGATTGAACCTCTAGAGGCTTTACTAAGTAAAACGAGGTTACCAGTGCCTTCCTTTTTGAGTGGAAAAGTATTCTTATCAACATACTAGTAATATGACGCTCATGAGCGAGTCGCACAAAAGAGCTAGCTCTTTTAACATAGCGGTGAGCTACCAGCTCTTTTATTTTGAATGACCAGCACACTGAGTGTTTCTCCCCATGCAGCACGCTCTTCGCACAGAGCTGACTTGTACATCCCGTCCTCGACTAAACTACTTTTCTCGAGCCGCATCATAGCAAGAGCTACCTAAACGCTGCATGGAAAGTATACATATCGTATCAAACTCTGCCTCTGTTTGTGAGGATGCGGAGAGGGGTCATTATTCTTTCATACTATACTACAACAACCCTGAGACAAAACGTTGTAAAATACCATTGTACTGTACTGTAACTATTTTACCATGTGCGTACGAAACAAAGATAGACACATGACAAAAATTTGTTTGTGGAAAGGGATGCATGAACGTTCAGGTTGACGCACGCGCAAACACAACGTGCTGTGTGCGAAGGAGTGAGCGAACGTCACCCTCGGTTCGACTCACTGTCTGTTTATTCACATAGCTCAGCTCAGTACTGTACGTATTAGAATCTACTAGCTCACTCCCACAGTTCACCCCGTCTCATCGTTCAATTGTACGGCACGCACTGTGCCGTTCACTCAAGTGTGCGGAGCGGGGTGTGCTAGCTCACCTATTTTACTGTGCCGTCTCATGACTACAACATGCTGGCCCTCTGAAAAGCATCTACTTTCCACCCTGTTAATGACACCTTTACTTTGTTCACCACAGACAGTTTGACTGGACTATAATGAAATTCATTACTTTTTAGAGGAAATAACTCTGACTAGTGTCTTTTACACCAATTCTTCTTGTGTTATTAAATGTTTCAGTTATATAATTGGCTGATCATGTGATAAGAAACAGAACTATTTTTTAGGCAAATGGAGTGAAAATAATTAACACTCCACCTGTCTGTTCTGGGCATATTTATCACTGTATGTCCGTAACAGCCATGTGGCATATTAAATTATTTGCACTCGATCTTCTAGTTCCAGGGCTACTAAAATAGTTCTGTTTCTTATCACTTGGTCAGCCAATTATATGACTGAAGAATTTAAGAGGAGTAAAAGTAAAGGTGTAAAAGACGCTTGAGTTATTTCCTCTGAGAGTAATGAATTTCATTTTACAGCCAGACCCTGTGATGAATGAACTGAAGATGTCATTTGCAAGGTGGAAAGTAGATACTTTTCAGCAAGCCTGGCATGCTGATAAGTTTACTTTTCCCTTCAGTAAGTAAAAAAGCAATGGTAAACCTACTCACTTCTCTTTTTACTTAGTAAAGCCTCTAGAGGTTCAAACCAGCCTTTCGGCTGCTGACCTAATCAACAACAACAAACTAATTTACTATCTCATTTTATCACTGTAAACTTCACAAATATGACGGTAAATTTCTGCTGCTGTCAAGTTTCTTGCACTTACGAATTGAATTACAGATCGCATCTCTTAATTGGTAGGCAACTCAGTTTTCTATAACATTATAAACTTCTGCACACAGACAGCCGATATGACAGCAAATGGCGTTTTACGTGCACAAAGCGTGCTGGGAGTAGATGCGCCCACCCCTTATTTAAAATAGAACCCTTATATTTGCAGTGTTATGTTTGTGTAAACAAGAAATTAATTGACTTACGTAGTGGTGCGTCTGCTGATGATCTGTTCTAGGCTCGTCTCTGGTACTTCTATATTTGTTTATTTATTGGAGACCAGGAGTAATTGACTAAAAAACTGATATTGTTAAAAATGTTTTTGTATAATCGCTTTTATATTTTGCGACTATACTTGATGCTCTAGAATGGGATTTTCCTTCATTCGACACCAGTTTTATTGTAAATTGGCCAAAGTATACCCAAGTTAAGATTTTTGAATCAGTTGCTTCTTCTCAACACCCCACTCTGATTTTCAGGGTTAAAAGTAAAATTTTTAAAGAATTTGTTTTAGGATTTAGTATAAAGAATAGACGCATTTTAAGCACCAAAATGTTTTTAGAAATTAATTAAGAGGTTGTTCCCTTAGTTAATTTAAAAAAAAATTTAAGGATTAACTTCAAAGGTTAAATTAATCTAATTTATAAAAGTAAAGGGGAGACTGAGGTGAAAATATCAACTTCTATAATAATAGCCATGAAACTATAATTTTTTGTGTATTGTAAAAATCTCATGAAGCTTGAAATTTTAAAATCTAAAATGTCTCAACACTTTCAATAAATTTAACAGTATGTAAATTAAAAATATACCTTCATTCTTAAAAAGTAAATAATCTGTTGTGACTTGCTCACACGACTTTCTCTTGAAAATGTGAATAATAAAACATATAACGTAATTTTAATTACGAGTGAATGACACAAAATGAAAAATCAACCTTTTGTTTAGCGTATTTTTCTCTGTAAAGCCTAGTTTAGCATGAAAGAGTGATTTTCTGTATTTTTTAACCCAAACTGAGGTTAATTTTCATTTTGCGTCTTTCACTCATGATTTATATTAGGTTATGTTTTTTGAGGCTAGTTTTTGTTTATTTCTAATGTTTTATTACTAATATTAAGTTATATTGTTAATTATTTGCATTAGCAAGAGAAAGTCGTGTGAGTGTTTTACACCAAATTTTTATGAAAATGTTTGTGTTGTGTCCTTTCATGGTTCCTAACTTAAGTTCCAAGTTTTAACTTAGTACACTGTTTCGTTCTTGAGATATCTTGTTCACACACACTCTCTCTCTCTCTCTCTCTCTCTCTCTCTCTCTCTCTCTCGCGTTCACACACACACGCACACACACACACACAGACCAATCACTAAATACTATTTTTTTGGGTTCAGGGGGCCTGAAAACTTGTATTTCTGGTGAAAACTGACTTGAAAACAATACTTTCCTTCCCTTTAAATTCATTGAGAGCAAGAAAAAGTATAAGTATTCATATGAAAAAAGATTTTTCATTTTTTGTTGTATCTTTGAACAATATTTATTTTATTAAAAGAAAAACTATTTGTGTTGTACTAAATTCCATGCTAAATTTTGATAAACTGCTGGAAAAATTTCAGATTGATTGAATTATTTTTGTGTAAATGGATGCATTTTAATAATATTAGAAAACTTGAAAAAACATGATTTATAGTCTTATATTTATTTCATGTATAAAAACATTATGGCACATAAAACTTCACCATGTATGTAGCTAATGGGTGTAGGGGTATTAAATAATTTTTTTTTAATCTAGTAATACATAACATACTCACGTAAAATACAAAATTCAGTTTATTTTTAAGTAAAACTGACTGTTTTTTCACCTTAGTCGTTGTCCCCCTGAATTAGGAGGAAATAAATAAAGTTATATGATTTTGTTCTATAATTTTATTTTATTTCTACTTCACATTTTGTACATGAAATACAGTATTATGATTTTTAATTAAGTTTAATTAGTGGCATTAAATGGAATATTATAAATGAAATTATTATATAATTCGAATGCCCATTTCGGTTGATCTGTTGGAACCATATGACCTGCGTTCCTTATAAGTACATCTGTTAATTTATGAGAAGTCTTAATATAACCAGCAACATCGTTTCCGATTCTCCAAATTTGTCGTTTTGCCGATCTGTAATCATTTCTACCACTCCATGTCATTTGGCGTAAAAAGTTTTCTGTTAGTGGATATGCGCATATAATGTCTAATTGTCCATTATAAAACATAAAGCGATAATAATCAAGTAATTCTTCGACCCAATTTACAACAGATTTAGCGATATCATCTTTTAATGATAATTCGACATATTTTGTTTTATCTCCTCTTGGTAAATTACCGACGTGTACAGCGTGTCTGAAGAATTTACTTACGACAAAATTTTTGTGGTATGGATACCATTTTGCTGAATCTTTATTTACGTAATTGTAATAACCAGTCATAGCAGTCATGTTATTGTACTTTGTTGCGTAGGGGAAAAATGAGTAACCAATTATTAATTGACTGTATAATACGGTTGCGTTAAACCAGTCTTCATTTTTTATTGCACTTACGATTAAGTTACTATGCTGATCGAATTCGATTCTTTGATTATAGTCAATAAATCCTAAATCGTACAAAACCTCGCCATATTTTGGTATCATATTTAACGGATCCGTCAAACCATTACCAATCATTAAACCTTGTAAATTAATTTTAATCGGCGATGACGGATTATTTGTATGGATTGATTTACCGAATGCTGGTATATATTTACCGGCATAAGATTCACCGGTTATATAAAATGGATTCTTTTGAATTTCTGGAAATAATTGTAAAATTTGTACCATAGCTTTAAATAAATCATCACCAACCGCTTTTTGATCTTTCGCATATCCATTTAAATTTTTCGTAAAACTGAAACCGGTTCCAACTGGACTATCTATAAATATCATATTACATTTACGACTCCATGAATATTTACGGATCTTAATTATATCGTTCTCTATTATGTACGGTCCATTCTCAACAAATAATGCATACAATGATGACCCACCTGGACCTCCTTGTAACCATATTCCTATCGGCGCCTTCTCCCAATTTTGTTCACTCTGAAAAAGCCAGAAAAATAAATTTGAACCGAATTTCTTATTTACAGTCAACAAACCGGCATAACTTTTCACTTCACCAACAAACGGTTCGACTTGAGATAAATTTCGTGCTTCGTCAATTCTTCCAGATTCAATATACGGCGTTAAAAATAACGGTTCACCAACATTGTCGTAATTGTTTTTAAATTTTCTGTACAAGTCGTTAATTTTTATATGATTATACCCATGTACACTGTTGTATAACGTAGTAACAATTACGAATAATATTATATTTTGGTTATTAATTAACAACATTTTGAAAAACTATTCAATTAAACTTTTTTAAAACATTTACACTAAAATTTTAATATTAACAAATGCTGTTCATAATTCAGTTTTCATACTTCAAGTTGTATGCAACAAATGTCAATTAACAATGTCAACTATCAGTCACAATAGTTTATCAATGTATTAATAAAAAAAAAAATTCTTTGATTGTCCATTATTTGCCCAATTATAATTTTGTAATTTGTAAATTATTAAGTATTTATTGATAAATTTTATCTCTTAAATATGTAATAATAATTTGTTAAAGTTTTATAGTTTTTTCTGTATTTTCTTTTATATAATTTATTCTGTAAAATTATGTTTTTTTACATTTATTCATTTTTTAAAATTTAAAGTCAAATCAACTTTTAAGTCATTAGTGACCACGTTACATGATTTATAATAAATGACTGTGAAAATAAAAAATTATGTTAAAATATAAATGAAAAGTTTTTATTACTTTCATTGAACTGTAATTCTTTCATTGGGGGAGTCTGTCTTCAAAAAAACATTTTTACTTTCTCTTGCCTATATGAATATATAGAAAGGGAAGTATTGTTTTCATGTCGATTTTTTGAAATCTAGTTTTCACCGGATCTACACGTTTTCAGCCCCCTGAACCCAAAAAACATGTTTTAGCGATTGGTCTGTGTGTGTGTGCGCGCATGCGCGTGTGTGTGTGAACAGAATATCTCAAGAACGGACATCGTATGAACTTGAAACTTAAAACTTAAGTTACATACCACTACCGAACCCGACACGAACATTTTCGTCAAAATCGGTCCACCGGAAGTAGTAGTTTATTCGTGTAATTTTTTTTTTTTTTTGCGATTTTCTCAAAAACTGGTTTTACGATTTTTTGGTTAATCACGTGGTTTACTAAATTTTTTATGCTCTACAAGATAGGGTAGGTGCCATGTTTGCTGAAATTCTTGGTAAGGCTGTTTTCACAAAAAAAAATTGTTTTTTTAAGATTACGGCTTTAATATGCTTTTAAGCGCAAAAATGTACATAATAAAAGTTGTAGAGAATTTAAAATCCTACAACTTTTATTTTAAACATTTTTTTTTATAACGCTTAGTTTAGCGGTAATTAGCGATTTTATGTTTTTTCTCACGAAAACATGTGAAAAATCAATTTTTTAAGAGTTCGGCCGTGGTATGCATTTTACAACAAAATTGTAGATAGTCAAATTTATAGGAAATTTAAAGATCTACAACTTTGATTTTGAGCATTTTTCTCTACTGAACCTAGTTTAGCGTGAAAGAGTGATTTTCCGTATTTTTAAGCCGAACTGAGGTCGATTTTCATTTTGCGCCTTTCACTCATGATTAAAATAAGGTTATGTTTTTTGTTTATTTTTAAATGTTTTATTACTAATGCTAGGTTATATTGGTCATTATTTGCATTGGCAAGAGAAAGTGTGTGTGTTTCACACCAGATTTTTTTTTGTCAGCTTAATGTAATTATTTTATTTGATCTTTTATAAAAAGTTCCTTCTTAAGTGACATTTTCGTTTATAAAAATCCCAAGTTCTTCCACCATCTTCTACGTAAAGCCTCTATGCACCTTAATGTTGCTGGGTGAAAAACGTATATTTTTAAACAATAATAAGACATTGTACAGTAGAGTACAGCTCATTGTTTTAGCATACAGCACAATACTGCACATTGTGCAATACGTTGTATTGTTTTCAATATATTGCATTGTTTGCCCATAATAGGCAGGTGGAGTGTTAAACTATTTGCACTCGATCTGCTAGTTTTAGGGCTACAAAAAAATAGTTCCGTTTCTTATCACATGGTCAGCCAATTATATGACTGAAGCATTCAAGAACAGAAGAGGTAGAGGTGTGAAAGACACTAGTCAAGAGTTATCTCCTCAGAGAGTAATGAATTTCATGCTTTTCGGAGAGCCAAGTATGCTGATAAGCATACTTTTCCACTTACTGAGGAAGGCAGTGGTGAACCACCTCACTCCTTGTTTTACTTAGTAAAGCCTCTAGAGGTTCAAACCAGCCTTTTAGCTGATCTCCTAAACAGCAACACATTGTACTGTATTGTACTATATACAGTGTTGTTTTATTGTACAGTGTTTTGTGTGTGTGTGTTTATGCACATTGTTTTTTTCTCTATATTGGCTTATTTATATGAAACTAGTGCCAAATTAAAGAGAAAACTCATCTTTAGGGTACTGACTGGACACAATTGCTTCTAAAAAACTGAACTGGTTGAATTAAATTTTAGTTTTTAAAAATACTTCAATTCATTCAACAATTTTCTCCATGGTACAGGACATAATATATTTGTAACAGAACAACGTAGTAAAATATTTCTTATGCACATGCAGCAACTGTTGATTGGGGAAGAGATCTCCTATAACTGCCTCTATGTGATAGTACGAGCAGCGTCAGCAATGATTAATAGCTGTACTGGCAATAGGAGAATAGTATCTATGCCTAGTAGTGGGAGAGGCAGAAATAGTACAAGCAGAGCAAGCCTCATCTTCAAATTTTTGTTGAAAATTGTAAAATAATAAACCTCCTCGACAACAGCGAAGATAGGCTGGCAATAGGAGAATAGTATCTATGCCTAGTAGTGGGAGAGGCAGAAATAGTACAAGCAGAGCAAGCCTCATCTTCAAATTTTTGTTGAAAATTGTAAAATAATAAACCTCCTCGACAACAGCGAAGATACTCACAGACTGAAACGTTTTAAATACGTTGGAGTTACCTTTACAATTTTTTAATCATTTAACTCATTTAATCTTTTTTTCTAATTCTACTACTAGTCATTGTTATCTCATAATATGCTCATTATCATCTTCATCATGGTTATCGTCATCTTCAATTACTTCGTATTTCAATGTGCAATAACAGCTGTGAATCCTGCATCCTTTGGGTTGGCTTGGTGCCATTTGTTGGAAATTTCCAGATAATAGAACGTTGTTTTCGGTGCATGTAAATTGGTCGCGAAAAAAGTCATTTCTTAATACTGTACCTAAAATATGACTTTACATTTCAATTAATAATTTTTACACTATTACGTATTAAAAAACTTACCTTTCATATTTGTTTGTATCCTCTTCCTTCCAAATTAATATTTCTTTCAAAATATAAAACAGCACTTATGTACATTGTTTTTATTGATTATGTAGTTGATGCTGAGATAGAAGATGCTGAGATTAATAGTTGACGTTGGCATAATTACATCATTAGGAGAATGAGTGGACGAAGTGTAATGCTTTAAATTACCATGTATTTATGTAGTGCTTGTTGCGGAATTGCAGTGCCGTAAAAGCAGTTTTAATCTTGTTCAATTTTTTACGATTAAATATATGCTGGTTAGTAAATCATTCCGGATGATAGATTGCCGGATATCAGAGCTTTTACTGTATTAATGCAGGGTTCAGTCAAGTTTATTTATTTTTTTTTTTAAAGTACTACTGAATATGTTATATTTTTTTTCATTCAAAGAACTTCATATTTTTATCATCTTTGCTTAAAGTTTATAATTGCATTTTTTTTTAAAACTGATTGCAGAAGAATTACCCTTTTTTTAAAAAAAATTATGTATTGAATACAAGAAACTCCAAAAATAGTCTTGGCACACACAGATTGATACATAAGGTACTTGAAATGTATATTAATTAAAAATTCAATAACTAGAAAAAAGTTGGAATTCTATTTTATATAATGATTTGTATAATAAATTCATTATATAAAATAGTATTAATGTCAAACTGCAGGGATGCATTATAAAGATTTATTTTTGAATGAAAATTGGAATTATTGTTAACAAATATTCGTAGTTGATGTTTTGTTGTACCTAATTTTATTTCTCTAAACATGTTTACATGTAATACAATTTAAAAAGTTTTGATAAAATCTAATTGGTGAAATTATATGGAATGTTGTAAATAAAATTATTAAATAATTCAAATGCCTCTTTCGGTTTATCTGCCGGTACCATGTGACCTGCATTCCTGACAAGTACTTCGGTCAATTTACCAGAAGTTTTTATATAACCAGCTATCTCTTTTCCCATCCTCCAAATATTTCTTTTTGCCGTTTTATAATCATCTTTGCCGCTCCATTCCATAAGACGTAAAAAATTTTCTGTCAACGGATAAGCAACTATTATATCTAATTGTCCATTATAAAACATTATACGATAATAATCGAGTAATTCTTCGACCCAGTTGATAACAGATTTCGTGATGTCGTTGTACAATGCTAGTTCTACGTTAGATCGGTCATCACGTGATAAATTACCAACATGTACTGCGCGACGAAAAAATTTACTTTTAACAAATTTTTTACTATCTGAATTCCATGCACCTTTTTTATCGTCCACGAAATTGAAGTATCTATTCATACCTGTCATATTAGTGTATAACGTTTGGTAAGGAATAAATGGTAAATCTGATATTAACATGCATAACAGTTTGGTGGCAGATTCCCAATTTTCATCTTTTATTGCGTCTACTACTAAGTGACTGAAATGATCGAACTCGATTTTTTGATTATAATCGATAAATCCTATCTGATACAAAAATTCACCGTATTTAGGTATCATATTTATCGGATCTGTTAAACCATTCCCGATCATTAAACCTTGTAAGTTAATTTTAATTGGCGATGATGGATTATTCAAATGTATTGCATAACCTAATGCCGGTATATATTTACCGGCATATGATTCACCGGTTATGTAAAATGGATTCGTTTGAAGTTCCGGAAATAATTGTAAAAATTGTACAATAGCCTTGAATAAATCATTACCGACCATTGTTTGATTTTTGGCGTAACCGCCTACATCATCAGTAAAACTGAAACCTGTTCCAACAGGATTATCAATAAATATCATATTACTTTTACATGTCCATGAATATTTACGTAATTTAATTTTGTCCTTATGGATCCTATAAGGACCATTTTCTACAAATAATCCTAACAATGATGACGAACCTGGACCTCCTTGTAACCATATCGTCAACGGCGCATTTTCCCAATCTTCTTCGCTTAGAAAAAACCAAAAAAATAAATTTGAATTGAATTTTTTATTGATTGTCAATAAACCGGCGTAACTTTTCACTTCACCAACAAACGGTTGAACTTCTGATAATTTTCTGGCTTCTTCTATTCTTCCATTTTCAATGTGTGGCGTTAAAAATAATGGTTCACCTTCGTCATCATAATTCTTTTGAAATTTTTTATATAAATCCTTTATTTTTATGTCATCAGAACCGTTTACATATTCATATGATATATTAATTATCATAAACAATATTATATTTTGATTAATCAATAACATATTATTTTTAAACACTGAACTTGCACAAATATTTAATATTTATTAAATTATTTAACACAACACTCCAATTTATATTTTCACTTTTGTACTTAAATTTTATACAAGCTAATGTAATGCATTCTACTAAATATAATACGTGCTGTAAATAATCAGCTGCCTTAATATTCTGCTGTAATTTATACATATTTATATATATATATATATATATATAATTTGTAAAAAGTTTTTCCTGTTGTTTAGTTTTTAAATTGTTATAATTAAGTTATTAAGTTGTAGCTACTGAAAATTATATCAGCCAAATATAATTTATCATAATTAAATTTTTTCTTTTTACGTACTGGTCTCAAAATTCAAATTTTTTTTTTAAATATGATTAATGTTTATTTACAAAGCTATTAATAGTTTGTGTGGACAGTAACAACACTTCAATCTATTAGAAGTAAAGTTATTAAAAATATGACGGAAAATTAATTTTATCAATTCATTATATATTTTTTTTTTAAATGTACCGTTATCTGCCCATAACAGACATGTGGAGTGTTAAATTATTTGCACTCGATCTGCTAGATCCTGGGCTACAAAAAATAGTTCTGTTTCTTATCACATGGTCAGCCAATTATATGACTAAAGCATTTAAGAACAGAAGAAGAGGTGTAAAAGACACTAGTCAGAGTTATCTCATCTGAGAGTAATGAATTTGCATTATACAGCCAGACCCTTTAGTGAATGAAGTGAAGGCATCATTTGCAGGATTGAAAGTAATGCTTTTCAGAAGGTCTGGAGTGCTGATAGCATAGACATTGGTAAACCATCTCACTTCTCGTGTTACTTAGTAAAGCCTCTAGAGGTTCAAACCAGCCTTTCAGCTGATGACCTAAATACGACAATCTATGTTTTTTCTTGACAGCAGTATCTGTAGGACCATGATGATTAGTTTTGCGTTTGGGCATTTATTTTCTTTACTTCCCAGTACTCCCTCATTCCATGTAATTGCTCTTCTTGCCTCTCCTGGGTTCATTCCACTCTAGTTCTCTTGGTCTGAAACTCTTAAAATTTTTTCACTTTCTGTCTGAATGTATCTCTATCCATGATATCATGTGCTTCTATCCTTGCTTCCTCCGGATCCTCCCTGACTTGCCTCAATAATTTGTAATGAAAGGCGAGAAATATTGAATAATGTAAAATATCGTGCCGGAAAGAGAGGGTAATCACGCTGCAGGTTGATGTACATTTTTTACTTCTCTTGCCATGTATGAATACATAGGAAAGGAAATTATTGTTTTCAATGATTTTTCAAAATCAAGTTTTCACTGGAATAGGTACACGTTTTAATCCACCCTGAACCCAAAAAAACATGTTTTTAGCAATTGTTCTGTGTGTGCGCGTACGAGTGTGAACAAACTATCCCAAGAATGAAACATCATACGAAGATGGAAACTGAAACTTCATTTAGGGACCATAAGAGGCCTGACATAAATATTTTCATCAAAATCTGTCAACCGGAAGTAGTAGTTTATTCGTGTGATTTTTCACTTTTTGCAATATTCTCAAAAACGGCTCCTATGAATTGTTTTTTAATCATCTCATTTACTCCATTTTTTATGCTCGACAAGGTAGGGTAAGTGTCATGTCTGCTGAAATTCTTGGGGAGGCTGATTCTTTTAGGAAAAAGTGGTTTACCAAAGATTGCGGTCTTATGTGCATTTTAGAGCAAAAGTGCATATAATTAAAGTTGTAGAACATTTAAAAACCTACAACTTTTATTTCAAATATTTTTCGTAAAACGTTTAGTTCAGCAGCAGTTAAGAGTGATTTTCTGTTTTTTTCTCCATGAAAATCTATAAAAATGGGATTTTTGAGATTATGGCCTTAGTATGCATTTAAGACAAAAATGTATATAATTACAGTATTATAAAATAAAAAATCTACCACTTTTATTTCATACATTTTTTTGTACAACGCTTAGTTTAGCGCCAGTTAATGATTTTCTGTTGTTTTCTCATCAAAATCCGTAAAAAATGGTTTTTTTTTAGATTGTGGCCTTAGTATGCATTTATGAGAAAAATGTGTATAATCAAAGTTATAAGAAGTTAAGAATATCAACTTTTATTTTACGCAACTACAACTTTTATTTTAAGCATTCTTTGCTACAGAGGTTGTTTTTCATTTTGCGTCTTTCACTCAAGATTAAAATTAGGTAATGTTTTTCATTTTGCATTGTTTACTTATGATTAAACATAGGTTTACTGGTCATTATTTACATTGGCAAAAGAAAGTCATGTGAGTGTTTCACAACAAATTTTTTTTATCAGGAAATTGACAAAACTCGGGTGACCTTGATGGAAGCCAATGTTTGATGAGGATGAAATGCGTAATTATAGTTAAGTAAATTTTCACTGTTGATTTTGTTTTGTTATAACTAATTTATTTCTTCTATATACATTTTTTTACATGAAGTACAAAATTTGTAGTAAAATTTAATTGGTAAAATCAAATGGAATATTGTAAATGAAATTATTAAATAATTCAAATGCCCTTTCTGGTTGATCCATTGGGACCATATGACCAGAATTCCGTACAAGTACTTCTGTTAATCTACCAGAACTTTTTATATAACCAGCTATATCGTTTCCCACTCTCCAAACATTTCGTTTTGCGATTCTAAAATCGTCTTTACCGCTCCATTCCATAAGACGTAAAAAATTTTCTGTTAACTGATAAGCAACTATTATATCGAATTGTCCGTTATAAAACATTATACGATAATAATCGAGTAATTCTTTTACCCAGTTGACAACTGATTTTGTTGCATCTTTGAACAATGATATTTTCACATAAGGTCCGTGATCTCTTGATAAATTACCGACATGTACTGCATGTCGAAAAAATTTACTTACGGCAAATTTATCATGCGGGCGTGATTTTGCTGAATTTTCATTCATAAAATTGTAGTAGCTCGTCATACCTGTCATATTATTGTATAAAGTTGGGTAGCTATAAAAAGGAAAGTCCATTATTAATTGGCATAGTAATAATGTAGCAGCGTCCCAATCTTCTTCAGTAATTGCATCGACAACTAATTGACTGTGCGCATCAAATTCAATTTTTTGATTATAATCAATGAATCCTATCCCGTACAAATGTTCACCATACTTTGGTATCATATTTATCGGATCTGTAAATCCATTCCCGATCATTAAACCTTGTAAGTTAATTTTAATCGGTGATGACGGATTATTCGTATGGATCGCATGACCAAATGCCGGAATATATTTACCGGCATAAGATTCACCAGATATATACAATGGATTCGATTTAAGTTCCGGAAATAATTTTAAAAATTGTACCATAGCCTTAAATAAATCATTACCAACCATTGTTTGATCCTTAACATAACCATCTTTGTGTTTGGTAAAACTGTAACCTGTACCGACAGGATTATCTATAAATATCATATTACTTTTACGTGTCCATGAATATTTACGTAACATAATTACATCATTTTGTATTACGTATGGACCATTTTCTAAAAATAATCCCAACAAAGATGATGAACCTGGACCTCCTTGTAACCATATCGTCAACGGTGCATTTTCCCAATCTTTTTCACTTAAAAAAAACCAAAAAAATAAATTTGAATCAAATTTTTTATTGATTGTTAATAAACCTGCGTAACTTTTCACTTCACCAACAAACGGTTGAACTTTTGATAAATTTCTCGCTTCTATTATTCTTCCACTTTCAATGTAAGGTGTTAAAAATAACGGTTCGCCCACATCATTGTCATTACTTTGAAAGTTTTTATATAAATCGGTAATTTTTTTGTGATCGCTACAATAAACACAATTATGTATCGTAATAATTAGACCTACCATTAACAATATTATACTTTCATTAATCGATAACATTTTGTTTGTGTTTGAAACAACTGAATTATTATTTTGTACACTGATTTTAAACACTGAATTTACACTAACGTTTGAATTATTTGACAAAATACTGCTGTTTGAATTTTATCTAGTTTTATTTTTGTGTAGCCTACAATAACGCAATACCTTTTATACAAGTGATGTTGATAGTGTCAATCGTCATAACCTCTATATAATTGTGATTTTAAATTATATTACCCAATTATTATAATTCCTTGTAATTATATTTCATAATCACAGTTTATCTGTACTACTAATATTATAAAAACATGTTTTGTTTATTTTCTCGAGGTAATCTGAAATTACTCAACAGATTAAAAAAAATTACTACACTGTTAGAAGGTTTTTAGTACTTCCTGAGTAGTATAGGCTGTAAAATTATATTGTACAATTTTTAAATTTTGAAAACAATTTGTGTTTGGTAAAATGAACTCATCGTTTATTTTATTTGTTTGGAGTAAGGTTAATTCTTTATAATTTCTTTTGCCCTATATAAGTAGTAGGTTATACAGAGTGTTCAAAATGTTGCATCACTGTAGCCACTCATGATGTATTATTCTTCTCCTTTTGAGTTACTCTTCTTTCTCTCCCAATGTTATCGCCCAAAATTCCTCTATCTCGTTTATCTCAGTCACTGGTGTGTCGTTAATGTTTTAGGTTAGTTCCTTTGTTCGTTTTGTCTCTGTTAAAATGCCAACCCTTGAAGAACGAATTTTTTTTTAGTTGAACTAGTGTTTAAAGCTGACAATAAATACACAGGCTCAATTCATTAAACATTTAATTCTCTTTTCCTGGAGACAAGAATCTCACATCTCGATACTGTGAGAGATTCGATTGATAAATTTCGAAGTATGGGTTCCACGGCAGATGCATCAAGAAATGGTTGTGCCTAGTGTTTTATCTGATGATAAATTGCTCGATATTTCCGATACGATATTCATAAGTCCGAACAAGTCAATAAGAAAACTTGCACAGGAAACCGATGTTAGTGTTGAGACGGCCCATACAGCTATAAGGAAAAAAATAGAACTTTTTCCATACAAAGTAACAGTGGTGCAAGAATTAAAATCTACTGATCATAGGAAGAGGCAGTATTGTGAATGGTTCAATAATTTCATTCAATAAAATGTAATCGATGTTCTTAATGGAACGTTTTTCAGTGGTGAGATTCGATTCCATTTATACATGAACTCACAAATTTCTCATCTGTGGTGAATGAAAATCCAATTTGTGTTCATGAGGAACCACTTCATTCTGTGAAAATTGGGAGTTTTGATTCCGATTTCTAGACATTATTTTGTAGGTCCCATATTTTTTAATGAAACAAAAAACGCACAACGATACTGCACAGAAATTCTGTATCATTCTTTGGTGAAATTGATTTAAATGAAATACTGAATGGTTATTTTCAAGTAGATGGTGCTAGCCGTGCATACAGCTCACGTTTCATTGTATATTTCACTGCGGGCGACTTTTTGAACATTCTGTATAAGGAAGGAAAGTACTGTTTTCTCATCAATTTTTCAAAATGGAGTTTTTTTTGGGAAGTACTTGTTTTATGGAACCCAAAAAACATGGTTTTAGCAATTGGTCTGTGTGTGTGTGAAAAAAATATCTCAAGACAGAATATTGTACGAAGATGAAACTTGGAACTTAAGTTAGCTATCACTATGGGAACCCAACACGAACATTTTCATAAAAAAATCTGTCTACAGATGTAGTAGTTATTCGTGCAATTTTTCACTCTTGCTATTTTCTCAAAATTGGCTGTTACAATTTTTTTAATCACCTCATTTACAATATATTTTTTATGCTCTATAAGATAGGGTAAGCTCCATGTCTCCTGAAATTCTTGAGGGCTCTTATTATTTTTAATTTTAATCTGTAATGTGTATATGTTCCAATCTGTTCAGTTCATAACAGTAAGCAACCCCATGACCCTATGAGATTAGGATGAGGTGTAGTCTTGTACAGACCCAGGCAGACCATTCCTGAAAGAGTATGGTTAATTGAACCCCAACCATCAAAGTACACCGGTAATTACTGCCTAGTAAAAAAGTAATCCATGTAAAAGTAAGTACATTTATTAGGATTTGAACCAGGAACCTTCGTCTCCGAGAATCAGCTGATTCGCGGTGACAACTTTTTCTCTAAACCAACCATATTGGTCTATTGGGGGGGGGGGGGGGCTGTGCTCTCATGGTAAAAAATTTTTGTTTTTTCAGATTGTGGCCTTAATATGCATTTTAGGACAAAAGTATAATAATTAAAGTTGTAGAAAATTAAAAAAAACTTATAACATTAATCAATTTTTTTTTCTACTATACTTAGTTTAGTGCTAATTAGTGATTTGCGGTAATTTTTCAGATAAAAATTGGTAAAAATTTGGATTTTTTAAGATTATGGCTTTAGTACGCATTTATTGATGAAGTGTATAATATAATAAAAGTTATAGAAAATTAAAAAAAAACCTACAATTTATTTCCAGCGTTTTTCCTATATAGACTAATTTAGCTTCAATTAATGATTTTTCTTATTTTGATGTCCTACAGAGGTTGATTTTCATTTTCTCTTTTATTCATGATTAAAATTAGGTTTTGTGTTAATTTTATATTGTTTACTCATGGATTAAACATAGCTTATATTGTTCATTCATGGTGGTGTTGAGACTTGAACTTGAACAGGGTGACTTCACTCTGGCTTTAGGCTTTTGAAAACTGTGGTTGTATTAGAAAAATATTGAGAATTTCGTGGACGCAGAAAGTCACTAATGTTGAAGTTTTGTTGAGAATAAACAAGGGTCTGGAATTTGTCAAAATTGTTCAGTGCCGTAAACTGCAGTACTCGATCATGTAATGAGAAATAAAAAAAGATATGATCTACTGCAGGGAAAGATAGAGGGAAAGAGGAATCCTGGTAGAAGAATTGCCTGACATGCCAATTTGAGGACCTGGTTCGGAAAGAGCTTCATGGAATTGTTCCAGATTGTAACTGATAAGGTCAAAATAGCAATGATGATCGGCAACATCCGAATCGGATAGGCACATCAAGAAGAAGATATTGTTAATTATTTACATTAGCACGAGAAAGTCGTGTGTGTGTTTCACACCAATTTTTTTTTAACACATTACTTTTGAGCAGCTCTTGTAAAATTTGGGTGATTATATTTTTAAAATACTAAATCAAAGTATTGCAAATTCTTAGGTGGTTTGGAAATTGATGTCTTGAAAAGCCAGTTGAAGTTAAAATGGGTGGGATTATCAGTGTTGGCTTTTACATTTTTTGCAGAATTTAAAACATATATGTTTAAAGATGATTTAGTGCCATTAATAATTATTACCAAATATTATGACGTAGTTAAGTAATTTTTGGCACTGACAATATTCTGTTACATGTATTTTTTTTTTAAGAATTATCACTTGTTTTAATAAATCACGTAATTTATTTTTATGATATGAAATTATCTTGTGCATTATAATAGTTGTTGCTGTATATTTCTTTGAAATAAATTACTAAGACTTTAAATAGTACTTGAATTTAATTTTTTATTTATTAAATTTTGAACAGAGTTTTTCATAAATTAATTATCTTAAGGTGTGTAGGCTACATAATATGTAATGAATATTTTTGTATTGAACACAGTTAATAAGTTATAAGGTATAAAATTAAAATTAAATTTTTTACGTCAGTCTCGTTATTTAATAGCCACACCTCGTATTGTTTTAAAACATGATTACCAATAAATAATGACTTTAAACAGGTATTTAAATTAAAAATGGTAATAGGCTATTTTGTATTCAAGTTGGAGAAAGTAACTATGAAAGCACAACCTACATATTGTCTGATTTGAAAAGATATGCGTTCAGAATATTTACTTTCTGGAGGAGCATTTTATAAGAGTATTTTCTTTCATTACGTTTTCCTATTATATGCTGGCCAGCTTGTGGTGTAGTGTTCAAAGCAACTGGCTTCTTTCCTAGGTGTCCTGAGTTCGAATCCCTGGTTAGTTGTGGCATTTTCATCTTTCACCATCTGCTTTAGCAATCTGCTACGTGATGCCCACCATTCACTGTCAAACCGGTCAGCTGTTGAGCTTGTAACCTTGGTTCTTTTTTTTCTTGTATCCAGGAGACTCCATAAGGGAGTATAGGACATGTCAAGATAAAACTGATAAACAAAAAGTTATTAATCACAATGATAAATTCATCACTTACCACCAAAAATTTGTTTCTGCTATTGCTTACTTCAGAAGGCTTGTCATGAACCCCTTTGTATCAAATGGTAGCACACATAAGTTAAACACAATGATAAATTCATTACTTACCAGTCATTTGTTTCCACTACTGCTTAACTCAGTAGGTTTGTCAATGAACCCCTTTGTATCAAATAGTACACAATGTTTGTTTAATTAGAAGTTAAATACTTTTCAACCAAAAATTATTTAGAAAGTAATTCATGCACACTAAATAAAATGTTTCATCAATCAAGCATTTTTACAGATTTTTTTTAAAATGATTAAAATTGTCACAACTTTTTAAACCTTGTGGCACTTTATTGATGTATTTTCTACCTATATAAGTTGGTTTTTGTTCAAACAATTTAGTGATGTGATTAGCAACATAATAATCGATTCTGTCTCTTGTGTAGTGGTTGTGAACATCTAAATTCTGTAAAAAGGTATTTTACTTTACGTACATTATCACTTCAAAAATGTACAAAGAAGAACTGTGAACAATTGCAGTTCGGTAGGACTGTTTTTGCGTAAACGGTAGGAGCTTTTGAGGTTGGGTAAGTGTTGATAGTTCAAAAGGTAAACCTACAAGCCCGACCGATCTGTCAACTCGTTGAAACAAAGTCAGTGTACTATCTCCAATAATTCAGCTAAACTATTGTCATCCATACGCAAAAAATCTTGTAATCCCCTATCTGTTGAACTTGCAGAATTTGTAATAAATTGACATTTGAAAATCGTGATTTATTTTTCAGCCATTCCTTCATCCAAACACGTTTCTTTTTTCTCTCATCACAAATGCATAATAATGGTGTAGTAGCGATTTATATTTTCACTTTTTCTTACTTGGTGCCATTCAAAAATTTAAAATAGGTAATTTTTTGAGAATTTATATCTTCTTGCACATGTACTAGTGAACTACATTTTATCTAATCCAGAATAGAACCTGTCAGGCAATGTATTGTTAACAGATGACCCAATCGGGTCTGAGGTCGTGATTATATTCCGAGCTGGCTAGCCAACCAGTTTGACAGTAAATGGTCGGCTTTACAGTCGGATGTTAAAAGTAAATAGAGTAAAAATAAAAATATGAAATGCAATTATTTGTTTACTTCTTTTATGACCCTTGTGATAAAACACATTTTACAACATTAATTGTTGTTATATTTAACTTTTATGTTAGTAGATTAACACTGTTACTATTTTATATAATATCTTAAGCTTAGTAATATTTTTTTTCTGTGAGTAGTCTAGATTATTATTATTTTATTACTTTGAATTTTATATTTGAGTTTATAGATTAAGTTTTTGAAGAGATGGAATTAATAGTGGATTATGTAAATATTCTTGCATCATCCAATATTATGTTATTGTTGGCAGTTTTTAACATTTTCATCTATCATTTTCCTCTCTCTCTATTCATCTTTGTTTTTGTCTGGCACACCCAGATGTCAGAAACTACAAGAGATTAGCAACAAACGGTTTTTGGTTTTGTAATCTACACTAAAAGTTAGTGGGCCAAATTGGGTTTGAAGTTTCGGTTTTGACCAGAAGTCAAGAAATCAAAGTCAGAACTACAAGTGATATCAAAAAACGATTTTCTGATTCAATCTAGGTAAAAAGTTGTGGGCCTGAGTTGGGTTTAAAGTTCCGGTTTCAACCGGAAGTCAAGAAATCAAAGTTGGAATTGGGAAATAAAAAATTTGATTCCTCTTAAACAGTAGATACAGAAATCACTAATTATTTTTGCCATAGGTCAAAAGTAAGTCTTTTAAAAGTTGCCACCAGCCAAAAGACGCGTCATGTCATGTCATGAAAGGAATTTAAAAACAAACTTTAAAAACTCTGGACAGTAAATGTAAGGTGTCATGATAAGTGGTTTCAGGAATTCAGGACGAACATAGAACTTATTTGAATAAAATAGAAAATAGTATTGTTGTTAATTTGGTTTGTATTATTGTGGTCTTGTTTTGGTATAAAATTATCATTCATGGGTTATCCTTTTATAGGGCGAATTAATTTTCATAAAAATCTTGTAAATGGATGGTGGTTGAAAATAAGGACACTTAAGTTTTCGGGTAGTAGATGAACAAATTTGAACGTTACACGACGAGGAATGCCAGGGTATATTCGTAAACGCTTGGAGTTCTGTTTTATGTACACTTATCAAAATTAAAATGTTTGTGTCGCTGGTGCTGCACTTTACTTGAAAAGTGTCCTTATATGAAGGCAGTATCTGTTTTGGTGATTGTAAATGGTTTTTTTTCAAATTACAGTATTAAACATGACTATAATAAAAAAAATTCTATTTTATTTATTTTTAGTTATTATGAGATTTATACGGTATTAATAGCACTAGCATTAGTGAATGAACTAAAATACACTAATCACTTTGCAACTATCAACTGCAAAGAAGCTTAGTGGCTAAATAAAAGGACACCCTTTTACAACAAAAAACATACTCAAAATTGTTTTTAAATGTATCAAAGTGCATAATTAAGTAACATAAATATCATAAAAGTTAAAAAGGAAAATAAAAAAAAATTGCCCATTCAGTTACTTTGTACGATGGTCTGATATTAGAACACTAACCTTTAAAGGGTTATACCAAACTGTAAGGTCTCCAGAATTCATGGAGCAGTTGAGAACAATGTAGTTTGTGTTGTTACCCCCACTCCAAAACAAACCTATACACACCTTGCTGGGATGCTGAGTCTTGGTTTGATAGCCGTTTGAATGAGTTCCCACGTGCTGCTATCACCAAGTGTGAAACTTGCGCAGTCATTCAGTTTTTGAACGCAAAAGGCGTTAAACTGATTGAAATTCATCACCAATCTGATAAAAGTGCATGAATCTCAAAAATGTTAACAATTGTAGGGAGTCTGCAGCTGGTTGTACTGAAATTCACGATGAAAAAAGTACCGGGAGACAAATTAATTTCCACCGAGGAAGTTGTGAAGGTTGCACAAACCGTTAATGAAAATCAGTGATTGACGCTATGATATACATGCTGTATCATATGCAGATACAGTAAAATCTCTCTATTGCGGAAATCTCTCTTTAGCGGCATTATTTGCCGATCCCGACCCTTTCGTATACTACGATAACGTATTTAACTCTCGTTATAGCGGCACAAAAATCTCTCTATAGCGGCAAAACAATATCTTCAGGATATGGATTTAGACGCCTATGTAGGGGCAGACAATGACTTAGCCACTTCAGCAGATGTTGGCAATGATGCAATAATCGAAAATGTCTTAGCCCAAAACAACGAGCAAGAAAGAGAATGACGATGAAATGGAAACAGAAATGTTGTCCCTTCAAGTAAACAAGCACTAGACGCTATTCTTGTTGTTTCAACGTACTGTCATTGCCAATATGTAAATGAAAATTTACAAGTTTTAAACATTGAAAATGAGATTGAAGACATGTTTTATAAATTGAAAACGAAACAAAATTTACAACTTATTTTACGAAATGAAATGTACTTCACAGTCATTGTTTCCTTAATAACAAAAAAATATATACTGTACTGTGTATTTTTTTGTGTTGGTGTAGCCTATGTTTTAGGAGATTTTAATTGTATGTATTCTATGTTTATTACTGTTCAGTAAAAGCCGAGTTTCAGTGCTAATTAATTTTAGGCTATCTATTACGGTATGTACTGTGTGAATGATTATTGAAAAAAGTTCAATACGAAAAGTGAAATTCTATTGTTAAACATTAGTAACACAACATCTAATAAAACCAGTTTGTATCCAAATTTCTTGTTAAGTTAATAACCTACACTTTATGTAGGTAATTAATTTAAATATCTCACTGTATTGAAGTAATCTACTGTATTAAACATTCGTCGTAAAGTTATCTATTCAGTAGTTTTTCAAAAACTTATTCCATGCACCATTTACATACGTATATAAGTTATTTTGTACAGAAAAATTAGTACTCCAACTTCCCTCCCACCGTTAATTACTCGCTCTCTCTATAACGGAACTCTCTTTATAGCGGCGGTATCTCATGGTCCCTTCAATTCCGCTATAGAGAGATTTTACTGTATATATATATATATATATATATATATATATATATATATATATATATATATATATATATATATATATATACATATATGATAATGAACAGCCAAAACAAAACAAGATTAAATATAAACTCACCTCAGAGTATTATATTGTTTCGAGATCTTTCGCCTCTCACGGAGACATCATCAGGAATTAAAAGACACTAAACACATATACAACAAAAAACATTAAAACACTTATGGTCTTGACCATAAGTGTTTTATGTGTTTAGTGTCTTTTAATTCCTGATGATGTCTCCGTGAGAGGCGAATGATCTCGAAACAATATAATACTCTGAGGTGAGTTTATATTTAATCTTGTTTTGTTTTGGCTGTTCATTATCATATATGTAGTGGTGCAAACAAAGGAAAATAATGTTTAATAAAATAATATATATATATATATATATATATATATATATATATATATATATACGTGCTATATGATCTCTACATTTTAATTCCTGGGATTTCCTGAAACAGTCTAAGGACTTTAATAGAGAAGTTGCTGTATCAGAAGGTGTTTGCGAGAGGGTCTCGCGAATTCTGACAGATCACCAATAGCAACGAGTTGACTTTTACCACACTTTCATCAGTTTACCCTTCCACACCCAGTGACTACCAGTCACTAGAAAATTTGAATGGAACAAGCTTCAGCAAGGATGACAAGATGAAATATGAGGTTTAATGCTTCCTCAACGACTTGGCGGGGAGTTGGTACGATATGGAAATAGAAAAACTGCTTTAATCCCTACAAAGATGCATCAATCTAAATGGGGATTATGTAAAAATTAAACATAATTTTTTGTGTTTTTAAACAATTAGAGAAGTGTGTGGCATGTACACGAGGTGTGGCTATTAAATAACGAGACTGATATAAAAAAAATTTATTTTTATTTTATACATAATCACTTATTATCACCTTCAATATACACATCCTTCTCTATCCCTACAACGCTCCATGCAAATTTTCCATTGTTGGAAACGGTGCTGGAAGTCATCTTCTGTCAGCTCCTTCAGGACATGTGCCGCTTTCTCTTTTCCAGGTTCCACAGACTCAAATCTTGTCCCTTTTGATGCAGATTTCACCTTAGGGAACAGGTTGAAGTCACATGGTGCTAGAACTGATAAATAAGGTGGATGGTCTAATACTGAGATGCTGTACTTGGCTAGGAACCTCTTGACAGATAATGCGGAATGAGCTGGCGCATTATCTTGGTGGAGAACCCATGATTTGTCCTTCCCCATTTTGGGCGTTTTTTCCTTACACTTTGACATAGTTTAGAAAGTACCTCAAGGTAGTAATATTGATTAATTGTTTGACCTTTAGGAACCCAGTGAAGTCACACAATCCCATGGATATAAAAAAAACAATCATCATTGCTTTAAGCTTTTTTGGCTCTCGGTGAAGTTTGATTCTTCCAGTGCATGGATAGCGCTTCGTTTCCGGATCATAAGTAAAAAACCATGTTTTATCACATGTTATTATCTTCTACCTGTTCCCTAAGGTGAAATCTGCATTAAAAGTGGCAATATTTGAGTCTGTGGAAGCTGTAAAAGAGAAAGCGACACGTGTCCTGAAGGAGCTGACAGAAGATGACTTCCAGCACTGTTTCCAACAACGGAAAATTCGCATGGAGCGTTGTAGGTATAGAGAAGGAGTGACAAATAAGTGATTATTTATAAAATTAAAATTAAATTTTTACAACGTCAGTCTCATTATTTAATAGCCACACCTTGTATAAAGTGTATACGTGTGTCCTAGTTTAGGTAACAACACAGACATGGCTAGTAGGGAATAGATATCTACGTATAAATAGTAAAGAAGTCTTAATAAAAATCACTCTATTTGTAAGAAATAAATTTATAATAATTTTGATAATTAATAATCAGAGTACATATCTCTATGTTCACCGCCATATATATTAGATAAATCTGTATTATCTCCCCTAAAATATTTAATGTTAGAATCGTCAAAATTGGATGTACTATCTTCTGTGTTTAATATTGAAGTTTCGCCACTATTTAATGATGTCATTTCGTCGATTGTTTTTATATTTTGTTCGTTAATTTTATCGCTTGGTAACGACATATCCGATTCTTTTATTGGTTCGATATCGTAAGGTTTATTATTATTCATTTCATCGCTAATACCTACACCAAATGTTTTCGATAAATTTTTCGATTTTCTTTTACGGAACTGTTGCATTATTTTTGTAAAGTTGTCGGTACTGTTATTTTGATATTGTGATATATTTTGTAATATGAAGTTTCTATTTGGATTTGTCGAAGTTGGTGAACTGTTGTTGCGATTATAATTGAATTTTATTTTATGGTTTTTATATAAATCTAATCGTTGTTTATATAAATCTGATATATTTATTTGTTTCGTCTTGTTATTTTCGGTGTTTATTTTTTGTTCGGTTTCATTCAAATTTGAAATTGTTTGCGTTTCGTTGAAATTTTTGGCGTCATTAATTGTAGTGTTCATGAAATTTAAATCGTTCTGTTGGTTTGTTTCGTCTAAATTTTCTTCAATTGTTTTGTTGTTATTTCCATCAGCTTCTGTATTTAAGATTATCGCTCCAATATCATCTACGTTGATCGTTTGTCCAGTTTGATTCAAGATATCTTTCAGTAGTAAAGTATATAGTTTATTATTATACGTTAATTGGCCTGTATTGTTTTCGATAAGATTATAATATTTGTTTGGTAAAATTATTGATATTTTTTTTCCTTTGTTTGTGTTGTGTGTTTCTTCATTACTAATCAAATCATCTTCATTATTATTATTAATTACTGTACTACTTAAGTTATTATTATTATTTTCAAACATATTATTTTCATCTTCTGTAAATATCTTGATAACTTCATCTGATGTTTCTGGATATTTTGCATTTTGTGCGATTTGTTCTAATTTCATTCCAGTATTTTTCATTCTTTCTTTCTCTTCTATTGATGTTGAAGGAGGTTTTGTTGGTTGTATCAGATTTTGTATTTCCTTATTATTATTATTGTTGTTTATTGTTGTATTTAATGGTTGATAAAAATTCTCATTTTCGATATTGTATTTCATTGTTGTTATATTTGTTAATATTTGGATGTCGTCCTGTAATTCCTGAAAGTAATCAAATTAGTTTTCGTTTTAATTTACATAATTAAATTAATAGTGTGTAATAGGTATAGTTATCATAAATTGGTAAAGTTTAAAGTTGTTTTAAAATTAATACAATAGATTGACAAATAATTTAAAATTGATAAAATCTTTAAAATAACTCATTAGAAAAACAGAAAGAAAAAGCATATCTACTCTGAAATTAATTTTCTTTAAAAATTTGATATATGTGAAGTGTAAATTAAGACAAAGTAAAATTATAAACCCTGAAGCATTAAATGAATCACAATGTATATTCCATTGAAAGGATAGTTTTAAGAAAACAATTAACATAAAAATCTGGTGTGAAACACTCAAACAACTTTCTTTGGCCAATGCAAATAATTAAAAATAAATCTAACTCATTCACTGTCACTTTTAAGACAGAATGCTTTACCTTAGAAACTAGTGAAAAGATTCACTCACTCATTCACTGTTCACAGTTAATAGACAAAACGACAAAATATGCTTACTCTTCTTTAAGGCCCCTATATTAGCTATGTAAGATATGTTGGTCTGTTCACTGGGCTTAGTGCTCTACTTTGATAACTGGCACGTCCATTCTTTTTTACTTCAATTTTATGCACTCCTCTCTCCCTTTTTCTTTCTCTCTCCCTCTCTCAGTCTCTTTTTTCTTGTTATGTTTTTCATCTACTAGACTAAACAAAACAAGAGTAGTTCCTTTACATTTCTGATCGCGGTAACATAATTACTTTACAGTGTTATTTTTATTGCACGCTGCATTCTACCTAGCTATTTTATTTATATTGTGCATTGTTAATTTTTTCAGTTGTAAATTATTTCTTGTGCTTTCTCTTTTTTATACAAAATGTTCTTTTTATTACTAATTTAGAATACCTTGTGTTAATCATTTTTAGAATAAATTATTATTTTACTTGTATACGAGGGGGTACCCAAAAGTATCCGGAATAGCTCTGCTGTGGGCGGAGCTTGTGCAGTACAAATTCCCGCCACCAGGCTGCTTGTAGCGCTACTCATTGCCAGTTCAATGCTATTTTGTTCGTTGATCTAGCTTGTTCTGTTCTCGTGCAGTGATTGTTCTCGCTAGTGCTGTTTTGTGCTCGTGTCGTTTTTCATGATGGCAAGTTTTAATGAACAACGTGCGGCTGTGAAATTTTGCTTCTTGCTCGGTAAAAACGCCGCGGAAACAGTTGTAATGTTGAACACAGCTTACAAAGACGACGCTATTGGAAAAACCCAAGTGTACGAGTGGTTTTTGCGCTTTAAAAATGGCGACATGTCGATTGAGAACAAACCTCGTTCTGGACGACCGTCGACTTCCCGAACAGACGAAAATGTTGTGAAAGTGAAAGAAATTGTACGGACAGACCATTGACCAAATATCACAGGTTAGTGGGTTATCTTGGAGCTCAGTCCAACGCATTTTAACAGAAGACTTGACAATGAAAAGAGTCGCTGCCAAGTTTGTGCCTCGGGTTCTGACAGACACTCAAAAGGAACGTCGAATTGAAACATGTAGTGATTTGAAACAACAGCTTGAAACTGATCCAGATTTCATGTCAAAGATCATTACGGGTGACGAGTCTTGGTGCTATGGGTACGACCCAGAAACCAAACAACAATCCAGTCAGTGGAAGACTTCATTATCACCCCGACCAAAAAAAAGTCGTCAAGTCAGATCGAACATCAAAACAATGCTGATTTGTTTTTTTGATGTAAGGGGAATTGTCCATTCAGAGTTCGTTCCACCAGGCCAGACGGTAAATCAAGCTTTTTATCTTGAAGTGTTAAGAAGACTACGAAACAGCATTCGTCGTAAAAGACCTAATTTGTGGCAGACAGGGGACAGGTTTTTCCACCACGACAACGCGCCTGCACACACGGCAATCTCGGTTACCCAGTTTTTGGCGAAAAACGGCATGGTTTTGATACCACACGCACCGTACTCACCCGATCTGGCTCCGTGTGATTTTTTCTTGTTCCCACGCATGAAAAGGGGCATGAAAGGTCTCCGATTTAACAACGTTGATGCTGTCAAGAAAAAAATGACGGATGAGCTGGCAGCCATCACTGAAGAGGAGTACAAAAAATGTTTTGAACAGTGGAAGCACCGGTGGGACAAATGTATTAGTTCTAATGGAGAGTATTTTGAAGGGGATAAGGTTCTTTTGTAAAAAAATTAAAAATAAATGGTTTTAAAAAATAATTCCGGTTTCTTTTGAGTACCCCCTCGTATTATGCTGTCCATTTTTTTAATTTATCAAAAAACAACTGAAAACATTATTATTATTACTATTATTATTATTATTATTATTATTATTATTATTATTATTATTATTATTATTATTATTTCATGATAACAACTGAAAAATATACTAAGTATATACCTAGTTATTACTAAATCACTAGTAACTATTAAAAGTAATGGTGAACACAAAATCACTGTCACTGTGATCACGGTGACTGGTTGAAACCGTGAATGCTCTTCACTAATGAAAATATGCCATGCCTGAATGGGATTCGAACTCAACACCGCATGATGAGAGGCGAGCACGTTACCAACTACGCCAATGCGGCCTGCTATTATTACTTGCTACATATTATGTACATTATTATAATACATTTCAAAATTTTGTTAGTATACATTGTACTGTAAGTTTATTTTGAAATTATACATACATATTACAGTAAACTACTTATGTATTATGTCTGTAACATTTTAATTTATAACATCCATTTTATCCGGATTTCTGCTTATCCGGAGTACAGTCTGCCCACATTATTCCGATTAATCAGGATTGTACTGTATTTACTAATGAGTAAACATAGGTTATATTTTTCAATCATTTACATTGGCTAGAAAAAGTTGTGTAAGTGTTTCACACCAGATTTTGAAATTTTACAATAGATTAGTTATTTTAATTTAGAATTAAATAATACGTTTGTAAGTACCTGTGCCTTAAGTGCTACTATCTCATTTCGTTCAGCTAATCCGAATAATGCCATCTCAAGATGTTTGGCGTTTTCATTTGTCTCTTCCGTTAATTGTACTATCATTTTAGTTGAATGCGCTAAATTTCGCATAACTTGACTTTGATGTGATTTAATCATTTCCATTACCTCAACTATGCGATTATCTACTCTCATCGTCCTGTAAGCAAAATAATAAGTAAAATATGTAAGAATAATTTTATCTCACATCTGTTATGATATTTTAGTATGGGCTAATATGAATAGGGTTTTTAAAATTAAAAAAAAAATGTATTGGTTGTATGGTGGGAGTTAACCAGCTCAGCTTATGCAGACCGCTTTTTAGCCCTGTTCACACTGGTAATCTAATTTTAGATGATGCCGAATGGATTGTGGTTAGGGTGATAAACGTGCTTCTGCAAGGTCAGTCTAAATCTGAGACCGGTAAATATTGCACTTTTCTTGTAGGGAATTCTTTAACGCAACTGATAGTGTTTTCTGGAATAGAATATCATAACAGGGAAAATTTTTATTCCCTCTATAGTGTGTAGGTAGCATTGATGGTTTGGGAATTTTTTGTTTTGAATGGAAATTCGTGTTGCTCGTGTATAAGTCAACGTACGTGCATGTTCTTTAGTTTGTGTTTAAGCTATGACGATTCTGTTACAACATTTGCCCTTGAAAAGGAAAGACGAATCCATTTTACTTTTCAGGAGGGGTTTACTATCACTGAGGCAAAAAATTCGACACTTTGCTGGGTTGCAAAGGACGTGTAACGGCTTCATTCTAACAGCACCTACAGAATTTTTCAAAACACATGGTTGTAGGGAAAAGAATTTTCTACATAGCTTTGCTTACAGCTGTAACCTAAATATAATAGTGGCTCTGTGACATCACCGTAAAGAATGTAAAATACCATTCCTTCATGCTTCCCTGTGATGTGAAAATGGACTCGTGTTGAACATTTTGTAACTTCGTCAAATATTTACGGAAATTTAAATAAAACATAACATTAATTTCAGTAAACTCTTGTCTACAAAACATGTTTTATAAATTTTTTTGCTAAACTGAAATTTAAGCCTGTTGTAGTAAAAAATATAAAGTAAACACAAAAATTTTTGCGGTTGAAAATTTCGCTCGCCTAAATGCCAAGAATTTTCAAGCGATTTTGTTGTAATTATATTCAAAAGGCGCGTACGTATTATATGAATCAACTGTAATATTTTTATAACAACAAGAAACAGAAATGATTATTATGAGGCTAACCTCACCAAATTGTTTGAACAACAAACCTACACACGGCAAGAAAATATGTCAATAAATTACCCCAATTTTTAAAATGTTGTAATTTGCATTCCTTTAAAAAAAATCTGAAAAATTACTTAATTGGTGAAACTTTTTATAGCGTACAAGAATTTATTTCTAAGTAGTAGTAGTAGTAGTAGCAGAACAACATATGATTGTACAAGGGTCACCTCTTAAGTAAAGACCATTTTGTTGTAAAAAATTTATTCAGAAAAATATGTAAAAACAAAGTGATACAGAATAAAATATGTGACTTACATTAATCCTCTACATAGTCGCCATATGAATTAAGACATTTGTCATAGCAATTCACCAGCTTCAATATACTCTATAGTCATATTCTTCTGCCATCAGTTCATTTAGCCATTTATTCACAGCATCTTTAAAGTTCATCGTTACCTGAGAATTGCTTACCACCCAAAAATTCTTTCAATTTGCCAAACAAATGGTAATCTGAAGGCGCTAAATCTGGACTGTACGGTGGTTAACTGAAAATTTCCCATTCAAATCTTATCAGTAAATCGAATGTCTTACCTGCCACATGTGGACGTGTGTTATCGTGCAAGAGTACAATGCTAAGCCATTTGGTGCTAAGCCGTCCACGGCACCAATTTTGAATGGTACATCGTAACTTGCGTAGAGTTTTGCAGTAATATTCTGCATTTACAGTCGTTCTGCGTGGTGTAAAGTCAATCAACAGTATGCCAAATCGATCCCAAAAGATCATGGCCATCAATTTCCTTCCAAACGGCAGTGGCTTGATCTTTGTCAGTTTCATCGGTGACTAAGGATGTTGCCATTCACATGACTGCCATTTTCTTTCTGGGGCATAATAAGAAATCCACATTTCATCACTGGTAACTATTGAATTAAGGATTCATTGTCATTTTCTCTGTAGCGCATCAGAAATTCCAAGGGAGATCCCATTCGGATTTATTTGTGATGTTCCGATAACATGTACGGCACCCAACACGCACAAACCTTTCTGAAGCCTAAATGGTCACACACAATGCGACCAATAACAGCTCTTGAATCATCAGGGAAACTAAGGGCCAATTCAGATATTATCACGCCAGATTGTTTTTGATTTCTTCATCGACCTTTTTTCAACTAGTCCTCGTTGATTATTGAGGGCCTCCCTGATCATTCTTCATCATGCACGTAAACTCTCGTTTTACTAAACCTTTCATACCATTTATGAATGTTTCTTTCATTCATTACATTGTCACCGTACACAGCAACCAACTGCCTATGAATTTCGACTGGTTTAACATTTTTATGGTTCAAAAACGTATCACTCCACGTATTTCACAATCAGTGGCCACATCAATTATCTGATTTATTTCAAAATGCAATAACACCAAACGTAAATAAAGATACAACAACGCGACAAATGACAAACAACAATGCAGTGTGTTTATTACGAGACTGGCCTTCCACCATCCAGGTTAGCCAACCTCAAGGCGAGAAATTTCCCAACGGTCTTTACTTTAGAGATGACCCTTGTAATTAATACACAAATATAATTATATATTTTGTATCTTACTGTGAATATTACTTAACAAGTATAGAAATAAATAATTTTTATTCATATAATTTTTCACTCCTGTCACGAGGTCAAAAGAATACACACAATGGGTTTTTTTGTTTGGTATTTAGTTTAGCGGCAATTTATAATTTTATGAAAATACCTGTACTGAAATTGTTTCATTCAATGCGGAGTTTTTTTAACTCTGTTAGCCTTTTAAAATTTAATTTCTTGCAAATCTTGAAGATTCACAAGAAAGTTTGAGCAATTTTCTACGTGTTTATTACAATTAAATTGTCTGTAACTTTTTTATCAGTATGTTTTACCGCATGTTAATATAAAAAGAATTGAGTTCACATAATCTATTCATAAAATTATTAATGTGGCATACATACTTATTTGTAATGGTGTTAAGTATTCGTTCTAATACTCGTGATATTTTCGTCTCCAGCTGGGGCTCTCCTAACTGCAATCTATGACAATTGTCAATAAATAAATTTTGTTTTGTTACGACCGTTTGAAAGTTGGATTCCACGTTTCTTGTCAATTCTTGTACCATATTTCCTAAAGCTTCTATTAGTATTTCAATGTAATCTGTAAAAAAAAGGATTTAATGTGTGTTAAAAATGTAATTAATAAATCAGTTTACCAGTCCAAATCAAAGAGTAAGAGTATACATGTACTCAAATAATTATACATGTGAGGGAAGCGCAATCAATTCTGGCTCCTTCTCCTCCTCCTTTCAGCCAAGGATTAGGCTGCAGCCAAGGAAGAGCAGGAGGAGTAACAACCTCATTAAAAAACCTGGGTCTACTGGCTCCAGGTAGTAGCACCCAATTATAGGGCCCAGTTAGGGTACAGGTGAAAAATGATCAACATCTCAACAGTGGATGAGGAAATTTTCCCAATGGTGAACAGGGCGGAAGAACCTAGGAGGTGGGTTTCCAAATGAAGCTCAGGGTACGGCCAGGTGCTTAAAGGTGGAGCCCCACCACTGGTCTTACTTCGCGCAGGGTTCGTAGCCCAGCCGGAGGACATTTTAACCAACTGGCAAACTCACAAACAGTCTCGGAAATAGGACAGGTTTTTTGGCAATCAGAATTGGCATAAACCTATGAAGGATTTCGGGATAATGGATAAACTTTTTTTTGGCAATGTGGAATCAATTCTGGTATGTGATTAAAATTATTCTGTATTGGAAACGTAAGTTGATCTGTAATCTAAATTTAAAAATCTGGTGTAAAACACTCACACAACTTATTCTGGCCAATATAAATAATGAATACGAGAAGCTACAGTCCATTCGAAATAGCATGATAGTATTAATTAAATGGAATAAATAAAAGAGGGAATTTTGTAATGTTCTCATGTGTCAGTGCTACCTTTTAAGAGATTTTTTTGTGTTAACTTTCCCTGTTAGTGAAAGAAAGCGTTTTAGAAGATAAATTAATAATGGAAAAGAAAAAACGGTTTTTCTAATAACACACATAATATAGAAATCAAATTTATTAATTAATTATTATTTTATTATATTACTAGCTTACCACGCTTGGCTTCGCACGCAAAATATGTGTAATAAAATTTTTAAATAAATAACAGAAATTGTGTAGCTGTTGGATCTACTGTATACTCTAATGCGCGCACATGCACACAACGTTTTGATAAATTCCCTCGCATACGTCTTTTGATAGTCTTTATACGTACGTACTTTTTTCGACAACAGTACACACACGCACGCACACTGAACGATGTTTTGATAATTTCCCCCAAATACATCTCTTACCATTATCAAAATTCCTTTCATCTACTTCAACAGCAATACGTACTCACATGTACACACACACACGCATACATATTCATGAAAATCATCTTCATTAGGGCCCTTAGGGTTATCATTTTAGAAAATTTAAAGAGAAAATGTTACTGTGAATATAAATACAAATGTGCTGTCAAAATTTCATAAAAATCCATTCTGTAGTTTAACAGCTGATTTTCGGAGACGAAGGTTCCTGGTTCAAATCCTAGTAAAGGTAAACTTTTATACAGATTTGAATGCTAGACAGTGGTTACCGGTGTACTTGATGGTTGGGGTTCAATTAACTATACTCTCTCTGGAATGGTCAACCTGAGTCTGTGCAAGATGTGATGTCATACATATCATACTCATCTCATTGGGTCATGGGGTTGCTTATTGTTCTGAACTGAACAGAATGCAATGTACACACATTAGGGATTTAAAAAAAAAAAAAAAAGTAGTTTTGGAAATTAGCCTGTACAACAAACACTTTGTCTTTATAATATTAGTATAGATTATTAATTAAAAGTAATTATTAAATATTAATGTATTAATTAATCATGTCTTGTGTATTGATTGCATGGGTTACTGAATGTAACAATAATAATAAATGCCAGTAAAACAATTGTGACAAAAATTCCATATGATTTTCAAAATTGCAAAGCAAAAATAAAATTTATATTATATTTTGTATGGATAATTAAAAAAACAATTTTACTTTCAAAAAGGTACTTTTTATTCTGAAAAACTACCATCATTCAGAGACTTACTATCATTCTATTTCGAATGTACTGTAATTTAATTTAATTAATTTAATTAATACAATGCCTTTATTTAAAACATATTAACAGCATATCACAAAAATAACAATACAAAAGAAAATAATACAAATGAAAATGAAATAAAATGAAATAACCAACAAACTCAGCATAATCTTGACATGACCTATAGATGGTCGTCTGCCAGGATTAGTAAATTCAGAATAAATCAAATTAAACTGCCTGTTTTCCTTGAGCGTAGCGATAAAATAAACAAATAACTAAACACTTAAACTTCTATTATTTTACCATAAATAAATAATTCTAAAATTTAATTAGAATATTACAAAGAATTCTTTTAAATTGTTCAATAGGAAAAATAGGCCTAGCCAAATCAATAATTATAAAAATAAATCAGTTGTTAATCAACAGGAAAAAGAAATGCAACGGGTCTTTCAAGCAAATCAGCATCCACAATTCAACAGCAGATAATACAGATATGAAAGGGCGCACACTGGTGATTTACCATCTCCCATCCTCACACGCAATCTATCACATACTCTTTTACACCACATACACATACTACATAATCACATACACATACTCTCACGCACTCTGTATTTTTTTTTTTTTTTTTTTTTTACCGTGTTTTTTTTATCCTGCACATTCATATAATTAATAATTAAATTCGTTTACTAGCCCTCTTCTATAACAAAGTGCAACTCGTAAATATCCCGCTAGTTTCTTCCAACTTTTACCATTTAACCAGTCCAACACTTCCTCTTCATTCAATTCAGATTTACCGAAATAATTTACACGTATACTACTTAAAATGGGACACCTTCCCATAAAATGCAAAGTATCTTCTTTACTCCGTAAGTTACACAGGGAACACAACCACTGGGGTTCCTCCCTATCGCATCTGAAATTTAAACTTAGTAATTCTCCCCTAGCCCGGAAAATTAATCCCGTAGTACACCTATCTAAGCCCAGATTCAAAAAATTATTTTCTCTTAAGTCGTGCTCCAACCGACTAAACAGACTATGATATTGCGCATCTGCAGCTCGCCGTAAAAAAATCTCCTTAAAATTGTTTTTAGCACATGCCAATATACTTTCCAGCTCATCCCTCCACCCTGTCACTCCATGCATTCCTCTACTTAAAGCACACCCATACCTTTCACTCAATCGCAACCACTCTCCATACCACCCAATTTCACTCTCAATCATTCTTTCGGCTAACATACGTGGCAATCTATGCCTGGGCAACTCCAACACTCTCAGTACATAATTAAAATGCATACGAAATATAAATAGAAAGAGCATTTCAGCATTTATTCCCAAATAAATTATATAATTAGGAGTGGCTCTTGGTAAAGCAAGTAATTTTTTGACAAAAAATCGCATCACCTCCTCCAAACAATCATATTGCCGGAAGCCCCAGATCTGTGCGCCGTAGGTAGCCACTGCCCTACTCACCGCCCGAAAAATTTTCCACTTAGCCTCCATTGACACTTCCTTCTTAATGATAAAATTTTTCCACACACCATTTAGGCCAAACTTAGCAATCGCTGATCTTTCTTTAACATGCTCAGTGAAAGACAAACTTGTAGTTAACGTAACTCCTAAATATTTATACTTCTTAACTACTTCAATTTCCTCATTCCCCAGAAACCATTTCTCACAAGCCGCTAAACGACCCCCTTTCCTAAACACCATTATTTTTGATTTTTGAGTATTAATTTCTAGTCCCCAACGATCACAATAATTTTTCAGGTCCCTTATCATTCTTTGTAAATCCCTTGGCGTGGATGCAAGAATAACCATATCGTCCGCGTACAATAATATTTTAACATTTATATCTCCTAACCATATTCCCTCCCCCAGATGATCCCCAATGTCATTTACAAAAATAAAAAATAATATAGGAGACAAAAGACATCCTTGTTTTAATCCTTTTACGGTATCAAAAAATTCTGTAATCATATTATTACACCATACCCCAGCCTTAGTACCCCTATATAGTTCCGCTATAACACATATAAAACGATGAGACAGCCCCAATTCATACAATTTATAAATTAACGCTTCTCTATCTACTCGATCAAAAGCTGCCTTTAAATCTACAAAGAAACAGTAAACTTTTTTACGCCTACCCCGTAATTTCAATTTTACTATGTTATAAAGATTAAATATGTTGTCAACCGCGGAATAGCTCTTCCTAAAGCCAGCCTGACATTCGGATAACACGTCATTTTTATATATCCACCTCTCTAATCTACTTAACATCACGCCCGAAAATAACTTAGCGACTGCATTTACAAACGAAATCCCTCTATAATTTCCCACCTCAGCCATATCCCCCTTTTTATAAATCGGAAAAATCACCGATTCCCGAAAATTCTGGGGCACAGACAAATGCGTTAAAATATTATTAAATACTTCCAGAACTAAATTTAGTACTTCCCTTGGTGCATTCTTAAAAAACTCTATCGGAATACCGTCCGTACCGGGCGCCTTATTATCTTTCGCTCTAGCCAAAACCATCTGTAACTCGCCCCATTTAATCTCACCATCAAGCATTTCGTCCACCCTATACGGCATCGCATATGCCATCGGATGTGCTGCTATAAATTCACCTAATAAATTACTGAAGTGAAGTCGCCAAGCTTGTGGTGAAATTCTCGTTGACATTTTAAAAGGCTTATTCCTAAAAATTTTCACAAGTCCCCAGAATGATCCTGAATCCCTAACAGTACCAATCTTCTTCGCTGCCTGCCTATAAAATTGAAATTTCTTATTTTTACACAGCTTGGTATAAAATTTATTCGACTGCAAATACGCATTTTTTGTTTCCACATTATTACATCGCCTATACATATTTAACTGTTTAAAGCACCTCCCCCTAGCCCTCTCACACTCCCAATCATACCACTCCTGTTTAAAAACCTTATTATTTTTTCTAACTGGCCCCCTATTATCTGCAGCTTCCTTAATTAAACTAAGTATTTTATTACTTGCTTCACCTGTATCCCTGGGTAACGGACAAATTTTTTTAACATTCCGCCGGATATAAGCCTCATATTTTTCCTTTCCTGATTTGACCCAATAAAGCCTTGGTAAAAGAGCCAGATCAACAACATCCGGCGCATATTGCGATGATATAATATCCACCTCCAAAGGCATGTGGTCTGAATAGATAACTTGACCCACTTTAAAATTACTAACAAGATTCACCATATCCCATGACACGCAACACAAATCAATCACCGACTCACCCAAACTACTTACAAACGTAAATTCACCAGTCGCATCCCCCTTCACTCTACCATTCAGAACCACCAAGTTAAAGTTCTCGCACATATCTAAAAATTTTCTACCTTTACTGTTTATAATTTTATCTTTTGATACTCTACAATAATTTATTAAATTTGTAGAACTGAGAATTTGCTCTGGTAGTATTTGATGCTCACCAATCCTACAATTAAAATCGCCAATTAGAATAATACCATTATTTGGACTATGATTTTCTAAAATTTCCCACAAATTTGACCATTCTTCCTCCCACCTTTCTCTATCGCAACTAAGATACACGGGAATAATCATAACCGGAACCTGCCTAAATTTGACATTAATCACAACCCTGTCATCTATTGTCATAAACTTAGCATCCTTAAATTTATTTTTCCTAAATCCAACAACGGTTCCACCCTTAGCTCTACCCATATTGTTAACTCTTACTGCCGTCGTCAAACAAATATCATACTCAGCGAAAAAACCAGTAACCCATCCCGATTGCCCCTCCTCCAAAAAGGTCTCATATAAACAAAAAATATCAGAAGTTTTAACAAAATTATGAAAATGAATATCGCTACATTTACTTTTAAGACCCGCTACATTAAAACTAATCAACCTAATACCGCAATAATTACTCACATGCAAGCCACTAACATCACCACCAATTCGAGTATTTGGACTACCTTGGCAGACGACATCCTCCTATGCATAATTAACCTCTTCGTTACTACCTAATATCATTTCTCTGTTTTTCAGAAAACTCAAACCAGAAAAGTCCTTTCCGCACATTTCTTTCAATTTTTCCAACCCGCACCCATTTTGTGATTGTAATCCGGCACTCTCCGAAAAAGTAAACACCTGCCCTCTAAAGTACAGTTTATCCACTGCCACAAAAACCCCTTCTTCCCCCACAGTTTTCATTATTTCTTTTTTCAAAGTCAATAGCACACTGCGACTTCTACGAGTTTCTACACTAAAGTCTCTATGTACAACATATCGGGTCCCCTTTAATTTATATGCATTCTTAAGAATACAATTTATGTCCCTTTCTTCCGGTATATGTGCTATGATAGGAGCATTGTCTCTGTTTTTACCCAAAGAGTGTGCACGATTTATTTTAACACTATTTGAAACTGCTAGAATCGTGTTGCAAAAGTTCTCAACGATTTCACAACAATCACTCCCCTTGTTATATGTAAGCCCCTTGAAAATTAAATTATTCCTTCTAGAACGATCCTCTAGATTAACAATTTTACACTTCAAAAAGTTATTTTCGCTCTTTAACTTTGATACCTCCACTTTTAAACCAACATTTTCTTTTATTAACTCATCTATAGAGTTTTTTAGTTCATTCATGTCGTTTTTAGTTGCTAAACTACTTAACTTTTTATCCAAAAGCCTTCCCAAGACCGCTTCCATATCCCTTACTGAAGCCTGTGTCGATCCAGAAGTTCCTGATCGGGAATCCATACCTTTTGCGGTTTTCTTCTTTTCCTGAGCCAAATTCTCAGGGGAACTCAACGACCGTGGACGCTTATTCGGTGAAAAATAATTTTCAAGTGCGTTCGGCATTCAAAAATACACCAATTGAATATTCCCAAAAAAAACAACACAAAAATAAACGAAAATGCAAATACTAATGAATATAAATACAATTTTTCACTAACGGACACGCCGCCACACGAACAACGAATATTTAAATAGTATTTATCTATTCCGATACGGACAATGACAAATACGTCTACTCTCTACGACTGCCAATTTACTAATCCGAATGTACTGTATGTTTGTTCTTATTAACGTTAACAGTCAAAAAGCTGATTTGAACCTCTAGAGGTTTATTAAGTAAAACGAGGAGTGAGGTAGTTTACTATTGCCATCCTCAATGTTGTTGTTTAGGTCATCAGCCAAAAGGCTGGTTTGAACCTGTAGAGGTTTTACTAAGTAAAACGAGGAGTGAGGTGGTTTACCATTGCCTTCCTCACTGAGTGGAAAAGTACGCTTATCAGCATGCCGAGCCCTCTGAAAAGCACATATTTTCCACTCTGCAAATGACACCTTCACTTCATTCACCACAGGGTCTGGCTGTATAATAAAATTCATTACTTTTACATTACATTAGAACATTTACATTACATTAGAACTTTTACATTAGAAACAGAACTATTTATTTTAGCCCTGCAACGAACAGATTGAGTGTAAATAATTTGACACTCAATCTGTTCGTTGCAGGGCTAAAATAAATAGTTCTGTTTCTTATCACATGGTCAGCCAATTAAATGACTGAATCATTTAAGAACAGAAGAGGTAGAGGTGTAAAAGACACTAATCAGAGTTATCTCCTCTGAAAGTAATGAATTTTACTCAATGAGTAGAAAAATATGAATCCTCAATGAGTAGAAAAATATGCTTATCAACATGCCCGGCGCTCTGATAAGCATCTACTTTCCACCCTACAAATTACACCTTCACTTCATTCATGACAGGGTCTGGGTGCATAGTGAAATTCATTACTCTCAGAGACGATAACTCTCACTAGTGTCTTTAAACCTCTACTTATCAATATTATGTAGTAAATGTGATAGAAACAGTTACTTTCTTGTGAGTCAGGTTCTGTAAACCGTTGTTTCTCCAATTGTAAAAATGCTCTAAAGTCTTCTTGTAGTTGTCTCCGTGTTGTGTTACTTTGTGCTGTAACAGCCTTGACTGTTGTTTCTAAAGAGATAAATCTTCTCCAAAGTTCGTTGTACATATTACTAATCTGTAACAGAAAGAAAGATCAGCAAAAATGCTATATTGTAAATATTACAAACAAGGTAATATGTAAGTATTATTTTCATGTAATATTGTAAAGGTAAGTGTATCATTTTATTAAATGATGCTCTCGTTGGGAAATGGGTTTGTGGACAGTCGCATAACCTTTCTGGAATTGATTCGGTTGTGATCAATCATGCTATTTGTCATTTGGTAATTTATTTATATTGAACTACAGTGAATACAGTATAACTTAATGTAAAGTAAAAAGCCTTCTTTCATCAAAGTAACCACTATTTTTAGAAGAAAAATCTGTTGTGAAATGCTCACATAACTTTCTCTTACCATGCAAATAATGAATAATATAACAAACATTAATAATAAAACATTAGTAATAAACAAAATAACTAACCTCAAAAAACATAACCTAATTTTAATCATGAGTGAATGATGCAAAATGAAAACCAACCTTAGTTTGGCTTAATCACTCTTTCACACTAAACTAAGCTCTGTAGAGAAAAATGCGCTAAATAAAAGTTGTAGATCTTTTAATTTCCTATAAATTCGATTACAATACACTTTTGTTGTAAAATGTATACTAAGGTTGAAGTCTTAAAAAAATCGATTTTATTTACAGATTACATAATGTACTGTTGAGAAGAAAAAAATGAGTGATTTTTTTTTAGTCCTGTTATCCAATTGTTAATGTCTGGTAATTTTTTCTAAGAAAGGGAAATTTTGTTTTGTGTCACGAAGTTGGTAGCCCAACTCAACCGGTATAGATATGACAGTGCGAGTTGATTCTCCTTGAGCTATGTAAAATTTTGTGCAGTTTCTGGTCGTGTTACGAACAGAATGTCCTTTTAACCTAGAAACAACGTGTTTTCATTCTTGAACAATATTTTGCTACGAAATCATACATGAGTGTAAAAGTATCATTTCAAATTAAATTTGTTGGTGTTCCTCCACCAGACGAAATGTCAATTTCTAGGCTAACAAATCGATTTTAAGAGACAGGTAGTGTTTGGAACAGTGTTCTCTTGACAAATGATGTTTTAGAGAATGTGAAAAGAACAAGATTGCTCAATTCTCCACGGAAAAGTTTACAAAAACTTCCTTGCAAGTTGGTTTGTCAATTGAGTGTTCAGAAAGCTGTTAAAAAATTGAAATTGTATCCGTATTGCGTACGATTAGTCCAAGAGCTTCAGCCTCCAGATTTAAATAAGCGATTGTTCAAGGGTAAGAGACATTCTGGTCGTAACACAACCCGGAACGGCACAAAATTTTACACAGCTCAAGGAGAATCAACTCACACTGCCATATCTATACCGGTTGAATAGGGCTACCAACTTCGTGACACAAAATAAAATTTCCCTATCTAAAAAAAATTTACCAGATATTAACAATTGGGTAACAGGACTAAAAAAATCACTCTGTAGCACGTCCTAATTAATTTACACAGTGGAGTATAATGGTCACCAACATTCGGAATAGATAGGTTATTTCAAGGAGAAGAATATTATAAAATCTCTTCAATTTTACATACCTTGTTTTCAATACGATGACCTTCATGTCCTACTTCTGATTTCAATACTTGTATGATCCTGTCTGAATCGGAAACAGTTTGTCCACTGGCATCATTTTGATTCTGGTTTGACGGATTGATCATATAATTTGTATCATTCAATTTATTACCGATATTTTCTATTGTTCCTGCCAACTTATCCATCTGGTCACGACTCGCTGATTCTGATATTATTGTCTGAAAATTAGAGAAAATAATATTTTAGTTATCACAGTCTTTGTCTGACCTAATGCAGAGCTTTTAAGCACTTTAGGCTGCTGGAATGGCTAACTCAGCCATCACCACACTTGACTGGTAAACCTAAAGTTTATATTAGATTCCCAGTGTTCATTATCAATTGATATTAATTTAAATGTTTTAAAGATATTAGATGCTGTGAAAAATTCAACTTAAAATTTTTATCTGTATGAACTAGTAATTGTAGCTGTGCTATATGGGCATGCTTATTGTTGCTAGCTTTGGTGGGGTACATTAAATAAACTGGTTTATTGCTTTTCCTGCTGTCACCCCACACTAATTTTCATAGGTATCACTTAATGAACATTCATTAAGATTTTCACAATTTGGAAAGGTACAGATATAATTTGTTTAGGCACTAAATGCCTTAAAAGAAAAAACTTACAGTGAATGAATGATAAGAATTTGGGCTGTAAAACAACCTTCTTACATCTTAAGTCACCTCAGGTAGTCTAAAATTGGCCCCGTACGAAAAAATAATGAAAAAATTAAATTAAAAATATATCTGCCAGCCGCATTGGTGTAGTTGGTAACATGCTCGGCACTCATCATGCGGTCTTGGGTTCGAATCCCTCTCAGGCACGGCATATTTTCATACGTTACAAAAAATCATTTCATCCTTCACAGTTACAACCGAAGGTCGTCGCTTATGACCACTGTAGTTGATGTGACGTTAAATAAACAAAGGAAAAATTTATGTATCCATTATTATGCATAAAAATACAAATATCTCATAATGAAACTTATTTGCTTTTAAACGTTTCACATCTTCGGTTTGACTTATTTTGCATTTTGCCATGACTAACCATGGAAACACTCACAGGTTTTTTTTTACCTTCTTTCTCATTGAACACCTCCACCTTTCAGTGATAATACACAAATTTTTTTGCATACTTTCAGTTCAAAACAAAAGTTCAGCTGAGTGTATTTTCAGTACGCACATGGTAGATCTAATGTAGAAACAAGATTTCGTGTACTTTACAAAAGTTTTCAATTTTAGGGATTTAATGATGATTTCGTCAAGTATTTTGCAGATTATATTTTCTGAGTGAGACTGGAAGAAAAACAACTTGTTTTAATTGAGAACTTAAAATGGACTAATTTTCGGCAGTATTTATTTAGTTTTTTACGTCACGTCAACTGCTTGATCCTTAATGTACACAGAGGAGGGTTGTGATACAGGAATCAAATCTAGGACCTTCCATCGAATAAAGTTTGTAATTTGAACATTTTAAAACATTGCAGAATTGAAGTATGTACATCTTAATTTGATTCTTGTCGCAAATTTTATTATTTTTATGGAATTGTCATCCCGTCTGTATTAAAACCTTACAAGCAATTTTCTTACCTGGAGATGTTGTTGCACAGATTTTTGCGTATTATTATGTTTATCATCGAGTTTTATTGTTAAAGATTTTATTTCGTCAATTGATTGACCAATATCGGATATTTCTGATTCCATATCACTCTGGCGAGATTCCAAACGATTTATGCTATTATCTAAATTTGTCTGCAATTAAAAATTAATTAAATATTATTTCTTGAATTAAAGTTGAAACTTAGTTTTCGAAAACAAAAGAAGTTTAACAAAAGAAGTATTTTTTTTAAATCTTTTTCCTTTTTGTGATTTTATAATGCAGTATCTTTTTATGGTTAATTACTAATGGATATTTCCTGTTAATAATGAAGAAAAATTGATTATTAAGCTATATGTATACATATTATATATAATTAATAAATTGAATAATTGTAACTTGGTCTAAATTTTACCACATGCTTTATTTTGTAATTTATCATACTTGCCGGTGTATAAGACACATTTCAGTTTTCAAGTAGGATTTCATTCTTCAATATTAAATTTAATATTTTATTTTTATAAAAGGAATGAGAATTTTATTTTCATAAGTAATGATTTTTTAAAATACAATAAACGTGTATTTATATTGCTAAATCAGTGATTTAAAAAGATCAATATTTAAAGATTGCTTTCAACAATTTTACGAGGGTTATACAGAAAATAACCTCTGTTTTGAAATAAAAAGTAAACGAGTGAAGATACAAAAACTTTATTACATGAATCGGTGAGTGGAAAAAGGGTAATATTCCAAAATCCTTATTTTCGAGAAATTAAAAAAAAATTGTTTTGTGACTTTGTTTTTGGTTTAATGGTAAAATGTTCAATTGGTCATTTTTAGTACTATATTAAAGCTTTTTAATGGTGACTTTAGAATTTATTTTACAATAATCATGGGATTGATTTTTGATTATTAATATGTTGACTATTCACCTGTTCCTAGATTTGGTTCAAGTAAATAGGAAAAATTAAGTTGAAAGAACAATATAATGTGCCAATATGCTGCAAAACTTTATTTTTATTTCAAAATAATTTACAGTTACATTTTGATAATGATAAGACAGAAACCAGTGGTCCAACTGCTGTTCGCTATTGAATGGAAGAAGGGTAATATTCCTAAAAAAATATTATCCTTTTTCCACCCTACTAAATTTTCAATGTAGCTTAGCTGCTTTTAGATACAAGGAATATTTCCCCTTTATCATTTATTGAGATGCGCCGAAGTAAACTTAACAAAACTGCTATCTTCGTTCAATTTCGCATTTTTTGGAATATTACCCTTTTTTCACTCACCGATTCATATACATATTAAAACTACAGTTTTTCTCTATTTTTCGACATAGTCGCCAAACAGATTCAAGCACTTGTCGTACCTTGGAACAGTCTTTGAAATACCCTGTGCATAAAAATCTGCCACCTGTAAAGCTGACGTTTTGAAGCTCTTCGTCATTGGCGAACCGCTGAGATGCAAGCCACCGCTTCATGTTTGGGAACAGGTGAAAGTCACTAGGAGCCAAGTCCGGGCTGTATGGGGATGATCGAAAACGTCCCATTTAAACTTGGCCAAAATTTCATTTGTTCTTCAAGCTGTATGAGGGTGAGCGTTGTCATGCACAAACACAACACCACGTGTCAGAAGGCCACGACGCTTGTTTTGGATCACTCTTCTTAGTCTGTTTAAAGTTTCACAGTAGACAGCAGAAGTGATGGTCGTTCCACATTCCATAAAATCAACGAGTAAGATGAGTAAGGTGTCGTGTTTGTGCATGACAACGCTCGCCCTCATACAGCTCGAAGAACAAATGAACTTTTTTGAATGAAGTCACTAGGAGCCAAGAGGGTTATACAGTCAGTTAATGGGACGTTTTCGATCATCCCCCATACAGCCCGGACTTTGCTTCTAGTGACTTTCACCTGTTCCCGAACATGAAGCGGTGGCTTGCATCTCAGCGGTTCGCCAATGACGAAGAGCTTCAAAACACCGTGAATGGTTGGCTACATTCACAGGCGGCAGATTTTTATGCAGAGGGTATTTCAAAGACTGTTCCAAGGTATGACAAGTACTTGAATCTGTTTGGCGACTATGTCGAAAAATAGAGAAAAACTGTAGTTTTAATATGTATATAATAAAGCTTTTGTATCTTCACTCTTTTACTTTTTATTTCAAAACGGAGGTTATTTTCTGGATAACCCTCGTATTTTACTTTAAGCAAAATAAAATGTTCACTGTACCTTGCTTATTTATTATTATTGAATCTGTACTGTGGGCAAAGTCAGTAAAACATGATGGTTTGATGGTAAATCCTATGACTTTCACACAAGAAGGCACCGTTCTGATTTTGGCGAGTTTCATAGGTGGTTGTCTCTCTATGAAAAAAAACTATCTTATTTTGAATCAAAACTGATGTCCTGTCTCCCACAAAGATTGTTTGTGTTTGAATGTAAAAAAAGATGTAAGAGAGAGGAAGATTTATACAATCTAGGAATTTATAAACAATGGAATTTAAATTTGTGTTTTATTTGTATGACTGATATTGACAATTTGTTTTATGTGATGTTTCTTTTTAACGCATTTTAAAAGATGAAATGTTTGATACTGGCGTATCTTATTATCTTTTTGAGTTTTTTACGGATTAAAATTTTAAATTAAATAAATAAATAAAGTGCGACTTATACACCGGCAAATATAGTAGTTAAAAACTAAATACTTAAAATATATTTTGCTGATGGAACCTGTATTTTGTTGAGTGATGTATCTAAACGTGTATCCATTAAATAACTTAGTTTGTGGTTAACTCGTTCATAATTTGCTTCTATTTTTCTCATCAGCTGTTCCATCGCTAACTCATCTTTTATCTCTTTTGAATTTACTGACTGAAAATGAGATAAAAATATATTATTTAAAGTATCATGTATTTTATTAATTTACTAAGTTAAGGAAAATGAAGGAAGTTAAATGCTAGAAGATTTAGATATGTGGTTATGAAGAAAATTAGAGAAAATCAAAGAAATATTTGACAGTAACCATTCAAGGGAGGAAAGCAAATTAGCTGGGGTAAATATTGAAAGGAGCTTTAATGTTTGAAGAAAATGAGAATATCAGAGAATGAAGGTTATCAATTAATTTTATTGCTTACTTTTCTTTAGTGTTGCCCTTTAGTTTAAAAAAACTTACTTGCGTTATGGTGGTACCACCTTCTTCAGAGTCATATCAGATAAAATTCAACAGAGTACATCTTTTTTTTTTCAACAGAGTTCTAAAAAAATTCCATTTTTATTTGATATGACTGAATGGTAATACCATTTTGCATTTTAATTTAATATTACTCCAAAGAATGTGATAACCACCGAAATACTATAAGTTTTTTTTTTAACTAATGGGCACCCAAAGAAAAGGTAAGCAATAAATTCATTTATATTGTGATTTATAAAAAGGTTATAAATGATTCAAAGGGGGTATGAGCTACATACAACAGAAATCATTTATAGTAACCGTGAAGGATGCCCATAACAGACAGGTGGAGTGTCAATTTATTTACACTCAATCTGTCCGTTGCAGGGCTAAAATAAATAGTTCTGTTTCTTATCACATGGTCAGCCAATTAAATGACTGAATCATTTAAGAACAGAAGAGGTAGAGGTGCAAAAGACACTAATCAGATTTATCTCCTCTGAAAGTAATGAATTTCATTATACAGCCAGACCCTGTGGTGAATGAAGTGAAGGTGTCATTTGCAGAGTGGAAAATATGTGCTTTTCGGAGCACCTGGCATGCTGATAAGCGTAATTTTTCACTCAGTGAGGAAGGCAATTGTAAACAACCTCATTCCTCGTTTTACTCGTTTTTTCGGCTGATGACCTCAACAACAACCGTGAAGGACCAGGCAATAAAACTAATAGTTTTGTTAAAAATTTTCTTGTGTATTGTTTAGAAATATTTTTTAATCCATAATAAGTGTACATTGCAATCTACAATTTAAGAACAATAAGCAACCCAATGAGATGAAAATGATGTGTATGACAAGTAAATGAGGTGTAGTCTTGTACAGACTCAGGCTGAGCATTCCTGAGAGAGTGTGGTTAAATAAACTTCAACCATCAGAGTACCGGAAACCATGGTCTAGTATTCAAATCCGTATAAAAGTAACTACCTTTACTAGGATTTGAACCAGGAACCTTCGTTTCCCAAAATCAGCTGTTAAACAGCCGACTTGAGGCAATAACTTTACCACTAGACCAACCCAGTGGTTTTGATTTATATATCCTACAGATGTAATTTATATATATATACAAATAAATTAATATTTTCGGTAGACCGATTTTGATGAAAATGTTTGTGTCAGGTCACCTAGTGGTACCTAACTTAAGTTTCAACTTCATATTCTATTCTGTTCTTAAGATATTTCGTTCACACTGACATACAGACCAATCGCTGAAAACGTATTTTTTTGGGTTCAGGGGCCTGAAAACATGTATATCCGGTGAACTCTATTTTGAAAAATCAACATGGAAACAATACTTTATTCCTTTCCTTCCCTGTTTATTCTTAAAGGGCAGAAGAAAGTAATAAATAAAAACCCAATATTTTGTAAAAGCTGAGTCAATTTACTTTTTCATAATGTTACTTTCCTTGTGTTGATAATGTATACAATGTAATTTTAATTTGTTGTAATTGAGGTTAGATTTATTTTAGTGGTTGTGGTTAACCGTGTTTCCTTTTCCTTTGAATGAATTATTAATTAAAAATTAATTTTGATATATACCATTTTTAATATAGATACTACAGTAAGTGCTTTCTTGCAACTATATTCCTTTTTATAACCTTATCATTTGTGAACTGAGTAAGATTCCATAACCAAGCTATTTCTAATTTTATACATTTGTATTTGTACTCTGCTTGTTTTTATCTTGTACAAATAAATGGTTGTAGCATATATGGTATTATAAATAATAAATATTCTCGTACATATGTAGATACATATATTTGTACTCACAAGTATGTGTAACACTAATATTTAGTGTTTTTACTTTCTCTTGCCTATATGAATATATAGGAAGGAAAGTATTGTTTTCATGTCGATTTTTCAAAATCGAGTTTTCACCGGATCTATACGTTTTCAGACCCCCTGAACCCAAAAAACATGTTTTTAGCGATTGGTCTGTGTGTGTGTGTGTGTCTGTGTGTGTGTGTGTCTGTGTGTGTGTGTGTCTGTGTGTGAACAGAATATCTCAAGAACGGAACATCGTACGAACTTGAAACTTGAAACTTAAGTTACATACCACTACCGGACGCGACACGAACATTTTCATCAAAATCGGTCAACCGGAAGTAGTAGTTTATTCGTATAATTTTTCAGTTTTTTGCGATTTTCTCAAAAACTGGTCCTACGATTTTTTTTAAAAATCGCCTATTTTACTCAATTTTTTATTCTCTACAAGATAGGGTAGGCGCCATGTTTGCTGAAATTCTCGGTGAGGCTGTTGTCACGTAAAAACGTTGTTTTTTTTAAGATTACGGCTTTAATATAAATTTTAGCGCAAAAACTTATATAATAAAAGTTGTAGAGAATTTAAAAACCTACAACTTCTGTTTCAAACATTTTTTTGTATAACGCTTAGTTTAGCGGTAATTTGCGATTTTCTGTTTTTTTTCTCACGAAAACGTGAGAAAAATCGATTTTTTTAACATTTCGGTCTTAGTATGCATTTTACGACAAAAGTGTATATAATTAAATTTATAGAAAATTAAAAGATCTACAACTTTTGTTTAGAGCATTTTTCTCTACAGAGCCTAGTTTAGCGTGAAAGCGTGATTTTCCGTATTTTTAAGCCAAACTGAGTTCGATTGTCATTTTGCGTCATTCACTCATGATTAAAATAAGGTTATGTTTTTGAGGTTAGTTTTTGTTCATTTCTAATGTTTTAATACTAATGTTAGGTTTATTGTTAATTATTTGCATTGGCAAGAGAAAGTTGTGTGAGTGTTTCACACCAGATTTTTTGTATTCATATAATTTTTTTACTTTCTCTTACCCTGTATTAATGTATACGAAAGGAATTATTGTTTTCATGTCGATTTTTTAACATCGAATTTTCAACGGCTGTACATGTTTTCGAAGGACTGATTGGATTTGCTTATAGCCTTATTCGTATCTTAACTTTCAAAAAATTGTACCTTCAGGCAGAACTTACTTTACGGGAAGAGCTGCAAAGCGTCGTACAATAAAACAATTTAAATTGCCGGTTAAAATACTGATTTTTTTTTGTCTAATGGGGATTTTTTTAATTACAGGTATTAAATTGCGCATCACATTGATTAAACACATAAATAGTTCAAAAAATTTAACGATAAGAAATAGAAAAAAATAAATTGAAGAAACTAGGATTATTTTGAAATTATGAAATTAGGGATATCTATCATGCATAATAATAATAATTAGTATAATTAGTTATAAATATCAGAAACTGTTATTGGTAATTTTTCTTTGCAAAAATTAACATTCCTTAGATTTTTGTAATTTTCAAACCGTTTTGTTTGATTAGGGGGGTAGTTCGTTAAGGGAAGTAGAAACACCAAAAATTGAAAAAAGTAATTTTTATTTTTTTAACTCTAATATTTAGATTAGAATATTCTGCTTCTTTTTTTAAAAAAAATATGGTTCTACGTGGTCGAGTTTTATTAACAAATATTTTCTTGGGCATGTACACTGATTTTTTTATAGTATTACATTTTGCTATATTCTGATACTAAGTGAACCTGAATATGTCGGAAATGCCTTTTTTATATAAATGATCAATTTTCTCAAAAACCATTTAAGCTTACCAGTCATTCTACTAATAAAGTAGATGTTAGGATACTAGAATTTTTGTGATTTCTCAAAAATTTACTGAAATAAAAAATATTTCAATAAATTTTTAGGGGGGTAGTTCGTTAAGGGAAGTAGAAACACCATAAATTGAAAAAAGTAATTTTTATTTTGTTAACTCTAAAATTTAGATTAGAATATTCTGCTTCTTTTTTTAAATATGGTTCTACTTGTTCGAGTTTTATTAAAAAATATTTTCTTGGGCATGTACGCCGATTTGTACACTGAATTACATGTTGCTCTATTCTGATACTAAGTAAACCTGAATATGTTAGAAATACATCATTTAAATGCTTATTCCCGGAAATGCCTTTTTTTATACAAATGACCCATTTTCTTAGATACCATTTAAGCTTACCAGTCATTCTACTAATAAAAGTAGATGTTAGGGTACTAAAATTATTGTGATTTCTCAAAAATTTACTAAAATAAAAAATATTTTCTTCTGAAAAAATATCTATTGTGTCTATGTAATTAGTTACAAAATATCAAAAACTGTTATTGATCACAAAAATTAACATTTCATAGATTTTTGTTATTTTCAAACTGTTTTATTATTTAGGAGGCTAGTTCGTTAAGGGAAGTAGAAACACCAAAAATTAAAAAAAAAAAATTTTATTTTTTTAACTCAAAAATTTAGATTAGAATATTCTAATTTTTTTTAATATGGTTCTACGAGTTTTATTAACAAATATTTTCTTGAGCATGTACACCAATTTTTATATTGAATTACATGATGCACTATTCTGATACTAAGTAAACCTGAATATGTTAGAAATACATCATTTTAAGGCTTATTCCCGGAAATGCCTTTTTTATACAAATGACCCATTTTTCTAAGAAACCATTTAAGCTAGTGAGATGGCATTTTTACCAGTGATTGTATAGTCCAGCCTCTCTTAGTTTGCTCCTAATGTAAACAAATAATGACGTCACTGAGCATGCACATTATATAAAAATGTGTACACGCTGATTAAAAAGTAACAACAAAATACTTTCAAAAGTATTTAAATACTAAATACTTTAAAAGTATTTTGTAAATGAAATTTTTAGACCTACATCATATCTTCAAGTACTTCAAGTACGTATAATTTAAAACATAGTTAACTTAATAGGAATACGAGATCCGTAAAGTCGCAGACTCTATCGTGCACCCTGTAGTAGGTGGCTTTTGTTTGTTGACAGTAGGAGCAAACTAACAACGGCTCAACTGTACTAATAAAGCAGATGTTATAGTAAAGGCCAAGCTAATTGCTGTGAGCATATTGGGCTACGCATCCGCATACCCCTCCGACCTACAGTTCGATGTACAGTCAGAGTGTTGTTAAAAATTGACAACAACCATTGTATTTTGTAGGCATGCTGCACTATTGCAGTACATAAAAGACTATACTAATGCAGACGCACGTTTTGCCCAACGCTCTCCTTACGAAAATCAGGCTATATTAGAATTATAAGATTTCTCAAAAATTGACTGAAATAAAAAAATTTTCCACTGAAAAAAGTGGAAAGTTTGTCACTTAAAACAAAACAAAATTATTTTTTAAAATTTTCAATACAAATTTACTATTCTAGTACCGGGTGATTTTTTTAGTCCTGTTACCCAATTGTTTATGTCTGGTAATATTTTTCTAAAAAAAATAAATTTTGTTTTGTGACACTAAGTTGGTAGCCCTACTCAACCAGTATGGATATGGCAGTGTGAGTTGATTCTCCTTGAGCTGTGTAAAATTTTGTGCCATTTCCAGTCGTGTTACGAACAGAATGTCTTTTATCCTAAAACAATCTCTTGTTTCAATCTGGAGGCTGAAGCTCTAGAACTAATCGTATGCGATACGGATACAATTTCAATTTTTTAGCAGCTTTCTGAACACTCGAATATGACAAATCAACATGCGAGGAAAGTTTTTGTAAACTTTTCCATGGAGAATTGAGCAATCTTGTTTTCACATTCTCTTAACGTCATCTGTCAAAAGAGTTGGTCGACCACTACATTTTCTGCTGCAAACACTACCTGCCTCTCAAAATCGGTTCGTTAGTCTAGAAATTGACTAGAATAGAGTGGAGGAACACCAAATAATTTAATTTGAAATGATTCTTTTACACTCGTATACGATTTCGTAGCAAAATATTGTTCAAGAATGAAAATCCGTTGTTCTAGGGTAAAAGACATTCCGTTCGTAACACAACTGGAAACAGCACAAAATTTTACGCAACTCGAGGAGAATCAACTCAAACTGTCGTATCTATACCGGTTGAGTAGGGCTACCAACTTTGTGTCACAAAACAAAATATCCCTTTCTTAGAAAAAAATTACCAGACATTAACAATTGGGTAACAGGACTAAAAAATCACTCTGTACCATAACATCTACAAATGGCCATAACGAGCAGGTGGAGTGTTAAATTAATTGCACTCGATCTATTGGTTCCAGGGCTATAAAAAATAGTTCTGTTTCTTACCACATAGTCAGCCAATTATATGACTGAACTATTTAAGAACAGAAGAGGTAGAGGTGTAAAAGACACTAGTCAGAGTTGTCTCCTCTGAGAGTACTGAATTTCACTATACAGCCAGACTCTGTGGTGAATGAAGTGAAGGTGTCATTTGCAGGGTGGAAAGTGGGTGCTTTTCGGAGGGCCTGGCATGCTGATAAGCATACTCTTTCAACTCACTGAGGAAGACAATAGTAAACCACCTCACTCCTTGTTTTTACTTAGTAAAACTTCTAGAGGTTCAAACCAGCCTTTCGGCTGTTGACCTTAACAACAACATCTACAAAGTATGAAGAATAACATCCAGAAATTTCAGCGCTTAACTTAAATAGTTTCTGAGAAAATGGGTTTTAAATATGAAGCCATTTTAACATGGGGAATCGTAGGGTTGTCCTACTACCCTCAAATTCAGCATTGACTGTACTTTTAGTTATCTGGAATTTTTAACCATCCAATAGTCTACAAAATTTCGTAAATCTCAGATTGTTGGGTCTTGTTTGTTTTATTTATAGAATTTTATTACATATATTTTTCAATTACCTCTGTTAACTTTTCTAATCTTAATTGGTTAGATGTATCCAATCGTCCGATTTTTGATTCAAGCATTTCTATTTTTCTGGTTAATTGATCAATACTGGATTCGCATCCGTATTTTAAACTCTGTATGTTTTCGTTTAACGAAGACAATAAACTGCTTGTGCTCTGCTGAAACAAACAGAAAGAAATTCATGAAACAATATGTGAACACTATGTTTATTGTATTCACAATATGTGAATACAATGTGAACAATTATGCTAGAAAACATTTGAAATTAATATTAGATGCTTTTTGGAGCTACCTCCAATTTTACTTGACTTAAAATAGTTATTTTATTAGATGGGATTGTAATTCACATTAAAAACTTCAAAAATTTATTTATTTTAAGATGTGACAAACTATAAAAAAATAAACTCATAATGTTTGATTTTGTCAGAGGTCAGTTACCCGTAAGTTAGAAATCATTTTGTTTATTATTTTAACATGTAAATAAAAAAAAGAGTTTAAATGGTTCAGTTTCACTTAGTCATAAATCTGTTTTTATCGTAAACCATTTGTTCTTTACATCGTAAATATTGTATTAAGGAGAAACGGAAAGCAAAATATACTATTTATTTTTGAAAAAGAGCTTGCATTTCATTATTTTGGTTTTATTGGACTTTACAATGTGTTAATAACCTATAAAACCAACCAGATTTTCTATTTTCATACGTTATTACCAGATTTTCTAACACCGACTGACTTCGTTATAACCGAATTTTTCGATATATAATATAAATTGTCCGAACCCCTTAAATTGACCTCTGGTTGTCATTTTATCCAATCCCCTTTACTTATTTTTCAGTTTCTGTTGTTGTTTTGGTCAACAGCCGAAAGGCTGGTTTGAACCTCTTGAGGTTTTACTAAGAACGAGGAATGAGGTGGTTTACTATTGCCTTCCTTACTGAGTTGAAAGAGTATGCTTGTCAGCATGCCTAGCCCTCTGAAAAGCACCCACTTTCCTCCCTGCAAATGACACCTTTACTTCATTTACTCTCAGAGGAGATAACTCTGACTAGTGTATTTTACACCTCTACCTCTTCTGTTCTTAAATAGTCTAATAATTGGCTGACTATGTGATAAGAAACAGAACTATTTTTTATAGCCCGGGAACTAACAGATCCGAGTGCAATTAATTTAACACTCCACCTGACCATTATGGGCAAAACTTAACAAGAAGTTTTCAATTTCTATGAACCAAATATTGTAATTTTTGCAACTATCAAAGAACTGTTCTTAAACTGTTTTGGTCGATCGTATTGGTTCGTTCATAAATTTTTCTTTTATAGTCTATCTTTTCTTTTTTTTCATTCCCATAAGTTGTGTAGATTATTATTTATTAATTTTCTACGAAGAAATTTTGGAAATTACGTAAATTTTTTGGAATTTAATATTAATTAGTGTTAAGTTAGGTATTTTTATATTAAATTTTTCCTGTTAATTACGAATAACATATCAACATTGACGTTTATCTAACCTCTAATAATAGTTTGAATTGTTGTGTATATCTTATTCAGTTGATAACTGTAGTCAATATCGTCTATAATAAAATTTTATTGACCCTGATCAAAATATGATAGGATTTATTTCTGTAGTTTTATATTTTTCTCTTTCAACTGACCGCCTTTTATTTAGATTGATTATAACAATAAATGATTGTGGAGGATACAATTTTGTAGTATATTTTTTTAATTTACTCATTTATTGTTGAGTAATTATTATTATACTAATTATTCTTATTAAGCAGAAATTATTCTAAGATAATGTCTTGCTATATATAAAATATCATAGTTTTATTGCAATTATTTAAAAATATTAATATTATTATTTTAATCTTTTGTGAATTGTAGTTAAATATTGGCTGGGGTTATTTGCATTAAAACAATTTTCCACATTAAATTATAAATAATTGCTTTTATCAGCTTAAAAAAGCTTTTATTAGTTTTGTATCTGGTGTGCTGTATTAGTATTTTCCCCATTACAGGCAGGTGGAGTAATAAATTATTTACACTCGATCTATTAGCTCCAGAGCTACAAAAAATAGTTCTGTTTCTTATCACATGGTCAGTCAATTATATAACTGAATCATTTATGAACAGAAGAGGCAGAGGTGAAAAGACACTAGTCAAAGTTATCTTCTTTGAGCAATTCTCTATTATCAGTCAATTCATGTAAAACTATGTCAGGAATCGAACCTAAACCTTCAGTTTTAATTAAATTTACAACCACACTATCTAAACAGTAAAAATGACCATAAAATTCATTTTTAATGAGTCTAAATGAGAAAATAAATGTCAAAAACCTAAGCAATACATTTTTATATTTCTAAGAAATCTTTGCTAATATTCATTAATCAAGTTGTATTTTTAATGTATTGCAATTTCCATAAAAATACTGATAATATTTTCTTATAAATTCTATATATAGTCACTCGTTTATCACATTTTTTATCTTGTTAATAAAAATTATAGGGCCTATGCATTAATTTTATTTGTTTAAAAATTTCTTGGAAGTATTTCCAGTGATTCACAGTTTGAACTGGTTAATCATTTGGTATTGTTTAACAAACAGATTTAATAAATATTTTCTAAAGAGTTATCAAAACTAGAAAAAACATTTTTAATTAGAACAGGAAATATTACTCATATCGCTAATACTTTTTTTATGTTTTGTGAAATTTTACCGCAGTATTTATATAAGATTACAACTATTTAATCTTAAGTTCAACATGATTTTCAAAATCTGGAAAAAAATTTTTTGCCTGAATATACAAGGTGTGGCTATTAAATAACAAGACTGACGTAAAAAAATATTTTTATTTTATAAATAATCACTTATTGTCACCTTCAATATACACTCCTTCTCTATCCCTAAAACGTTCCATGCAAATTTTCCATTGTTAGAAACAGTGCTGGAAGTCAGCTCCTTCAGGACACGTGCCACTTTCTCTTTTACAGCTTCCACAGACTCAAATCTTGTCCTTTTTAGTGCAGATTTCACCTTAGGAAACAGGTAGAAGATAATAACATGTGATAAAACGTGGTTTTTTACTTATGATCCAGAAACGAAGCGCCAGTACATGCACTGGAAGAGCCAAACTTCACCGAGAGCCAAAAAAGCTCGAATGAGCAAGTCAAAATTTAAAGCAACGATGATTGTTTTTTTTTTATATCCATGGGATTGTGTACCTTCACTGGGTTCCTAAAGGTCAAACAATTGATCAATATTACTACCTTGAGGTACTTTCTAAACTATGTCAGAGAGTAAGGAAAAAACACCTCGAAATGTGGAAGGACAAATCATGGGTTTTCCACCAAGACAGTGCGCCAGCTCATTCCACGTTATCTGTCAAGAGGTTCCTAGCCAAGTACAGCATCTCAGTGTTAGGACATCTACCTTATTCACCTGATCTTGCACCATGTGACTTCTACCTGCTCCCTAAGGTGAAATCTGCATTAAAAAGGACAAGATTTGAGTCTGTGGAAGCTGTAAAAGAGAAAGTGGCATGTCTCCTGAAGGAGCTGACAGAATATGACTTCCAGCACAGTTTCCAACAGTGGAAAATTCGCATGGAGCGTTGTAGGGATAGGAAAGGAGTGTATATTGAAGGTAACAATAAGTGATAATGTATCAAATAAAAATAAAATTTTTTACATCAATCTTGTTATTTAATAGCCACACCTCGTATTTAATTGAAAAATTATTGTAACGGTTATATTTCTTTGTAGGCTGTATATAAGTTTTATTTATGTATTTTTTTTTTGCATCGGAAGATGTGTTTGTTTGAAATGGCTGTCATATGGTACAGAACTATTTTAAGATTAATGTACCACTTCTAGTGAGTTGTTGTGAAATAACATACTAATGAATGAGCATTTATTCTGAAATTATTAATAAATCATTCACTCTTCGTAGTAAGACCTGACAAAAACATGTGTTCCGTATGTTTCCATTAATAATTAATTGGAGAGGTTTCTGTATAAATAACTTTGTGTTTTAAATTGTTGAATCATAGATGTTTCATGGTAAAATATATATATATTTTTTAAATATAATCGGTTCATTTTTATTTTTTTATATAAATAAATTTATTCCTTCAAATGAATGTCAGGATCCAAATTTATGTATCTATTTATTTATTTTTTTAATGATTGGTAGAGTCTTTTCTAGAATTAGTTAGTAGAGCATTTTGTACGTAATACTTTTAGTGGAAATTGGGACAGATAAGAAACTATCTCTCTTAACTGGCCTTGTCTAATTTTTTTTCTTTGTTTGTTATTATACGTATTTGGTTTGTATTTTATGCAAAATTTATAAGAATACTAAATAGTATTTGATTCGTACAGATATTTTTCTAATCTTTTGTTGTTTTTATTCTGATGTATCCAAATGATTGTTAAGTTCTTGTAACCAATTCATAATTATCACTTTCTTACTTGAATATTTGCCCATAACAGACAGGTGGAGTGTCAAATTATTTACACTCAATCTCTTCGTTGCAAGGCTAAAATAAATAGTTCTGTTTCTTTTCACATGTTCAGCCAATTAAATGACTGAATCATTTAAGAACAAAAGAGGTAGAGGTGTAAAAGACACTAATCAGAGTTATCTCCTCTGAAAGTAATGAATTTTATTATACAGCCAGACCCTGTGGTGAATGAAGTGAAGGTGTCATTTACAGAGCGGAAAATATGTGCTTTTCAGAGGGCCCGGCATGCTGATAAGTGTACTTTTCCACTCAGTGAGGAAGGCAATGGTAAGCAACAACAACTTGAATATTATAGGGAAGGAAAGTATTGATTTCATGTTGATATTTTGAAATCAAGTTTTTACCAGATATACTCTTTTTCAAATCCCCTGAACAAAAAAAAACATGTTTTTAACATTGGTCTATGTGCAAACAAAATATCTCAAGAATGGAATATGGCTCGAAGTTAAAACTTTGAACTTGCATTGGAAACAACAGAAGAGAAAATTAAGAAACGTTATGAACCCATCTTGAGTGAAGTGTGTGGGTATTCGATTGTGCAGATACACCATGTAGTATAGGTCACCTTGTGTTTGCAAAAATTTGCAAAAGTCGGACGTTAAACAAAAAAAAAAAAAAAAAAAAAAAAACCTTGTGTTTGGTTCTAGAGGACCCAATTATAAAAGTTGTAGAAAATTAAAAATCCTACAACTTTTATTTCAAATATTTTTTTGTATAACGCTTATTTTAGCGGTAATTAGTGATTTTCTTTTTTTTCTCACGATAACATGTGAAAATCAATTTTTTAAGATTTCAACCTTAGTACGCATTTCACGACAAAAATGTATATAATAAAATTTATAGGAAATTAAAAGAACTATAACTAATATTTAAGCATTTTTCTCTACGGAGCCTAGTTAAGCGTGAAAGAGTGATTTTCCGTATTTTTAAGCCAAACTGAGGTTGATTTTCACTTTTCGTCTTTCACTCATGATTAAAATAAGGTTATGTTTTTTAAGGTTAGTTTTTCTGTTTACTTCTAATGTTTTATTACTAATATTAGGTTATATTAGTCAATATTTACATTGGCAAGAGAAAGTCGTGTGAGTGTTTCACACCAGTTTTTTTTTTTTGTTTTCTTTGCATTGAAACAATTTTTAGTAGGGCAATATTATTTTTTCAGTGACAGTAATATTTTCCACAATTTTCTGAACAAAATGATAAGAAATGTAAGCATATTGGAAGGTTTTTTTTAAATTTTGAAACAATGCTTAAACGATTCACAAAAATAGCCTGCCATCACAGAAAAAGTGACTGCCAGTTCTAGGGTAAGATAGTGCTACAAGCATTGACTTTTATTTTACGTCCTACTGTTATGCCTATTAGTGTTAATGCAGATTGTAACGGATGACTGGTATTCGTACTCAGTACTCCAGACAACTGCCCATAACTGACAGATGGAGTGTCAGATTATTTACACTCAATCTGTTCGTTGTAGTGGTAAAATAAATAGTTCTGTTTCTTATCACATGGTCAGCCAACAATTAAATGACTGAATCATTTAAGTACAGAAGAGGTAGAGGTGTAAAAGACACTAACCACAGTTTTCTCTGCTGAAAGTAATGAATTTCATTATACAGCCAGACCCTGTGGTGAATGAAGTGAAGGTGTCATTTGCAGAGTGGTAAATATGTGGTTTTCAGAGGGCCCGGCATGCTGATAAGCCTACTTTTCCACTCAGTGAGGAAGGCAATGTAAACCACCTCACTCCTCGTTTTACTTAGTAAAACCTCTACAGGTTCAAACCAGCCTTTCGGCTGATGACCTAAACAACAACAACTCCAGACAAAGAAGCCAGTTGTATTGACCATTACACCAACGGGCTGGCCGTTTCTAGCATTAAATGTTATTTAGAAAGTTGGTACTATAAACGCATTGAGAGTGTATATAGTTCAGCCGTTCTTAGTTTGCTCCTACTGTCAACAAACAAAAGCCTCCTATTACAGGGTGCACGCTAGAGTCCGCGACTTTACGGATATCGTTTCCTATTAATTTAACTATTTTTTAAATTATAAGCACTTAAAGTACTAAAAACATCAGTCATGATATGATGTAGGCCTAACAATTTTATTAATAAAAATACTTTTAAAAGTATTTTGTATTTAAATACTTTTGAAAGTATTTTGTTGTTACTTTTTAATCAGCGTGTACACATTTTGATATAATGCGCATGCTCTGTGACGTCATTATTTGTTTACATTAGGAGCAAACTAAGAGAGGCTGGACTTTAGATTCGTAGGAGATGCCGACTGTAAAACTCTTGAATCTTGACGTCATTGGTTCTGTCTTTTGTGTCCTGACTCCCTTCATAGATCACCTCGGTATTTTTTAATTATTTAAAAAAAGTGTAATTGTATTTAATTTCGGTATTTAGATCTAGTTGTAAGTTGTATTTTTTTATTACATATTTATTCTTGTTGTTTTGTTTTTATTTCTCAGTACGTGAATGTAATCACGTAAACCAGAGACAAATGAACTCTATATTGACCCCTCCCTACATTTCAAGTCCGTCGTGGGTTAATTTACTTACCGTTCGTCAATTTAGATATTTTTTAATATGTGGTTCGTAAAACGCCTTTTTTATTATATACGTAATTACATAGGATGGAGCGGAGGAAACAAGTGTTTTTTATTTACTATTGGAATAACTTGGGTTGTTTTAATGAAAGAAAAAAGGTTTTACATTAAATAATATTTTTATTGTATTTTTTAAATACAGGTGTTTCAGGAGGAATCTCCCATACTTCACATGCGTATTCCTCTCATCAAAATAATGGAAACAGTTCATATAAACATAGGTTCGAAAACGCTTTATTAGCGAGTTACAGCGAGCGAAAGATTTCGCTTCCCCTGATGAAATTCAGTCATACTGATCTTTTGGGGTTCACTTTTTGTGACAAATTTAGGGGATTTTATATTTGGTCTGAAAATTTTAATAAAACGTGTCCAAGAACTGTATTTTCAATAGTTTTAAAGACATCTGACGTAAAATACAACATATTGATATAAAAAAGTAAAAAACCACGTTTTTAAACTGCAATAACTTTGAAAATTTTATAATAAACAATCGAATTTTAGTTATGAAATTTGTAGAGAATTTAATTCTGTAAAAACGTAAAAAACGTGTCTTTTAAATTAATATTTTGTGTTTTATGTCAGATCTTTTTAAAACTACTGAAAATACAGTTCTGGGATCTGGTTTTTTAAATTATTCAGACCGGGTATCATATAAATCCACCAAATTTCACCAGGGGAATTGAAATCGGGGTGAAATCTTTCGCTAGCTGTAACTCGCTAATGAAGCCAGTTCGAGAACTATTGAATCAATAATTTCAGAAAGCCCATAAGTCAAAATTTTACATTTATTTCTTTAGTGCATTTTAGGACTACCTGAATGTAAACATGCCATCCCTGCAAAAAATCACTAAGTGTGGGTTCCTTAAGTAATATAACTCTAAGAAAAGGTTTAACCTTAAGGATACAAACTGCTTCTTTCTAATTAAAAAATCTGGTGTGAAACACTCACACAACTTACTCTTGCCAATGCAAATAATGAACAATATAATCTCTAACATTAGTAATTTATACACATTCTACATACATAAAAACAAAATATATAGCTGGATTAAGAAAATTCTGAAGTTTTATAATCGACCAAAAAAATGTTTTTGATTATTTTTTTTATTTTTAGTGATAAAACTGGGTAGTTTTAGTAGTAGTAACTGGGTAGTAGCAAAAGTAGTCTCTAACAATTAAAGTTTTTATGTCTGTTACTATTTCACTCCAATGTGACTTCTATGCCACACTGGGTAAGAAGGGGTTAACAATATTACTTGAAATGTTTAATAAAGTTACTTACAATTAAATCTTAAAACTATAAAACAATGCGTACCTGATGCGGTATTGCTCGAAGGCTCCATGTTCCCGTAGGTCCTGTAATTGTTGCAGCTGGTGGTTGCGAAATCGGGTCCGATGACACATTTTTAATAGATGTAAACAATAAAAAAATAAAAAATGTAATTAAAAAATATTTATTACTACTACTGTAAACAACACTGTTGTCATTTTTATTGTATCGTTTTTGATAACACAAATAATCAAAGAATGCACTTTGTTCTTTTAACATTTCTTTTGTAAAATATATTATTATTAAACCCGTTTTTTATCCGTAATATTAACATTAAATTATTTTATTTATGTATGTTTTTTTTTAATAAAATATAGTTTTGTTTGTTTATATTGTGATCATTGTAAAATTAACCAGCGTGGTTTTCTCTTACGTTTGAAACAAAACTGCCCGGTGGCCCGATGCGTTCATGACAGTAGCGGAGGGCTATTTAGCCAGCTGGCTGCCTAGCTGCTTGATCCCTGTTACTTTGTTGTTTTTGTAGTTTTCTCTCTCTCTTTCTATCGAAAGAAGTGAGTGAGAGAGAATTAAAATGGATGTAGGGGTATCATTTTCCATCTCTTTTACTCTTGTACTATTCTTCATTTTCTTTCTTTATCCTTTCGTTTTATCTTCACGTATTTATACTCCCCACTACTTACAATTTTAATTCATCCATCTCGTGTGTGTTCACATACTTCATTTCTTTGCCATTGCATAGCACACATAATTTATATTTTTTTGTTTTGTTGGTTTTTTCTTCTTTTACTTTTAGTGTCATTCCTTACTCTATTAGTCATTGACTCTCTTGTTATTGTCATCGTCCGTTTTATGTCATTTGAAACGTAGTCGATTTGATGAGTCTCGTTGTGTGGGATTTTTTATCTACTAAAAAAAAAGTTTTCGTCATTCTCTCCTCCTTCATCCTTTTGTAATCATTAAAACTTACGAAATTTCGGAATCTCTTGCAATATGGAAATATGCATTAGGGAAATGCATATTTCCCTAATATGCATTTTAGGGAAAAAGTGTATATAATGAAAGTTGTAGACAATTTTGAAAATCTACAACTTTTATTTCAAACATTTCTTTGTATAGCGCTTGGAGTTTAGCGGTGATTTGTGATTTTGTTTTTTTTCCATGAAAATCTGTAAAAAATGTTTTTTTTTAGATTTCGGCCGTATTATGCATTTTACGTTAAAAATGTATGTAATCATGTTTATAGAAAACAAAAAGATCTACAATTTTTGTTTTAAGCATTTTCTCTATAGAGCCTAATTTTTCGTCAGAGTGATTTTCCGCGTTATTAAGCCAAACTAAGGTTATCTTTTGTTTATTTCTAATGTATTATTATTGTTAAGTTATATTTCATTATTTGCATTGGCAAGATAAAGTCGTGTGAGTGTCCATACTAGATTTTTGTTTTGTTTTACATGAGATGTTTAATGAAAAAGAGTCGTGTAAAAAGTACATAAAATTATTATTGTATCTGCTTAGAGCGCTTTCTAAATGTTTTTAATAACCCTTGTAATGGCATTAATACGTACAGTATACGTTATAAATTCCCTAGTAAAGAGTTCTGACAATTCGAACTGGCACAACTCTTGCTCTGCGTGTACACACAGTTCCGCATAAAAGTATATCTATAACCTATTCTTTCAACAAGGTCTACAATTTTAATGTACGCAAATGCCTACAACCTTATTTCAATGTACAAACATACAAATAATTATTTCATTTTAAAATATGTATTTAATTTTTTTTCTGGGACAAATTTAATTTAATTTAATTTGTCCCAGAAAAAAAATTTAATTACAAATTACAAGAACTAAACTGCAAAATCTCACTAAACTGTACTCTGCAGACGCACGCAACTAACTAAACAAATTGGTTTGAATATAATACGAGGCGTATTTTTAAAGTAAGTACCGTTTGAAAATAAAAAAAAGGAAATTTGCAAAAACTAATTTTATTTTCGGAATCTACATACTTTTATCTATTTTTCTACATAGTTTCCAAGTTTTTGTAAACACTTATCATATCGGACAACTAAATTTTGGAAACCTTCATAAAAACTTGCCGCCTGCTGTGATAACCATGAATTCACGGCCGTTTTCAATTCGTCGTCATCGTCATAACGGCTGCCGCCCAAGTGATGTTTCAGATGACGGAAGAGATGAAAGTTGCTCGGCGCAAGGTCAGGGTTGTAGGGTGGGTGGTCCAAAACTTCCCAGCCTAAAGAGTCCAATGCAGCTCGGGTCTGAGCGGCAGTGTGAGGGCTTGCATTATCGTGCAGAAACAAAATTCCTTTTGTGAGCATGCCACGTCTCTTGTTTTGAATTGCTCTGCGCAGCTTCCTCAGGATTTGGCAGTAGGCTTCTGCATTTATTGTCGTTCCTCGTTCCATAAAGTCGACCAGCAAAACACCATGCCTATTCCAAAACACGGACGCCATGATCTTGCGCTGTGACAAAGTCTGTTAGGCTTTGACCTTTACGGGAGAGTGCGTGTGTCTCCATTCCATGCTTTGTTGTTTCGATTCGGGAGTGAAATGCGAAATCCACGTTTCGTCTCCAGTTACGATCCGACTCAGGATGTCGTCACCATTTTCGTCATAACGTGTCAGAAAATTCAAGGAACTCTCGAGTCTTTTGTGTTTGTGCTCCTCCGTCAGGAGTTTAGGGACCCAACGCGAGCACAGTTTCTTAAAGTTTAATTTTTCATTAACAATTTTGTAAATCACAGACCTCGAAACGTCGGGAAATTCGTCATCTGAAACATCACTTGGGCGGCAACCGTTATGACGATGACGACGATTTGAAAACGGCCGTGAATTCTTGGTTATCACAGCAGGCGGCAAGTTTTTATGAAGAAGGTTTCCAAAATTTAGTTGTGCGATATGATAAGGGTTTACAAAAACTTAGAAACTATGTAGAAAAATAGATAAAAGTATGTAGATTCCGAAAATAAAATTAGTTTTTGCAAATTTCCTTCTATTTTATTTTTTTTATTTTCAAACGGTACTTACTTTAAAAATACGCTTCGTATAATGAACAGAAAATCATATATGAAAACAAATCAGTCACATCATTATGTCTGACAGATTACACGGGTAAACAAAATTAAGGTAATTTGACAGTTGTTTGTAATCTGATAACTGATTTTAATGTTATTTTGTGCGCTGATTTCAAATATGGCCACCGTTTTTTTTCATCACGTAAGAATTTTTCACAATACTGAAAAAATAAAATTGAGATTGTCGTTGTAATATGTACAGGCCATTCATATTCCTCATGGAAAACTTTTATTTATAAAACATATTGGGATTTAAACAAAGGCTTGTGGTATACTTTCTTACCTCTACGAAGACTTGTACTGCCTTTTTCTTTTCCTTTCAACGCTTCTCAGGCCACATTTTCTGTTGTAGTTAGCTTGCGGATTGTCTCTATGGATGCACCAATAGTAGTCAGCAATCATGTTCACATTCCACCTTCCCTGATATCAACGTTCCATTTCCTTTATATCTTGGTGAAATTTTTCACCCTGTTTCTTCACTTACATTACCAATATTTTCAGGGAAGTAATTAGTTTGAGATCAAGCTCATTGAATAACCCAAGTCTTGGAATTTCTTTAGCATGTTTTCCACTACGCACTTAAAATTTGGTTCCTTATTGTTCCCAAGAAATTTCTTTACGGCTTCTTCAAATAATTTCCATGCTTCTTGATTTCAATTTCAGTTTAAAAGACTTCATCGTTCAAAAGTTTACGAACGTCTGGACTAGTGAAAACGCCTTCTTTCTCTTTGGCCTCTGACAGTTGTGGAAACGTTTGGCTTAACTATCTACTTCGTTTGAAAAAGCTTTTACGAATTGTTTCACCAGAGTTTAATGTTAAGTGGAGGTAGGAGTACTTTCAGTGGATCAACTAAATTTTTCCGTATTACATTTTGGTCCCATGTTCTAATAACACCCTGCGTGGTCTTTAGAAAAGTATGGAGTAAAGACTTTTTCCTTATAACCAAACAAATAAACTAACTAAAATATCAACAAAATTAATTCAGGGCACATTTTTTATTTCATGATTTAGGAATAAAATATATTTATCAATTTTGACAATATTACAACAAATTTATATTGTAAAAAAATGGTACGTGATTTTGACTGTTTTTCTTGAAACCAGCACACAAAAATCTATAAGAATCGGTCATTAATTTTCAAACAACTTTTCCACCTTTGTTATTAATAATAACAGTGAAAATTAAGCGTAGTGACCGTGCGTGAGTCGCACATTACAGTAGCGATTGTATACTTTTGTGACTGTACCGTTGTTGCATGGCGAGGGGCGAAGAGTGGAGTAGATTAACACCGAAGCTGCTTGTGTATTCGAATAATTGTCCTAGGTATACACGGGTGGCCGCCGCTGCTTTCATTCACGAGCAGGTTGCCATGACAACGGATATATCAACGGCAACTAATATGTACGCCTGCCCCTCCCCTCTTGTCCCCCAACAGTGAAGAGCTTGCTGTGGATCGACCAGCCTACTCCCTCCTGCATGTTCTATTTACGTGTACGTTAGTTGTTTTGTACTTACGATGTCGCGCAGTTGATTCTATGTGAGTATACAGGGTGATTCATGAAGTTCTCCCCCCACTTCTACAGCACATTGTACTAGTAAAAATAATGAAAAAATGTTATATAAACATAGGTCCGAAAACGCTTCGTTAGCGAGTTACAGCTAGCGAAAGTTTCGCCTGGATTTCAGTTCACCAGGTGAAATGAGGTCTTCCTGGAATTGTGGTAAGGTAGATTAAGGGGCGAATTCAATCATTTCTTATGGTTTTTGATCTGATAAATTGAATAAAACAGGTCCCAGAACTGTAAGTTAAATAGTTTTTGAGAAAACCAGTGTCAAATGCAAAAAATGGAGTGAAAATCACATTTTTTCATCTTTGGGCAAGAATAACTTTGTTATTTCACCAAGAAACAGTTAAAAATTTTCAATAAAAAATGTAGAAAATTTTATTCTGAACAAACCGGTGTAAATAAAGTACACAGAAAGCGAATAGATGTTTGATTAAATGAGTTTTTATTCATAAGAGTACAAAGTAAAATTAACCGGAAAAACTAAAATGAAAAAATGTGTTTTTTTCACTCCATTTTTTTGCATTTGACACTGGTTTTCTCAAAAACTATTCGCTTTCTGTGTACTTTATTTACACCGGTTTGTTCAGAATAAAATTTTCTACATTTTTTATTGAAAATTTTTAACTGTTTCTTGGTGAAATAACAAAGTTATTCTTGCCCAAAGATGAAAAAATGTGATTTTCACTCCATTTTTTGCATTTGACACTGGTTTTCTCAAAAACTATTTAACTTACAGTTCTGGGACCTGTTTTATTCAATTTATCAGATCAAAAACCATAAGAAATGATTGAATTCGCCCCTTAATCTACCTTACCACAATTCCAGGAAGACCTCATTTCACCTGGTGAACTGAAATCCAGGCGAAACTTTCGCTAGCTGTAACTCGCTAACGAAGCGTTTTCGGACCTATGTTTATATAACATTTTTTCATTATTTTTACTAGTACAATGTGCTGTAGAAGTGGGGGGAGAACTTCATGAATCACTCTGTATGTGTATTTTACATTTTTTTTACTTTCGGGAGTCTCGCGGATAATTATTATTAGTATATTAGTTTTTCTCGGTTTTTTACAATTCTTTACCAATTTTTGAAGGCACGAACCACCACTACTTTTTGTTAATTTATGTCATTTTTCTAGAGAAATTTTTATAGTTAACGCTTCTATGGGTTCCGAGTTTTATTAAACCTCCGATATTTCACATCCAAAAACTCTTTACACTATTTTTATAACTATTTTATTATTTTATAACTATTTATTTATTTATTTATTTATTTTTATAACTATTTTATAACTATTTTTTATAACTATTGGCAACCCAGTAGCATTTCGTCATACTAATTAGCAAACCTCGTGACTCCTTTTTTTTAATTTTATGATTTTGGTTCCTAGTTAACCAACAGAATGCGCTCTATTCACTTAGCAAACCTCTTATTTCCGTTAAAATGATTTTAAAATATATAAGTAATATAAGAACTCCAGTACTGGCTTTAGTGTATTTGCAAACCTTTAGTTGATTTCACGTTCAGAATGCAGTACCTACGGAAAGTCCATAAGCAATGTTATTTCTTATGGGAGTTTAAGAGCTACTGCACTAAATAAAAATATCGACTCAGCGCCACAACACGTTCTCATTTACAAACTCCTAATTTAATAACGTAATACGAAAACATACTTGATATTTGTTTTAAAGATCAGGTACCGACAAATTTTTATAGTTCCGGAATTTTTTATTAATTTTATTGTCTTTTTTTAATTATTTTAAAATAATTATCAGATAGTTATTGTTTAAATGTTGTTTGAATAACATGTCTAAGGTAATAAAACTCCCCTGGCCGACAGTGAGGTGACGAAGAGAAAGAGAGTGATAGAGACGTCATACCCTTTTCTTTATACTTACCTTCGGTATTTTATATCAGAGTATAATAATAGTATTTACAGCGTAATAAACTACGATTGATTAGGAAGCGAAAGTATTTTTTCATAATTTTTTGGTTAAAAATTAGCTTGTTAGAACGTAATAAGCGAAACTCTAAATATTTTTTCCCGTGACGGTGAAGGAAGGTTATCGTAATGGCTGTGCCTGATGTTTTCCGTACGCATGATAACACAACGCGTTTTCATAACAGCTGTACTGTATTCTGATTGAAATAGTGAAGTCACTCTCAGCTGTGCTATTATTCTATCATTGCCATGAGGTGGAAGATAGACTTTAATGTGGTTGTTTTTTTGTATGCAGTGATTTTCGTCGTTCTATTCTTCATTTAATACAGACATTAGAATTAAGTAAGCTCTAAACGATTAGCTGTAACTTATCTTATTTGGTGTACCTCTTATTTAATATAATATTTTTATAATTACTGTCTTAAACTTGTTTTCTAGTATACGTGGAGTTACGAGCTTTGCCATTTAGTAGGTTATGTTTTAACAAGGAGTTATAAGGTTAGATTGATCTTTTAGACCAAAGTAAAACTTTCTTATTTGTTCATTTTCCAGTTAAATTAAACAGTAACTTACCTAATACTTTTATGTATTATCATGGCCTCATTCTGTCTCAAATCCGTTATGGTATCTTAGTATGGGGTAATTCTAGCATGGGTAATATGAATAGGGGTTTTCAAAAGAAAGCTATTAGGTGTAAGGTGGGAGAGCTAACCAGCTAACCTCATGCTGGCCACTATTTAAGGAGCTTAAATTGCTTACAGTTCCCTATCTCTACATTTTTTGAGGCGAAATAATTTTATGCAGAATTTCAATGTTCACAATCATAATACGAGAAACAGAAATGATTATTATGTGGCTAATCATTCCACAAAGTTGTTTGAACAAAAACTTACTTATGCAGGGAGAAAATTCATGAATAAATTACCCCAATTTTTAAAATGTGATAATTTGCATTCATCTAAAAAAAATCTGCAAAATTACTTGATTTGTGAAACTTTTTATAGCGAACAAGAATTTCTTTCTTGATAGCAGTGATACATTGTGTGATTCTTATATGTATTTCAGGTGTTGTAACTGACATGTCCTATATTGTTCCTGGACGTAAAAAAAGGAAATGAATTGAAAGTTTTTTTTCTTAGTTTAGTTGGCCATTTACAAGTAAATTTTTGTTTGTTTACCCCACGTAATTTATCAGCAAGTAGGTACTTAGTAAGTTTTTAAAGTTGAGTAATCGTGTCTCCAAAAAAGAATTATGTGAAAAACACGTAACGTTAATATTATTTTTAATAATAGTATTGTCATATCATTAAATATTTTTTATGGAATTAATTCAAATCTTAAAAAACCCAATTTTTTTTCAGTCCTGTGTAAAATTTACCTTGTGGGAAATACAAGAAGTGCTAATTATGATGATGATGATTTGCATTTATAATTTTTTATAATTGTTAAGCTTGTTGCATATAAAGCAATATTTCTTACTATTGGTTAGATTGAATCAGAAGTTGCCCCTCGACAGAATTGTTTTGTTCTGAATTCTGGCGGATGCCGAGTCTGACATTGGTTCTCTTCTTCTCTTGGCAGGGAGCCGTTGCATTTTCTCCCACATCATAGTGTGGATGAACGCTGACCAGCCCAGATTTTAATGAAATCTATTGATTTCTCATTTGATTTCTTATTAAATCATACATTTAGTGATGATGGGTCGAGTCGTAGGTGACTAATACTTCAAAACTGGTACCAAGTATACAATAAAACTATCTGGTACCTATATTCTGTTTCAGTTATAAGTTATCGATTTTACTTGCATTCCATGGTGAAGAGTTAATAAATTAATTTAACAAGTTAATTTGACAAGTGCTAGAAATAATAATTATTACTTTTTCTTGCTGTATATCGGAAAGAAAAGTATTGTTTTCGTGTAGATTAATTTTGAAATTGAGTTTTCACTGGTTATACATGTTTGCAGGCCCTCTAAACCCATAAAACATGTTTTTAGCGATTGGCTGTGTGTGTGAACAAAATGTCTCTATAACGGAATAACGTAGAACTACAAAGTTGAAACTTAAAACGTAACTAAGGTACCACTACAGGACCCGACACAAACATTTTCATCAAAATATGTCAACCAAACGTGGTAGTTTATTCGTTTTTTTTTTTAATTGCCTCATTTACTTCATTTTCTATGCTGTTCATGACAGGGTAATTGCCATGTCTGCTGAAATTCTTAAAAGGCCTATGCTCTCGTGGTAAAGAATGTTTTATTTTTTTAGTATTGCGGCCTATGCATTCTAGAACAGCAAAGTATTATTATAATGATTTAGAACAATATAAAAACGTGCAATTCTTATTTTAAAATTTTTTTGTACAACGCTTAGCCATATCAGTTACTGATACTGATTTTCTGTATTTTTTCATCAAAATCGCTAAAAAAATTAGTTTTTTTTTAATATTGTTGCCGTAGTATGCTTTTACGACAAAAATCTATGTAATTAAAGTTTTAGGAAATAAAAAAACTTACCACTTTTCAAGCATTTTCTCCTATACTCTGTCCAACAGTCTGAAGATACCATTGCTTATATGGCCAAAGTGCTGTTACGCACTGTGTTAAAAACATTGACTCATGCTATGAAAATAAAAGTTTATCGTATTGTAGGCTATATTATACTTAGGATATTTAAAGAAATTACGTTTGCGATTAAAAATGTTTACGTTATTCTCTGAAATATATATTATGTGACCGAATTGTTATTACATTTGTTATTGAATATAACTATTTATAGGGTAATGTACAGCATTTTGTTTGTAAAACCATTAAATGCTATGAAAAGATAAAATTAAATTAGTTTTTTATTCTTTCAAAATCTGTATTTATCTATTTCATCACCATAGGCGATTAAATTGAAAATTCTGTAAATTTTCAATAAATTTTTATTCTATAAATGTAATTATTTACATTTATTTTAAAGTATTTCATTTCTTTTTAATTTTAAATACTGCGTCTTTTAATCTAATATTGGGGCCGAAGATTATTCTTTAAAATAATAGTCATCATTTTAACTTTAGTTTAAATTAAAATTACCACTAAAACTTAAATGTTATTAATTGAATACTAGGTACTGCTGGTTAGTCATGAAATGAACTTTGTTTGTGATGAAGTGTAAGAGGGGGAACAATCTACTGTGCATGCCCAGGTTCTCTATTACAATCCTAAAAACATACTGACACTTGTAGTTCATTGGAATACAGAGTCCTTATTTTGTTACGCGACGAGTGGTACAGGAAATATTGTTTTGAATTGGCTATTCTGTTTTTACATTTTAGGCTACATTTATACAAATAAAAGTATTTTAATTCGTTAAAACTCATTCCGTTTCTTTTCATTTTATTCTTCACGTTTTATTCATTATTCTGTAGTGTTATAAATTTGTTATCTATCCATGTATTATAAGTTTATCATGTCGACCGTTCGAAAGCAGGGTAAAACAATTCAAAGTGCGGAACGGAATGGTATTTTAAATGTTATTAAGTGTTGTAAAGAAGAAGCAAAAAATAAACTGTATATACTACACTAGCAGCAGTGCATTGGCCACACTGAGTCCCAGGTTCATCTCGTCATTACACATCAGTATGTTTGTAGGACAGTTAGTAGCGGAGAGCGTATTGCTCTAATACAACCAATGTTAAATCAGAATCGTCTATCTTTCCCACAGCCTCAAGTGACTGTTGGACGTAGTATAGAGCTTAGTTTGGGCCAATTCACTATCATTAAAATTAGGTTATGTTTTTCATTTTACATTGTTCACTAATGATGAAACATAAGATGTATATTTTATTATTTACTTTGGCAAGAGAAAGTTGTGTGAGTGCTTCTCACCAGATTTTTTAGATATATGTTTTAGGCAGAAAATGTCAATGTAAAACCATAAAACCATCAAAATGTGTCTTCAATAGGTGTTGATTATGTTCATGGAAGCTTTTAAACATTCATGATTTTTTTTCTGGTTGTTACAGGCAGAACTTGTTCACATGCGAACGGAACTAGTTGAAACAAAGACTAGGAATCAAGCATTAGGTGAAGAACTACATTCAGTATTAGTTCAGTTGCACACGATGAAATTACAACAGTTACCTGGGGAAGATGGACTATCAATACAAAATAAATTACAAAAAGGACTTGTCGAAAGATCACCAACACACAAAGCAGTCGTGGCAGGTAATTCTGTGTACTTGTATAAAAATATAAAATAATTGTTTTTTTAATTTGTTTAAAGTTGCATCAACTGCTTGGTCATTAGCAACTACGTTGGATTATGTAACATTATCTGTGGGATTTGACACGTGAAAATTTTCAGACTGGCTGGGACTTCCGTGTGGCAGGCCAATGCGCTAACCACTACACTATAGAGGCGACCTTAAAAAATTTTATTTAGTAATGTTTTGGCTCTACAGATTCAATCCAGAGAGATGGCCTGTCATAATGACTGCTTCTCTATGAATTTACCTCTGAGAAGAAGTTCGTTCAGTTATTTTTTTCTTTTCGGTAAAAAAAATGAAACAACCTCTTTCGTTTCAAGTTTTTTTTATTAAAATTTCATGCTGTTCAATTTGACACCTAGTGAAAATTATAAAAATTATTGCGAATGAAGTATTTAAAAGATAACGACACCCAGCAACAGGACTTCTACTTGCAAAAAAAATGTTTATAAATATTTTTTTAAATTACAGTGGAGTTCCCGGTTATCCGACACAAACGGGACCGGAGGATAATTAGATAACCAAAATGTCGGAAAATACAGAATTGAAAGAAATGTAAAGAAACAAAATTGTTATTATATTTGAAAAACTAGTTTAAATCAACAAATGATAGAATTTTAGACAAATTATAATACATACTTTTATGTTGTAAAGAAAAATCAATTTTTAAAAAAATCCCGAATAGACATTTGTCTGCCTGAAGTTACCCTTTTCTCGCGGAAATATCAAGCCAGCGTTGCAACAACATTATGTCAGACGGAGTGGATTCTGGTTGCCGTTCAACGTATGCTAAAGCTGACTGAAAAATTGTCACTGCATTAGAATGGCTTAAGACTGTCTCTTCGTCATTTAGTTAATTTTCATTACTACATTCTTCAGTCTCTTCGTCAGGACCCATTTACTATGTAAATTATGTAATCATCAGTCAACTCATATTGTTCGTTTTTATTTTCTTAATGTTCGACTGTTCTGCAATTACTGCTAATGCAGACAGTTGTCCATCCATTCTTGAATATCGTTATTATCACCGTTTTCACAACCGGGAATCGTTTGAATTAAGTCAATTAAGATTGTTTTGTTCATTCGTGTTTTCTTCGTCATCTGATAGTAAAATTTTCCACGATCTTGGCAACATGTCGGGAGAAGTATTGTTTCAGCAGTCAGTGATCCAGAACATAACATCTATTATATTAATTTTCCGCAACGCTTCACTGAAATTATTTCCTTTGTCTAACTGACTGACGGACAGCCACATTGGATAATCCGGATGTTGGATGACCAAAGGTTGGATAACCGGGACTCTACTGCATAATCATGTTTACCCATAACAGGCAAATAGAGTGTTAAATTATTTACCCTTTGTCTGCTAGTTCCAGGGCTACAGAAAATAGTTATGCTTCTTACCACATGGTCAGGCATTATACATGACTGAAGCATTTATGTACACAAGAGACAGAGGTGTAAAAGACAATAGTCATCTCCTCTGAGAGTAATTAATTTTATTATACAGCCAAGACCCTGTGGTGAATGAAGAGAAGGTGTCATTTTTAGGGTGAAAAGTAGATGCTTTTCAGAGGGCCTGGCATGCTTTTCCACTCGGCGAGGAAGGGAATAATAAACCACCTCACTCCTCGTTTTGCTTAGTTTAGCCTCTGGGGGTTCAAACCAGCCTTTCGGCTGATGACCTTAACAACGACATGATCATGTATCAATTATCTTATATAATGTCTCTGCTCTATGTGTAGATGTCTTGGGGGGGGGGGGGGATTTCAAAGGAGATGTTAATCTGCTAAATCATCTACATTAACCCTTTCAGTGCCAAAACAATATTTAAAAGTTTGATCTAAAGCCATTTAATTTGAATAAGGGTGTACAAAAAATGCCAGCCCTTATTTCGAAAACTTGCTGGCGTACTCCTGCAATTGCCAACCAAAATTTCAACGTTACAGAAAAATAAATAAAATTTCCTGTTAAAAATTAATTTTCATTATGTTCATAAAAAAAAAGAAATCTTTTTAACACTAAAACTATTCAAAATATTTTTTTTTTAGTTTATTTAAAGTTGCATCGACAGCTTGGTCATTAGCAACTACTGTGGGTTTTGGTACCTTAACGGTGGTTTTTTAACGTGTTAAAATTTTCAGACTCTTGTCGGGAATTGAACCTGGGACCTTTCGCTTTGCAGGCTAGCGTGCTAGTCACTATGCCACGGAGGCAGTTTCAAAAGACAGTATTCAATTAATTTTTGTTTAAAAGTTTTTCTTGTAAAAGTTTGGTTATCCGGACGTTGGCACTTAACGCATAAATTACGGACGTCCGGTGAGGTAAACCGGATGTTGTTATTACGTAAAATATATTGATGTCCTGTTTTCCGGACGTTGGTACTGAATTAAATAATAAAATTATTGTTTGGGTTTTGAAGGTAACAACATAGATAATCTTGTTATGTCATTGGAGAATTGGAAAGCACAGCTTGAAATGGAGAATGATTCACTTCGTAACACTTTGGTCGGGCTTCAAGCAGAAGTATGTGGGGCTAGATTGGCTGCTCGATATTTAGATAAGGAATTAGCTGGAAGGTGAGTCTGTATTTTGTAAAAATCATTACTAATGATATTAATGACTATTTCTGTTCAGAAAATTTTGAAAAAATTCTGTTAAGTTGCATCATAATAGCCAGGAATCAAATGTAGGACCTCCTGCTTGGCAGTTGAGTACATTACTGGTCGATTGAATTGTTGAACAGTTCAGTGCTTTGAAAAATTTTGTTTCTACTTTTCGATGAACGTTTAAATGTAGAGTCAGCGAAAGCAACCTGACTTTCACGCTAGAGGCTGGTTTGGTAAAAAAGTTGAAACAACATTTTTTACTTCAGTACTTATTGGTCCCAGTGATGCACAACATTTAATAAATCGTATTTTGCTAGCTGTTTTACAGTTGAAATTTTCTAAAATGGTGCAGTTGTCAATGGATATCCCTCATGTTAATTGGAGAGTTCTTAAATTGATATTGTGTTAAGGGAATACAATAAATCTCTCGTTAATATAGGTAGTTGTGGCTTGCGTATAATTCACAATGCTTTTACCACAACAGAGTGGAATATAGATTAATGTTTTGGAAGCTTTATTACCTTTTTAATGATGCTCCAGCAAGGCGAGAAAATTTTTTGGCTGTTTCAGGTAGTAGTGGTTATCCATTAAAACTTGTAAACCATAGATGGCTAGAAAATGTGCCTGTGTTGAAAAGGGATTAGAATTACTCTTCCTCATTGTGTGACATTTGGTAAAAATGTCGAATACTCGTAAAGGAGCTAAAATTACATGCCATTCATTTGTGAAAGTTAGGAAACGTACTAGATGAATAGTTGCAATTTAAGTTGAAAATATTTATTTCTGTGGTAAAATTGTTTCAAAATTTTATGATTATTTATCAAACAGAATAAGCCTATGATAATGTTCTTTAGTGAAAAAAGTGACATTTTAAATTTTTTTAGTGAAGAAAATTAAACTGGCCAGAAAATTAAGCAACCAAATTTTCACTATTTCTCGGTTGTTTATCGCCCGATTTAAAAGAAATTAAATATCTTTTTGTTCATAACAATAAGTGTAACATTTCAGAAAATTAATTAATAAAGGTTAATAAATTAACCTTTCGACAAAATTAATGGTTTTTGAGAAAAACTATTTTGAAAATATAATTTGGCTGTTATTTTGAAATAGAAAAATACAGAAATATACACAGAAATGCAAGGATTGTATGTTATTTTTTAGAGTACATAGGTGCAAATATTTGTACCAAATTTCAATCCTTTTACATGATATAATGGATTTCCTGAAAAATACGAAATGGGTAAAATGAGAACAAAGGGTTAATCAACATTTTTTCATAAGAAATATTTTGTTTGTTTTGGTATAGGAAAGTATACTACTGTAAGTAGTGAATATCAATCAATTTTTGCTGGCGTTTATTTTTATAGAATTCAACAGCTCCAACTGTTGGGTCGTTCTGATATGACTGGTGAAGCGAGAGATCGTTTATGGAGTCAGTTGGAAGCGGAAATATTAGTACAAAGACAGAAGACTGTGATGAGGGCTGTTAGGCAACGTGACAATCGAGTACCGCCAGCATCTGCCGTCGGTACGATAAGGACAGTACAACTTACGAGACATCCACATCAGGGACTTGGAATATCGATAACTGTCAGTATTTATTTCAATATAATATTTAGTTTTACATTCGTGGTGTTTTTCTTTAGGCCAGCCGCACATCGAATGCAACATTTTGTTATGAAACAAATCGCATCGAGGCAAAATGTTTCAATGTGTTTCGTTCTGTTTCGTCAGTGAGTGTGAGGTTGAAACATTTTGACTCTAGACAATTTGTTGTTCAGAAACTCGCATTGGTCCAATAAAGATGACATTGGTCATATATTTCTTATTTTATAATTAACTGTAATTATAATTAGAATAATACTTAAAGTGTAACTATTTATTTATATAAATGGGTGAGGAAGTAGAAGTTGGAGTTTTGTTATAGCAACTTATCCAGTTAATGGATGTAACACCTGAACAAAAGAGAAAAAAATAAAAAATACTCAAACTTAGAAAATACAAAAAATAATTACTTAAAATACTATAAATTAATTACCACACAGACTCTTCTACTTCACTTCAAACACACCACACCATGTAGGAGGTAAACAGTTGATAATTCCACGTCTGTTCTCGTGCGCTGATATTTGTTTCAAGATGTTTTGTTTCGTAATGACTCAAGACAATATTTCAGCTAGTGTGTGGCTCCTTATAAGATTATATGGTGTACTTGTCACTTATCATGTTGCAACAAGATGAGATGACGCGAACCAAAATTTTGTGTCTGATGTGGGGCCGACCTTGTTAGTTTTAGAACCATTAGAAAATTTGTAATGGTTAAAGTATTGTTAAAATAATATAAAATCTACTTTACAGTGGAAGAATGAATGCGAACCGAATTTCAAAATCGATTGAGGAGTACAACCCAAAGTGGAGGTGGAGCTTGGAAAGACCAAAGAAAAGATAAAGCGCGAATGATCTTAGGAGTTAAATGACGCTATAGGCCATGTGTCTAATACTTGACGATAAAAAGTTTACTTTAGTATAAGATATTTATGACCGATTTATTTTTGAGGGTAGCAGTAGGCCAAAGACTTTAATTTCTCTTGCCCTTGATGAAAATATAGACGAGGAAAGTATTGTAGATTTTTTCTAAATCGAGTTTTCATCAGAAATACAGGTCTTCAGGCCCCCTAGACCCTCAACAAAAACAGTTATTTAACCATTGATGTGTGTGTGTGTGTGAGATTGAAAGAAATATCTCTGAAACAGATTATCGTACGATATTGAAACTGGGAACTTATGTTAGGGACCACAATGGGACCTGAAATGAATATTTTCATCAAATTTAGTTCACCGGAAGTAGTAATTTATTCGTGTGATTTGTCACTTTTTGCAATTTCCTCAAAAACTGCTCCTATGATTTTTTTAAAAATTGTGCCATGTACTACATTTTTTATGCTCTACAAGATATAGGATAAGTGTCATGTTGGCTGAAATTCTTGGGGGCTGTGCTCTTGTGGTAATATTTTTTTAAGATTGCTGTCATATTTTTTTAGAGCAAAAGTGTATATATAATTAAAGATGTAGGAAATAGAAATATTACAGTATTGTGGTGTGTTTCTGGGCACACCTAATTTTTTATTTTTTTTCTACAATGCTCAATAGTGATTAGTGTCTATAGTGTTTAGTGTCAATTATTGATTTTCTGTATTTTGCTTCTCAATAATGTGATTTTTTAAGATTGTAAGATTATAATCAAAGTTATAGAAAATAAAAATATCTACAAGTTTTTTTTTATTTATTTATTTATAAAGGTCGCATCAACTGCTAATGGTTATTAGTTAGTGACCACAATAGAAATTATACAAATAACAATAAAAATAACAACAATTCCATAAATTAAAATATAAGAAAGAGAAAATTAGTAGGCCTATCAAATTTTGTCTTCAACATCAACATAACGTAAAAATTTACAACTTTGTCACAATTGTCTTTAGACCTAACATTGTCTTGAAGTCTTCCAGAAATACCATTAAGAGTACAGCCGCTTTGAAGTTCTCGTCATTCTGAAACGATATGTGAAATTGTTGCTTTTGCGCCGCAGAAAGCGCACACTGTCGGATCTACAAGTTTTGTTTCAAGCATTTCTTCTGTAGAGCCTAGCTTAGTATCAGTTTTCCACATTTTTAAGTTCTACACTGGTGGATTTTTATTTTGTGTCTATCACTCATAATTAAAATTATGTTGTTTTTCATTATCTACATTGGCAGGAGAAAGCCGCATGAGTGTTTCACACTAGATTTTTTTAAATGTGATTATCTCCTTGTAGTGCTCACATTTTTAAATTTCAGTAGAAAAGGGACTATTTTATCAAATTTTGAACTTTTATGTTGATGATTTATCTTGAAAAATTTCAGTCAGTACAAATATTGTTTTTACTTTCTCTTGCCTATATGAATATATAGGAAGGAAAGTATTGTTTTCATGTCGATTTTTCGAAATCGAGTTTTCACCGGATCTATACGTTTTCAGACCCCCTGAACCCAAAAAACATGTTTTTAGCGATTGGTGTGTGTGTGTGTGTGTGTGTGAACAGAATATCTCAAGAACGGAACATCGTACGAACTTGAAACTTGAAACTTAAGTTACATATCACTACCGGACCCGACACGAACATTTTCATCAAAATCGGTCAACCGGAAGTAGTAGTTTATTCGTATAATTTTTCACTTTTTTGCGATTTTCTCAAAAACTAGTCCTACGATTTTTTTTAAAAATCGCCTGGTTTACTACATTTTTTATGCTCTACAATATAGGGTAGGCGCCATGTTGGCTGAAATTCTGCTTGAGGCTGTTTTTACGTAAAAACATTTTCTTTTTAAGATTGCGGCTTTAATATGCATTTTAGCGCAAAACGTTATATAATAAAAGTTGTAGAGAATGTAAAATTCTACAACTTTTATTTCAAACAATATTTTGTATAACGCTTAGTTTAGCGGTAATTAGCGATTTTCTGTTTTTTCTCACGAAAACGTGAGAAAAATCGATTTTTTTAACATTTCGGTCTTAGTATGCATTTTACGACAAAAGTGTATATAATTAAATTTATAGAAAATTAAAAGATCTACAACTTTTGTTTAGAGCATTTTTCTCTACAGAGCCTAGTTTAGCGTGAAAGCGTGATTTTCCGTATTTTTAAGCCAAACTGAGTTCGATTGTCATTTTGCGTCATTCACTCATGATTAAAATAAGGTTATGTTTTTGAGGTTAGTTTTTGTTTATTTCTAATATTTTATTAATAATGTTAGGTTTATTATTAATTATTTGCATTGGCAAGAGAAAGTTGTGTGAGTGTTTCACACCAGATTTTTTTTTTTTTAGGGAGGCAGAGAACATGGCGTACCTATACTTATATCTGAATTAGAGCCTGGTGGAAATACAAGTCAACTCTATGTTGGTGATGCTGTTCTCAGTGTTAATGGAATTGATCTCAGACAGGTAATGTTATTCATTCACCAATTCCAGTTTCAGTTGAATGTGCTAAGGTTTCTGATTTGTTACTTTTTAGTTCCAAAGAGATATTCAGTTCTCCAGAGATTTTATAAGATTCATTGAATTATTTAAAAAAAGGCTAAGCTTTTTACTCTCTCTTGCCTACACATGAATATATAGGAAGGAAAGTATTGTTTTCATGTTGATTTTTCGAAATCGAGTTTTCACTGGATCTACATGTTTCCAGACCCCTGAACCCAAAAAACATGTTTTTTATTGGTATGTATGTCTGTCTGTGTGTGCGTGCGCGCGTGCACACACATGTGTGTGTGTGTGTGTGTGTGAACAAATATCTCAAGAACGGAACGTCGTACAAACTTGAACTTTAAGTTAGACACCACCAGAGGACCCGACACAAATATTTTCATCAAATTCGGTCTATCATTTCAAAATCAGTTCATTCATGTCATTTTTCACTTTTTTGTGATTTTTTTAAAAACAGCTCCTACAATTTTTTTTTTAAATCGCCTCTTATACTACAATTTTTATGCTCTACAAGATAGGGTAGGCGCCATGTCTGCTGAAATTCTTGGGAAGGCTTTTTTCTGTAAAAAAATTGTTTTTTCAAGATGCGGCTTCAATATGCATTTTAGCGCAAAAATGTATATAATAAAAGTTGTAGAAAATTTAAAATTCTACAAATTTTATTTCAAACTTTCTTTTGTATAACGCTTAGTTTAGCGGTAATTAGCAATTTTCTGTTTTTTTCTCACAAAAATGTGTAAAAAATTCGATTTTTCAAGATTGCAGCCATGCATTTTATGAATAATGTGGATATAATAAAATTTATAGGATATTAAAAGACCTACAACTTTTATTTAGAGCATTTTTCTCTACAGACCCTAGTTTAGCGTGAAAGAGTGATTTTCTGTATTTTTAAGCCCAACTGAGGTTGATTTTCATTTTGGGTCTTTCACTCAAGATTAAAATTAGGTTATCTTTATTGTGGTTAGTTTTTTTGTTTGTTTCTAATGTTTTATTACTAATATTAAGTTATATTGTTAATTATTTGCATTGGCAAGAGAAAGTTGTGTGTTTTACACCAGATTTTTGTATTTATTTTTTAAATAAAAGATTCATTGAATTAATCCAAAAGACTAAGCTTCTCTTAATTTGCTATTATTTATTTGTTAGTCAACAGTATTAATGTTATTAATTTTCTTTCTTTATATTTGTCTTTTATAATTTCAACTTGCTAAGGATCAGGTTAAATGATTTCTTCTCTCACACTGTTGTTTTCTCTTTATCATGTTATTTTTCATCTTTCCCAAGCCTTTTTTATTTTACACTTACATCTCTTCGTATTTTGTGACCATTTGTCATGTTATACTTCTCTAGGAATCCATAAAATTTTCTAGTCTTTTTTTTCTAAATTCTCTTGCCCTCTACCCTATTTTATAAAATCATATAATTTTCAGTTTTTATGAACAATGTGTTCTTTGTTTTGTAATTTTTGCTTTCTACCAAAAATAACTGTTTCGTTAATATTTTCTGGCCCATTCTGTTGATGTATTCATAAAATTTATTCATTTATTTATTTATTCATGGATCATGGTGTAGTCAAGTTTACCAGGTAAGAAATGTCAGAGCAATGTTGTCACTTTGTTTTGTGCACTAATGTGAGTATTTTTTGAACCCAGCTTGTAATAACCCAAGCAGTCAGCTACAATCTTATGCAAAATAGTTTTTGAAACTTATGGACATTATTCATCTGAAAGCATTGTTATTGTGAATCATCTGTTATTTTTAATTGTCTTCATTCACTTTCCTGACCAAGTCATCATTGAAAAGAGAAGATCGCCCACTTCGCACCATTTCATCATTCATTGCACTTTCACCACAAATCTCTGTAATCTGCTGATGTATTTCGGCTGCCTTGATGTTCTGTGCGTTGAAAAAACCTGAATCAAAACAAATCTCCCAGTTGACAATTCATCGATTATTTTAAACATTGTAAACAATCACAGTAAACATAAAACACAAGACTAATCAATTGTAATGGCGTCGGCATGAGACTATTGCACTAGGAAAAGTAGATGGCATGTGCGGAGTTCCCACAGTAGCACTGTGGCAGCGTTAGAATGAAAAGGTACGTACTTTACTGATATTAATATTCATTATTGATGGAGATTTTTTAAATTGTCATCTATCATTTTCCTATGCTCGTCCGTCCTTCGCACCCATATGTCAGAAACTATAAGAGATAGCAACAAACGGTTTTCAAATTCATAATCTACACGAAAAGTTAATGGGCCTGAATTGGGTTTGAAGATCCATTTTCAACCGGAAGTCAAGAAATCAAAGTTAGAATTTGGGAACAAAATTAGTCATTCGATTTCTCTTGAAAGAGTATAATATACAGAAATCATTAGGTTTGAAGTTCCGGTTTCAACCAGAAGTCAAGAATTCAAAGTTGGAATTTGGAAACAAAATTAGTGTCATTCAATTCCTGTTAGAGTAGATACAGTAATCACTAATGGTATAGATCAAAGATGAGCGTTTTTAAAAATTTTCACCAGCCATGAGACATGTCGTCACATGAAAAGATATTTGAAATTGTAATATATATTTTTCTAACCACCAGAATACGGTAACAGAAAACACTTACCTATGTTTATAGCTATAAAATTGTAACCATAAAAAAAGAAACCGAAAATTCTTCAATGTAACTAAACACATGATCAAAAATAAACATATTATATCAAGTATACAAAATAATCTAGAAATATTAGAAATGAATAACAGACAAAATGAAATTGAAATTTTGGAAAAATATATTTATAAATACAGTAACAGGAAATAATTAATGAACACACAGATTGAATATGACAATCAACTAAGCAAGATTGTTTTAGATATAAGAATCGACTATTCCTTATCTACCATGGTAGGAGTAGGAAGTTACAAATTTTGATGTGAAAAAAATTTTCATTCAAAAATAAATCTTTATAATGCATCCTGCAGTTTGAAATTATTTCTATTTCATATAATGAATTAATATAATAATTTCACTAACCTTCTTTTTAAACTGCGTCACCTTTATTGTATTTTCTACTTACACGTGTTTCGGTGGATCCACCATCATCAGAGTAAATAAAAAATTGAAACTAAACATTTTTTTCACATTTATTTAAAATTTACAGAAGATGGTACATCTTCAGTCACTTGTATAAATCTCTTTTATAATTTATTATAAAATTTACATTTATTTAAAATTTACAGAAGATGGTACATCTTCAGTCACTTGTATAAATCTCTTTTATACAAGTGACTGAAGATGTACCATCTTCTGTAAATTTTAAATAAATGTGAAAAAAATTTTTAGTTTCAATTTTTTATTTACTCTGATGATGGTGGATCCACCGAAACACGTGTAAGTAGAAAATACAATAAAGGTGACGCAGTTTAAAAAGAAGGTTAGTGAAATTATTATATTAATTCATTATATGAAATAGAAAAAATTTTTAAAGAATTTTAAATTACTGAAGATGTGTAAAAATACACGAAAGCGCTATAAACATTGGTAAGTGTTTTCTGTTACCGTATTCTGGTGGTTAGAAAAATATATATTTCAATTTTAAATAATACGGCTGTATATAATCCTACATAGAATGATGTTTGAAAAGATAATTATATTTTGAACCAGTTTTCCATTAATTGAAATGGAGTGAGTATATCAATTTAATAATGCTTTTCTTTTGTTACAGGCTAGTCATCAAGAAGCTGTAAATTTATTGAGCAGCCAGATAGGAAATGTTACATTGAAAGTTCAGTATTTAGCGAGTGGTGGGGATGATAGCGAGGAAGACCATGATTTTAATAATCTCAGGTGCGTAATTTAATAATCTTAGATAATAATACAAAATTTATTTCAAAGAAGAGAGATTGGTTTAAAGAAATTACTCGTACTGGTTATATTTTGTTTTCTAGAAAAAATTAGTTTGTTGTTTTTCTTTTAACTGAGGTTCTCAGTTATAAGGAAACAGACACTAATCGATAAAATTTAATCAGTAACATTAAATTCTTGTTTGTAAATGTAATGAAATATAAACACCCTTACAAAATCCCTTACAATAAAAATTATTGTAACTTGTTGAATAACTGTGATTCCTGTTATTAAATATTTTATTATAACTATAATTGATGAAATTGATTTGGGCGAAAGTAAAAAACAATATTACGGCACACAATACGTGTAACAATGTCAACGAAAATTTAGAGAATTGATGGCTGACGAAGAAATGCTGCGACCAACTGTTAAGGTTTGAGAAGGTATATTATAAGGGAGATTGAGCATCGATATGCAAACGATCGAACTGATAATTACTGGAAGTGAACAGTGCCAAAGAATTATCAGAATCTGATACTGAAAATAGAAATAGCAAAGCTGAAGATGAACTGGTAATGGATCGTTTTGAACCACTTGGGTAGTGCAGCGATTTTAATATACGCTGATTTAATAATGCATAGCCCCTACATACGAGGTGTGGCTATTAAATAACGAGAATGATGTAAAAAAATTTATTTTTATTTTATACATATTCACTAATTGTCACCTTCAATATACACTCCTTCTCTATACCTACAACGCTCCATGCAAATTTTCCATTGTTGGAAGCAGTGCTGAAAGTCATCTTCTGTCAGCTCCTTTAGGACACTTGCTGCTCAAAAATGTTTGAAATGAAGCTCACAAAAATGTTTTACTGACACTTTGTACACAATTGAAAATGACCCAAATTTTTTGGAAACTATAATAACATGTGATGAAACGTGGTTTTTTACTTATGATCCGGAAGTGAAGCGCCAATCCATGCACTGGAAGAGCCAAACTTCACCAAGAGCCATTGTTTTGCACCAAGATTGTTTTTTTTTTATATCCATGGGATTGTGTACCTTCACTGTGTTCCTGAAGGTCAAACAATTAATCAATATTACTACCATATGAGGTACTTTCTAAACTATGTCAAAGAGTAAGGAAAAAACACCCCGAAATATGGAAGGACAAATCCTGAGTTCTCCACAAAGATAATGCACCAGCTCATTCCGCGTTATCTGTCAAGAGGTTCCTAGCCAAGTACAGCATCTCAGTGTTAGAACATCCACCTTATTCACCAGATCTTGCACCATGTGACTTCTACCTGTTCCCTAAGGTGAAGTCTGCATTAAAAGGGACAAGATTTGAGTCTGTGGCAGCTGTAAAAGAGAAAGCAGCACGTGTTCTGAAGGAGCTGACAGAAGATGACTTCCAGCACTGTTTCCAACAATGGAAAATTTGCATGGAGCATTGTAGGTATAGAGAAGTAGTATATATTGAAGGTGACAATAAGTGATTTTGTATAAAAATAAAATTGACATTTTTTACGTCAGTCTCGTTATTTAACAGCCACACCTCGTATACTGTATCTGTAAGTTGTTAAAATTTACTGTAATATAAATATATGATTTTGAACAAAAACAATTTCTTAGTAAAGTAATGATTGAATCAAATAATGAATTCCAATTTGAATCAAAACAAAATAGAATAAAAGAGATGTACTGTATATAAATGCTTCTTCTCTCCAATACTAACCTACCTTACTGTAGGTCGCCGATGTAAAGAATGCGAGGCGATCTGTTCAAGATTTCCGGTACAGATCTTACAGAAAACATATATTACTTCTTTTAAAAAAATTCTCTACTCAATTTCTTATTATTCCAGTGTTATTAAAAAGTCGATAGCGGGTATTTTTGGTTGTGTTAAATTTTTAACAGAAATACAAGAAATACAATGTTAAAATTATTTTTAAATGACCAACACATATGATTATTGAACTCGAGTCGCTGTCAAGTGAAAATGCTAGTAGTTTGGCCAAGGTCAACCAGTTTCTCTCACTCGCTGTCTCACATTTTTTGCGAGGCGACTAATACCTGGACAGAAATAATGCTAAGATAAAATAGACGTACAGTACATGCAATTTTAACCATTGGCTCTAAATTAACAGTTTGATTATGCATTTTATGTGTATTTTTTATGTTTATATTAGTTTTCCTCTATTAAATTAATCCTTCAAGATCTGAGATCTTGTTATTTGTCGCCTATCCCCAGCTTTTTGACCACTTATTTATTGATATTAATTTTCTTGGAGGATTGTACCAGCAAAATAGTTTTTGTGAAAATTTATGAGACTACTCAAAAAAAAACAAAACTGATGGTATTTTTTAAAAAAATTCTCTTTTTAATCAGGTATGGTTTCTTCGAAGATACGAATGACAGCGTTGAGTTTTACCGCGTAACGAATGGTTTTCCAGAAAATCGGAAAGATTGTCTTGCCACACCTACACCGACTGCCCCAAGAACTCCGGATTCATCTGTACGGTATGTTATCAGTTAATAAGGTTTTATTTTGTTTAAAAAGTATCATATCAGAAGTTAAAAATGAATTTATAAATTTAATTTTTATTTTTATTAATAATTCAGTACTTTCAATTTTTATTTGCAAAAATGCTACAGTTATGTTGTTCCTGATATTAAACATTTTTTATTGTTGTTTTTTTTTTTGGGGTGAACATGAGCTGATTTTATTATAATTTCCTCATCTCTAGTTGTGTATAACGCTCCAGGTATGACATCCTGAGATATTAATATCAGTTTTTCCCAGTATCTGGTGTGAACGTTAAGTCCAGAACAGGAACGTTAATTTAAAGAACCCAACTCGTAACTACACACGTTATAGTAGATGAAATTTCTTCGCAATTAAGATTCGAGTTATTAGAAAGTTGTATAGTTTTAAAAATATGAAGCTCATCCAGAAAGTCTGTACTGTATCTGGGCATGAAAAGAATGTAATAAATTCTTCTGAATTATTTTATTAAAGAAAAATCTACTTATCTTCAATTACTTTTGTACGTGTTCACCAAGCGAATTGAAACAGTTGTCATATCCTAACATTGATTTTAATACACCCTTCTTTTTTTCCTTCCCCAATATGCCATTTATTCTGTTGGGGTTACCTCGGTCCATCTATGCCATTCTCCTCATCATGATTATGCCCTGTCCTCTTCTGAGGTGTCTTATATGGTCACCACATAAATATCTCAGTCTTTCCCTTATTCTATTACCTGTCACTTTGACATTCATGTACTATTTCTTTTTTTATTTGTCATTTATTCTCTGAACATTTTAACTGTGTATTATCCTATCTCAGAATTTTCCCTGCAGTTTTCGTGACACTTAATATTTTTATAGTTTATACTTTATTTAAAAAAATTGGCTTTGTCAGCCAATTCTCAGAACCATACAGTACTATCTGTTCAGTAATTAAATATTTACTTTGTTTTTACGCTGGTACTGAATTCTCTTTTCCAAATGTTGTATCTCTTAAAAACTCTTATAGGTTTGTGATGAAATTTTACATTTCTGTCAAAACATAAACTTATTTTTGCTTTAGAATGTAATATTTCATCGCCTACAGCCGGCAATGCGTACCGGCCTTTTGTAGTTCTGTTTTCATTCGTTGTATTCTAGTACCACTTTTCTTTAATGTCAGTCAATCCTTCCATATGTAGTGACAGTTCCAAGGTAACTAGTTGTTATTGCAGTTGCATAACCTAACTAATGTTGTCTGTGTCGTTAGCCCCGTGCTCATGTTGGTTTTATTATAAAGTATTAGTTTTGTTTTATTAGTGTTAAAATAATTACAATAATAGTTTTTGAGCAGTTAATTTTTTTAAATGAATTCATAAAAATGTCTCATTATAAAAAATACAAATCAGTAGTCGCGGAACTGACTGACAGAAGCAGCTACTTAATAAGTTAATTAAAATAACAAATTAAATAAATATTTTAGTAAATTAAATTATGGTAATTGTTGATAACTGAGCCTGACGTGGCGGCAAACCAAAAAAATTTCCTGTGCAAAATACAGTCCAGGCACATCAAAAGAAGTAGTCATTTCAATAATAAAAGTAAAAAAATAAAAATCATTTTTTAGTGAGAAAAAATTAAGCAAAATAATATTACTTGGGTTTTAAAAATTAACCGTTAAGGGGTAAAACTGCATAGAATGCTCTAATGCACACACTGACTATTCTTAACTTCTCATTGATTTCCCATCAGAGCACATTATAGTCCCTAAGTATTCATGTATTGACATTTGTTCCATTTTATGAATCCTCATCATTACTCTTAAACTTTTGGCCAGCAAGGAATTTTCAATTTTTTTTTTTTTTGTTTCTCCGCTTTCTTCTAACTTATTCTTTTTGCAAAAATGCATGATTGGTGATCCAGGTGCATAACACTCAGTTACATTTATGACCCGAAAAACGGTTAATAACCTCTTATTTCACAATTGGTGGAGCTGATCAATAATTTTAAACATTATTACAAATATACTATGACTTTAAAAAAGAACTTAAACCATTTGATTAGGTTACTTTATCCTTAAGTAAAAGGATGTAAATCTTTGCTAGAGCAAACTTTTTATCAGTCGAATGCGCTGGTGGTACGAACGTTTTGCATGAGCTTTGTACATGCTATTTGTAAATGTCAAAGAAATTTAGTGATGTTTATTCGTAGAAGAACATTAAAATTTCTGAGGACGTACATAAAGAATATTTTTTTTTTGAGTAATTGTGTTAAATTTATTTTCAACAGGGATGGATCTGAATGCAGTTATCCGAGTAGTCCAGTTACGCATCCGCCGCCAATCACGACAGCTACAAATGACAATGATAATGCTAATAATAAACAACCAGATCTTTCTTCATCACTGCCGATATCGAAAAATAATGAAAATAATATTTCAACCATCGCAACGATGATTGGTACTACAACAGCGAGTAACAATAACACTAATCAACAGTTAAGTCCTAGACATTTCGGTGTGACAACTTTACAGAAAATATTCAGGTCATTTACTCCGAGCGGCGTTTGGAGTGATGGTACTGAAGAATCGACGAAAGAAGATGGTAATGATGATAACGACGAAGATGAAGAAGATGTAAAACAAGAAAACGCGAATGAAAATATAAATAGTAAACAAGATAACGAAATAAAAAATCCGGTGAATCATAACAATAGAATCCAATTAAAAGTCATCGATAGTAACAAAAATTTCAACCGCGATAACGATGATGACGAAGATGATGATAACGATAATAATACAACGATCATCATAAATAGCGATAAATTCATATCAAAATTACAACAACAGCAATTAAAAAGCATCGATAAAGATAATCAAAATAAAAAAATTGAAACCCGATGGGTCGAACAACGCGATTCGACTAGTCAACAACAATTATTCCATCCGGAAACGGAAGCTGTTAGTTTAGTCGGTGGATTAGGTGACGCTAGTTTCGGCACCCCTGTATAAATAGTCGTTCTCCTAAATACATAATTAACTTTATAAGTAATTAATAAAATAATGTATTGTAGTGTAATTTTTAAATAAATTGATTTTTATTTAATTAATCCGAACTAGAGGGTTTTATAAATTTATTTATTTATCTATCTTAAATTTTATTTATATAATTTTATCTTATGTGTATTATTCCTACGCAATCAATTAGAATAACATTCCTTCTTCTAGTATTAATGAAAGGTAATTAATAAATTGATTTAAAGAATTAAAACGTCGGTCAATTGTTTTGTATTTTCTACAAGGTTCTGTAATTTTTTTTTTGTTATATTTGATAATTTAATAATTATCTTTCTATTTGTTGTACTTTAATTTTTCTTGGAATTTAATTCTATTATAGTTAATTTTTATTAGTTCTTCCTAACTTTTCTGTTAATTGGATTTTTTTTATTGGTTTTAAACGATCAATTAAATTACATTCCTTACTGTAATATATATACTTAAAAGTATGTTGGTTTGTTTGCTACACTGTACTGTATTTTTTTTTTAATGTAATGCAACATGTAATCTAATGCGCACCATGGTTTTTAAATTGCAAAAATTAAGAAAATTAATGTACTGGGATTTTTACTTTCTCTTGCCTATATGAATATATAGGAAGGAAAGTATTGTTTTCATGTCGATTTTTCGAAATCGAGTTTTCACCGGATCTATATGTTTTCAGACCCCCTGAACCCAAAAAACATGTTTTTAGCGATTGGTCTGTGTGTGTGTGCGTGCGTGTGTGAACAGAATATCTCAAGAATGGAACAACGTACGAACTTCAAACTTCAAACTTAAGTTACATACCACTACCGGACCCGACACGAACATTTTCATCAAAATCGGTCAACCGGAAGTAGTAGTTTATTCGTGTAATTTTTCACTTTTTTGCGATTTTCTCAAAAACTGGTCCTACGATTTTTTTAAAAAACACCTCATTTACTCAATTTTTTATTCTCTACAAGATAGAAAGGCGTCATGTTCGCTGAAATTCTTGGTGAGGCTGTTTTCACGTAAAACCAAAGTTTTTTTAAGATTACAGCTTTAATATGCAATTTAGCGGAAAAATTTATTTAATAAAAGTTGTAGAGAATTTAAAAACCTACAACTTTTATTTCAAACATTTTTTTGTATAACGCTTAGTTTAGCAGTAATTAGCAATTTTCTGTTTTTTTTCTCATGAAAACGTGTGAAAAATCGATTTTTTTAAGATTTCGGCCTTAGTATGCATTTTATAATAAAAGTGTATATAATCGAATTTATAGAAAATTAAAAGATCTACAACTTTTATTTAGAACATTTTTCTCTACAGAGCCTAGTTTAGCGTGAAAGAGTGATTTTCCGTATTTTTAAGCCAAACCGAGTTCGATTTTCATTTTGCGTCTTTCACTCATGATTAAAATAAGGTTATGTTTATTGAGGTTAGTTTTTCGTTTATTTCTAATGTTTTATTACTAATATTAGGTTTATTGTTAATTATTTATATTGGCAAGAGAAAGTTGTGTGAGTGTTTCACACCAGATTTTTAAATAAATGTGGATTATGTTAGTTTTGGGTAGGAACAGGAATTTTCTGTTTGATCCAAGACAGCTCAGTATGAGTACTGCATTGTATTTCATTACAGTTGCATCTTTTTAGAAACATCCGTTAGTACATGCATGTAACAAATCCAAATTATTAGACCATGAAATTTGTCGCTTCACTGTATTAAAATGTATATACATTTGTAAATCACTTAACTATTATTCAGTCAACTTTTCTTTGAAATCCTATCAAAATTTTAAGGTTCTATCGTGAAAAGACAGTCCAATTTATGTCTTAAAATGCTACTGAGTTCTATCACTGGCTTTATTTTTAATTTTATCGCAGGTGATCTATTTTCAATGTTTCTATTACAAATTGCAAAACATTACAATAAATTACATGATGTCTTCCTTTTTGAGATCTCATTCAGATTTTAAAATCTTGTATTAATAGTTTTTGATAACTTTTTTTTTTGTTTTTACATCCGACTGTTCTGCTATTATTGGTAATGCAGACGGTGAAGGATGAAAATGATTTTTTTTTGTAACGTGTGAAAATATACTGTGCACGGCATATTTTCTAATCCCATTCAGGCACGCCTGAATGGGATTCGAACCCAAGAATAAGATTTGATAAGAAGAATAACTTACTTCTAATAGAAGGTTTGTACAAAATATTTATTGTTCATCTCATATTGGTTTTTGATACATAAATAATGTATCAAAAACCAAAGATATAATTACAAAATATTTGATTTCAGTGTCTCTCTTATAACTCTCAACTCTTATAACTTTTGAAACTTTGTACAATAAAAAAAGGGTTGCATTACATTTGAGAAAATGCTGTAATATAATTTATAAGTTTTTTTTTTAGTAGTATATATGTTGCAGATCTTATTAGTTGTTTAATAAGTTTTTTAAATTAATTGCTAGATCCAATTAATGTACATCCCTGACAACAGCTTTTTTTTTAACAGCTAAAATAGTTTCCTGAAATGACTTAATTTTTTTTTAAATATTGTTTTCTTATTGGTATGCATTGTATTTTTTATGGTTTAGGTTTTAATCTTTTTTTATTAGTGAGTTTTAATCATACTGGCTGTGATTTTCTTTAAAAAATGTCAAGACATAGTTTTGCATATCTTGGGTTATTGTTTCATAGATTAATTTGTTCTGTCTTTATTTTTAATTTCCTTATTCAGTATAATTGTATAATGTAATATTTATTTTATCTATTTATTTTTTTACTGTCTATTGGGAGATAGTTGAGAGTCAAATTACTATATTTCATTGTATAATGGTCGCATCCTATTTCTGAAGGTTTCTACATTAACGTACGAGGGTAGGCTGATAAGTAATGCACACATGCTTGTAGAAGACAACTAAATAAACTTCAGTAGCGCGCCTGGTGGCATGTGGAAGTACTATTTCTCCTCTACAAGCCTGCGCAGTTTGAAGGCGTTGCTTTCATTCAGTTTGTTTTGAGTAGTGGAAGTATGGCGTCGTGTTCTGGTGCTATGTCAACGAGAATTAAACAACGCGCTGTTATCGAATTTTTAACTGCTGAGAAAGTGAATCCTAGTGAGATTTATCGTCGTTTAAAGGCTGTTTATTGTGACGATACTGTTGATAGGTCTACTGTGAATCGTTGGGTAATAAAATTTCGTGATTGCCAACCTGGAAAAGCCTTAATTGTTGACAAAACACGCAGTGGACGACCAATCACTGCCTCAGACGATAATCGTCGCAAACTCATCGATGATTTGATTCAAAATGACCGGCGAATCACTCAACAGCGTATCGCAAACCAAATTGGAATATCTAAGGAACGTGTTGGCTTCATTATTGAACAATTGGGATACCGTAAAATCTGTGCACGATGGGTACCACGCCGTCTGACAGACGAGAATAAACAGCGTCGATTGGAATGCTGTGAACAACTTTTGAAGCGCTACCGTGACGAAGGAGACGACTTTCTTTTGAATATTGTGACGGGGGACGAGTCATGGGTTCATCATTACGATCCCGAAGAAAAAAGGCAGAGCGCTGAATATCGTCATCCACATTCTCCTGTTGTGAAAAAGTTCAAAACACAACCGTCCGCAAAAAAAATTCTTTTGACTGTGTTTTGGGATGCTCGCCGAGTTTATGTGACTGATTATCTGGAACGAGGGGCAACGGTAAATTCTGCTCAGTATATACAGACTCTGAAACACCTCCGACGTCGAGTTTGTCGTGTTAGAGGCAACCTGGCGCCAATAATTTTGCAACACGACAATGCTCGTCCACACACTTCGCGTGCAACTGGAGAGGCTCTGAGAAACCTGAAGTTTCAACCAATTTTACACCCTCCGTATTCTCCCGACCTTGCGCCTTGCGATTTTTATTTTTTTCCTCTACTGAAGAGAGACCTTAAGGGTAATCATTACAGCTCGGACAATGAGGTGAAGGCAGCTATTGCGTCCTGGGTTCGAGGAAAGTCGGAAGAATTTTTCAGTGACGGAATGAAAAAACTTGTTAAACGTTGGGAGAAATGTGTAATGCTTAACGGTGACTATATTGAAAAATAAATAGATAATTTGGTAGGTTAAGATTTGTACTTTAATTTGTTATTTACCCCATCTTGCTATTTCTTTTTGTTCGTCTTCTACAAGCATGTGTGCATTACTTATCAGCCTACCCTCGTATATGATTTAATGTAAGGAACATGAAATTGCAAGAAATAAAAACAGTTCTGAGGAGTTGTTCTAATTGGGCATTTATATTTAGGTGGCATCTTAAATTATTGATAATAAAATTAACTTCAAAAACCAAAAATTGCTGGTTAGTTACAGCGAAAAAATTAAAATTTAAGTCTTTATAATGAATTATTATTATTATTATTTATAATGAATGAAATATTGTCTAAATATTATAAATTTCCATAACGTTTTTAGCTGGCTTGATTCTTGGATCAAGGGAGCTGAAAAGGTTCGTAAAATTTATTCAGTGTAACTGGAAAAATTGTAAAATATTTTTTGTTTTATACTATGGCCATTACATGGTTACATTACATGATACAATGTATTTGAATTGTTTGTTCAGGATGGAAAGTAAAAAACTCTGTAAAACATTTTGTCAGTGGGTAATAAATAAAATAAATTATTACTTTGAGTAAATAGAGCCCTAGGTTTTAATCTTATTTAAATAAGCCTGCTTTTATAATAGGCCTGCTTTTATTTTTATTTTATTTTATTTTTTTGTAATAATGTAAAGTATAAAAATTAATCTTCTGCTGAATAGTCTTTTAGGTTAAGAGTGTTAAAAGAAATGGCATGATTCTAAATAAAATATTAGGCTGATTTTAATCACTATCTAAAACTGTTCGACACTTTGTTATTTTTGTTTTCATGGTCTGTAGTCCTCATAAATACTGATTTTTATAAATTTCAAATTTTGTTAAAATCTGGTTCGGATTGTATAGATGTATTTAATATTTAAATAATAGTAAATTAATTAATAAATAAATATTTGAGGTAAAACTATTATATACTAATCTGCTGTCTTAAAATTTAAAATTTGAAAATATCAGTATGCATTTTAATAGATATTAAACATTAATTATGATTAAAATGTCTATAATCGGAATTTTTAATTGAGATAATTTTGTTCTTTCCAGGTTTGTTGTTATTTTATAGGTTCGTTAGTCATGAATATTCGTTATAGATGAAATTTTTTTTGTTTTAAAGGGATTTATAGGTTTTGCGAAACCTTTGACTTGAATGTAATACTTGTATCTAGCTGTTTTAGAAAAATATTTACTTAATTTTTGCTGGGATTCTATCACATTCGTAGATTTTGTAAATGATCATTAACGTAGCTCTTTATAGATCCTGAGAATCTATGAATGATTGATTAAACGTACCACTGTTTGGAAAGTCAAGGAAGCGAAGGAAATCACGTTCGTAAAATTAATATTCAAATTAAAATTTCCTTTTTAATTTTATGTAAACTCACTATTTCACAAGGAAAATTACTGATCAATATTTATAAACAAACAAGCCACTTTGTATTTGTCATACTACGTGAATGATTAACCAGCCTGCTTAACTAGATAATTTCAATTTATTGTTCATTACATTGAACTCAGTCTGTGCACATTTGTGTACAGTTTAAATATTATAATATGTGCATGAACCTTATATTCATAATACTTCAAGTAATATACATATTAACTGAAGACTGAATTTTGTTGATTATATCATCAATATCTTGCTAACAAAAAATTTGATTTTTATATTCTAGATTTTTTTTAGATTTTTCTCATAGATTGAAAATTCTATTGCGCATGACATAGCCTTTAAAGTTGCATCAAATTCAGTTTAGTAGTTTTTGCAAACATAAAAGTTTTCTTGTATAATAATAAAATTTTTTCACCTCATATAGGGCCAATTTTAGACCATGTGAGGTGACTAGATGTTTCTAGATATGAAATGTTTCTATCCACAACATTTTGTAACTCTGGGTGTAGCTGTTGTTGGTTGAGTAGGTGGTGTTCTTCTGAACGAAGCAGCAGGGTATCTGGTGGTGTAACTGCTTTTTGAAGATTTGAAGGGAAGGAATTGGAGATAACCTTCGCTGCTGCCTCGGGAGAGTGGCCACTGGCTAGGCGAGAATGTCTGTATCGCTGCCTGAAAAGAGTATACTCAAAGACATGTATGAGCTATATCTGTGTCGTCCTTCTTGTGAAAAAGATTGATACTAACTGACTCCACTAGCCAAGTCTGCTGCATGCCTTACTCACTCGTAGTCGCACAAGCGCTGTGCAAAGTTTTCTGCACTATCTCACGGCAGCAGAAGCAACCACCCACAGCATCCATACTGCCTACAGTGCTCAAAGCGCTAACGATTGACTGGCGTAGAAATAGCACTGTATCAATTTTAGTCTTCTTTTTCTAATCATTCATTTTCCTTGTTGAGTTTGTTTGGACCTCATAATATGTATTGTCTGTCTACTATCTTCAGACCCATGTTTTTTGAAAAATCTTTCTCTCAAATTTCTTTGCTTCTCTTATGGTCATTATAAGACATTCACTCACATACAGACTAACGGTTTTATCACAGTGTTCTGGCCAGGAGTGCATTGGTCATCTTTCCTTGACTGGTGTTGTTCGCTTCCATTTCACTGGTCTTCGATTGTATTATAATAATTAAATTATGAAAATGTAAATTAAAAACTAAATTTTTTAAACTAAAAATTCAGATTGTATACATTTTATAATAAAAATAATCATAACCTATTATATAATGAATGTAATAATATTTATCTTTTTTTATTGTTCGTTTTTATATTATAATTGTACATTATATAAATATTGTTATTCTTGTCATTATTATATAATTTTATATATTATAAATAATAAATATATATTTTAGGTGACCAAGCTGAAGTGCATTACATGTATAGAAAAAAAGTATAGCTGAAATTATTGTATAGGTGTATTATAATATTATATTTAAAATATCATAAATTTATCTATCAATTATTGTAATAAATATAAATAAATTATAATGTATTATATTATTATTATTATTATATTAGTATAGAATATTATAGTCATAACATATAGAATAGATTATTCACTTGTTTATAGTTTGTTTTTTTTCATTACATGGTATATGTGCCATGTTTTTCTTCAAAATTATTTAAAGAGTAAGTGAGAATCTTTAAAACTAAAATCATACTGTATATCATGTACTTTGGCTAGTATGATACATATTTATCTTGCATGTTAATTTTTGAAAATTTGTTTTTTTTATAAATTTACAGTAAAAAAACTGTTTTATTTTCAGAAAAAAACTGATAAATTCTATTAAAGAATCCACTAAGTAAGTTTAAAAGTAAGATTATTTTTAGGGTTTGGGTTATGTTTTGCAATTTATTTGTAAAGTAAAATCCCGATAATCTAAAACGCGCCTTAACTGTAACAGATCCAAAAAACTTTTTTTTTCTTTTTTTTTTAATTTAAGAAGTTTTCAATTTCAATATTATGTATACATAGGCCTACAGTAGTAGCATTTTTTGGTTTAACGTCCGACTGTTCTGCAATTACTGCTAATGCAGACGGTGAAGGATGAAATAATTTTTTTTTTTTTTTTTTTTGTAACGTATGAAAAGATGCCGTGCCTGAATGGGAATCGAACCCAAGACCGCATGAGTAGTAGCATTTGAATATGAAGTTTCGCTATTCTGGTAATTTATTTACTTGTTCTTCACCTCCAGGACGTGCTTCTAAATGTTACCACAAAAACGGTTTCATCAAAAATCTCAGTTTTTAAAAAAGGTCTAAATAATTTAAAAAAAAAAAAATAGTAAATATTAATTATCGTATAATCATTTTACTATTTTTAAACTGTATAAAGTATGATTTTGTGTGTTATCTGGAATTTCACATATCCAAAATCATCGGGGTCCCATATTTTTCTGTTAAATGGGGATTTACTGTAATTCTTTATCTGTTTGTATCCATAAATAATTTTGATTGTAAAGGGTGATTCAAAAAGAGCGCCGGTTTTTAAACGGCTGGTAAATTTTTGTTTATCGGTTGACAACATTGTTAGACCTCATTTCTATTTCGGAGAACATTCCGATTGACGATTCAGTTGTAGTTTCTCTTGTTCGCAGTGTAGTACTCTCGCAGTCTGTGTCTAACCATGGAGAAGTTTACTATTGCACAACGAGTGTTAATCGTCAAAACATTTTACCAGAGTGGAGAGAGTTATGCGGCTACTGTCAGGCGACTTCGCGGTACTCTAGGATGTAATGAAGCACCGAATGAATCAACAGTTCGCAGGCTCATGAAAAAGTTTTTTGAGACGGGTTCAACAGTCGACCTTAAAAGTTCTGGACGTCGTCGTTCTGGCCAAACTGAGCAGAACGTTGCGTTGGTTCGTGACAGTGTGGCTGTTAACCCAGCAAATTAGGGAGTTTTTGTGGCGTCATTTGGATGGAATGGACATTGACGAGTTGTGGTTTCAGCAGGATGGTGCCACCTGTCACGCTGCACGAGAAACAATGTTGTTGCTCTGTGAACGGTTCCAGGATCGCATCATTTCTCGTAATTCCGACCATCAATGGCTACCAAGGTCGTGTGACTTGACGCCTTGTGACTTTCCTCTTTGAGGTCATCTGAAGTCATTGGTGTATGCCAATAAACCCCGAAATATCAATGACTTGAAGGAGGAAATTCGACAGGTTATCGGGCAAATGGAAGTCGAAACTTGTCGTGCAGTGATATCCAATTTCATGGACAGAGTTGATGCGTGCCAGCGCAGTAGAGGAGGACACATGCATGACATCATTTTTCATACATAAAATCGGAAGGAAAGATGAACTTGTTGATGTATTTATTTTCAGTTTTTCAATAAAATAAATCTCTTAATTTGATATATCAAAACCAGCGCTCTTTTTGAATCACCCTATATTAATGTATGATATGTTGCTAGAGTCATCTTGGTTTCACTAATGTTCCTGAGTATCTGGTATCACTACTAATTTAATATGCCAGATATGATACGGCGTTTCGTTATAAATTTTTTTTAACCTTTTTCAATATGTACAGTATGTTTCCTGTTTTCGAATACTGCATCTTTCTATGAACACAAATTTTTATGAATAACTTATATTACGACAAAATTCTAGTTAATGGTTTTCAACTGTTCTTTATTTTTATGAATTCTTAAGCCAAAATAACGGTTTATAGAAGAATGTGTCTGTGTGTAGTCTACACTCAGTAATTTTTCCCTTCCTAACCTCAATTCACCTCTACCTGCCCGTCATCTTTAAGGAGTGTTAAATTAATTGCACTCGATCTGTTGGTTCCAGGGCTACAAAAAATAGTTCTGTTTCTTATAACATAGTCAGCCAATTATATGACTGAACTATTTAAGAACAGAAGAGGTTAAGGTGTAAAAGACGCTAGTCAGAGTTATCTCCTCTACGTGTTTTGATATCCTCTTCATGTGCCTATATCATTTCATCTTTTTAAGCTCCTGTTTCCACAATGCTGACATCAAATCCAGCCCTAACCCTGATATCTCATTTATAAAGCTGTGTAGTCTCATGACTACAGCTATTATTACCAATTTTCACTTCTCAAACGCAAAGCCTTTCTAATCGTCTATTTACCCACTTGTAGACGTATACTGTGGGTATCCTTTTTGTCCTTAAGAGTCCAGTTCCATATTCTGTTGAGGCACTTGTCTTCATTTATCTGACACAGGTGTTGTACAAAAACGATTTATTGTTTTTCAATTTCATCTAATATCTTGTTTGATCTTCCTACCATTTCCCAGATTGCTTCATTCTTCATCTGGCAACTCCAACATCAACAGTCACATCTCCATTGCTTCCAGTCATTTTGTATTTCTACCTGTATTTTTCTAGGTACCTTTAACCTAGGTTTTTGATTTACTGATTCATTATTCTTTAAATCCATGTGAATGCAGACAGTCAACTGACTTGTCATCATCTGCTTTACTGAGCAAAGAAGCCCATTGATGAAACGAAAGCTGATAGAACTGCGTAAGCCCTAGGCGTATACTAGTTATCTATGGCTTTTCATATCATCCACATTCATGAGTTAGTGATTCACGTGAGCATATTTAACGTGGACAGGCCTTTAAAATTTGTGGATTCAGTAGAATTGGACCTAGTTTTTTTTAGTAAAATTAAAAATGTTTGTGTTTTCAGGTTTTTGATTTACTGATTCATTATTCTTTAAATCATATATCAAAATCAACTAAATTTTTAGTTTGTCCATTTTATACTTGTGAAAGACACTATACAATCCTGGGTTTCATTCCCGGTCAGTCTCATATTTTTTTCATTATTCACATTCATATATCACCCTTCTCATCGTCTGCATTAGCAGTAATTGTAAAACAAACCAAAAATAATAATACAACTGTTGTATTATATAACTGGAATGACAGGGCTGTCTGAACATTTTAAGATAATCACTAACATATTTTGGACAAACTAAAATCTGTTAACTTATAGTTATCAATGATCAATGTGACCATTGTGGATAAAAATTTATCAGTCGATCTGTTTTATTTTTTAAAATTAAATTATTATAATGTGATATACAATTGATTTAAACTTAATTTTATAATTAAAAAGGTTGTAAACCTTAATTAATTTCTTCATTGACAAATTTTTGGAAGGAATTTGAAAATTTGTTAATTGTAATTATAAATGTATTATTTTTTAATGAACTATTAAATAGTTTAGTTATTGATGTAGTATTATACAGTTAAGATTTGATTATTGATAATGAAGGTTAATTGAATGACTTATAACTGCTATTAATAAATCTAAACACCGGGAAAAGATTATTAAAGAAGAATAGGGTTATTGTTTATAAATTTATTTTAAAATAAGTGGCTTTTTTTGGATAATAGTCTTTTATCTCTTACTAAAATACAATGTGGGTGTAATGATGATGTATTATGACAATAGCGTGAGAGCAAGTGATTTACAGATGTTTTGCTAATGCTCCCTTCTCAATGTAACTCTAAATATCATATGTTCAAAAACTTAAATTCGTTTTGGAAAAAGAGTGCAATAATAATAATGTATGCCCATAACGGGCAGGCGGAGTGTTAAATTAATTGCACTCGATCTGTTGGTTCCAGGGCTACAAAAAATAGTTCTGTTTCTTATCACATAGTCAGCTATTTATATGACTGAACTATTTAAGAACAGAAGAGGTAGAGGTGTAAAAGACGCTAGTCAGAGTTATCTCCTCTGAGAGTAATGAATTTCACTATGTAGCCAGACCATGTGGTGAATGAAGTGAAGGTGTCATTTTCAGGGTGGAAAGTGGATGCTTTTCGGAGGGCCTGGCATGCTGATAAGCATACTCTTTCAACTCTGTGAGGAAGGCAATAGTAAACTACCTCACTCCTCGTTCTTACTTGGTAAAACCTCTAGAGGTACAAACCAGCCTTTTGGCTGTTGACCTAAACGACAATAATAATGTTTATTAACTTAATTTAACATCTTAAAAAACATTTTTTAGCTTTTATTTGAAACCAGGAACTGTACGTTATTGATAACCACACAATTTGATCGCTGTATTTTTGACGTGGATTTGATATGAATTTGAACAGGTACCCCTATCCCGAAGCGGAGTTTCTTCATGTGTGGCTGTCAGCTGGTCACTCTACAAAGTCGCTTGCCCAACTAATGTTACTTAACAATCAATAGTAACTCTATACCGGCTGACTGACTGGGTTGGTACAAAGGCCAAAAAAAATACTTGAAAACAAAAACCTAATGTCTATCTGATTACCAAAACAGCCTTTAGCATAGCCGCCCACATTGGTGCAGATGGTAACGTGCTCGCCTCTCATCTTGCGGTCTTGGGTTTGAATCCCATTCAGGCACGGCATATTTTCATACGTTACAAAAATATTTCATCCTTCACCGTCTGCATTGCAGAACAGTCTGATGTTAAACAAAAAAAAATTGCGCCGGCCGCATTGGCGCAGTTGGTAACGTGCTCGCCTCTCATCATGCGGTCCTGGGTTCGAATCCCACTTAGGCATGGCATATTTTCATACGTTACAAAAAAAATCATTTCATCCTCATTACACACAGTTACACCCCAACGTCATCGCTAATGACCTTGATGTTGATGTGACGTTAAATAAATTTAAAAAAAAAATTTAGCATAGTTAAAGCAGTCTAACAGATTACTTAAATTTAAAACTATAATAAGATACCCTTATCTTGCTACTATTAATACCCATGAAGAGGCCTTGGAGGGAAAAGGACTTTTTTTGTTTCTTACCTTCTGAAACCCCCAGGAAAAATCTAAAATCCGAGGTATTTTTTATCATTTTAGGCTAATATGTATTTGTGTTTAATTTTATTACATTTTTTTACTTAATGTGTTTTTTTTTTTATTTTTCTATAGGAATGTTTCGTTCAATCATTATTTACATTAAAATCAAACAAAGATTGGTTATAAGAATTTCAATGAAGATACACAAATGAACATTCCTAACTAGTCATATTAATTAAAATGTGACATTTATTTTGTAAATGTTTTTTATATTTTTTGAAATATATTTCATTGGTTTTTATTGTTTCATTATTAATGTACTAGTAAAATTTAAGGGTTAGGGGTTGATTTTCTGTATTGGGGTTTTTAATTGTTGATTTTTATATTGTCATAATTTTTAAATTGTTATTTTATGTAAAAAAAAAAGTAAGAACAAAGTTCTTGAATTATTTCATTAATAATGAAGCAGAAAATTGAATTTGTTTTTTATAGAAAACAAATTTGATACTGTTTAAGATTATAATTTTGTAAAAAATAACATGTAATTTATGCTACTGAAAGTTATTTGGCCATCTGCGTAGCGTAGTGGTTAGCACATTGGCCTGCTACACAGAGGTCATGGGTTCAATTCCCGGCCAGGGTGTGGAATTGATACTGTTTAAGATTATAATTTTGTAAAAAATAACATGTAATTTATGCTACTGAAAGTTATTTGGCCATCTGCGTAGCGTAGTGGTTAGCACATTGGCCTGCTACACAGAGGTCCTGGGTTCAATTCCCGGCCAGGGTGTGGAAATTTTCACTTTTCAAATACCACATGTTACATAATCCACTGTAGTCACTAATGACCAAGCAGTTGATGCGACTTTAAATAAATTAATTAAAAAAAAGAAGTTATTTATTGCCTTTTTATTCAATTCTAATGTTCCACAGAGTGAAAGGTTGTCTAAACATGTCAGTTGAAATAATATTTCTTTTCAATTTTGTGTGCTTAACTGTTTCAAATTTTGTTTTTTAAATTCATTTAATTTAGAAAAATTTATTACGGGGTGTCCTTGACTGTCATACATTCAGAGTTACAAACACTGAGAATGGTAATTTTAGTATGAGAAATTTTTTCAATTGTGATTTTACATAAAAAAATATATCAACATCCAGTAAAGATTCAGAAAAAAAATTTGAACTATATCCAGGAAACTCTAAAAAGGGAGTATGGGACTAAAATTAGCATGGCATGAAACTTAAGATATTAAATAAAATTTGTAGGTGACATCTTGATAACTCAAGACTGATTCCAAAATAAGTGAATTCCTGTATTGTTAGCGACTGGAGTAGCCTTTAAATAATAATTATTAATGGCAGTTTAAAGAACATGTTTCATATCATAAGTTAAGTCTGAAAAGATATTTTTCAAGAAGAGTGTAGGTAGATTAAATTTTATTATTTTTATTGTTAAGATATTAGAATCGTAAACCACAATGGTAGCTATTTACGTATTTTAAACAGCTTCCATAGTAAAATAAGAATGCATGTTATATTTAACGCTTCTTTTATAATTATTATATAAATATTTTTATGCCGTAATTACATTTACAACATAATTAAATTTCTGTAACTTTCTTCTACATTAGGTTAATTCATAAGTAAAATTACCAAAACAAAAAGCATCATTCTTTGTAAAATATTTTCAGTGTTTTCAAATATTTTATTATTTATTAACCATTGAAATATTTTGATAATTATATGAGGGCTTTTTCTTAATTCAAACTGTGATAAGGCATAAGTAAAAGACAAGTGAGTATTAAAAAAATGTTTTGTTACTAAAAATATGTGCACTTAACAGGTTGGCTATGAGAATCCATGCTTGTCTCTTAGTGGCTGTTGTGATTTTTTCATTATAACTTTTGTAGGCCGGCTAAGAATACACTGAATTTGTTGCACGCCTATTAGAATTAGAAAGTAAAATACGTGTATATGCGGGCGCCATCTGTGCACGGTAAAATTACTTAGTAGTTTACACAAAAACTAAATTACTGATACTTTGGATATGTTATCATATTGTAATGATGCCTTTTCAGAGCCACCAAACTCACAAGAAAGATTTCACCACATGTGGTCGGCCCTGGTAGGCGACACATCTTTACCCTAAACTGAAGTGGATAGGAGAGCTGTGCTTCCAAACTAATAAGGAGCTTCAAGATTCATTTAAATTCAGTGGCGGCAAAATTTTATGTAGAAGATATTTGAAAGCTTGTTCACAGGTTTGACAAATGTCTCAATTGTCAGGTTGATGATGTCAAAAAGTAACCATAACTGTACACCACTTTTTTTAATAAAAATTTCTCTATATTTACTTGTCTTTTATTAATGGACTATTGGAAGTTGATAAAAAAAATGGCCGTCATTTAAAATTATTTTCCGCTTTTTTATTAAAAACAATACACACAAAAATGTGTTAAATAAATGTAATGTTGTATTAAAAATATATGTAAATTACAGTATAAATGAAATTTATCTTTACTTTATCTTTGGTTGCCTATTTAGTTTAAAAAATTTACATGCGTTTCGGCGGAACCACCTTCTTCAGAGTAATATTAACTAAAATTAAAATTTAGAATGGAGTTTCCATTCAGTCATACCGAATAAAACTGTCTTAAATTTTCAATCTTGTATTTGTTTGTATTTATTACAATAGTAATCCTCAGTAAGGTAAGGTAAAAATTAATTTAATTTATACTATAATTTATATTAAATGGTTGGCAGGATGCATTTCTAGAATATTACAGTATGAAAACCCACAGTTTAATATTTATAGTTAAGAATCTCTCTGGTAACAAAAATTGCAAATGGCACACTAGCACTGCAAGGAACCAGTTGAGTTCAATTATGCGAATTCATACATGTCAGAGTTAAAAATTTGATTGTTTTTACTACTTAATATTTGTTGTTGTTTAGGTCAACAGCCGAAAGGCTGGTTTGAACCTCTAGAGGTTTTACTAAGTAAAACGAGGAGTGAGGTGGTTTACCATTGCCTTCCTCACTGAGTGGAAAAGTACGCTTATCAGCATGCCGGGCCCTTTGAAAAGCACATATTTTCCACTCTGTAAATGACACCTTCACTTCATTCACCACAGGGTCTGGCTGTACAATGAAATTCATTACTTTCAGAGGAGATAACTCTGATTAGTGTCTTTTACACCTCTACCTCTTCTGTTCTTAAATGATTCAGTCATTTAATTGGCTGACCATGTGATAAAAAACAGAACTATTTATTTTAGCCCTGCAACGAACAAATTGAGTGTAATAATTTGACACTCCACCTATCTGTTATGGGCAGACTTAATATTAATAAATACTATTAAAAAATCTAATGATTTCATATCAAAAACATAAGTAAACCTACAAAGCATGTACTTATCTTTTAAATTATGGAAAAATATAAATAATATGTGAGCTTTTACAGACTACTGCATTTGAATTTACACTAAAAAAGTCTGAAATTTCGGGACTGCATAAATACTAGACTGTGGAAGACCTGTATGACATGATTTACTGAAAAAAGTTCATGCAGCATGTAAATGGTTAATTAAATTGGATTAAGATCCTGTAACAATATCATTGAAAGTTTGAAGGTATTAAAATATACAAGGGTTATCCAGAAAATAACCTCCGTTTTGAAATAAAAAGTAAACGAGTGAAGATACAAAAACTTTATTATATACTTATTAAAACTACAGTTTTTCTTTATTTTTCGACATAGTCGCCAAACAGATTCAAGCACTTGTCGTACCTTGGAACAGTCTTTGAAATACCCTCTGCATAAAATTCATTCACAACAACCATTCACGGCGTTTTGAAGCTCTTCGTCATTGGCGAAACGCTGAGATGCAAGCCACCGCTTCATGTTCGGGAACATGTGAAAGCCACTAGGAGCCAAGCCCAGGCTGTATGGGAATGATCGAAAACGTCCCATTTAAACTTGGCCAAAAGTTCATTTGTTTTCTCGCCCTCATGTAGCTCGAAAAACAAATGAACTTTTGGCCAAGTTTAAATGGGACGTTTTCGATCATCCCCATACAGCCTGGACTTGGCTCCTAGTGACTTTCACATGTTCCCGAACATGAAACGGTGGCTTGCATCTCAGCGGTTCGCCAATGACGAAGAGCTTCAAAACGCCGTGAATGGTTGTTGTGAATGATTTTTATGCAGAGGGTTTTTCAAAGACTGTTCCAAGGTACGACAAGTGCTTGAATCTGTTTGGCGACTATGTCGAAAAATAGAGAAAAACTGTAGTTTTAATATGTATTTAATAAAGTTTTTGTATCTTCACTCATTTACTTTTTATTTCAAATCGGAGGTTATTTTCTGTATAACCCTCGTACAAACGATAATGCTCATTTATATTATTACAATTTTTACTAATATTATAATGTAATAATATTGTATTATTACATTTGGGTTGCAATGAACACAATACAACCCAAATGTATTGCAGAAGGATGAATGGAAACAAAATTTCACAAATTTTTTAACATGGTTAATAAATTTAAATTTAGTACATAAATAAATATACTGTATATTGTATAAATGTGGTGCTATTAAAAAATTTACTGTATAATTCTTGTAATAACAATATTTATAAATTAATAATAATGTAATTCAATTTTAAATCCTGATTATGTAAATGTATTTAATTCATATTAATAGCGTTATGCTTTTTGTTAATCATCAATGTCGTAAGATATATTTATATGTAATAATGTATGTTGTTAACATAAGTATTAATTTCATTTCGTAAGACTATCAAACAAAAGTATTATGTGCTGGTCACATTTTAAATTGTTATCGTTTTTAAACTTCCCATTATCTGATTTGTAATTAAACAATTCTGTAGTAATATCAATGAACCTCAATAGGTTGGTATATTGGTAAAATCATCAGAGATGAAGGTTCCTGGTTTAAATCCTAGTAAAGATAGTTTACTTTTATACAGATTTGAATACTAGATAGTGGTTACCGGTGTACTTTGATGGTTGGGGTTCAATTAACCATACTTTCTCAGGAATGGTCGGGCTGAGTCTGTACAAGACTACACTTCATTTTCATGTCATAAAAATTAGGTATAAAAAAATCATTGAGTTCATTTTGTTCACTTTGTTTTTTAGTGGTTTCTTTCTCTAAAAAATGTGTAAAATTCTGTATTACTTTGTTTAAGTGTATCTTTTATCAAATAAATAAAACAAAAACACATACAAACATTTTTGTATTGTATTGTTTATTTATATAATGAATGACTTATGCCCATAACTAGTAGGTGGAGTGTTATTTGCACTCAATCTGCTAGTTCCAGGGCTACAAAAATAGTTCTGTTTCTTATCACATGGTTAGCCAGTTATATGAAAGCGTTTAAGAACAGAAGAGGTACAGGTGTAAAAGACACTAATCAGAGTTATCTCTGTGAGTACTGAATTTCAGTACTGTGAGTACTGAATTTGCTGGATGGAAAGTAGATGCTTTTCCGAGGGCCTGGCATGCTGATAAAACATATCTTTCCACTCAGTGAGAAAAACAATGGTAAACCACCTCACTCCTTGTTTTACTGAGTAAAGCCTCCAGAGGTTCAAACCAGCCTTTCAGCTGATTACCTAAATAACAATCAGATAATGGGAATTTGAAAAATTAATCTCTTATACATTATATTTATTATACTTTTAACAAGCAATAATTTATTTGTTTGTATAATTTTGGTTTTTAAATAGGTGTTCAATAAGTTAGATATGAGCTTCCATGGTATTTTTTTTGTCAGTATTTGTATTGTTAAATGAGACTTTATATATAAATGTTTAAATGTGTACATGTCATTAAATTTCTGTTTGAATACAATGTAAATTGCATACTGAGCTTATATACTAAATGTTTTGTTGCATGAATTTAGAAACTGAATCAAAATGTTTGTATATTTAGAATTATTTTGTAAGTACACTCCATTCAAAACAGCTTGATAGTATTACTTTTTTTTAGCTTTTATTAATTGTTATTGGCAACTGTACACTACTGACAACTACCCAATTCTATCGCTGCTTTTCGCTTTATTTTTTGAAGTGGATTAGGCATGAGTTTGAACAGGGACCCCCAGTAGAGTTTGTTCATGGATGGCTGTCATCTCGTCACCATACAAAATCGCTTGCCCAACCGGTGTTACTTAACAAATAGCGACTTTCCACCAGCTGACTGACTGGGCTAGTCCAGAGGCCTGATAGTATTACTTAAATGGAATATAGAACAGAGGAATTTTGTAATGTGCTTATGTGTTAGTGCTACCATTTAAAGAGATTTTTCTTTCTGTTAACTTTCCCTGTTAGTGAATGAAAGCATTTTAAAAGATAGATTAATAATTTAACCCACCAGGTTGGTCTAGAGGTAAAGTCGTCGCCAAAATCAGCTGTTTAACAGCTGATTTTCGGAGATGAAGGTTCCTGGTTCAAATCCTAGTAAAGGTAGTTACGTTTATTTGGATTTGAATACTAGACAGTGGTTACCGGTGTACTTTGATGGTTGGGGTTCAATTAACCATACTCTCTCAGGAATGGTCGGCCTGTGTCTGTACAGGACTACACCTCATTTGCACGTCATACACATCATCCTCATCTCATTGGGTCATGGGGTTGCTTATTGTTCTGAATTGAACAGATTGCAACGTACACAAATTAGGGATTACAAAAAAAAAAGATTAATAATGGAAAAGAAAAAAATAATGATTTTTCAAATGTCACAGAAAATGGAAATCAAATTTATTAATTAATTATTATTTTTTATATTATTAATGAATTAATTAATCACGTCTTGTGTATTGAATGCACGGGTACTGAATGCTACAATATTAAATGCCTGTAAAATAATTAATTCCATATGATTTTCAAAATTTCAAAAAAGGGACTTTTCTTCTGAAAAATTACCATCATTCATAGACTTACTATCAAGCTATTTTGAATTGACTATACTTGATTGTTTATTTTATTGTTATGTGGTTAGTTTAATGAAAGTTAACTTGTACTGTGTTCATTAAGATTTGAGAGTAAGTATAGTTCACGTGATCAACCGACTTCCAACATACCAGTTCACAGGCTAAATTTAAAAAAATTGCTAATAGCAGCTTACCATGGTTTAATTTTATCATATATCAGGTATGCCATATTAGTTTAGGGTTATTCCTCACAGAGTAACATGGAAAGAGTTTTTAAAATTCAGGAAAAGCTATTAGGTGTACTTTGGGAGTTAAATACTTAACCCAGTGATTCCTAACTAGTGTGCTTCGAAATTTCACGCAATCTTGTTTACATGTGAATGTTTATTTTTGTATGTATTAAAATGTAGTTTTTCATTGTTTTTCTGTTGTAAACACATACAATTTCTAATTATTTACTAGTCGTGGCCTGATTTATAAACAACTTCTGTATTATTTAATACAAATGGTTGAATTACATGCTTATTGAAGTAAGCAAGTGGTAATAAATGATTTTAATATGTTATTAAAATTTAGACTTAACAGTTTTATCTTAGACATATCCTATACTCCCTTCTGGAGTCTTCTGGATGCAATTAGTATAAAAAACCAACATTGTGAAAACATTTAATTGATTTATTAAGGGATATACTTATGCCAAAGTTAACCAACTACCAAATTCATGATTTTCTGGTAATTGTGTTATTCTAAAATACGTTAGCTTTAAATAATAACTTATAAATAAGAATAATGACCATGTAAAAATGTTTATGAAAGTTGTGTTTTTGATTTTTAGACAGCTGTGAATAATATTATTTATTCAAACTAATTGCAGAACAGTTGGACGTTAAACAAAAAAAAAGGCCGGCCCAGTTGGTAACGTGGGTCGTCTCTCATCATGCGGTCTTGGGTTCAAATCCCGTTCACGCACAGCATATTTCCATACGTAACAAAACATAATTTCATTTTTCACCGCCTGCATTAGCGGTAATTGCAGAACAGTCGTACGTTAAACAAAAAAAAGATATACCCTTAACAGCTGATTTCTGAAAAACAAAAATTTTGTGCTACAAATATATTAACCATTTCAGTGCCGAAACAATATTTAAAAGTTTCAAAACTAAAATGGTATCTAAAGGGTCATTTAATTTGAATAAGGATGTACAAAAAATGTCAGCCCTTATTTTGAAAACTTGGAGGCATAAGCCTGTCATTACCGACCAAAATTTCAACATTTTAGAAAAATAAAATGTCCTGTTAATTAATTTTTATTGTATTCATGAAAAAAAGAAAATTATTCTAACACTAAAAATATCCAAAATAGCTGTTTTTAGTTTATTTAAAGGCGCATCTGTAACATTACATGGTCATTAGCAACTACTATGGGTTTTGGTACCTTAACGGTGATTTAACGTGTTAAAATTCTGGACCCTAGCTGGGAATGGAACCCGGGACCTTTCGCTGGCAGGCTAACTTTTTTACGTTTTCAAAATACATTATTCCATTAATTTTAGTTTAAAAATTTTTTTGGGAATGTTCGGTTATCCGGACATTGGGACTTTATGCATAACTTACGGATATCTGATAAACCGGATGTTATAACTACGTAAAACATATCGATGTCCTGTTTTCCGGACGTTGGTACTGAAAGGTTAAACGTAGCTGCCTGTAAATCGATACACCCGTTATAATGTCATGTGCATTACTCTCAACTCAGGATGAACAAATTATAAGTTCTTCAGTTCTTTCAATTTCTTGTACTTCTCTAAAATAATTGTATTCTTATTTTCTGAAAGACAACCACAGATCTGTAGATACAATTATTTTATGAACGACTTATTTTTTTATAAATTTTGTTTTATATTTTATGCTTACTAGGACACTTGTAACATACTAGTTTGTTTTCAGAATGTATTGTAATAACCAGAAATAATCTTTTATATATTTAACACAGTTGATCTGCTAGTTGTAGGACTTAGAAAAACTTTCTGTTTCTTCTTATAATACAGGGTTTGTATTAAAAGTATTGATGTATCACAAAACCATTAAAATTCTCCAAAATAGGACCCTTGGGCGTTGACACACTTCTACCAACGAGTTTTCAATGCTTAGAAGACACCCTGGGAGCATTTTTCTGCAATATCCTTCAAACAGCGTGTGGAAGCCACTTTGACCTCTGCTATAATTCCATGGTGGTATTCTTTGAGGACTGTTTTCAATCGTCAGTACAGAAAAAAGTCCTCCAAGGCTACATCAGGATTATAGAGGGGCTGTTAAAGCGTTGCCATGTCGTTCCAGGCTGAATAGTTCTTGAGAATTAAGTCTTAGGATCATGGCAAGTGTCTTAATTGTCGATTTTCCACGTGCCACACAGAATTTAATGATTTAGGGCTATTTGATAGGCTGTTGCATTTTATGGCTTCGACCAAGCCTATAGTCAGGGGTCTACTAAAATGACAATATGAACCATACAGAAGATTATAGGCATCTGACGCTTGGTATTTCAAGCTGATTTTCCCCTCTATCGAACCTGGCTGTAACGAGTGCATTGCTATATGAAGACTGGAAATGCCAAACGTTCTAAGTGCCAAACCATAAATTTTTCACAAGACACGTATAACCATTTTTTTTCTCCTATTGATGAGTTATATGAACGCAAAGGCTTCTAATACAAACTAATGCTATTCAGTTTATGTTCCAAATAATTAATATTTATTTATTACATAACCATAATTTTATATAAATATTTAAATGTAGAAGGTTCTAAGTACTACTCTTTATCCTTGAAAAATGTTCTATGTCCAATGTATTTCACCAAGGTCTAAATGCCAAGTTTATTTTAAAGGCTTGCTATTACAAACAATACACTTTGTTAACATGAAATTAACCACTTACTATTAAAAAGAAACCCTAGGGCTCAAGAAAAAAAACTGTTTTAAAATTTAATGTAAGTATTTTAATGGTTAAAAATAGAATGGTAAACAAATTACATTTAGGTACAAAATAAAATCTAAAGACTTGCTATTACAAACTATACACTTTTTAACATAAAATATTAAACTTTTTTAACACTTACCATTAAAAAGAAACACTAAAGCACAAGGAGACAGTTTTAAAACTTAATGCTAAGTACCTATTTTAATGATTAAAAATAGAAAAGTATACAAATTACATTTAGGTACAAAAAAATTCTAAAGTCTTGCTATTACAAACTACACACTTTTTTAACATGAAATTATCCACTTACGATTAAAAGGAAACACTAAAGAACAAGGAGACACAGTTTAAAATGATTAAAAATAGAATAGTACAATCACATTTTTGGTACAAAAAACATACTGTGATTGATCAACCTCTAAACCTCACCATCACTTTCATTTTCATAGTCATTGACAATATTGTAATAGTACTTTCTTGATTGTTCTGACAAGAAGGGGATCATTGCTTTTAAGTCATTCTTTTTAGCTAACGGTAAGCCCGGACTTGGCTTAGCTGTGAATATCGCAGTCTGTATGTCTGCAATACTCTTATTTTTTTTGAGTACATCATAGTAACTCCAATCCAAAAAGTCAATAAACGTATCCTTACAGGCGACTCTTGTAGGATTGCTTGAGTCAACCTTTATCATACAAACTTTCGAAATAGGAATTTTTTTTGTGTTGATTAATGAATCTGCAATATCCATTACATTAAAAAAATCATGTTGGTGCATTCTTATAGCCTTCATAGGATGTGTAAATCTTGCCCCTGTTATTAATTTACAAATATCCTTCGGAGTGTGCAATTTACTTTTCCTTTTTTTCTTTTCTATGTGGGCAAAATCCCGGTCACAAGCTAAAAAACTGTGCCCTTTTAATAAAAACTTATGGGTAACCTCTTTGAAAATTCCCATAGAAACTAGCCAAATCATTAAAAATATCATTGATCTATTCTTATTTTGTCCGCAACAGTTATCAGACCACAAAATAAGCTTGTCATGGACAATTTCGCTATTTATAAGCTTTAGTAGACAAGAAGCTACTTCACTACTGCCACGGTACCCATCAACCTCAGTCCAAATAAAACAGTAGGCGTTATCAGTGTTACCTTCGTGAACACCAAAATTGTAGCAATTAAGTTGCCGACTGTAGTACATGCTACTGTGTGTTAACGTAGGCAAAGGTATAACCTGTTGCATATCAATAGACAAAACTGTAACCTCTGCAGTAGGAAGCTTTGATTGAACATGATCTAAGTTCATTTCTTTAAGAGCTCTTTGATATGCACGATGGTGTGTTTGGAGGATTATTTTAGCTCTTGCTCCATCATTACCTCCAGCTGAGATTCTACATTTAAGTTGATCACAATCAGCACATGTGTCAACTCGTGGCTGTCGAAATGACAATCTCGGTTTAAATGATTTGAAAATTTTATAATAATATTTGTAAGAAACAATTGAAGTTGGCTCTTTCTCCTTGAATTTTCTGAACATAAGATTAATACTTAAATCAGAGCTCAAAAACATAACATCAGATCGTGTCCTACCATAATGACTGATATCTTTTGGATATGATTGGATGTCAGTAAGAACCATTAATTTATCTTCAGGACTAAATTTAGTAGGGCGTTTTACTTTCCCTCGCTTATCTTTGTATAAGGATATTCCTCTTTTTTTCCGATTTTGCAAAGTTTGAACAAACCTATGTGATAGTCCAAAAGTGTCCATGAATATTGATTTACAAACCAGAACAGTCTTACCTTCACTTGTAGGTAAACTGTATCGCATAGTACATTGCCGCCGACTTTGTACGGGGGATTCATACTTTCCATTTCTTCGCCTAGCTACTTCATTACTGGACATGAAGCCCAACAAGTAAGTCCCTTGCTCATTTTCTGACTTTAATTTATAAAATTCTTCAAACAGACCCATTCTCCAGTTGAACGTTAAAGTCTTACATGCATTTTTACATTTGCACGGAACCTGAAAAATAGTTCCGCAAAATTAGTTACTGTTATTAATATGATAAATAAATCGATACAAAAAGAGGAATATCCTTCAAATAATCGACCGTAATTACGAAATTGTCATTTTTACAGCACAATAATTGTAAGTTTCTTTTGATAAAAATAATAAGTTACTTATGTTAAACTAACCTGTTCCATTGGATACTTCTTAGCCGGTACGGTTACACTTCCTTTACGTTTTAAATATTCTTTCCCCGATATTCTCAAATTATGTTGAGTACTTCGAAATGAAGAACTTTGTGCCATAATAAATATATTTAGTAAAACGTACACTATACTTTATTTTATAACACAGACCATAACATAACCAAACAGTAAATAACACACAACAACGCGCTTTGCAATGCAAAATGGAGAGTCACTGCTACACGTATATTTCGTTCGTTGTTGTACTTAGAACGTTGCTAAAGAAACTACTCTTGGAGTTAGACCAGCTGCCATCTAGCGGTAACAATATAAAACTAATACACATATATGTTAGTACATAGAACGGTTTTGTGGAATTGGCCTTGCAATATAGAACGTTTTTCAAGTCTAAACTAAATTTCTTTAAAAATGGCACTTAGAACGTTTGGCATTTCCAGTCTTCATATATAGTCATCAGAATAAATAGGATTTATTTTTAAACAAAACCTGTATTATCATTAGTCAATTAAAAGACTAAATTATTAAAGAACAGAAGATGTAAGTAACAATCAATATTTAACATCTTTAAAAGTAATAAATTTAATTTCACACCCAGACCGTGTGGTCACTAAAATGTCATTTGAACATTTCCAGGTGATAACAAATTGTATTTCAGGTGGATGGGTGTACTAAGCAATCATATTTCTCAAACCCACCTTTTTAATAAATGATGTATTCCATATTACAATACACCAAAAAGTTAACCTTGTCTGCAAGTAATAATTTAAGTTATTAAGAAAGCTGTTTTCATAGATTGAAATTTTTAACATTATTATCACTACTTTCACCATTTGTCATTAAATATTTTAAAATTGTGAGCGATAATGTCATCAACTTTGCTGTTTTGTATAATTTAATTAATAAGTATTTTATCTAATTTGTTTTCCTATAAAAATAAATGTAATTAATAAACTGTATATAATAATAAAATATTTTATTGTGAATTCTAATTAATATTGTTATTATTATTGGTATTACCTACTTTGTTTATTTTATAACAACATCATACACAGACTGGTAAGGCTTTAAAAAAAAATTGCATTATTTAGCCTTGCTTAGTTCAGTCTACTAGTTAGATATGAAGAGAAGTGATGAGGGAAATTTTTATAATGTTAGGGAATTTTGTAACTGTTGTTAACACTGTACTGATGTAATATTGGCTATAAAAGTAAGAGAGCCTGTAGGGGATCCTACTTCATCCACAACACCTCTCGGAAGCTACACGACGTGGGAAAGGATTCTCCATTTCCCAGCATTAATTCCATCTATGCTACGCCGCATCCGCCGGAAGTACTACGGAACCTGCCATTCCACGGCTACGTTTAACCACAGATAGCCCTACTGACCTCTTCTTCTTTGTAGTCCGCCCTTCATTGAAACTGAATCCCACATTAAATACAAAATAAATAATAATAAATAAGGCCGTACATAATAACATTTAAAAGAGCCGTACAAAAAAAAAAAAGGCCACTGACACATTAAAAATTTAAAGAGCCGTAAAAAAAAAAAAAAAAAAAAAAAAAAAAAAAAAAAAAAAAAAAAAAGGCCGCACATATACACTACACTCACATTTAAAAGAGCCGCCATTTATTTAAATTAAAATTTACACACACTTTCTTCGTTTAAAATTTTCTCTGAAGTATCCCGCTCCTTACAATTTCTACGAGCGATCGGTTGGTGACCCCCAAGGTATCGCCTTCATCAAATCTTCAACACGGATTCAGATTCAGGGGATCCTCAGATCCGGGCGGGTGGGCCACACACAAACAACTCTAACATTGTCTACTGTTAGATTATGAAGAGAAGTGAAAAGGGAATTTTATATAATGCAAGGTAAAATTAAAAATAATTGTAACACTGTACTACCTCTAGTATTGGCTATATAAGTAAGAGAGCATATAGGGGATCCTCAGATCCGGGCCGGCGGGCCACACACAAACAACTTAACATTCTCTACTATTAAGATTGCTGACAATCTTAACCTCAAATACAATTTCTACTTCTCTTTACAATGGATACTAATTGGCTATAAGAATATTACATTACATTTTATACATCAAATTTACATTTTTACTTCATTTTTAATTTTTAATTTTTAATTCATTTGAAAATCATACCATTACAAATCGTACACACATTTTATTAATTCTCTTTGGAAATTTCAGGATTAATGAAAACAAATTAATATAATTAAGTAGTATTTTATTTATTCAATTTTAATTTTATTATGAAAAAGACAATGTCTGTAATACATAAAAATGTTGTTCTTTACAGATTATTGATTTTAGATGTATACAATATTATATGTAATAAATTTACTTATACATAAATACTATGCATAATAAAATACAAATTAATTAATGATTATTATGGCTTATTAAAATACAGTGGTTTACGATATTCAAAAGTGATGTTACTTAAGTATAATATACTTTAAAAAAACCGCAATTATTAGTTAAATAATAATATTAGTAAGAAATACAATACAAGCACATTAAAAAAATTTATAATACATTTTTATAACAGAATTTCTTACTTTGTACATTTAATTAATACAATGATAGAATAAAAAATCTATAAATACAAGTATTTAAAAAATTGTAAACTAAATCCATTAAATTAATGCAAACTTTTTATTAAGTAAAAAAATTATAATAATTTACCATTAACAAAAAAAAAATACACAGACACATAATAAAATTTACAACTTTTTTTATAGTTTGCATTGAATTTAAAGGTAGTGAAAAAATTATAATACATTTTATGTAATTAATAAATACATAAACAGATGAAAAATTCTTATTAAAATTTGTTACATGGCTTCCCATAAAAAGGAGATTATTACTCCAAAAAAAAAATCAACAACATAAATTTATTAAAATTTATATAACATAACGAAAAAACATAAAACAAAAAAAAACACAGCCCATAATTTTATTAAAATATGGGTACAAAAACGTTAAATACATAATATTATTATAAACATATAACAAATATGACTAGTGTTAACTTGCTGATTATTCACATTAATTATACAAAAAAAAATATAAAAATATACAGCAATTTTAATCATAAAGAAGACAAAAATTGTAATTTAATTTATCGTAAAAAATTGGGTTTAATTTGGGCTTTATAATTATCACAATCTTAACAAAATATTATTCAATATTATCTGACCCAAATTGGGTGGTAAATAAGCTCCAAAAATAAACGAAGGTGAAATAATTTTCACTTGTTCACTATTTTTATGTAAATTGCATATATCTTTTATAATTCAACATAGCATCTTCAATCTTGCATTGGAAAATTACACTAAGTTCCATTACAGGATCAACTTCAAAAAAAAACAAAGATCACGGGAAAGTTTAAAATCTTCTGAAAAAACTTTTGTGCTCTAATAATGATGATAAAATTTTACGAACTGCATTTTTCATCTTTATTATGCATTTTATCATCGTTTTCCAAATTCGTTTTCATTTAAAACAAACCACAAATACCGAAAACCATAACAACAAATGCATCCGCGAATACAGATAGTTGACTGTATTCTATGGTCGTAACAAAAATGGAATTCTAATGGCATAATCAATTATTCATGATTATGATACGTAAATATTATGCACCCTTGGTAATCTGACAGGGTCACAGTGAAGTTTCTATAAATGTTACAAAATATGTATTTGTACTAAAACAATCAACCAAATAAATTATATTAAAATTCAGAAAAAAGTAATTAGATAAGATCAAAGCAAACCACACAAACCACCTTATCTCATTCATGGCCGGTTTCACCAACATCACTCAAATACACCATGACCACGATAAAATTTAACGGTGGTCAAAAGATGACCGGTTCGTTTAAACTCGAAACTGTTTCACCAACTTTGATCTCGATCAAAACTGCGTCGGTCAAATTAAAAACGGTTAATTTCCACAGTCACTTATTTTCGAAGTTGGCTACCGTGGTAACTGAGTTTCTATTGGCTACATCTGATTTTGTCATAATGTTATTGTTTTCATTCTGCGATACTCGTAACCTACAGTAGTGTTTTATATCATATCGTTTGGGTTTTTTTGAAATGGAAAATCAAACACATAAAAAAGTTCGAAGTGTTAATTTTAAACCGGATGAAAAATGATATTTATATTGGTAATTGTTTACTTATAGGACACCAAACCAATTTGAACCATTTTGTTTAAAATAGATCCTTTTTGGATGCTGAATCTGAATATGAGCTTATTTTTGCGTGCAAACCGCTGTGAAATTAGTTATAGGCCCTTTTATGTCATATAACGACATAACCTCACTTTCCCGCAACGTTGTCAATTCATGCCGAGATATTTCAATAACTGTATAAATTTTAAAATACAGAATACATTTATTGATAGTTAAGTTAATAAATATTGATCAATAAACATGAATAAAAATAACGTAAATATATAAACAAAGTAAATACTATGAAAAACGTAAAATGATATACTGATGTAATGACGTCACGACGTATAATGGTATGATTTTTACGACGCCATTACAAGCGGCCTCAAAAAGTAACATAAACTTATTAACCGAGTAGGTTATCGGTTGTTATGGACGTTTATAGTTGCACATAACAACCGATAACCTATTCAACATTAGCTCATTAAGAGTAGGTTATCGTTTGTTAAGCACAAATATAAATGCCTGTAACAACCGATAACCTACTCTTAGGTTATCGGTTGTTACGGGCATTTATAGTTGCATAACAACGAATAACCTACTCTAAATGAGCTAATGTTGAGTAGGTTATCGGTTGTTATGTGCAACTATAAACGTCCATAACAACCGATAACCTACTCGGTTAATAAGGTTAATGTTACTTTTTGAGGCCGCATGTAACTGTGTCATAAAAATCATACCATTATACACCGTGACGTCATTACATTAGTAGTATATAATTTTACGTTTTTCATAGTATTTACATTGTTTATATATTTAAGTTATTTTTATTCATGTTTATTGATCAATATTTATTAACTTCACTATCAATAAATGTATTCTGTATTTTAAAATTTATACATTTATTGAAATATCTCGGCATAAATTGACAACGTTGCGGGAAAGTGAGGTTAGTTAGTTTGAACACGATCAAATAATTTGACTGCCCATTTGACGCCCGTCAAATTTAACTGTTGATTTGACCGTGGTTAAAAATAACTAGCGTTGGTGAAACACATAACTTGATTTAACCATTGTTAAAATTTTAACCGTAGTTAAATGCTTTGACTGAGGTAGGGGGAACCGACCATCAGACTATTATTTAAGAAGCTCAATTATTTAGAGATTCTTTACTATATTTTTTTGAAGTTATAATGTATACAAAAAGGAAAAGACCTTTTGCAGAATTTTAATATTAACAACCTACAACCGCAACACAAGAAACAGAATTTTGCTAATTATAACAATACCTTAAAAGAAATTTAAATAGTTTAGATTGATAAAACAATCTGTTAGTGAGTTCCCTTCTAAATAATTCTTTTGTTTTAGAAATAGATGATTTCCAAATTAAACCACTAAGGATAAATTGTTTATTATTCGATAAGTTATTAGATGACACATTTATTGAAGTAAATAAATAAGTTGTAAGTTATACTATTTTTCAAAGTTGATGAGCTCTGAACGTATGCATTGTCCCCTACCAACTTCACAGCTAGCAAATGACTTGCCAGCAACGTTGTCAATATAGTTGAGAGCTGACTTGTTTGCTAGTGCGGGATGAAGGGCAACGGGGACTGGCGACAGTGAGACGTGATGTTGTCATAGCAACGGTTGCTTTAAATCCACATGGCGACGTGTGTACTGTTACATTCTGAAAATATTAATCTTCATATTTGTCAGTTGTTACTTTAAGATCGTTCACTGTAATGGTGTTAATTACGCTCGCGGCTTGTGAAGTTATTATTAATCTAGTTATTGTATGTAATCTAATATTGTTATACGCCTATTTATAAACCAACTATTTATAAACAAACTGATATAAAATGTAAAATATTAAAAACTAATACTTTTTTTACTTTATTAGAGTATTTTAATAAAACTTTTAGTATATTAATATTAGTTCAAAATCTTATAAAAAAATTTGGTACTACAGTAGTTATTCGAAATGGTTTGTGACTAATATTTTTAGAACAGCGCGTATTAATGGTACGAGGCGTGTTTTTTAAGTAAGTACCGTTTTGCGATTCCGCCGCCGCAGCGCTACGGTCGGCGTTCCGCGCATGCGCGCTGGTTACCTACATCTCTTGTCTACGCACTGACGCCATTACAGTCTGATTCTTCATTGTATACGTTGTTTACTGAGTGTTTAAGATGCCTCCGACAATCGTGGGTCCCGCTGATTGTGAAGTACGGGCTGTTATACGATTTCTTAGTGCTAAAGGCGTAAAACCGATCGATATTCATCGTGAGATCGTTGAAGTTTACGGACAAAACATTATGAGTGATGGAATGGTAAGGAAATGGGTGAGAGCATTTAAAGATGGCCGCACAAATGTGCAACAATTTCTGCCCGGAAAATCATGTGCACAGTTTTTTGGGACAGAAAAGGAGTATTGCTAGTGGAGTTTCTGCCTCGTAATGAGACAATCAATGCAGCGTCTTATTGTGAGACATTGAAAAATCTGCGTCGTGCAATCCAGAACAAAAGACGTGGCAAGTTGAGTAAGGGTATCGTTTTGCTGCATGACAATGCCCGTCCACATGTGGCTAATCAGACCAAAGATCTCATCAAATCATTTAAATGGGAAACTCTAGATCATCCTCCATACAGCCCTGATTTGGCGCCCAGCGACTACCATTTGTTCCTGCACTTGAAGAAACACCTGGGCGGTCGGCGTCTTCAAGACGATAACGAAGTCAAAACATTTGTGATGCAGTGGTTAACAAATCAGGCGGCAGAATTTTATCAGGAGGGTATTCAAAAACTGATGCCACGTTATGACAAGTGCCTCAATATTCACGGAAATTATGTAGAAAAGTAGATTAAGGTACAGGCTTTCATGTAAAAATAAAATTATTGCGATATCTTTGCACGTCTTTTTTTAATTCCAAAACGGTACTTACTTAAAAAACACGCCTCGTATTATTACTACTACTAGGTTATATGAGGAAGGGAATTGTATAAACAATCCTCTCCAATTGAATTCCTTATGCTAGCAATCAAATTATTATTATTATATTATTGCTCTCACAGATCTATTATATATTTTATCAGCCATTTATCTGGTCTTTCAATAACAAATTTAAACTATGAACAAACAACCAGCTGATTTTATTATAAAGCATTGCATGTTAACGCGTTCTGTAATCTACGTGTTCAGTATGAGATGCAAGACACGAGTGAACTACTATGGCTCTTATACGCATGCGCGTGTAATGTTTGTCACGCTGATACATTCGTACAATCTGACAACGCTGTCAAACGTTCTGATTGGTCTAAACACGTGGAACAGCAGAGCTCGTCAACTGTGAAAAGCATTATAGTTAAAAATTTAACATTTTAATAATATTTAGATGTATAAATTTTATCTTGACATACCCTACACTTTTTTTTTAGAATCTCTGGGTGCAGTTTTAAAAAACCATAAATATCTGATCCAACCTTTCCTGTAGTATTATAAATCCAACTACATTTTTTGTTAACGTTTAAGTTTATAAAAAACTGAATTTATACATTTTTATTTATTTTTTTTATGAAAAAACCCAAATTAAACCAACATACATTTCATTATTCATTAATAAAAGTTACAATATGATTATATTTATGATATATAAACCGTTGCAAAGTACAGTTACAAAAAAATTCAATCTAGAAAAAGTTATTTCGTTCATATTAGTAATAATAATAGTCATCGGTAAGAAAATATAATATTTTTTATTCATTATTTCGTTCATTTTTTTTTAGAACAGGTTAAACTGTAACTAAACCATTATCTCTATCGCTTCACAACTACCAACTACAAAAGATATCGCTAAAAGTTCTACTGTAAGGCCTCTCTTTTTCATGTCTGTCAAATATTTATTTTTCCCCACATATCTTTTTTTAAGATCTACTCTAGTTTATAGACAGAATACAATTTAATAATCTTATTGAATTCCGTAATTTTTATTTATTGCAAAATTAATGCGAGAAATTGTATGTAGTTTATTAACAAACTTACAATGAACACAACTTATAAAATTAATTTTAAATTAAATCAGGATAACACCAAATTGTTTATTTCTTACTAAACACAAAAGTAATCTCTCTCAATCAAGGAAATTTCTGGAAAAAACTTCTAAAATATAGAAAATTTGCTCTTTTAAAGGGGGGAAGGGCTGAGGAGAAAATGTATAATTCCCGTAATAATAGTCCTATTTTTACTATGTTTTTTACATAGACTACCAATCTAAAGAAACTTCCAATTTCTGAAAATTTTCATAATTATTTACCAAAAGTAAAAAATGATGCATCTACTCCTTCTAGTACCAATATAAAAATTTGAAAATATTGTATAGCTTACTCATATTATAAATAAATAAAAACATCGCTTTGTAAGAAATTGAAATATACGCAAAAAACTAAGACTCGGTTATTAGTAACACGCTATAAGTGACGATCATCAGCGATTGTAAGAGATGTCTATGTGGGGGGTGGGGGTGGAAGTGCTACTATGCGTGCTTTTCTAAATACATCATAGCAATAACTCTAACCATAACATCATGTTGTAGTTATTTACTCTTGCATTGATTAGTGTATGTTTACAAATTTGTAGTTTTATAAACATCCCATTGTATTATTTATGGATCCTTACTTTACATTTACAACATTCTGCACTCACGAGTTGAAGTTCCGGATATCTCGAAGATTTTTCTGAGAGTACCTGGCACAGCTTTAAGAAGTTTTAGGTTGTTTGCTGGAGCTACAAAAAGTAAAATAGCTCCAATCAATAGATGTATAGCTACAGCCAATGAAATAAATGGAGAGGTAGATCTGTTTCACAGAGATAGCAAAATTAAAGAAAAACTGTACAGGATACTGTGAAGGAAGGCTGTAAATACTGCGTGATCTTTATGTTATTTTATGTATTATATGTGTTATTTGTGTCTATGTGGTGTATGTTAAGCTCAGCGGCTGACTGTTTTTTAGAGAAGAAAGAATGACTACGTTAAGTTGTAATGGTGCGGTATACTAAGGCGAAATTATCTTGCTGTTCTACTGTACCACCTCGCATCCTTGCGGCCAGCCATAGTAGTGGGTGGAGACGGCGGGGTGTAGGGGAGTTTGGGAGCCCCCAAAAAAAAAAAAAAAAAAAATTAATAAACTTTCATTCTAAATAAGCCATACTACTAGGCCTAAGGTATATTTAGTATTCTTTATTAGTTATCAGCAGAAACTGATTACTGCACACTAACATTTGTAGTGATAGACTAGTTAATCTGTCAAGTTACATTTTGAGTTACACACTTGATACTAGTATAACTTATCAAAGTTAAGTAAGCGTGATCACGTGATGCGCAGTAGTTCATTTTAGGTGTTGTTGGCCTAGCTTATAGTATAATGGAGGGGGAATGTTGGGTCTCTGGCGCGCGCCCTCCCACCTAGCATACTGGTGGTGCTCTGTGGACTTCACACTGTTTACTTGTGTTGTTGTCTACATTTCCACAGTTTTCATAAACAGTATTTTTCAATACTCTTTACCGTTTCTCAAACAGTATTTTTCAATACTCTTCGCCAATTATTAACCAGTATTTTTCAATACTCTTCGCCGTTTCTTAAATATTATTCGCAATGCCTCAGCCAAGATTGAACTGCAGGTTAGGACGGGGAGTGGCTTTAAAAAGTAAAATTAAATGTGTACGTAATTATGAATGTGTACAAAAAGATAACTGAAGAAAATCCAGAAATGTTACGGTTAGAAATTCAAGCTCGTGTGGCTGACCTTTGCGGTATTTCCGTTCATACGGTACGAAAAATTGTAACAGAAGCAAATAAATTGGGTGAAAATGAAAATTTCAGTACTCCGAGAAAATCTCGCAAAAGATTGAAGAAGAAAGTTAATATTGACAACTTTTAAAGATACGCGTTGAGAAATATTGTGTACAATTTCCACATAAAACATAAATTATATAAATTATATTTTTATAATATAATATAATTATAAATTATATTATAACATAAAAATTCATATACCCACTTCCTTGTTACTTTTACTTTGGTATTAGGTAAATAAAATGAAAAAAATAAGCAAATACAAAAAAAAATGTAAAAATACGATAGAAAATAACAAATTGTTTACTATCCGTTAAACGAAACAAGACTATTCGCTGCAGATGCGTTCACGAGCGTAGTGTGTTGGTGAATGCAAGCGTGCGTACGTGAATGCGAGTGTACATGAATGTGTGAACATCACTCTGCCTCCCCACTACGGCAATTTCCTAACCACACTCTGCGCGATGACTGCGCTAACTTAACATTGATGGGTTATACTTTTGTTTTCATGTTGGCTATGTTAGTAGGATGGATAGTATACTGTCCTCTGCACACACAATAGGAGCAATCGTCAACTTATAGCGCGTAACCAGTACTGTTGTCTGAGATTTTCCATTCTTCACCATAACTCAGGACGTAATTTATTTTATAAAAAAACACTATTTGTAATATAATAATTTCCAGGTAGATTAAATAATTTCTGAGGAAGTAGATGCATTTTTAAGTATTAAAAACATTATTATACATAATTTGAAACAAAGTAAATTCTGTTGCTTAATCCAAAAGCGAAAACCTAACGTTTTCGTCATAGTGATATAAATGAGTATTTTTTGTAATCTGCGAGTAATATACAAGGGACGTCCAGAAAGTAACCGCTGTTGTTGCCTAAAGCAAGAATTAGTGGGAGCGCTTCAGTGCGTATGGTGGAGCACTGTACTGCAGTGCATCTACTAGTTAAACCTGAAAACATTGAGCACCACAATAGAAAATTCCACCAAATCTAAAAGTCATGGCATTTTAAGAATTCTGCAGGCAAAATCCATCATGAATTGTGTGCAGTTTATAACCCATATATCATGAGTGAAGGTACGGTGTGTCGGCAGGAACAGTTTTTTTAAAATGGAAGTACAGACATTCACAATGAACACAAAAGTGCTGTAAACAGTTATAGTGACAGTAGGCCTTCTCTTATCATTGACGACCTCGCAGGTAAAATTCATAAAATTTTTTTTTGTGAGAACCGTCTGTTCACAAACTTGGAATTTCTGATCAATTTCTCAGAGTCTTGTACACGAGATCGTTACGAAAAACAATAACATTGGAAGTTTTGTGCTAGTTGGATACCAAAACTACCAACCAACGTCCACAAAACGAGACAAATGAATTCTGCCATACACTTTTTTGCGGTATGACAATGAACGAGAAGAAATTTTGAACAGGATTGTTACAGGCATACGTGAACACCCAAGACAAAACACCAGTCAATGGTGTGGGGACATACCGCTTCTCCAAGCAAGCCAATCAAATTTTGTCAGGCGGTAGGATTTTTTGCAGAAGATATTTCAAAAATGGTGAAACGATATGACAAATGTTTAAATTTGTTTGGGAACTATATAGAGAAGTAAATAAAATGTGTAGTTTTAAGTTGTATATAATAAAATCATTATTAATTTATCAAACATCCTATGTAGGATTATCAACAACCGTATTATTTAAAATTGAAATATATATTTCTAAACCACCAGAATACAGTAACGGTTAACACTTACCAATGTTTAGAGCGCTTTCGTGTATCTTGTTCACATCTTCAGTAAATTAAAATTGACTGAATAAGACAATAAGATGTGTAAAAGATACACGAAAGAAGTAAATTAAAATTTACTGAATAACACAATAAGCTGTGTAAAAGATACACAAAAGCACTCACACACACACACACACACGCACGCACGCACACACACGCGCGCGCGCGCACACGCACACACACACACAAACAAACACACACACACAAACATTACTCACACACACATACAAACATAGGTAAGTGTTTACAGTTACCGTATTCTGGTGGTTTAAAAATATATATTCCAACAATAATATTGTTATTGTTGTATAATAATTTGTATCTATATTACTTGAATTTTCATTTCATAACAGCGGTTACTTTCTGTACAGACCTCATATATTTATTTAAATTACACAATAACAAAATTTTTTTTTAGTAAAACTGACCAATTTTCACCTTTGTCCTCCCTTCCTCCCTTAAATGGGCCAGGAATTTAAAAAGATTATGTTCAATTTACAAAAACCATTTTCTGTTCATTTAAATGAACATAGGAAACAAATACAGCAATTACAAATTCCAGAGCCATTTATTACAAGGAAATGTTATTTTCCTTTATAACTCTTTTATGAAAAGATTTTAATAAAATTAATAACATTCAGACGATAATGAATAAAAAACTTCAAAATTGATAAGAAGATCAAAAATATTATTAAATATATTGTATAAAAAACCGTACACTTGTAAATATTTCTTATCGAAAGAAGTACCCGGTGTTCATAATACACATTCAATACATAAAAAATCATAATTTTTTTATGAATGTAAGATATAATGTTTAATTCTATAGAGATACTAATAAAGTCTTGTTTAGTAGGCCTAATTTATTTAGGAATGACTACGTAGATAATGACTTGTAATAAAAATTCATAATTAAATTGACACACAAGTCTTATATTATGTTCCTAAAAAAATATATCATTAAAGGAACTGTTCAATTTAAAATTTTACATTTTTCATTTAGCGAAAAAAGTAAATTTAAATTTACTGTTGCTTATTAATAATTACTCAGGCGACGTAGTCCGAGGCCACGCGATTTTAGCGTCTATTCGTTTGTATGCGAACATACAATGCTTGCCAATTGTTGAGACGGTACCTTTTACATCTTGTGGACATTCACCATCCCCTAATAATGTTTCTGTAACAAAAGAAAAATTAAAGATTACTTAAAAGGCAATAACTTTTTAACAAATTATGGTACTTCGCTAAATAATAATAATAATAATAATAATAATAATAATAATATTTATTTATTCCACTTTATACAAATGCAAAATTATATCTTATCTACTAGGAATAAATAACCACCAACTCAAGTAAACGGTGGTTTTATATATATATATATATATATATAAAAATACATAAAAACAAGTTTACAAATGAATTACAAATCAAATGTCGTCATCCACTACAAATGACGATTCAAATTGTAGCGGCAGCTACAGCGCATGTTAACTATATTTTTTAACAACAATATTAACCAAGCCGTCAGAGCGTTCATGGCAGATATTCACCTGTACATGACTAACACTAAAATCAGTTATTATTGTTATATTGTTTACCAAGATCAGTAAATTTTTACAAAGACTGAATAGCAAGCACTGCAAGTCAGCAACGGTAAAACACCAACACTAACCAACAATTCTTACAAGTGAATCAACATCAGTTATGTCATTGAGCCAATCTTTAACCTTTCTTAAAAATATTAACATGTTTAAGCTATTTTTATTTTCAATAGGCAACAGATTAAAACACTTCGGACCTAAAAAAACAAAAGTTTTAGCAAAAAAGGATTTATTAACTTTCGGTCTTACAAAAAGTTGTTGGCTTGAACTTCTAGTTCTGTGATATAAGTTTTCAGTACCTCTGTTGCCACTTTTTTATAAAATAGTTTTAAAACTTTAAAAATAAATAAGTTTTTAATGGGCAAGATACGTAAATTTTTAAAATCATTAACAGTACTGTCTCTCTGACGTTTAAATAATAATATTTTAATGAAATATTTTTGAGTTACAAACAATTTATTTATTAGTTTATAAAACTAATCCTTATGGTGCAATCCTAGGATTGCACCCATGTACGATTCGGGCGCCATTTTAATCGGCTGGATGGCATTCGTATACGATACGGGCACCTATTTCACTTGTTTTTATATCCATTAGCTCGTATCGTATATGATTACCGTCTATGCTGTCACTTAATTTAGTTCATTCTGAATCTAACAGAGTACACTCATAGTCCTAATGTTGTCAGATTATCGAATATATAGATTTTTACAGCATCGATGTCATCGAGCGTGAGCAAGCGATCTGCCGGTACTTCTGCGCATTGTTGTTAGTTATTAGTTTGTTATTATAATACTTAGGTTTTTTTAATTTTACTTAAGAAATAAAAAAGTAAATTGGTTATTAGAAATAGGTAATTAGTTTGTAAGAATTTAACTTATATAATTAGTTTTAAATAGTATTAATAGTTTTTAATAGTATAAATAATATTAGTATTAACTATTATCATTATACGATTAAAAATTTTTTAAATTCAAGAAAACATACCTCTCTTCAGTCAAACAGCTTTATCATTTTAATGTAAGTGATCCTAATCTTAATAAATGAAAAGTAATCTACTAATTATGATCTTTAATTTAATCTTTACTTTATGAATTTATGGCCAATGGTTGATTTGTTACAATTTTTTTTAAATCCTCGAAAAATGGCAGTCCATGGGCAAAACTACAAAAAAAGTCAGTCTTCAAAGTGTTAAAGGCAATGACTTTTAACAAATTATGGTACTTCACTAAAATGAATATTTTTCTTAATCTTCCAGCAAATATCTACAGTAGAACTCCAATTTTCCAAATTAATTGGGACCAGACCGATCCGGATAGTTGATAATAATGAAAAAAGATAATATTTTTTAAAAAATCTGGTGTGAAACACACAACTTTCTCTTGCTTGCCAATGCAAATAATTAACAATAAACCTAACATTAGTAATAAAACATTAGAAATAAACAAAAAACTAACCTCAATAAACATAACCTAATTTTAATCATGAGTGAAGAACCAAAATTAAAATTAACCTCACTTTGGCTTAAAGATATAGAAAATCACTCTTTCACGCTAAACTAGGCTCTGTAGAGAAAAATGCTCTAAATAAAAGTTGTAGATCTTTTTATTTCCTATAAATCTGATTATACACACTTTTTAGGCCAAAATTATATACACATACTAAGGACAAAATCTTAAAAAAAAATCGATTTTTCACACTTTCTCCTGAGAAAAAACAGAAAATCACTAATTACCGCTAAACTAAGCGTTATACAAAAAAATCTTAAAATAAAAGTTGTAGGATTTTAAATTCTCTACAACTTTTATTATATACATTTTTGCGTTAAAATGCATATTAAAGCTGCAATCTTAAAAAAAACAATTTTTCTACGTGAAAACAGCCTTTCCAAGAATTTCAGCAAACATGGTGCCTACCCTATCTTGTAGAGAATAAAAAATTTAGTAAACCAGGCGATTTTAAAAAATCGTAGCACCAGTTTTTGAGAAAATCGCAAAAAAGTAAAAAATTACACGAATAAACTACTACTTCCAGTTGACCGATTTTGATGAAAATGTTCGTGTCACGTTTCCTAGTTGTACGACTAGTTAAGTACCAAGTTTCAACTTTGTATATTCTGTTCTTGCGATATGTTGTTCACACACAACCACACGCCTATTGCTAAAAACATAATATTTTTTGGGGTTTAGGGGGCCTGATAACTTGTATCCGGTGAAAACTCGACCTCAAAAAATAATACTTTTTCTACTTTGATTTGAAAACAATACTCTCCTTCCCTACGTATTCTTACGAGAAATTCTGAACAATTCATTTTTTGGTCTTTGGGTTGTATCAACAGTTAAAGAAGGTGATTATCACTACACTTCAGGTATTTTCAGCTCCATATCCAAGCAAGGAATCAAAACTGAAAACTTCCGCTTAGAAGTTAAGTGTAAATCAACTTAGGAGACCAAACAAATTTTTAATTTTATGAAACAACAAACAAGAAATAAAGACATACCTTCTCCATCAACTAGTTTAAACAGTCCATAATCTTGAGGATTGGTAATTCGTACTTTATGAGCGATAATTTTACATACATCACGTGTTGTCATGTTAGGCCTCACAGGAAGCGTTTTTGTTATTATTGATCCATTCATTTCATCTGGCACAACTATCTTTAATACCGATCTAAACTCAGATAATGGTCCAGATCCAAACTGTAACAGAAACATGTTAACATAAAAAAAATTATAACAAAAATTAAAACTTGAGTGAAGTGGTGGTGTTAACGCCACTTTACCTGGGGTAATACGTTTTTATTTACTCGCACAATTAGTTTAAATTGTCCGCGCCGTGCCAGGCCTACTCTGAATTATATTGTATTTACTGCTTGTCATGCTAGGCCTACTATATCTCACTTCCTTAATCTCTATGTTCCTTTCCTCCACCTACGCTCTATTTTCTTTCTTGTTTTCAACCCACTTGTTCATCGGATTCGTCACGGGCAGTTGTGCCCACCATTCGAGGCTTAATTTTTGGCTTGTCATCACGGCGTGGTGCAAGCAAAAGCTAATTTTCATTATAAGGCTTTTAAATGTGTTAATGTGTGTCAAATGCTTGTTTACTGTTGTATTTTGTTGTGCTTATTTACTAGTAAATTCTTCGTTAATGTATCAAAGTGTATTTCGTCGGTCGTCATCCTGGACTTCACCACGTGCTCATGTTACTGGACTTCAACGCTGTTGTATTATATACTAAGTAAATGGACACTTTATGCTTGTGATGTTATATGATAATTTCCCATGTTTTTTCCAGTCATGATAGTCAATTCCTACCTCGTTGCTACTTACAAACCCTAATCACTTTGGTCTTGTACGCTGACCCCTTTAACCGCGTACTGGTTCTCCGAAAAAACGTATTAATTAAAGCAAATTGTTATCTATTATATTATTCAGGAAAATCCAAGACGAAAGTCTTAATAGGTGGTGACACTTCGCAAGTCACACCCACCTAAGAACAAAAATCTAATGTGTAGGTAAACAGACTATCCTCCATTTACAAGGTGTGTTCAGAAAGTAAGTACCGTTTTTAAAAAAAGTAAGTAAAACAATTTTTTTCAACACAATTTTATTTCTACATGAAAGCCCAAACCTTAAACTATTTTTGACATAGTTTCCACCGATGTTCAAACACTTGTCGTAGCGGGTGATCAATTTGTCTATACCCTCTTCGAAGAAGGTTTCCCCCCAACGAATGTAGCCACGACTCCACGGCAGTTTTCACTTCCATCGTCGGTTTCAAAGCGTTGGCCGCCTAGCTCGCGCTTCATGTGCAGGAACAAGTGGTAGTCAGACGGTGCCAAGTCCGAGCTGTAGGGCGGGTGAACGAACTGCTCCCAACGAAATTGTCGAACCAATGTTTGAGTGTCACCAGCGGTATGGGGCCGAGCATTGTCATGGAGCAACACAATTCCGTTACTGAGCATTCCTCTCAGTTTGTTTTGAATTGCCCGCCTTAGTTTTCTTAAGGTTTCGCAATACCTTGCCGCATTAATGGTTACACCTCTTGGGAGAAAATCAATCAGCAAAACACCTTTCCGATCCCAAAAGACAGTGCACATGATTTTTTGTGCAGACATTGTAGTCTTGAATTTTTGTTTCTTCGGGGATTGCGTGTGTCGCCACTCCATTGATTGCTGTTTAGATTCCGGTGTGACATGACAGACCCAAGTTTCATCACCTGTCACAATTTTGTTTAAAAATTCCTCACCATCATCACTGTACCGTGTGAGAAAAGTCAAAGCACTTCCGAGTCTCTTGGTTTTGTGCACGTCAGTGGCGGTAACCTTCTACGAAGAGGGTATAGACAAATTGAACACCCGCTACGACAAGTGTTTGAACATCGATGGAAACTATGTCGAAAAATAGTTTATGGTTTGGGCTTTCATGTAGAATTAAAATTGTGTTGAAAAAAATTGTTTTAATTGTTTTTTTTTAAAAACGGTACTTACTTTCTGAACACGCCTCGTATTCATGCAGCTGACTCCAGCTATAAGACAAACTCACTCTACTCTAGTGAGGAGTAGGTACCTCCTCACTCACTTAAAAGAGACAAAAGTCAACACATTTCATAACTAACGGTTAAAAAAAACCAAACCAAATAATTCACATTAATAAAACTTATAAATCATCTTCTCTTAGTCACGGATTAGGCTTCTGTCTGTTCCGACTCACAACAGTGACAAAACTATTAAATTGCGCTGAGTGGATGAAGGTGCTATGTAACATTTTTTTAAAAATCTGGTGTTAAACACTCACACGATTTTCTCTTGCCAATGTAAATAATTAACAATATAACCTAACATTAGTAATAAAACATTAGAAATAAACAAAAAACTAACCTCAAAAAACATAACCTTATTTTAATCATGAATGAAAGACCCAAAATGAAAATCAACCTCAGTTTGCCTTAAAACTCCGAAAAATCACTCGTTCACGCTAAGCTAGGCTCTGTAGAGAAAAATGCTTTAAACAAAAGTTGTAGATCTTTTAATTTCCTATAAATTTTATTATATACACTTTTGTCGTAAAGTGAATACCTAAGGCCGAAATCTTAAAAAATCGATTTTTACACATTTTTGTGAGAAAAAAACAGGAAATCGCTAATTACCGCTAAACTAAGCATTATACAAAAAAATTTTTGAAATAAAAGTTGTAGAATTTTATATTATTTACAAACTTTATTATATAAATTTTTACACTAAAATGCATATTAAAGCCCCAATCTTAAAAAAACAATTGTTTTACGTGAAAACAGCCTAACCAATAATTTCAGCAAACATGGCACCTAAACTATCTTGTAGAGCATAAAAAATTTAGTAAACCAGGCAATTTTTAAAAAAATTGTAGGACCAGTTTTTGAGAAAATCGAAAAAAGTGAAAAATTACACGAATAAACTACTACTTCCGGTTGACCGATTTTGATGAAAATGTTTGTGTCGGGTCCGGTAGTGGTATGTAACTTAAGTTTCAAGTTCGTATGATGTTTCATTCTTGAGATATTCTGTTCACACACACGCACGCATGCGCGCACACACGCACACACACACAGACCAATCTCTAAAAAACATGTTTTTTGGGTTCAGGGGGTCTGAAAACGTGTAGATCCGCTGATAACTCGATTTCAAAAAATGAACATGAAAACAATACTTTCCTTCCTATATATTCATATAGGCTAGAGAAAGTAAAAATTCTGATTGTGATTGATGAAGGTGGGTTAGATGCATATTTTAGTCAAGTATAGTACGTTTGTTTTTGGAAGAAGCTTGTAAGGGGAGGGCGAGTAGGTAGAGTAGGGATACTTTCAAAGGGGCAAGTGTTGTCTCCTTCTCACTTAATGATCATTCCCTCTCTTTCTAACCGTATACTATGTTACAACTACGAGGTGCTTCCCCCACCACTAAACAGAACAGCTCAGCGGCACACAGCGTTGGAGGGAAAGCTTCTAGCTAGAACAAATGACCTGTAGATGTCGTACTCTATCTCTATAATTTAAGGTGATACTAGTGGATAAAGAGGTTATGCAGGCCTACTGCTTAGTTTTATGTTCTGCAATGAATAAAGTTATTATGATAACTTGCCACCTTTTCATTAGAATGCCCTACACTCTTATAGAAATTTACGTGTTTCGGTGGATCCACCATCATCAGAGTACATTATACCGTTTGAAAGGTTAGTGAAATATATTATAGAAAATAGTATAATTCATTAAATACTTGCACATAGCAGACAGTTGGAGTGTCAATTATTTATATTCAATCTGTTTGTTGCAGGGCTAAAATAAATAGTTCTGTTTCTTATTACATGGTCAGCCAATTAAACGACTGAATCATTTAAGAACAGAAGAGGTAGAGGTGTAAAAGATACTAATCAGAGATATCTCCTCTGAAAGTAATGAATTTCATTATACAGCCAGACCCTGTGGTGAATGAATTGAAGGTGTCATTTGCAGAGTGGAAAATGAAATGAGTGGAAATTTCAGAGGGCCCGGCATGCTGATAAGCGTACTTTTCCACTCAGTGAGGAAGGCAATGGTAAACCACCTCACTCCTCGTTTTTACTTAGTAAAACCTCTACAGGTTCAAACCAGCCTTTCGGCTGATGACCTAAACAACAACTTGCACATAAAGGATTAAAAAGTTGTAAAAATACACGATAAATCTTACTTACATTAGGATTACTTCCGCACGGACTTTCTTCAGAACATTCACGAAATGTTTTTAATACATTAACAGCGCTTGACAATGTTGTTAGATAATAACCACCTTCTCCAGATAATAAGGAATGATGTAAAAGACCCCACATATATTCTGCTTCAATTTCTGCAGCCACCATTCCACTTTGAACAAGTACCCATACGAATAATGGTAGAAAATCGTCAGCACCCAATGTTACTCCTCTGCCAGCATTACTGGATTTTACCTGTACGAAAAAAAAATAAATTCAAATTTGAAGTTTTTCCCCAATCCTTCATCAAAAAGTATCCAATAAATTGAAAAAATAAATGTGTTTTGGTTCCCTCCGTAATTTGAAGTCATAGTAATGGGATCTTGCCCTACAACAATTTTTTCCCATAACAAGCAGGCAGAGTGTCATATTATTTGCACTCGATCTGTTAGTTTTAAGGCTAGAAAAAAATAGTTCTGTTTCTTATCACATGATCAGCCAGTTAAATGACTGAATCATTTAAAACCAGAAAAGATAAGAGGTGTAAAAGACACTAATCAAAGTTATCTCCTCGGAAAATAATGAATTTCATTATACAGCCAGACCCTGTGATGAGTGAAGTGAAAGTGACATCTGCAGAAAGGAAAATATGCGATTTTCAGAGAACATGGAATGCTGATAAGCACACTTTTCAACTCAGTGAGAAAGGCATTTGTAAACTGTCTGCCTCACTCGTTTTTCTTAGTAAAACATCCAGAGGTTCAAACCAGCCCAAAATTACTAAATATGGGCTGATATGACTTAAACAACAACAACACAGAAAAAACAAGTGTCTTTCAATTCATGAAAAAATACTTGTTATTGAAGATATAAAGAATGGAGTTTTCAAAAAAGATTTTGCAAAATGGTATATTTGACCACCTACTTTGTCAATGATTTTCAAAAATAAAGATCATGTTACTGTATGTGTCTCAGACACAGGAAGAAAAATATCACATCACGGTGAGTCTCCCCATCTTGAAGAATGGCCTATTGGAGATTGAAAAAAAACAACCCTCATAACTATAAATAAATTTTAGTGGACGTCACTTTTTGGCATTTTGATACAGGACTGGGGGAGATTTGAAGGAATTTTTGGAAAAAATCACATCAAAGCAGTGACCTGAATATCGAAAAATTCTCTACTACAAATTTTCTCCATAACAGGCAGGTGGAGTGTTAAATTATTTGCACTCGTTCTGCTAGTTCCTGGGCGACAAAAAATAGTTCTGTTTCTTATCGTATGGTCAGCCAATTATATGAATGAAGCATTTAAGAACAGAAAAGGTAGAGGTGTAAAAGACATTTGTCAGAATTAGCTCCTCTGAGCATAATGAATTTTATAATACAGCCACACTCGATGATGAATAAAGTGAAGGTGTTATTTGCAGGGTGGAAAGTAGATGCTTTTCAGAGGACCTGGCATGCTGATAAACATACTTTTCCACTCGGTGAGAAAAGCAAATGTAAACCACCTCACTCCTAATTTTACTTAGTAAAGCCTCTAGAGATTCAAACCAGCATTTCGGCTGATGACCTAAACAATAACTACAATTTTATAAAAAACTTAATATAATTTATATACTCACGGAATTGAAAATCGCAGATATAGCTGCCAACAAATGCTCTAATTTTTCAAGCGGTGAATCAACTTCTTGTAACCGTTGTAAGTAATGGCAGATGGTTGTCAAATCTTGTTCGGAAGGTGGTACAATTTTAGGCCTAATACCCAATTCATGCAATGGCTTTGTTCGTGCGTAACGTATATTGTCGGCTAACAATTGTATAGCGCCATTATCCGTGAATTCATCAACAAATAGTTTATATAAATGTTCTTTTAACGGCCTTACTACCAACTTATGCATTACGCCTTCTAATATTGCATCTAAATTCAAAAATTCATTTGCCCGTAACTGAAAAGAAAACAAAATATGTTCATTACTCATATTACACATAAAATATGTAGCCTAAAACAAACACAAAACATAACCAATAATAATTATCAGAACATTTCACCACATGTTCAGTGTTGGTAAATGGTCATGAACAGTGATAATAAATTAATGAGATCCTAGCTGAAGATTGAAACAAGGACTAATAAGACAATTTAGAGACTACATCATTAGGTGTTCTATTTTTTCAGTCTTCGCATTTATTTTAGCCAACTAGTAAGCTGTTGGTCCTTGGTTCAATCCTCAGCTAGGATCGAGTAAATTATACAACGCTGTTCATCAGTTTCCAAACAACAGACATTTGGTAAAATTGAAAGAAAAATAAATTCTTTTTAAATCAGGGGTCAACAGATTGTTCTAGCGGCAGAGTCGTTGCCAAAGTCAGCTGTTTAACAAATGATATTTGGGAATGAAGGTCCGTGGTTCAAATCCTAGCAAAGGTAGTTACTGTTATATGAATTTGAATATTTAAAAGTGGTTTTCGGGGGACTTTGTTGATTGGGGTTCAATTAATCATACTCTTTCACGAATGTTCTGCAAACATGACAGTTATCTTCTGATCATGAGATCTCAAATTTGCGAAGCTTGATTTCTGATAGGCCCTAGTAGAACTCTACTTTTGAAACATTAAGAAATTAACTGCTTCAATTTAGTGGTACATTGCAATTCAATCAGTTCGAGCTGCAATTCTGGTTTACAGTACCACATTAAATAGCATACTGAAAATCTCTAAGTCTTGTTCAATAATTTTGAAGTCTTGAGGAGATTGACGAGTGGTGATTCAGAACCATGTTACGGGCCGCATTTGGCCTGTGGGCTGTACTAGACCAACTCAGTGGATTTCTCCTAAATTTAGTGTTCATTTAATAAGTTTAACATTACCTTTCCTCTTTCTCTGTCAACTTCTTTCTCGAATTCCCTTTCACCATGTTTAACTAGATAATTCTTCATCCCAGACATAAATTGTCTCATATTACGCATAACGATTTGAGGATTTGATTCAGTCGATTCTTTCGTGCACGCAATAAATTTGTCAATATTCTGCGCGAATGTTGTACTTCTGTCCGCAGCCAGATGTAAAGTATAGGCACGTATCGAAGCTCCACTTCCCCCTGCTTCTCTTGTCCTCTGCAATGCCTGTAGGCGGGGAGGTGCTAAAACAAAAACAAAAATCACAGTGTTTAACATATAAAAAAATTAAGAATTACTATCAATTCATAAATGTACAATGCATGAGTTTGAAGGAGAACAGTATTTTGTCAAGGTCAGAGTTACGTTCTGTTAATTCAAGCATGAGGAATAAGCTGATTACAACAAGATGATGTGTTGGTGACGATATTGCCAAATTTTCACTTATTGTTATTGACAGAATTCTTAATGAACAAAACTGTGTTAACATGAATGTGTAACCAACAAAAAGGCTAATAGGAAAACAAAATTAGAGACATGTAGCTTAAGTTAGAATAAATGATAGATAGACAAAGAGATTAACACGTTGAGGTCGACAGACTGACACCTTAAGGGGTCATATACCCTACTACATTTCTATAGTTTTTATTTAATCGCTGGCACATGGTTAGTGTTAGTAATGTTGTTCAGGGATTCAGACCAATCCTACGAGCGCTACAGTGAAGATCATCTTTTGTTACCTACTGCTGGGAATTTTTAAAGGGATTTTAAAAGTGTAGTCGATTCAAACCTCCAAGTCCGGCGCAATTACATCATTATAATAAATTAATTATATAATATATTCCATGAATTGCTCCGTTCCTAGTGAGTTTTTTTTTTACCAAAAAAAAGGTAAGAATAATACATTTTTACATAAAAATAGTTTAATTATTACTCAAAAGCAATTTCTGTTACTTTGAGAACTCGTGACCTCTATATGCCGAATTTCGTACATACTGTACGTTATACAATAATAAATGTATGTACTTTTATATTCACATAACAAACGAAAAAAACGGGTATAATACCATACTATATTTAGCTGGTGAATAGACAAACAAATAAATAAGATCATTCGTGTGGCCGACTGACAGATTCAGGCAACATGGCATTCTCTCTGCAATGGCGTATCGGTATAGCGGTACATCTGTGACTCCAGTCTCTGAGCCCAACATGTTAAATCAAATTGGACAAAATTCCCGATAATGCAGAGGAAATTGTCAGCCTGATAATTGTTTTTTTTGTTATAGCTTTCCAAGTTGAAATCATATTTTTTTAATTTTCTTTATTTTAAGTTGCATCAAACTCTTTGTTATTACAGACTACTTTGGGTTAAGGTACAGTGGGTTTCAGTTTGTAATAATTTTCCAGACCCTGGCTGGGAATTGAACCCAGGACTTCTGCTTTGCAGTTTAGTACGCTAACTACTGGGCCATGGAGGCGACCAAAATGATATTGAATTAATAAAAAATATTTATTTATCCACTGAATTCAGTTTAAATATTTAAGTGTGAAACAAATTTTAACACTCGCATAGAGCAAGGAATGTTTTTCTTTTACATAACTCATGGGTCTTTAACAAGTTGGTCCATTCTTAAAATAATTAATTTATGGCTTTAACATTGGCACTGAAATTGTCAGCTCAGCAATTATTAACAACATTCACTGTTCAGAATACATTTTTAACAAGCCCATATCATGCTGAATGCAATACTTGTTAAATGAATCATCAAAAACATAAGCTTGTTAGAAAAGATGATCCAATAGCAGTAATAATTATTTTACAAAATTTGCCACATTTTGAAAAACAGGCTGGAGTGGAGGAGAGATACTGGGAGTTTACGCAAAAGATGGCAATTATTCACAAAAAGTTTTGTCGCTGTTGTGAGTCATAACAGGCAGAAGCCTAATCCTTGATTGTGAGAAGAAAAAGAATACAAAACTAGCTTATTAAGGGCTACAAATTGTAAAGAAAGGCAAGGAAAATGTACACACTAAAACCACTGGGAAAAAATGTTCTAGAGTGGAGAAAAGAAACAAATTTCTTTTAAAAATATACGAGGGACATAAAAAAACTGGACTGAGAGTACGCTGCCATTCATAGATGCAGTAGAGAGCTCTCCCGCTAGATGGGGTTAGTAGAGGCCTTCAATCAACAACTACCCTGACGGCGTCAGTTTATAGGTTAATGTTTGATTATAGCATTGTGTTTCTCTTAGTGTCATGTTCCGCCTGCGACATCATTATAGCAGATTAAAAAGAACAAAGGTGTGTTTGAAATTTTGTTTTCTGCTTGAAAAATTGGCACCAGAAGCTTACCAAATGCTTCAACAGGCTTTCAAGGAGGATGCTATGGGCAACACACGTTTTTGAATGGTTAGGGCGCTTTAAACGTGATGAGTGTTGAAGACGCGTTCTGGGCGCCCTTCAACAATTCGAAACGATGAAAACGTTAAAAAAATTAACAAGGATCGACAAAATTTCAGAAGAGACAGGCATGAGTTGGAGCTCGTGCCAGCAGATTTTGACTGAGGATTTGCAAATTAGACGCGTTGCCGCTAAATTTGTTCCTCAACACTCAAATTAATTGGTCTGTAATACTCATCTCACCCAAGCTTAAAGCGCCCAAACCACTTGAAAACTTGTGTGCTGCCCATAGCATCCTCCTTGAAAGCCTGTTGAAGCATTTGGTAAGTTTCTGCTGCAGAATTTTCAAGCAGAAAACAAAATTTCAAACAATCTTTGTTCTTTTAAATCTGCCATAATTTGTTCTTTTAAATCTGCCATAACGATGTCGCAGGCGGAACACGACATCAGTAAGAGAAATACAGTTCATGATTGAATATTAACCTACAAACTTATTTATGCCATCTGGGCAGTTATTTGTTGAAGGTCACTATCAACCCCATCTAGCAGAACTCTCTACTGCATCTATGAATGGCCATGCACCCTCAGTCTGGTTTTTTTGAGATCTTTCCTCATATCTTTATATAATATTATTTAAGTATTATAATTCAGGCATAAATTAATCACAGTAAAATAGGATAAAACAAAAATTTTAAACACAGCGATTCGGTTAACACCTTAGCTGCTGAACACGCAACGATTGTGTGCAGGTTCATGCCACACGAACCATGCAACTGTTGTGGATATATAAAGCCTATGACTCTTAAGGCCATTTTTTATGTCCGCACAAAGGTAACATGCAGCTCAAATTTTCAGCAGTAGTTTTCTTAGTAGTTCTTTCCTAGGTTCTTCATTAATCATGACATATTTCTCACTATTTCAGGTTTTTGATACGGAAAAAACTCCAAATATTTAGAAATTAACAGTAAAAATTTGCTATTACCGTAAACTACTTAAAAATGTTCTCTACATAGAAAAAACTAGAATATATAGCTAACCAATCCGTTAATTAAGTGTTTGTGTAATTGTCTATTTATGTAATTTTTATTACATGTAGTGCCAGACATAACGCCTTTAGGCATCAAAGGTGTCTAATTTTTATTATTTTCTGTAGTTTTTACTACAACTACGACAAGTTGGCAGTGATATCAAATGTTCAACAGGCATATTGGAATACTGATTCTATAAGAGCTGCAGTTAAGGTCACCTTTGGTCAGCTACTGCCAGGAATGTTCAAACAAATTTTATAACTGTTCGAACATCATAGTGTAATATTATATATCATAATTTATTACGAATAGAATTTTCGGATCTAAAATTTATAGAAAACTACATTAAAAAAAAACATGTATTCAGCTGATGAATTGCTGAATACATAAAAAAGATAGTTTGTGTTTACAGATGAACAGTGTCACTCCATTTTCCAGTACAATACGTTGGCACAGCGGTGCAATCACGATTCTCACCTCCATGTTTAATATGTTAAAAAATTATGGAGATCCTTTACACATTCAACCCAAACTCTTTTAGCTCTCTGACTTGGCATTTATCTTTTTAAATCCATTAAGGGCTCTTTACTATTTTAGTCTTTATTAGTTTTTGGATACTGACATTTTAATGGATGTAACAATGCAAAACAGTGACATTAAAATGTAGATAAAGACTATTTTATATAATAAATTTCACTAACCTTTTTTAAGATGCCTTTATTTTTTATTAATCACTTACACATGTTTCGGTGGATCCACCATCATCTGAGTATATTATACCATTTGAACTAAAAAATTTTTATTCTAATGACTGAAGATGTAACACCTTCTATAAATTTTTAAAATTTTTAGTTTCAAACAGTATAATATAGTCTGATGGTGGTGGATCCACCGCAACACGTGTAAATGATTAATAAAAAATAAAGGCAGCTTAAAAAAGGTTAGTGAAATTTATTATATACAATAGTATTGATTTCAAGCTGCAGGATGAATTATAAGGATTTATTTTTGAATGTACATAAAGAGATGAACATTCAGAGTTACCACTACTAGTTTATTATTTAAACAAATACAAAAAAGAATTAATGGATTCTTAAAAATATAGATAAGAGTTAATAACCTTTGAAAGATAACGGGCTAACATTATCTATTAACATATTTATATAAAACTACCACCATTTATGTTACTACTACTACTACAATTATATAAAAATCAACAGCAATTAGTTATGTGTGAGTTGTGTTAAATGAGTTGTACACATGAGTAAATCAATAAATCTTTATTTATTTGTTACACTAAAAAAATAATGTGAGGGTGATTCAATTATAAACCGGACTCTTTCTGTGTGCCTCATTAGAACATCCCGCACAAAATGGCGAGAGCATCACATTATACACCTCTACTCTCTCACCAGTACAGCCGTGACTGAGCAAGAGGTTCCATTGCACAATTAATTATTGTTAAGTTTTTTTAACAAATGAAAGTGTTAACCAACAGAAATTTTGACTCGGTTAATTGCACAGGTTGGTGACAGTAGGTTGGACTGTACTCTCTCTTGAACTCAAGTGTTTGATTTGGCTAACAAGTATTCAGGTGGATGTAAAAATCAAGGTCATGATTGTTGTGCAAGATCAAGTCTGACAGATACCAAAACCCTGTCTCTCTGCCAGAAAAGTGCTCGCGACTGTTTTTTGGAACTGGAGGGGTGTTTTTCTCACTGATTTCCTATACGATCAACGTACAGTAAATGCTGCCTAATACTGCCAGCTGTTGGGAGTCAGCGATAGCCACCTACAAAACCAAAAGACAGGGTATCCCTATCAGCGATGTCATTCATCTTCATGACAACGTCATGCCTCATCACAGCCTTTGACGAAGGACAGATTGGTTGAAAGGCAACCATTGAACACTCTCCTTACAGTCAAGATTTATCTTATGGTGACTGCTTTTTGTTTGGGCCCTTGGAAGAAGCACTGGGAGGAGAACAGTTTGAAAACTATCAAGATGTTGAAGATTAAGTGTGCAATTGGCTGATGATCAACCTCAAAACTTCTTTGAAGCAGGGATCTTCGAGCTTCCTGAATGCTGGGAAAAATGTCTCGACAACTGCAATCATGCCCTCACTTAAGCTTAATTGCTCGCATAAGATGGAAAGGGAATCCCTTTCTATGTAAAATGTTTTGTAACTTTTTCCTTTCTAAGGAATTAGAACAAAATAAGTTGCATGGAGCGGCAATGCCATTTTTGAGAGCGGTGAAGGGCTGTACCTGGGAGGATAGGCTAAGGAATGCGGATATAATTGATGAAGAAATGAAAATTTACAAGAGGTACTGGTGTAGTCATTTGGAATGGATGAGAGAGGATCTAGCTCGCCCCATTTAGCTTACGAGTACAAACTCACTGGTAAGAGAAGTGTTCAATCCCCAAGAAGGAAATAGTTTTTGGAACAGACCAAGCAGCCTAATCCATGAAGTGAAGAAGAAGAAAATTCCATAATTTTTACTTCTGTACTGCATAATCTTTTATTCATGGTACAAATTAACTAATATTTTTTTAAGTTCATAAAATTATTTTGAATATAAAATGATTATTACAATAAAGGTTGGGTACAATTATTATGAGTAGTCATATTTTTCTAAGGGTAGTTCAGAACATGGTACAATTTATCAGAATCGCAGCCAATTTTCTGTGATGAAGTCAAGACTCTAAGAAGAGGAAAGGAAGATGACGAAGGTTGGTTTCGATTTAATAAGAAGGTTAAAGTTAATTTTATTAATTTAACTAAAATATAATAATTTAAATTAAGCAAAATTACTCTAATAAATAATTACATAACATAGATAAGCAAATTAATTCTTAAATAACAATAAAAGCAGATAAGCATCAATTTTTTTTAAAGCAGCGCACAAATATTGACAACTTACAGAGCAAAGGGTCAAGTCGATCTTTAAAGCTTTTTGATCTTGTCATAGTCGACGTTGTTCGTTCTTCAACCTTTTGAGCCTCTTCTCTTTTCCCATGGAGCAAATGTTCCCATCGAGAACTATCCCACGGCTCCGAAAATATTGTCTAAAACAAAAACCAGTAAATAAGAATTTAAATGATTAGATTAAATACATAAATAATTTTGCACAAAGCAATAAATATCTCTAGTTGATCATTTTTTTTGGCAGAAAGTTAACAATGTGACGTGTAGGAAAAAACTTTAAGAAGAGAAGCGTAGAAATGATGATGGTGGTCAACCTTCATTAGAAGACAACACATGCAAATTCAAATAGTTTATTAACTACTAGCTTTTCATTTAGTCAAGGGATTATTTCTCCCTAAACCCCACCATGCTACACTGAAGATCACATGTCACATCAATCTGTAATAATCACCTCAGAAACAAACTTACACCTTTCCAAACCCCCTTAAGGATTAAAAATTTAAAAAAATATGAGTTTTAAGGTTGTCAGTCAACATCTTTGAACCCCAGCAAGCATAAAGTATTTTGTAATATAGTCCTAATTCAGTCAGAGACTAATAATAATTCGACTAGTTCTAGTTAATAGTTACTAATTCAGTCCTCTGCCGAATATCCCAGTTCTTACTCGGTCTTTAAATTCAATATTTTAGCAGTCTTTCCATCGATCTTTGTTTAATATCGTTTGTAAAGAACCACGTTTGTGCAGCATATGAGAGAACATGAAGTACACACTGATTAAAAACTGTTCTTCATAGTCTTAAGGAAATTTTCTGATTCTTCAGGATTTTACTTTGCCTTCTGAAAGCACACTGCACTGATCTTACACGCGACAGCATTTCAGCTTGTTTTCCCACATTTATTGGCTTGCTAGAGTACTTGCATTGATACTATACTTACTAGCAAAAAGCATTAAAAATTCTTCTTTTTATTCTCACAATCAAGGATGAGGCTTCCGTCTGTTCCGACTCACAACAGTGACAAACTACTGAATTATTGCCATCTTTTTCGTGGCCTCCCAACATCTCTCCTCCCCACCGGTCTGTATTGCAAAACACTGAGGGGAATCCTTTCCTCAGGCATTCTCTCTACGTGCTCCCTCCATCGATTACGATATTTTGCAATCTTCCCATTCAGGTTGTAAACATCACCACAAACACAAGACTTTGATACTCCTTTTCAAACCCCTCTTAGGGTTTAAATTTCTAATTTATGAAATACGAGCTCACTCTAAGGGATAAAAATTTCTATAAAAATTTAAAACAAAAATAATTAAATATTTAAATAAAATCAATAACAATATACAGTACCTGTGTGTCATCATTATCGCTGACTTGGGAATTAACAGAGGAACCGTTATGACATGATCTATTATTATTGTTATTATTTAAATTATTATTAGATACATTGTCATAAGCTGAAACCCTAGAATGCCCTGAATAATCTGAATGATTGCCAGGTTCACCAGGACTACCAACTACTCCTCTTAATGAGATCTCTGGAGATAATCGCAGTTCTGGAAACCTGAAAAAAGAAAACAAAATATGAAAATATCGTGTTAATTCATCTACACAACATAAAATTTCTTGAACTTCGGATTGGAACAGAATTATTCCGCAGACAAGCAAAACGTTTTTATAGTTAATTATTTCATTGGCTAGTACCAATCTTCCATTCCAACTGATAATAGAAAAGTCTTCTCAATCTTATATTCGAATCTATACCCATATACCTCATTCCCTTTTTTTTAATTTTTATCTGTTAGGAAGCACGACTGGCTTCTATGCTGAATACTCTCCTCTCTTAAGTCTCGGATTTTTTTTTCAATTCTCAATTCCACCTCTCACCCTACAACATCTGCATTAGCAATAATGTGCCAAATATCTGGATATAAAAAAATTTTCTTGATGACCTACTACTTCCTCGTGATTTCACAACATAATGCCCTATTGTGCAAACGATTCTTAGGTTTAAAGTGCATCTCACTGTTAACTAATAAAATACCATACGAAAACTACTTGACCAAACATACAAATCTTTATTTCTTCTTACCATAAAGTATTAGACACACAACCTGTTATACTATTCAGCTCCCAAAATTATACGTCCTCATCTATTCCTTGGTCTACCCAAATTCTATCTCCTTCTTACTTACCTTAATTTATTTTGGCAATTATTTGGTTCACAATCATCCTTTCAATGTGCATTAATCAGTGCCTATTGCACTTGTCAATTCTTTCCACCAGTGAAAAAATATTCAGATACCTGCATTCCACTATCCATTCTCAAATAACCTACTACAGACCTCAAAACCCTCATCTCTACACTGTAAAGTCCAGCCTTTCTTAGTTTGCTCCTACTGTCAACAAATAATGACGTCACTGAGCATGCACATTATATAAAAATGTGTACACACTGATTAAAAAGTAACAACAAAATACTTTCAAAAGTATTTAAATACAAAATACTTTTAAAGTATTTTTATAAATGAAATTTTTAGGCCTACATCATATCATGACTGATATTTCAAGTGCTTATAATTTAAAACATAATTAACTTAATAGGAATACAACATCCATAAAGTCGTGGACTCTAGTGTGCACCCTGTAGTAGCTGGCTTTGGTTTGTTGACAACAGGAGCAAACTAAGAACAGCTGAACTGTACTATTTCTGTCTTTTAACAGCTGACATTGACATTACCTCACTTCCAAACAGGTAACGAGGTACAAAAATCATTTCATAAAATTTCAGGAGTGTATCTTGCCTCACTTGTTCTTAAACATTCTCCTAAAAGCTCATTTATTCTATTGAAATGCTTAATCTTATCACTAACTTCAATTAAAATTTATTTTATACTTAAATTGATTTTACAACTACAAATTACAAAAGTTTACATGATTTAATCATCATTTTTACCAACAGATATTAAAATTTATTTTTTTAATAAATATGATGGTAATCAGCTTAAGGGAAATCTGTATTTTACAGTTTAACATCCCACTCGAGTGATTTATAACATTAATTTTTTTGAAATTGTCGTTGATGTTTAGGTCATCAGCCAAGGCTAGTTTGAACCTCTGGAGGCTTAACTAAAAAGAAAAGAGGAGTGAGGTGGTTTACCATTGCCTTCCTCCTGAGTGGAAAAATATGCTTATCAGTATCCCATGCCCTCTGAAAAGCATCTACTTTCCACCCTGCAAATGACTCCCTCACTTATTTACCTCACCCAGGCTCTGGCTGTATAATTAAATTCATTACTCTCAAAGTAGATAACTCTGACTAGGGCCTTTTGCAACTCTACCTCTTCTGTTCTTAAATGCTTCAGTCATATAATTGGCTGACCATGCGATAAGAAACAGAACTACATTTTGTAGCCCTGGAACTAGCAGATCAAGTGCAAATAATTTAACACTCCACCTGCACGTAATAGGCAATTTTTTTTAATTAACAAAACAAGTAATACCTTTGAGCAATTATTTCAAGTACAGTAACAGTTCGGTAACCAGGACCATTCGAATCTGAATCCTCAGCTTGTTGTTCAAGAGATGGAAACCTTTGAGCGAGTGAAAATCCTTCTTCTAAATCCTCATCTTCACCGCCAGAAATTCCTTCTTCATCGTTCCCTGAAAAATTATAAAAAAATTTAATATTTATTTGATTTTATTTGAAACAGATACATCAAATTTTTAACACAATACTACAAAACAACCATAAGAATATGTTTTTAAGCGTTAATAATTCCTTACATGATATATAAGATATAAACATAACGATCCGTCAAATAATTCACACCTTTTCTCAAACCAGACAGAAATAATTACCAATTCAATAAATTTATTTAAAACAATAGCATTTCAATTCATTAATAAAAATTAAATAATTAAATTTGAATCTCATTGAAGATGATAATAATAAAAAGATAAATCATACAAAGTAAATTTAAAAAATTGTAATTAAATGATTACAGAAGAATTTTTATGGTCTCTACATAAATTATTGTTATCTATAATTAAAATCAATATTAAATTTAAATTTTGTGTAGTGTAAACTACACAATTTCAGTTGGTTAAAATATTTAGTTTAACACTTTTACTGCGGGAGTTAAATTCCATACTTATGTACCGTGCTGGTCATTCATGACCGTTTTCAAAATTTTGTTTTTGAATAAATTTCATTGTTACTTACCTCAAATTAAAGCCCTAATCTTTCCTTTACAACTGCATTTTTTGTTATTAACCAAAATATTATTTGTGCTTAAATATATGCTAACAAATAGAACCACTTTTAGATGAAAAAGCAATAATTGACCCGTACAAGAATTATTATAAAATAATTTAATTATACAGTTTTTTTTTAGTTAATTTTTTTTAAATCACATCAATAGCTCTGTTATTAGCGATTATGGTGGGTTTTAACTCGTCAAAATTTCCAGACCCTAGCCGGAAATTGAGCCCCCAGACCCCCAGTATGCTAGCATATAATTATTTTTTCACCCAACAAATACATGATTATAACACCTAAGGGCCATTTTTCATAAAGCAATGCCACCAGATCCTGGGAATTTTTAGCTATTTTCAAAAGATCATTGTAAATTAACTATAACATTTACCTTCTTAACATTGACATCTACTTAAAGTTCTAAGTTTTCTTTTTCATTAAATTCAGATGCAACAATAAAAAGCAATCAGAAAATAAGATAATTAATTACTTGTAAATAACAAGACTTTTGAGTAAAAAATGTTTGTAAAATATTAGAATAAAAATAACCTTAAGTAATTAGAATAAACACTATTTAAAATACTAATAATTACATATTATAAACAATACATTTTGAAACCAAAACAATAAAACCAAATTTCAAAAAGAATACAATAAAAATGATGCACAACGCAAAACTTAGTAAACAATAACGCCATTACACAACTTGTTGATTTTATGGTCATAGGAACTATGAAGACAAATATTTGTTTAAGACATTTATGTGTTTGCTAACCATTTAACAAAGTAAATCTACTTCAAACCTAAAGAAAACATGTTTTTCGAGTTTTGCATATTTCGTCAGATATCTCAGAAACGACTGAAGTTACCGAAATCGGACACATTTTATTAAATTTTTCAGCATGTTTTGCATAAAACCTATTCAATTAAAAAACATAATTAACACCCTATAAATTTCTGTATGAGTTCATTTCCCCGGGGGAGCTGAATTTGAGGTGAATTCTTTCCCTAACTGCAACTCGATAAGGAAATGATTCCTGACCAATGTTTATATGAACTGTTTTTCTTATTTTATGCAGTAAAATCAGTTCCTGAAGTGTTATCTGTTCCTCCTGAAACAACCTCCAAATAAATATATGATATAAAGTGTATGTGATACACGACACCCTTGTCTAACACCTTTGTTCATACAAACAGAATCATTTAATTCTACATCCAATTCCAGAACAATGTAATGTTGTGGTACGTTCTCACGTCATATGAAATAATATAATATATCTGGTGAACGTACAATAATTACCTATAAATTCCCAGCTTGAATCAACAGCCCATGATGTATCGTTAAAAGATTTCCCAGTCGGTCTAACAACAACTCTTGGGGGTTGAACAGGTTTCGCCTTTACTTTTGGCGGATCAGATCTCCTAGAGTGTCTCAAGACGGCAAGATTATCAACAGATGAAGATAATCCACTTCCATTTGTACACAGCTCTTCCTGTAAATCGCAAGACAAACACTTATTAATAAAGAGCAACAGCAAAAAAATTGTCATCTTACAAAATGCTAACAAAGTTAAATTGATGAAGTAAACATTACCAACAATTTAAATATACATCAAAAGGTATTTACAGACAAGTTCACTAGTATTACTCTGGTAATATTTATCAAGAATGAAAACCAGTTTTGTTCTTTAATGAAAGAGCCACCATAGGTCCCAGTAGGATTATTCAATCGGGAGAGGGAACTCGTTATAATGGCTACTCTTTTGTCAACTTACATCCAAGAAGTTATTTCAGTTATTCATTTTTTTTTCAGTAAAAAATACTGAAACAACCTATAATTTACAAAATGTTAAGTGAAATGTATGGTTTAAATGTCATGATAACAGGACATCCATGTCGGTTGTCCGACATGTTTACTGATGGCTGATCAACTGTGTTTGATTCAAACTCAAGTTTGTTGAACCTTTGACAATGGAAGACACAATCTTCACAATAAAAATTTTTTAGAAACTCTATATTATTACCTGAAGAATCGTTGCGTACCGTGAAAGTACTCGTAAAAATCAAAGAGAAAGAAAGTAGTAAGAAAGGTAAACCTACATATTTAAAACGCAAAGTCGCTTCCAATATATTTTAAATTGGAATTCTATTAACTCCTAAATACAGAGTTCTACCAAACGGATTTTTATAATTTTTACATGGTTTTAAAGAGTATTCTTTCCTGATTTGCCCAAAAGTTCTAAACTTAAAATTTTTGCTAACATGAGCTTTATTTTATGAAATTAAAACGAGTAAATTTCGTTTACAACATAATGTAATGCAGTTCTCCCGCATTTACTACCTCCATAGCCACATTCCATAAACTATCAGGATATGTGCACTTTTCCTCTCTTCACAGAACACACTTAGTCGGTAGACATTATGTTAACGTTCTTTTATTCACGATTTAAAATTTAGTTTAAAACCGTTCTTTTCAGGACGAAACTATCGTACTAATGTGCTTTAGTCATTACTCACCACTCTTCAAAGAACAGTTAGGTTTATTTAATGATAGGGGTTTGAAACCCAAGAACACTGCGAATAAATTCGCACAGGTCCACTATGCTAGTAATAAGTTTTTTTATAAATATAAAAAAATATTACATTAATATGGATTCTACTGCTATGATGCTAATCTATACTAATATAATAAAGAAGAAAGTCTGTTCGTTCATTTGTTTGTTTGTTTGTTTGTATGACGTAATCTGAGAAACTACTGATTTTAAAAAATCTTTCATTGTTGCATAGCTTAGAGCTTCCTGATCAAAATAGGCTATTTTGCAACTTTAAGTAACTTTAATTAAGTGAGTTAAGCAACTTAAACTGTGACAATTTTGCATGTTTTAGTTTATCAGGTGCATAGCACTTTTATTTTTTCTAAGTCCTCTGGATGGTGTATTTTTTGGGCTAGAAGCGTGATTCAACTTTTATATTTTATAGAAAAACGTGAAGAATAACATTCAATTCCAAAAACATTAAAAATTCAGAAATATTCAAAATTTTTATTTTTGTCTTGTATTTCATATATTTGTTTTCATTCGACAGGTATGAATTACAGGTATAAGGTAATGGTTGGGGTATGACAGGTAATGAGTCAATATTTCCAATTACTTCAAGTGCCGCACCCACATATTACTGTCTCTTATCTCAGCCATATATCAACTGTCTTTTATTTTCCATTGGTATTCTTCTATGCATTCTATTCAATTCTGTTAAATTGCAGGGACAAACATTTAAAACGGTGGGCCTCAATTTGAGACAAGAGTGCTTCCTTCACTCACGGACAACTTTATGTCTTTCTACAGATTTTCTAGAGCTGGAAGTCCAGAAAAACAATTTATTTTGCTGCCACAGGGCAACAAAACCATAAATATTGTATATAGAGAGGTTTTAAAATAATTTAATGAGGCCTACATTAGCTGCTGTGAAGCGAAGCGAGCGGGGATTGCAAATAACTTATATAATTAAAATTGAATGTTCACTAATTAAATTACATCAATTAATTAGTTTTTGAGCACACCAACGACCTAAGTATTGTTATTTTTTAACTTATGACTTAAAAATTTGAGTTTTATTGTAAATATTACTGAATGATAAAATTGTTGTTGTTTAGGTCATCAGCCGAAAAGCTGGTTTGAACTTGTAGAGGTTTTACTGAGTAAAACGAGGAGTGAGGTGGTTCACCATTGCCTTCCTCACTGAATGGAAAAGTATGCTTATCAACATGCCGGGCCCTCTGATAAGCACATATTTTCCACTCTGCAAATGACACCTTCACTTCATTCACCACAGGATCTGGCTGTATAATGAAATTCATAACTTTCAAAGGAGATAACTCTGACTAGTGTCTTTTACACCTCTACCTCTTCTGTTCTTAAATGATTCAGTCATTTAATTGGCTGACCATGTGATAAGAAACAGAACTATTTATTTTAGCCCTGCAATGAACAGATTGAGAGTAAATAATTTGACTCTCCGCCTGTCTGTTATGAGCAGATGATAAAATTAAATGTATGAATTGTTTCAAGATCTAATAATTCAAACATTTCCTTTTTATAAAATAACAAACGTACATACCTTAGAGTCTATCCTCTCAAGACCTCCGCCAGCAGCAATCCCTGGCCATTGGACTAGAGTAGCGGGATCAGAATGCCTATGATTTTTAGTATTCTGCTGTTGGTTACTATTCGAAGGTAAAATCCGTGGCCTTCTACGTTGAACCTGTAGTAAAGCTGCCTGTCTTATAGCATCAGCTGGTTCAGCATAAAATGGGCTACCTTGTTTTCCTGGTGCCTGTAATATTAGATTAACATAGAAATACAATTACATTGATAAATATTTTTTAAACAATTACTTAACATATCAGATCTTGAAAGCACAACTGTTAGGTTATCAGTCACCAGAAAGGGTAAATTAGTTCATGAAGTACAATACACTAAAACCGAGGAAAACATTGTGTGATAATTCAAAAATAAGAATATATTCCAGTAATTACAACTTTCACTAAAACCACTAACATTGGAAGTGAATTTTAGTTACAAAAATTTGAGGTATAAATATACCTAGCAATTGTTTTTAATATCTTGTACTACAATAAGCAAAAATAGCAGACAAGACAGTATAAGTTATAAGGAAGACAAGAGCTGTCCAAAAAAAATACAACGATTAAAGGAAACAATCAAAAGTCAAAGACTTAAATTCTATGAACACCTGTACAGAATATACGACAAACAGTTGACAAAACCAACTTTTAAAAAATTTAAGTGTCGGATAAATGAATTAAAGAGTTCATAAATAATAATTCTTCTTCCAATAATGACATATGGCCTAGAAAGCTGTGTCTTATTGAAAGGGGACATTAGCAAATTACAGGCATGTGAGATGAAATTTTTAAGATCAGCCTTGCAGAAGACCAGAAGAGACAAGGTCAGAAATGAATATATAAGAAGAGATATGCAGGTGACCTTAACAATGGAAGAAAGATTACGTACCGCAAGACTCAAATGGTTTGGACATGTACAAAGGATGCCAGAGGCACATATCCCCAGACAGTACTTGGACATGGAAGTATCTGGAAAGAGACCCGTTGGACGTCCCAGAAGAAGATGGACTGACCAAATAAGGGATGACCTCCAAACAAAAGGAATGACACTACAGGATATCAGAATACAAAAGGTATATCAAGATAGAGATAGATGGAGGCATATCGTCCACTCAAATCCTACCCGGCCTGCTGGAAGGATACCCAGATAATGATGATGATAAAAGTATTTAAGAAAACATAATGAATTGATCCACATTCAGACAACTAATTGCTGGCTTCCATGAAGAGCAAAAGCATAACAACACACAGGCGAACAAAAAGAGCAAAGCCTACAGTAAATGAATTCTGAAAACGCAGGCTATACCTTTATTTCAATATCCTACCACTAACTTCAGTCTTATCTTAGTATAAAGATCATTTATCTACCACGATCATCAGACATGGATCAGGTTTTTAAAATTCAAAAGCCAGCGATTAGGTATATATGGTGGAAGCTAACCAGTTTACCTTGAAAGCACACCACTATTTAAGGAGCTTAAATTGCTTACAGTTCCTTCACTACATTTTTTACGTGATAATATAATATGTTAAGTAAATTACTTCCATGCAAAATTTCAATGTCCACTATTATAACACAAGAAACAGAAACGATTGTTACGTGGCAAACCACAACACAAAATTGTTTGAACAAAAATCTACTTACACGGGAAGAAAATACATCAATAAATTTCCTCAATTTTAAAATGTTGCGATAATTTGCATTCCTTTACGAAAAAATCTGAAAAATTACTTGATCGGTGAAACCTTTTATTGAGTACAAGAATTTCTTCCTAAACAGTAGTTAGTAGATCAATATGTAATCGAAATGTGTATTTCTGGTGTTGTAACTTCTTGACAAGTCATTGACAAGCGGTCTTGGGTTCGAATCCCATTCAGGCATGGCATATTTTCATACGTTACAAAAATCATTTCATCCTTCACCATCTGCATTAGCAGTAATTGCAGAAGTCGGACGTTAAACAAACAAACAAAATACTCCCTCAGGAGTCTTCTGGACGCAATTAAAAACCAAAATTAATTTAGCAGGACTAAAACTAACAAGTACTAAAAAAATCAGTACCAATACATACCGAATTTTGTTGCTGATCAGAAGGTGTAGTAGGTTCAGGTACTACAGGACTTAAAGGACTCGTAACATTACTTGTATTGTTGTTATTATTGTTATTCATAGTAATGCATAAACCGTGACGATTTCTAGGTGCTGGTGTAGGTCCTGGCGGAGTGGTAACACGTTCTAATATATCTGGAACTGGTGCAGACGGTGTGGGTCGTTTTTGTTGACTACCAGAACTGACATCATCTGGTGATGAAAACGGTGAAGATCTGACAGGTTTAAAGGTCGATAATGACTCGGGACCCCATATGTCTTCATAGTCGCTGACCTAGAAAATTCGAGAAAGATCAAAACATTTGAATGGGCTTCTAAAATTATATAGAATTAATAATATAACTATAATGTTTTTCACCATTGACGAGCTCTGCAGTTCCACGCGTTTAAACCAATCGGAACGTTTTCCAGCATTGTCAGATTATGGGCGCATGCGTATAAGAGCCACAGTAGTTCACTCGTATCTTGCATCTGGACATGTCGATTATAGAACGCGTTAACATGCAATACTTTATAATATAATCAGCTGGTTGTATGTTCATAGGTTATAATTATTATTGAAAGACCAAAACAAATGGCTGACAAAATATACCGTAGAGCTATGAGAGCAAATATTGGCAACATTGCTGGCAAGTCATTGGCTCGCTATGAAATGAGTAGGGGGCAATGCGTATGCTCAGAGCTCATCAATCATGAAAAATAGTATAAGAACCTGTAACTGTATTTTTACCTTTATTTTTAAATCCTGATGTGAACACATTGCTATCTGTTCAATTTAGAACATTAAGTAACCCCATTAGCCCAATGAGATGAGTGTGATGTGTATGATGCATAAATGAGATGTCGTCTTGTACAGACTCAGGCTGACCATTCCTGAGAAAGGTTAATTGAACCAAAACCATCAAAGCTCAATGGTAAACACAGTCTAATAGCCAAATTTCTATAAAAGTAACTACGTTTACAAGGATTTGAACCATGGAACCTTCATTTCTGTTCAACAGCTGACTTGCAGCGATGACTTTACCAATAGACCAAACCTAAATAAATAATATGCGAGTTCTGTAACCCTACAATCTACGATAGATACACCACACGCCTTTCAGGCCATTTTATTAAAAAATTATAATTTTTTGACACATCTTACATTGTAGTAACATCATAAATATTTTATAGCTCTTCTGTTTATGTCTGTACTGGCACTGTACACAAATATTAAACAAACTTTGCAATGCTTTCTAGCGTCCCACCACAACTCAGTTTTAAATTGACATATCGTATACAGTAGAGAAGCGTAAGTTAATTTTTAGAAAGTATGGTATTATGACAGTTATTTGGCGATACATATTTACGAATATACTTTCGGCAAAAAAGAATTTAAATAAGTATGAAGTAATTTCAGATTTTCATGACTACAATAATCGTAGCAGGGATGATTTAGTTGTGCCTTTTAGTAGGCTGACCACGAGCCAAAAATAACTCCAAAATAATATCTATACATTTTTTTAATAGGCTTCCCGAGTCCCTTAAAAACTTAAATTATAAAGAATTTCAGAAAAAATTGAGAATATTATTAACAGAAAAGCCTATTTTTCAATCGACGAATATTTTAATGATCACATCGAGTTGCAGAATGATGATGATGATTTGATGGCCTTTGTGTTAATTTAAGTTTTAATTCATTTGTTTGTATCTTTATTTTTATTTAATATATCTTAACATTTTTATACAATCACGAGTGGAACGGTTATACTATCGTGTCTGATGGATCACATCCGACAGTCGAGTGGAAAGGGTTAATTGTTTATTTTATTTGCTAGCAGCTGTAACAGGTCAGTGAATAAAAAATATTAAATAAATAAATAAATATTGAATAAAAATATCAGTGAATTAAATATTTCTACAATAGGATTGACTACAGGCTGCAGGATGTATTATGAAGATTTATTTATAAAATGTAGATACAAAATAAAGTGTTAAATACCTTATCAGCGACTGAACTTCTATAATACACCGTGGGCGATTCGAGAATATCAGATTCCTGATAATGCCTTGATTGTTTATGTCTTTTGCTTCTGCGATGAGGAGGTCTTCCAGTATCAGATGCTGGTGATAATACATGAGACGATGAAGATGGTGAAACAACTTGAGATGATGGCGATGTCACTAACTGCGAACTTGGTGAAGTAACTGCGCTAAAATTTTGTTCTGAGCCGTCACATAAACGCTGGAATTCTCTATCTCTATCTTTATTCGACTCCATTGTATTTGATATTGATGATAATGTATCACTGTCTAGAGATGTGATTTTAGGAGTGACCTGAAATTTCAAACAATACAAATACATAAAACAAATGTATTTTAATTACACACTACATTAAAATAAATTTATGGTATCTGTAAAAATAAATTCAAACTTTTCAACAGCTTACTAATGTTTCACAATTTTAGATTCTTCTACTATCATTTTAAAGATTTTTCATTTCAACATGGATATATATGGTACAAGCACGTTTAAAATAAAAAGGCTTGGGAAAGATGAAAAATAGCATTGAAAAAAAGGAAAAACTCAATTAACAAAATTTTTAGTAGGCTGAAACGATACAAGAAAAAACAAACATCACAGTCTCTCAATGATAACACAAAAAGTCTACGACATTAGTTAACAAACAGAATGAAGAATAGCAAGGGAAATAATGGGTTTAATAATAGAAATTGAAGATAACAATGGGAACTATAAGACAAGAAATAGGGCTAAATACACACATATATAAAACCAAACATATTGGAAGAGGGAGACTCTACAGATAGAAGATCTACAATCCTTTTCACGGTTGATGAGCTCTGCTGTTCCACGTGTTTAGACCAATCAGAACGTCTGACAGCGTTGTCAGGTTGTACGAATGTATCAGCTTGACAAACATTACCTGCGCATGCGTATAAGACCCACAGTAGTTCACACTTGTGTCTTGCATCTCGTACTGAACACATCGATTATAGAGCGCGTTAACATGCAATACTTTTTAATTTTATCAGCTGGTTGTATGTTTATAGGTTATATTGTAATAGAAAAACAAAAAATAAATGGCTAAAGAAATATATAACAGAGCTACGAGAGCAAGTATTGGCAATGTTGCCAGCAAGTCATTGGCTAGCTATGAAGTGGGTAGGTGGCAATGTATACATTCAGAGCTCATTGGCTTTGTAAAATAGTATAGTAACGGTAACCAAAGAAAGACTAGTGTACAACTATTTGAAGATCTGAAAAAATACAAAAACAAACCGAAAAAGTTCACAGATTAGAAAAATACCTAACCACACTAAACATAGATAAAGATGAAATAGAAGACCTGAAAGAGAAACGACGTGAATCATAGGAGACCGATATTGAGGACTATTTTCTATTTTTACTTTCTCATGCCTATATAAATATATAGGAAGGAAAGTATTGTCCTCATGTTGATTTTTCAAAATCGGGTTTTCACCAGATCTACATGTTTTCAGACCCCCTAAACCCCCCCCCAAAAAACAGGTTTTTAGCAATTGGTCTGGGTGTGTATGTGAACAAAATATCTTAAGAACAGAACATCATATGAAATTGAAACTTGAAACTTAAGTTAAGTACCACTTCCTCTAGTACCTCCCCAACATGAACATTTTCATCAAAATCAGTCAACCGGAAGTAGTAGTTCATCGTGTAATTTTTCACTTTTTTGTAATTTTCTCAAAAATGGCTCAGATTTTTTTTTAAATCGCCTCATTTACTACATTTTTTATGCTCGAGGGTAGGCCCCCATGTCTGCTGAAATTCTTAGGGAGGCTGTCCTCTCATAGAAAAAAATGGATTTTAAGATTGCGGCTTTAATATGCATTTTTTCACAAAATTGTATATAATAAAAGTTGTAGAAAATTTAAATAACCAGAATATTTATTTCAAACCTTTTTTTCATAACGCTTAGTTTAGCAGTAATTAATAACTTTCTGTTTTTTTTTTCATGAAAATCTGTAAAAAAATGGATTTTTAAAGATTTCTGCCTTAGTATGCATTTTATAATCAGAGCGTTAAGCGCGAAAGAGTGATTTTTCGTATTATTAAGCCAAACTGAGGTTGATTTGCATTTTGCATCATTCACTCATGATTAAAATTAGGTTATGTTTTTGAGGTTAGTTTTTTTTTGTTTATTTCTAATGTTTTATTACTAATGTTAGGTTATAGTATTCATTATTGCATTGGGAAGAGAAACTCGTGTAATTGTTTCACACCAGGTTTTTCCCTTGTTAAATTATTTTAATTACTCTCCTCCGTGGAGTGTCAGTTTAATCAGTAATTTTCAACTGAAAATATTAGTCTCCTACAACTTACCTAATCACTATTACAGTGGAACCCCGCTAGTCCGAACCCTGCTAATCCGAAAACCCGCTTAATCTGAACCCGTTTTGACCCCAAAAAAATTAAAAAAAATATTATACTAAAATAAAAAAACTTTACTTACAGAAACAAAATAGTAGTATAAATTCAGTACTGTACATATGGATAGTTTACTAATGAACGCATTATTGATCACTTTTCACAAAGTCAGTTATCTTTTGTTGGCGGAGTGATGAGAACCTAGCAGACGTCGCTGTATTTAACCACCGTCTCATAAATATTACGTCTGCAGGTGTAGCGTTAGGATGCTGCTCTATGTACTGCAGTGATTTCTCAATCGCCTTTGCTGCTTCCGTGTGTGAAATTGCCGGGGCTCCATCTGGTTCATCTTCCACATATTCGTCTGAATCGTGATTAATTATTGAAACAATTTCCTCGTCAGTTATAATTTGATCTTTATCTGCCGACAACCACTCTGTAACATCAGCGTCATCAGTTTCTTCACAGCCAGGGATTTGTTTCATAAGATCAATACCTTCTTGTTTCTCATCTGTATTTTCTGATAATTCCGTGAAGTCATAGGGAAAGAAAGTGACTATTGAGCTATAAATAACATAATAGGGCACGCCGGCGACTGTCAATGACCTTCACGCTTGCAAACGAACAAAAACTATTGGAATGGTGCAATCGCTGCGTCGGGCAGAGGGGCAGTTCTGTAGTTCGTAATTACTGTAGGTAGTGTTTTAAACATTTTTGTTTTTCTGTTTTAAATGGCTAGAGAAGTTTATTTAATTTTTTTATACCTTTATCAGTATTTGGTTACTAGTTCAGTAGTCTATTAATGTTTCCAGCATTATGCCTAATATAACATGTAATAGGTACATTTTATAAATGTTTCTTGGAAAAACCCGGATAATCCGAACTTTCTGTCGATGCGAACGGCGTTCGGTCCCAATTAGTTCAGATTAGCGGGGTTGGACTGTATCAATAATATTTACAGTAACTGGAACAAAATAAAACTAGATAAAATACTAACAATTACCTGGATACAAGATACCTCGACATGTGGCGGAGGAGTGACTTCTTGGTTCATCGAAAATGTAACCGTGGTTGTAACGGTAAAATTCTGATGATGACTATGAGATGACGATAAAGAAGGTTTCGCCCACCTAGGTGGAGGTGGTGGTGGAGTTTTCGACTGATTCAAAGATACCAGTTGTTGTTGTAAAGGACTATTAGTAGTTGATCTCGAACCTAAAAATACAAAAAATATATTTTATAATAAAAAAAACACTAAAACACGTACAAATCCTTACAATAAAAACAATTTTAATTACATACTTATCACTATTTAATTTATCATAATAATAATAATAATAATAATAATAAAACATACAATAACAAAAACTTATTAAACACTACAATTAAAAACTAACGAACGATTTAATACGTTAAGAAATATTAACGACGCTTATTATGACTCAAGATAAAAAATAATTATCTCACTTTTATCTTAAATTTGTGTAAAAGGAAATGTATTTCCGTATTTATAATAACCCATTTAACTACTTAACCACAAAATTTAATATAAAGTTGATAACCAAATACAGAAATAATGACGTTTCTTTTTCATTATACATTTTGTCTTGAAATACACAATATGATATGAACTTTTATCACATTGGCAAAAGATTTACAGAAATTATAACGGTTATATACTTCATAAAACTTGATCAATTCTATTAACTAACACACTTATTTAATAAAGATTATTAAAATTTACAAAAAAATTTATCCACGCTACCTTCAATAAAAACATTTAAAAAATCAGTAAATATTAACATGTAAAATAATAATTACAACTTGTACAACGTGTTAGGAGTACTTGCTTATTAATAAAGAACCACTGTATTTTCCCAGCTCACTGAACTAAATTATATATACATAGACAGATAAGGGAGGGGAGGAAGAGAGAAGTGTAAAAAATAGTGGGAGAGGGGAACAAGGAGAGGGAAAAGAAGAGGAAGAGAGGAAAGGAAATAGGTTTTTTAATGCCTGACTGTTTTGTAATAACTACTAATGCAGACAATGAGAAGAACAATAGATGAAGATAGTGATGAAAAAATGCCAGGTCTGATTAGGAATCAAACTCGGAACCCTGGTATAGAACCCAGTAGCGCCAAAGAGAAAAAGAGAGGAGAGCTTTATAGTCATTCTGTAGTATCCAAAAGAACAATACATTCACTCTTCTGGTATCGAACAACAGACATAGAAAAAGCAGAATTCTTAAACCGCTAATCACCCGTACACATAATTTCCATTGTTCTAAACAATAGCACACATGTAAATAATAATTTTTTACCTCTTTTTTGGTTGCTATTTAGTTTTTCTTTAAAAAACTTACGATATTCAGAGTAATCAAAAAATTAAAATTTAGAATGGATGTTCCAGTCAGTCATATCTATAAAACTTAAAACTAAAGTGTTTTAATACAAAACCATATACATACAATGTACTCGTAAAAGGATTAATATATATAAAGCTTTTTATAATAAAACTATTTTTTATTGATATGGCTGAATGGAACATCCATTCTAAATTTTAACTTTTTGATTACTCTGAAGATCTTATTTTTTTTAAACAAAAACTAAATAGCAACCAAAAAAGACGTAAGAAATTATAATTTACATTATATGTTATAAATTAAATGGTTGCCAGTATGCATTACAAGAATTTGTTTGTAAATGTCACATGTACTCAAAAAACTTAATGTTTTAGAGCAGTGCTAATGCCAACACGTACAGCATGTCATCACTTGAAAGATATACTATAGATCGAAAGTTGGGAAAATTAAAGAGGTGACTGCTTGCCCGTATTTCAAGCTACAAGTCATTTTGGCGTCCAATTACATATCAACAGTAACTAGACATATTAACTTACAATCAAAGAAAATACTTAATAAAATTACAAAAATATTACTAGCACATGCAGAAATTATGATACCCAAAAACATAAGATCAAAGGCTAAAAAAATTCTAGTTAACTACTTAACTTATTATAATAGTTTAGATACTGACAAATACAATTTTATACTAAAATATTTTATGAATATCCTTCAGGTCTTGTTTTACTTGTAGAAAAAAAATCATTCCATGATAAATGAACATCAAAAATTTAACACAACTGAACATTTTACAAAAGAAACTCCTCAGTGCGTATGTCCAACCTAGTAAAATTTAAAAAATAACCAAATATTAGTAAAGCATTTACAGTCAACTTTGGTTAAAAAGCAACTTTGGTTATTACGTAAAAAAAAACCAGTTTGGTCCCACCGAATTCCCATAAGACACTATGTTAAATGTTTCCAGTTATAAAGGAACCTAGCATCGATTATAAAGTAACTATTTTGAAAATAAGTTTCTTTCATACGTGCACTAAATCTGTTTTAAATTTTTATGCCATTCCAGTATTTTTGATATCACAAATCAATGAATAAAAATACTCACTGCACGTATAAAAATATAAACTTATCATTTAATAAACTAATCATTAAAGTACAGTAATTACATACAATAGCTTAAAATGAATTTAATCTTATCTTAAATGAATTTTACTTAACAGGTAACGTATCACTGATCTACAACTGTTTATGAGAAACTTTAATCTTTTTTCTCAGTGAATCCGTGGGAAATAGTGTTTTATCACATGATACACTAAAGCAATACAGTATATCTGTTTAAAAAGCTACTCAGAACTGTATTAAATTCACATTTGTTAGGTTCGATTACTGCCCATAACGGACAGATGGAGTCAAATTAATTACTCTCAATCTGTTCGTTGCAGGGCTAAAATGAATAGTTCTGTTTCTTATCACATGGTCAGCCAATGAAATGACTGAATCATTTAAGAACAGAAGAGGTAGAGTTGTAAAAGACACTAATCAGAGTTATCTCCTCTGAAAGTAATGAATTTCATTATACAGCCGGACCCTGTGGTGAATGAAATGAAAGTGTCATTTGCAGAGTGGAAAGTATGTGCTTTTCAGAGGGCCCGGCATGCTGATAAGCATACTTTTCCATTCAGTGAGGAAGGCAGAGGTAAACCACCTCACTCCTCATTTTACTTAGTAAAACCTCTACAGGTTCAAACCAGCTTTTTGGCTGATGACCTGAACAACAACAGGTTCGATTAAAAAGTTAAAAGGTTTATTCTACCGTTATTTTATAACCGGAGTCTACTGTATATATGTACTGTTAAATGAACTGTAAAAATGTTTTAAATGAAATGTAAAAATGTTTTTAATGTTCAAAAATTTTAAAAATACTGTTCACTTTATTAGACATTCAGAATAGACTATTAGATATATTAAAAAATGCATTACCAAAAACACAAGATGCAATTATTAAAAAACAAAAACACCAAATATATTTAAAAAAAACGAATCAAAAATTAATAACACAACATTAAAACAATAACGTTAAATAATGAATACTCAGACCTTTATCAGTGTATTCTGCAACATCAATGAGTTTGAATAAAATTATACAATCTAAGAACGATGATGCCTTCAATGAAGTTAATTGTTAATATTAGTCATAGGAGCTGACTAGCGTAAGTTAATTGATATATGCTCTCTCTTATGTCTAGACTTAACGTTTTATTGCTTCTTATATTACAGTAGGTCTTTTTAATAAACCCTCCAAAAAACTCTGTTAGAATATTTAACTGATACAAAAATATGATACGAATATGCAATTAAATTTAATATATACACTCACATTCTGAGAATTTGTAATATATATTAATATATACGGCTTAATTAAATTTACAAAAAAGTATAGAATGACTGGGAAGACTAATCTAAGAGAAGCAGAGAAATTTCAGAGAAAGATCCTCCGCAAGATAATGGGTCCAAAGATAGTAGACAAACAATATAGGTTATGAAGTCGAGATGAGCTGTACAAGTATAATGAACAATTAAATACGAAAGGATTCAAAAAAGATGGCTAAAATTTCAAAAACACCTGTATAGAATGGATGCAACCAGTTGACAAAAGAAATTTTTAAACACTAAACAATAGACCTAAGGTGTCAGATCAAGGTTTAAAGTAATCAGAAAGGATATTGAGAAAACTTGGATAAACCAAGAAAACTAAATGAACTGAACCAAATTCAGACAACTAATTATGGACTTAAAGGGCCATGAAGAGTAAAAATAGAACACCGGGTGGACAGAAGAAAGGAGAAAAGCCTACAGTGAACACATGCTCAGAATGTGAGCTGCAAAAACAAACGCATCCAGAATCGTCTAAAGTCACCTCACGTGCTCTAAAATTGACCCTATACAAGGAAAACTAACTCAAAAGTATTGTTGGTTCTTTAGTGGTGCTTGAACTGGGAGGAAAGAAGGGTGACTTGCACCGGACAGCACCACACCCTCATATTACCATGAAGAAAATGTAAGTCAAGAATTAAATAAAAATCTGGTGTGAAACACACACAACTTTCTCTTGCCAATGCAAATAATGACCAATATAACCTAACATTAGCAATAAAACATTACAAATAAACAAAATACTAACTCAAAAAACATACCCTTATTTTAATCATCAGTGAAAGACGCAAAATTAAAATCAACCTGTTTGGCTTAAAAATATGGAAAAATCACTCTTTCACGCTAAACTAGGCTCTATAGAGAAAAATGCTTTAAATAAAAGTTGTTGATCTTTTTATTTCCTATAAAATTGATTATACACACACATGTCGTAAAACGCATTCTAAGGCCGACATCTTAGAAAAATTGGTTTTTCACACTGTTTCATGAGAAAATAAACAGAAAATCGCTAATTACCGCTAAACTAAGTGTTATACAAAAAAATGTTGAAAATGAAAGTTGTAGCATTTTAAATTCTCTACAACTTTTATTATTACATTTTTGCGCTAAAAGCATATTAAAGCCGTAATCTTAAAAAAACATTTTTTTACATGAAAACAGCCTCGCCAAGAATTTCAGCAAACATGGCGCCTACCCTATCTTGTAGAGCATAAAAAAATAAGTAAACCACGCAAATTAAAAAAAAATCGTAGGACCAATTTTTGAGAAAATCGCAAAAAGTGAAAAATTATATGAATAAACTACTACTTCCGGTTGACCGATTTTAATAAAAATGTTCGTGTCGGGTCCGGGTAGTGGTATATAACGTAAGTTTCAAGTTCGTACAATGTTCCGTTCTTGAGATATTCTATTCGCACGCACGCACACACGCGCGCACAGAGAGAGAGAGAGAGACCAATCGCTAAAAACATGTTTTTTCAGTGGGTGTAAAAACGTGTAGATTTGGTGGAAACTTGATTTCGAAAAATCGACATGAAAACAATACTTTCCTTCCTATATATTCATACAGGCAAGAAAAAGTAAAAACATTTAATTAGTCTCACCAGAAGTTGATTTATTATTTATTGAAAAATGGGAATAATAGATGTAGTCACAAAAAAAATCTTGGTTGATTGATTCCGCTCCCATCAGTGCCATAGCACGTGTCTTTCATATTCTAAATGGCACATTAAGACATCAAAGCATCAAATTCTTTTCTACATCTTTGAAAGATAAAAGGCATCAACCTGATCAGGTATCATACCGAAAATCACCAGTAAAAAATTACAATAAGAATTTAATAGATTACAATAAGGAACCATCATAAAACTTCAATAATACTAAACTTAAAACTAAAACTGCATACTTGATTAAACATGCTAAAGCTTTAACACTGAAAACAAAATTAGTAACGTTATTTCAGGTACAAATACAAATAACCAAAATATCAAATGTAAATGAATTATTAGGTACACACAGAATATAAAATTATCACACAACAGAAAAATAAACAAATAAAATAACATTCAAAGAAAAATTTAAACAATGACACAAACATGACAAAAAATCATGCAAAGATGCAGATCAAAAATATTCTTTTTATTTAAAAAGAATAATAATATAATATAATAACTTACCCAGGGTGGACCCTGGGGTGTTGGTGGCTGAACAAACTAGATTTAAAGTATTTGGTGGGGTAGGTCGTGGGGTACGAGATGTGATACCATTTGCGATACTCAGACCAATTGGTGTCATCGTAGAACTTGTAGGGGATGATAATGAAGGGGGTGTAGTTGGACTTCCTGTAGTAGTCCAAAGAGATTAAAATGAGTTAGTATATTCATTAATACTATTAATTATTAAATAAAATTACTAAAAATTCTTGTGCATATTTATTTTTAACGCTATAAAAACATTCCTAATCGTAACTAGGAATTACTGAAGAACTTTAGACGCTTCACTTAGCAGTCAAGTAGACTGAACCACAAAGATCGCTAAACTAAAGTTGACTTTCAATTTTGGCTTGGGGAGTGAAAAACTTTTTTTTAATTTGAAAATGTTTTAAATTGTTATGTAAAATAACTAACTTGATGAATATTGATCATATATCGAAATCCGACCTCTCGTTTTGTTATAAATACAGCTATCGGAAAAAAGAACTAGTACAAATAAATTACTTGAACTATGGAAAAGTCTATAATAATCCTATACAACTAGTTCACGAGATAGAGCATTTATGCTAAATAAAGTAATGCATTACACGTTTACACTACTTGCATGGGTTTTCTTCACTTTTTCAATTTTTTTTATAATGTAAAACTATGTAAAGAGAGTGCATATCGAAGTGCACTTGATATTAGAAGCAGTTTCGATTGATCAATTGGCATTGTAAGCGTTATCATAGTAAGAGTAGAACCTACAGATGCCTATAGGGAATTGAACCTGAGGCCTCTGCATTGTAGGCTAGTGCACTACCACTAAGCTACGGAGGCGGCCTAATTATATTGTTTTACACGAAAAATATATGATTATACTTATTTACAACACAAATATTATCATCCATCAGATACAATATCTTCATCGTTCAATGACATATCGCTAAACGAAAAACAACGCACGTGTTGTAGAACACAAATTATAGTTTACAAACACGCTTAGTAAACCATACGTTAAAACAAACACAGACTAGAAAAAAAACTTTCAATAACCGCTTTAGTGAAGTATTTTGTAACAAAAAGTAACACAAGAAATGCCGCTCATAGATGTTCAGTTACTTAATACAGCACTAGGAATTTGAAGACGTCAAATGACGGGATCCGTAAAACAGAAACGTTTCGTGACGTCATCAATCGACGGGATCATTAGTGAAATTGTTAATTATACAGTTTTATTTTAATTAGCAAGAATAATTTTTGATATTGGAATCTATAGTCGTTTGCATATTCAGTTGACACAATGGAGCAGCATAGGACAGTGTATTTCTTATGGGGCTCTGACTGCTACTAGCACATACACAAACATCGGGTTTGTAGATCAATCAATCCCATCATAACCAATAACATTTCCCTCCTCCACGCCCCATCGAAAACAAACATTTATAATGTAGAGTAGTCTATGTGACTATTAATTACCGTATTGCATCGAATTTAAGACGCACCTTTTTTGGAATATCTTCATTTACAAAATCAGGCTGCATCTTAAATTCACTGTATTTCAATACAGGGATTTATACCTGTTATGTATGAAGCAATTAGGCTGCTTAGGTTTACGGAACCCTTACTACTACACTCACATCTCAGACACGCAGACCAAGTTTTGACTTTCAGTTGAAATGTAAGAAAAAAGCAGTTATAATGTGTATTTGTGTGTGGTGGTAAGGGTTTACTAATGTTTCAGTGGCCAAGTTCAAACAATACATCCATGTTTGTACTGAATCCTTGTTCAACCCATTCCGATAATTTGTATTTTTAATTACCTAATTACGACTCTTATTGGAACTCGCAACAGGATCATCTAAGTTTTAAATATTAATTAATTAAGTTCATAAAACTAACTGCAATTACTGTCATTTATTTTAAGGAGATGTACAACTCAACACTTAGCATATAATTAATTTTTTTTTAATACCAATTTTTTGTGTACGTTAATTTTACCTTCCTTTATTTTTTCCCACAAAATATGATTTTTTTGGGGTGTGTCTTAAATTTGATGGCGTTTTAAATTCGATGCAATACGGTAATAATTAACACTATAAGTTTATAATACTAAACTTCATATGCGGATTACAAATGTGAAATATTTTTTCCATTATCTGTACTGGGAACGATTTTTTCGATTTGTAATAACCGACTGCATCATTTGTTTACATTTATCACACAGTGTTAAGAAAAAAGGTGTTTAGTGTGGCAAGAGAATGTGGAGAAGGTGTTAGTAGGTCTGCAGTAAAATAGATAAGATATTCATTTTAACCCCCTTAATAAAAGAAAATGTTTTTAGTTTTTGATTTTTTACATTTCATTAAACATTCTACATAATACACAATTCTTTCCTGTTAAGCAAAACTTTAATTGTGTAGTCCTACCTTAAAAAATATGTGTTCTATCGAGGTTAAAAAAATGTATTTACACGCATCCGACTAATTTAATATTGATATTTTTAGTGTCGCTAATAGCGTTGACGATTCCCATAAGATCCATTGTGTCAACTGAATGTGCAAACGACTATAGAATCAATTTTTTGGTTCTTGGTATTGGAATCTGTATAGAGAATCGAAAAATATCGTTATAATAGACACCACTAAAAAAACCCTATTAAAAATTTACAAGTTACAAATTTTTACAGTTATACACAATGAAAACTTGAAATTTACAAAAACAGAAACGTACAATAAAACGAGAACTCAAAACCATACTTACATTCAGTAAATATATGACACTAAAACAATGTACAGCACTTGAACAGGAGTCGCACAATACAATGGAAAAAATATTGCATCTCTTTACAGTATTATATATTCATTTACATAATGATCTATTTGTCTGCATATATTAAAAACCAATAAGTAGGCCATAACAGAAATGTGTTTCTCTTTATACATTTTTACTCTACAGTTAAATACTTTAGTTGTTAATGAACGGTATTTCAGAATAAAAATACACAACTATAAAATACAATTACCTTTAATTTCAGTACTTGGTGGTGATCCTTTGAACGTACTTAAAAGACTAGTTGGTTGCGAATTTTCTCCGTTAAGTGCGATGGGTGCTAAGTTTAAAACTATTGCGTCGTTTCTATTATCAGATTGGTGATCCATAGTTGGGCTTCCATTGCTGATATTTCCATTATTATTGTTTCCTGAACAAAAATTAACAATCGTTATTAATTTCTATACTAAAATTGATCAGCAATTATTATTGACGATATTAAAATTTTCAGTTTGTGTAATTTTACAGAAAATTTTGCTCTTCAATTAAAAAATAATCAAAGTAAAATATTGTAACAGTGTATTGATATTCTGCCCGTAACAGGCAAGTAGTGTTAAATTATTTACACTCAAATCTTCTATTTCTAGGGCTACAAAAAATAGTTATGTTTCTCATCACATGGATAAACTTCAAGGGTGTGATAGTGAAAGCAGCGGAAGAATGGATAGAACATACTAAAAAAAGTAGGAAACCTTGGCTTACGTATGATATTCTGGAACGGATGGATGAGCGAAGGAAATTTAAAAACGCAAAGGACAAAAGAGGTAAAAGGCAGTATTGCTACTTGAGAAATACCATAAACAAAAGGTGTAAGAAATCAAAGGAAGATTGGATCAGAGTGAAATGTACAGATATTGAAAGTAAAATGGTAGTCGATTAAGTAGACACAGCTTACAGAAAAATAAGGGAAAACTTTGGAGAACAGAAAGCTGTTAATTTACAAAGTGCAGATGGCAAACAATTGTTGAATGGCCAAGAGAGAGCTGAAAGATGGAAGGAATACGTAAACACAAACTCTACAGGGGAAAAGAATTAGATCATGATCCGATAGAACAAGAAACTGATGTTGAAGAAGGTCAAAGGGGGACTCTATACTACAGGAAGAATTCGATCAGGCACTTAAAGATATGAATATGAATAAGACAGCAGGAATAGATAACGTACCATCGGAATTATAATTACGTTGTGGAGAAGTTGCTCAAAACAAATTGTACAAACTTGTGTGCAGAATGTATGAGAATGGAGAAGTGCCATCGGACTTTAAAAAAAAAAATTATGATTTCCATATCAAAAAAGACAGGAGCGGAGAAGTGTGAACATTACAGAACCATCAGGCAAATGTGCCACGCATCCAAGATACTGACAAGAATTATATACAGGAGAATAGAACACCGAGTAAAAGAAGTGTTGGATGATGAACAATTTGGATTCAGAAGGAGAATCAGAACTCGAGATGCAATATTGGCTCTGAGACTGATTATTGAGAAAAGGATAAAGAAAAATAAAACTACTTATATGACATTTATAGATTTAGAGAAAGCATTTGACAGTCTGGACTAGAGTAAAATGTTTACAACTTTGAAAAGGCTAGGAATTTAATACAATGAAAGGAAAGTTATCTATGGTCTGTATAAGAATCAAACGGCTGTTTTAAGAATTGAGGGGTACGAAAAAGAGGCTGCTGTACAAAAAGGTGTACGACAAGGATGTTCGATGTCACCACTACTTTTTACTTGTATATAGAAGAGGCTATAAATGAAGTGAAGGAAAAATTTGACGCAAGAGTAAAAATTCAAGGAGAAACAATAAAACTGCTGAGATTCGCTGATGATATAGTAGTATTAGCCGAGACAAAGAAAGAACTAGAGGATATCTCAAATGGAATGGATAAGATCATGAGAAAGGATTACTTCATGAAATTAATAAAAACAAAACGAAAGTATTGTGCAGCAGCAAGAGTGGTTTAGAAGAGATGGGAAATTTAAAAGTAGGCACCGAAAACAAACAAGAAGTTGGGGAATTCTGCTATCTACTGAGTAAAATAACAAAGGATGGTAGATGCACAAGTGATATCAAAAGGAGAATAGCTCAAGCTAGAAAAGCCTTTGAAATGAAAAACAGGTTACTGACCAGAAACATTGACTTACATATTAGGAAATATTTCTTAAAGCATTTATGTTTGGAGTGTAGCATTATACGGGAAAGAAACGTGAGTGATAGGGGCTGTACAAAGGAAAAGGATAGAAGCTTTTTAGATGTGATGATATAGGAAAATGTTAAAGATTAGGTGGGTGGAGAAAATAAGTAATTTAGAGGTTCTAAGGCGAATGGATGAAAAAAGAAGTATATGGAAGCATCTTATCAGAAACAGAGATAGGCTAGTGGGGCATATCTTAAGACATCCAGGTATTGGTCTATCAATAATGGAGGATAATATTGAGGGAGTGAATTGTAGGGGGAGGCAAAGGTTAGAATATAATATAAAGCATATTACAAAAGATGTAGGGTGTTACAGGTATGTAGATATGAAACGAGTTGTGCACGATAGAACAGCTTGGAGAAATGAATCAAACCAGCCAAGAGACTGATGACAAAAAATAAATAAAACTACTGAAATCGTGCCCAGTTAAATACAAAGTTCACAAGAGTTTGATTGTTAAATGACATACGAGGGGGTACCCAAAAGTATCCGGAATAGCTCTGCTGTGGGCGGAGCTTGTGCAGTACAAATTCCCGCCACTAGGCTGCTTGTAGCGCTACTCATTGCCAGTTCAATGCCATTTTGTTCGTTGATCTAGCTTGTTCTGTTCTCGTGCAGTGATTGTTCTCGCTAGTGCTGTTTTGTGCTCGTGTCGTTTTTCATGATGGCAAGTTTCAATGAACAACGTGCGGCTGTGAAATTTTGCTTCTTGCTCGGTAAAAAACGCCGCGGAAACAGTTGTAATTTTGAACACAGCTTACAAAGACGACGCTATTGGAAAAACCCAAGTGTACGAGTGGTTTTTGCGCTTTAAAAATGGCGACTTGTCGATTGAACACAAACCTCGTTCTGGACGACCGTCGACTTCCCGAACAGACGAAAATGTTGTGAAAGTGAAAGAAATTGTACGAACAGACCGACGACAGACCATTGACCAAATATCACAGGTTAGTGGGTTATCTTGGAGCTCAGTCCAACGCATTTTAACAGAAGACTTGACAATGAAAAGAGTCGCTGCCAAGTTTGTGCCTCGGGTTCTGACAGACACTCAAAAGGAACGTCGAATTGAAACGTGTAGTGATTTGAAACAACAGCTTGAAACTGATCCAGATTTCATGTCAAAGATCATTACGGGTGACGAGTCTTGGTGCTATGGGTACGACCCAGAAACCAAACAACAATCCAGTCAATGGAAGACTTCATTATCACCCCGACCAAAAAAAAGTCGTCAAGTCAGATCGAACATCAAAACAATGCTGATGTGAGGGGAATTGTCCATTCAGAGTTCGTTCCACCAGGCCAGACGGTAAATCAAGCTTTTTATCTTGAAGTGTTAAGAAGACTACGAAACAGCATTCGTCGTAAAAGACCTAATTTGTGGCAGACAGGGGACTGGTTTTTCCACCACGACAACGCGCCTGCACACACGGCAATCTCGGTTACCCAGTTTTTGGCGAAAAACGGCATGGTTTTGCTACCACACGCACCGTACTCACCCGATCTGGCTCCGTGTGATTTTTTCTTGTTCCCACGCATGAAAAGGGGCATGAAAGGTCTCCGATTTAACAACGTTGATGATGTCAAGAAAAAAACGACAGATGAGCTGGCAGCCATCACTGAAGAGGAGTACAAAAAATGTTTTGAACAGTGGAAGCACCGGTGGGACAAATGTATTAGTTGTAATGGAGAGTATTTTGAAGGGGATAAGGTTCTTTTGTAAAAAAATTAAAAATAAATAGTTTTAACCTTTTGAGGACTACGAACGTACGGGTACGTTTACCGCTCTGCGATCGTAACGGACTATGCACATACGGGTACGTTTCATGTTTTTTGGTCTAAAATACTACGAACGTACCGGTACATTTGCTTCTGTTTTTATACTTGTGCTGACATCTATCATTTTCTCCATGTACTACGTGTTATAAACGAATAATTAATTTAGTAGGCTTTGTTTTATGCGATTGAAATAGCACATGTGTTTCGTCTAACCTCACTTATGAGTTCCGAAAAGTTTTTATAGTTGTGTTAGCTTCTTGCTACCGTTTGTTTACTAATACAGAATACTTATTTATAGTTTACTAATAAAGAATTTTTATTTCTTGTGAATATAAGTGTGTTTTATTATAATGTAAATCGTGTTTCGTGTATATATATGTTTCATTTTGAACGTTTCATTTCATTGTTTATTTTGTATTACGAGTGGAAATGGTTAGTTTTAGTAGTAGGCGTCTACGGGTTGACTATATACTACAATATATAACTAATCCCGATTCAGATCTTGAAAATTACAATGAGAGTGATAGTGAAAATTCATTTTATGTACGGCACGATATTTCAAGTTCCGAAACAGATACCGACATTGAGGTACCGGCAATCCCGCAACCCAGTTGTAGCGTACAAAGGCCTACGAAACGACCAAAAGTTGATTTATTTTCATAGTAAATAAATAAATTATAAGTGTTCTTTCTTTCTGTTTAGTGTATTTTCTTTACTGTAAAACCGTATATTATACGCGTACATAGTGGGATGCACGCGTGTATGTGTGCGCGCGCATGCACATATGGGCGCTTGACTGTGCGGGCAAGGGTTATTTACGTGTACAAGTATTCAAGGGGTGGAAGTGTGTAAAAAAGAAATAGCAGAAAGATAATAAATATGGGAAGCAGAAATCGACAAAAAACCTAAAAAAAAACTCAGGCTGTGAGCTGAGTTCTAGGTTGAAAAACATAGTCCTCAAAAGGTTAAAAAACAATTCCGGTTTCTTTTGGGTACCCCCTCGTATGGAGCATTGAGAGGTGAAATCTGTTCTGAAAATAATTAATAAATAGAAGAAGTAATATTTTGATGTATAACTTACCACTTCCGAAACTACTTAAGCTGCTAGCCTGACTATTAGTAGCACTGCTTGGTAAAGAACTCTGTAATCCGTCTCGAATGCCTCGCGATAAGCCACCCACATTTTGATTATTGGTATTCTCAGTCTGATCTTGACTTCGTCTTGGATTCGCCATAGGATACCTCCAAAATTCTAAAAATCAAACAAACAATTTTTTAAACATTTTCACATATTATTTTAAAAACTTATAATTCCAATATGAAAGAAACCGGTGAACATTGGGAACACTTGACATGACTTTCACTACCCAATATGAATAATGAAAACCATAACCTTATTTTAATCATGAGCGAATGTGGCTAAATGAAAATCATCCTCAGTCGTATTTTTATGACAAAAATCTGGTGTGAATCACTCACACAACTTTCTCTTGCCAATGCAAATAATTAACAATAAACCTAACATTAGTAATAAAACATTAGAAATAAACAAAAAACTAACTTCAATAAACATAACCTAATTTTAATCATGAGTGAAAGACGCAAAATTAAAATCAACCTCAGTTTAGCTTAAAAATACGGAAAATCACTCTTTCACGCTAAACTAGGCTCTATAGAGAAAAATGCTTTAAATACAAGTTGTAGATCTTTTAATATCCTATAAATTTGATTATATACACTTTTGTCGTAAAATGCATACTAAGGCCAAAATCTTAAAAAACTCGATTTTTCACACGTTTTCTTGAGAAAAAAAACAGAAAATCGCTAATTACTGCTAAACTAAGCGTTTTACAAAAAAATGTTTGAAATAAAAGTTTTAGGATGTTAAATTCTCTACAACTTTTATTATATACATTTTTGCGATAAAATGAATATTAAAGCCGTAATCTTAAAAAAAAACACTTTTTTACGTGAAAACAGCCTCACCAAGAATTTCAGCAAACATGACGCCTACCCTATCTTGTGAGCATAAGAAATTTAGTAAACCAGGAGACTTTTAAAAAAATCGTAGGACCAGTTTTTGAGAAAATCGCAAAAAGTGAAAAATTACAGGAATAAACTACTACTTCTGGTTGACCGATTTTGATGAAAATGTGTCTGGTCCGGTAGTGGTATGTAACTTTTTCAAGTTTCCAGTTCGTACAATGTTCTGTTCCTGAGATATTCTGTACACACACACAATTGCTAAAAACATGTTTTTTGGGTTCAGTGGGTCTGAAAACTTGTAGATCCGGTGAAAACTCGATTTCGAAAAATCGATATGAAAACAATACTTTCCTTCATATAGGCAAGAGAAAGTAAAAGTAAAGAAAACCACAAACTGACGTTAAACTAAGAGCTACATAAAAACAATGCTTGAAATAAAAATTGTAGCTTATTTTTTTTCAACAGCTTGGTTATTAGCTATTACAGTGGGTTTTGACTTGTGAAAATTTCCAGACCCTATCTGGAAATTAAACCCAGGACCTCCGCATAGTAGGCTAGCTCACTAACCACTATGCTATGGAGGCGACTGTAACTTTTTTAATTTTCCATAACTTTAGTTGCTATTTAAAAACTTTTGTTGTAAAATGCAATCTTAAAAAACAGAATTCAATGAACAAAATAAAGAAAATCATAACTCATCCTAAAGTAAGTGTTCTGGGAAAAATGCTTACAGTAAAAGTTGAAGGCTTTTTATTTTCTGTTGTTGTTTAAGGTCATCAGCCGAAAGGCTAGTTTGAAACTAGAGGCTTTACTAAGTACAACAAGGACTGAGGTGGTTTACAATTTCCTTCCTCACTGAGTGGAAAAGTATGTTTATCAGCATGCTGGGCCCTCTGAGAAGCATCTACTTACCACCCTGCAAATGACACCTTCACTTCATTCACCACAGGGTCTGACAACGTAATAAAATTCATTACTCTCAGAGAAGATAACTGTGACTAGTGTCTTTTACATCTCTACCTCTTCTATTCACATAATAACATATTTCAGTCATATAATTGGCTGACCATGGGATAAGAAACAGAACTATTTTTAAAAGCCCTGGAACTAACAGATCGAGTTTAAATAATAATTTAATGCTCCACCTGCCTGTTTTAGACAGTTGCCCCATATAGTAGAGGACAAAAAATGTACTAAATGAACCGATTGTAAACCAAATCGTAGGAACCATTTACAAGAAAATTTCAAAAAAGTGAAAAATTGCACAAAAAAACACTAGTACTTCCAGTAGACTAATTTTGAAAAAATCTTTGGGTTGAGTTCCCTCGTAGTATTTAACTTAAGTTCCAAGTTTCAACTTTGTACGGCATTCCATTATTGAGTTATTTTGTTCACTTAGACACAGACCAATCAGTAAAAACATATTTTTCTGGGTTCAGGAGACCCGGAAACGTGTATTTCCGATGAAAATCAATTTCGAAAAAATTATAATGAAACAATACACTATAATATTTCCCTATATTTCATACTAAGGCAAGAGAAATTAAAAACAATTAAAGAAACATTAAAAAATTACCTTGTCCTAATAGAGCAAGAGATGATAGCTGCTGTCTATTTTTCGCTTCTCTAATAGCTCTTGGTAAAGTCAATTGTACTGGTAACTCATCACTGAAATCACATTGTAAGCAATGACACATAAAACAATCATACTTAGAATGTTACATTATAAACTATATAACAGAAAATTAAAACAGCAATAAAATGACAACAATCAATTAAATGAATGATGATTATCATGGTAGCTCGATCAATACAATGCTAAACTAACAAACAAAATGTCCCTAAAAGTAAAGTAGCTAAAGCGACATTAAATAGACAAATATAGTAAATTTAATGCTGAATAAAACTTAACAACGTAAACCATTTACTGTTGTATAGTACAAAACGCTGGCAAATGAAAATTTCGGTAATTCCTAATAATTACTATAATTTCCAGTATTAAGGTTTTTTTTTTTCTTTAACGGCCGACTGTTCTGGAATTACTGCTAATGCAAAACACTAAAGGATGAAATTATTTTTTTGTAACGAATGAAAATATGCCGTGTTTGAATGGGATTCGAACCAAAGACCGCATGTTGAGAGGTGAGCACGTTACCAACTACGCCAATGCGACCGGCAAGGTAATTATCAACGAATATAAGGAAAAACCCCATATTAGAATGAGTTACATTAGCACAGTAATTAGACAATAGATTGTAAATATTGTCAAATGTCAATCATCTGATACAGAAAATACATCTGATATCCGGTATTCGTTAGGTAGATGTGTTTCCCGCTCTGCGTTTTGTGGCCTTTCTTTTACTTGGCAACTTTCAGCCAATCGTCGAAATGGTTTCCTTCTTTTTGGCCCACCGCGTTGTTTGAACAATTGGTGGGAGTGAAGGCTGGTCAACCAGAAACTTCAAAGTTTTGGGAGCGTGTTGACCAGGTCAGTTCTGTTTCGAATTCAGCTACAAGGTTTCAAGAAGCAGAAAGTAGCAACTATTATTTGGATTTGACCAGGAGGGAAAGAAGAAGAAGAAGAAGAAGAAGAAGAAGAAGAAGAAGAAGAAGAAGAAGAAGAAGAAGCAGGAGAAATACTTATTCGAAGGTATTTGATAGTCACATTTCGTTTTGTTAATCATAAGCTTAATTATTTTTATTAATTATTATTTTTGTTAATTATTAGCTTTTTTTAGTTTAAGTCGCGAGATGAAAGATTGATTTGATGAAAGGTTGATAAAAAGTTGATGAAAGGAGGTTATGTTAATTTTTTTAAAATAGGTTGGAATAAGTTAAGTAAATATGATTGTAAATTATTCATTTATTAAATGTTTTTAATTAAATGATTAAAATTTTTAATTAAAATCGAAGAAGCATAGTTTTTATTTATTTATTTGGTTAATCTCATGCTTTATTGATAGAGCTGGCACCCAACATTTTATTAATTATATAAGTAAATCACTAATTGTACACTGAATAAATATATAAGTAATAAGTAATAATTGTACACTAGACAATTTACGGTGGGGCAACCAACAAAATAATTCTGCAATTACTCCAACAATATTACATTATTGCAACACGTTTGTAACTTAAATTTTATAAAAAAAAAATTAAGTAAAATAGTATTCAAACTTTTTTTAATTGATGTAGAAACAGTATAATTTTAACTTAAAAATTACTTTTTCAACGTCAGCTAAATGTTATTGAAATTAAATACATAACGCAAGAATAAATTATTGATACGTTTACTGATGATATACTTCGTAGCCTGAAATTATAACATAAATAATTAGGAAAGCATTTTAAATACGATAAAATACAGCTATAATGAACACATAAGTAAATGAATTTTATTAACACGTAGAGTTTAAAATTCCATACAATTGAATAATTTTACATTAAAATTATCACATTTAAATTGACACCAAAATTATCATAAAAGATTCAAATACCGAATATTCTATTTTATTGGTGGCATTGTTTAGCCATCTATCATTATCCGAAGTCCATCCATCCGTCACATCCAGATGTCATAAACTACAGAGACAGCAATAAATGGTTTTTGGATTCGTAATCTACACGAAAAGTTAGTGAGCCTGGATTAGGTTTGAAGTTCTGGTTTCGACCAGAAGTGACCCACCAAAATCGGAAGTCAAGAAATCAAATTCGGAGTTTGGAAACAAAAATAGTGCAATTCAAATCCTCTTAAAGAGTACATACAGAAATTGTGGGTTTCAAGTTCCAATTTCAACTGGAAGTGGCCCAAAACCAGAAGTCAAGAAAACAAATTCGGAGTTTGGAAACAAAAATAGTGCAATTCGAATCCTCTTAAAGAATAGATACAGAAATTGTGGGTTTCAAGTTCCAGTTTCGACTGGACGTGGCCTGAAACCGGAAGTCAAGAAATCAAAGTTGGAGTTTGGAAACAAAACTAGTGTAATTCGAATCCTTAAAGAGTAGATACAAAAATTGTGGGTTTCAAGTTCCGGTTTCGACTGGAAGCGGCCCGAAACCGGAAGTCAAGAAATCAAATTCGGAGTTTGGAAACAAAAATAGTGTAATTCGAATCCTCAAAGAGTAGATACAAAAATTGTGGGTTTCAAGTTCCGGTTTCTACTGGAAGTGGCCTGAAACCGGAAGTCAAGAAATCAAATTCGGAGTTTGGAAAAAAAAATAGTGTAATTCGAATCCTCAAAGAGTAGATACAAAAATTGTGGGTTTCAAGTTCCGGTTTCGACTGGAAGTGGCCTGAAACCGGAAGTCAAGAAATCAAATTCGGAGTTTGGAAACAAAAATAGTGCAATTCGAATCCTCTTAAAGAGTAGATACAGAAATTGTGGGTTTAAAGTTCTGGTTTCGACTGGAAGTGGCCCGAAACCGGAAGTCAAGAAATCAAATTCGGAGTTTGGAAACAAAACTAGTGCAATTCGAATCCTCTTAAAGAGTAGATACAGAAATTGTGGGTTTCAAGTTCCGGTTTCGACTTGAAGTGGCCCGAAACCGGAAGTCAAGAAATCCAATTCGGAGTTTGGAAACAAAATTAGTGCAATTCAAATCCTCTTAAAGAGTAGATAAAGAAATTGTGGGTTTCAAGTTCCGGTTTTGACTGGAAGTGGCCCAAAACCGGAAGTCAAGAAATCAAAGTCAATTATGTCAATTGACTCCTCTTAAGAGTAGCTTTCTTACTTAGCTTTTTCTGTAGCAGGCTTGATCCCATTATGAGGAAAGATAACCACAGTTAAATGAATACACTATGTGACTTTTCGGGCCAACTCCTTTTCTTTAGAAAAAAATTTCCACCAGCCATAAAGAGATGTCGTCTCGTGAAAGGGATTTTATAATACAAATTTCACTAACCTTTTCATCTGCCTTGATCCTTACTATCTACTTATACATGTTTTGATAGATCCACCATCACCAGAATACACAAATATCACGTGAAACTTTAAACATTTTCATTTAAAAACTTACAGAAAATATTGTATTTTCAGTTATTCACATAAAACTTTTTTTTTATTAATGACTGAAGATGCAATATTTTCTGTAGGTTTATAAATAAAAACAATTAAAAGTTTTTCATGATATTTTTTTGCATATTTTCATGATGGTGGGATCAACTGAATACATATAACGAAATATATTTCAAAATTGAAAATATTGCAACATTATTCTCGAAACGGTCAATGGGAAAGGTCGTTTATAGTAAAAAATTATGTACTGTATGGAGTGGAATGCGTTGAAAAACGATATTGAACTGTGATGAACGAGGTATTTTGAATTGTAATTCTAGGAAATAAAAAATAGTAGAAATGTTTGTTTTTATTTTTTTAACAATGGTCCACTAGAATAAAGAAAATGGTCTAAGGATAGAGATAACCTATTATCAGACCGCAGGTATAGAGACAGTTAAAGTCTTTGTAGTCAGGGAGTCAATACCTGAACTAGTGAACAACAGAAAGTATGTGTCTGGCCTTTCGAAACAGTGTTGTTATGGGCCCAGTTCTGAGTTACGCTAATTGTTATACACATGTTGTAAGGGGCTTGCTTTTGGGTAGATAACCCAATAACAATGACAGTACCCACCACTACATTTTAAAATATAGTCACTGGAAAAATCAAACCTATATAATAACACTACAACTGTATTCCGGAAGAACAATTCAATAATTACTTTTATTAAAAACATAAAAGATACCAATCGATTAACTTACCAACATTGAGCATAATGCGCAACTAAAGCAGGAATGCTGTCAAATTTGTTATCTGAACTTTCAAGACTAAGCCGACCATCAGAAGCTGCTTCAATGAGGTAGTGTTCAATATAAGGTCCTTTACCAGCTGGTAAACGGACCGATATTGCCATTGTGCATGTCTGACTTGACTGCCGTACCACAAAATTCTGGAATAAAAAAGAAACAATTAAACAAGTATTACTAATATAACCTACGAATATCATATCAATACATATATTAAAAAGAATTACTTGTACATTTATTTATTCACTTTCACCTGATTTTCATCAAAAATTTATAAATCAGTAAATTCTGCAAGTTCAGAGTAATAGGTATAACAAATAAAGTTTACTCCAAAAATCCTGACCACTAATCTTAATATTTAGTACTAACTTCTTCAGGTGCCTATCCGTTCCGAATGTTCATGACCATAATACCAATTCTCACTTTGTTCGTTGCGCTGCAAACAGCTCTTCAGAACTTTTTCCGAACTAAGTTCTCACATTTTGAAGCCACGACACCATTCTTTACCAGGTGCTTATTTTCCATAAATTTTTCTCTGCAGAATGGCTTGTAGTAACGAATATCATGATTCGTTTCGCATGATATATCTAAAATATTGGAGCTTCTTACAATTTGACAGTGGAAATGATTTCCATGTCTTTCTTAACTCTCCTGAGAACCTCTATAATAGTTGGCATCTGAGAAGTTCATGGAAGCCTCAACATTTGTCTGTATAGCTACATCACATCTCAAATGCCTTTATTTCCTTGTGATAGTTTATCCAAGGTCTACACCATACAGGAGTACAGAGAAGATAAAAAACCTTAGATGCCTCATTTTTATTGCAAAAGTGAAGTCATGGCTCTTGACAATAGGACCTATTTAATTAAATAAACTACTGGAATATATGTTGAAAATTGAAATTAATGTTTCGGTTTTTGTTATATGTATAGGGTGATTCAAAAAGAGCGACGGTTTTTAAACGGCTGGTAAATTTTTGTTTATCGGTTGGCAACATTGTTTGACCTCATTTCTATTTCGGAGATCACTCCGACTGACGATTCAGTTGTAGTTTCTCTTGTTCGCAGTGTAGTACTCTCGCAGTCTCTGTCTAACCATGGAGAAGTTTACTATTGCGCAACGAGTGTTAATCGTCAAAACATTTTACCAGAGTGGAGAGAGTTATGCGGCTACTGTCAGGTGACTTCGCGGTACTCTAGGACGTAATGAAGCACCGAATGAATCAACAGTTTGCAGGCTCATGAAAAAGTTTTTTGAGACGGGTTCAACAGTCGACCTTAAAAGTTCTGGACGTCGTCGTTCTGGCTGAACTGAGCAGAACGATGCGTTGGTTCGTGACAGTGTGGCTGTTAGCGCAGCAAAATCAATACGTCGCCGTTCTCAACAATTGGGTTTAAGATGTTCTTCTGTACGGAGAATTCTTCGGTACGATCTCCAATATCACCCGTATGAAATTCAGTTGACGCAACATTTGAAAGTGGCAGACCACCAGAAGAGACGACAGTTTGTTGGCTGGGTATTGAGAAAACGGCAGGATGATGACACCTTCGCAAACAAAATCATTTTCAGTGATGAGGCGCACTTCCACTTAAACGGTTTTGTTAATAAACAGAACTGCCGTATGTGGGGTTTAGAAAACCCTCGCGTGGTTAATGAAAGGGAAATGTTTGCACAGCGAGTGACAGTTTGGTGCGGCTTTTGGTCGGGTGGTGTCATCGGCCCTTACTTTTTTGAAAATCAAGAAGGACAAGCCATGACAGTAAATGGAGACCGATACCGTACGATGATTAGGGAGTTTTTGTGGCGTCATTTGGATGGAATGGACATTGACGAGTTGTGGTTTCAGCAGGATGGTGCTACCTGTCACGCTGCACGAGAAACAATGTTGTTGCTCCATGAACGGTTCCAGGATCGCATCATTTCTCGTAATTCCGACCATCAATGGCCACCAAGGTCGTAAGACTTAACGCCTTGTGACTTTCATCTTTGGGGTCATCTGAAGTCATTGGTGTATGCCAATAAACCCCGAAACATCAATGACTTGAAGGAGGAAATTCGACGGGTTATCGAGCAAATGGAAGTCGAAACTTGTCGTGCAGTAATATCCAATTTCATGGACAGAGTTGATGCGTACCAGCGCAGTAGAGGAGGACACATGCATGACATCATTTTTCATACATAAAACCGGAAGGCAAGATGAACTTGTTGATGTATTTATTTTCAGTTTTTCAATAAAATAAATCTCTTAATTTGATATATCAAAACCGGCGCTCTTTTTGAATCACCCTATATGTATAAAAAAACTTTTCATTTACCTTATACTTTTCTCCTTACAAGCACTTTTGTGGTGCGCACCGCTTCTTCAGGTAATGACAATAGCTTCTTCAATTTGTTTACGAAGATTGCATCTTCATCAATGGTTTGAATCAAACTGAACTCTTTTAATTCAAACCATTGACTAACCAAAATGCAATCTTTGTCAACAAATTCTAGAAGCTATTATTATTACCTGAAGAAGCGGTACGCAACACAAAAGTGCTTGTAAGGGAAAAAGTATAAGAAGCCGTATAAGGTACGTAAATGAAAAGGTTAATATGTTCTATGTATTTATAAAACAAAACGTTATAAAACAAAAAAAAAACATTAATACACAGATTCTGCTGCTATGATGCTAACTATAATGCTTTTTACGGTTGATGAGCTCTGCTGTTCCTTCCATATAGGCCAATCAGAATGTTTGCCAGCGTTGTCAGATTGTACGAATGTATCAGCTTGACAAACATTACGCTTGAATGCATATAAGAGCAAAAGTAGTTTCTCGTAGCATGTCTTGCATCATTATAGAGCACGTTAACATGCAATACTTTATAATATAATCAGCTGGTTGTATGTTCATAGGTTATAATTGATATTGAAAGACCAAAAAAATGGCTGACGAAATATATAGCAGAGCTACGAGAGCAAGTATTGGCAACGTTGCTGGCAAGGCATTGGTTAACTATGAAGTGGGTAAGGGGTAATGTGTACGTTCAGAGCTCATCAGCTTTGAAAAATAGTACAGTAACTTAAATAATTAAAATTTAAAATTACTAACCCCATCCTCTTTTCCTTGAAGCAGATGGAAAGCTCCAGCCCTTTGTATTCCTGGTAAAAACCAAACAGGATGGCTTCTTATCAGTCTTTCAAGAAGTCCTATGTCACATGGGGCATCTTCCCCACTGCTTCCACCCACTGATGATTCACCACTCGTCTCAACTGAGCCCTAGAACATACAAAAAAATACATATATAATAAAAACAGAAAATTAGCGTTAACTAAATTTAAGAAAATGAGGCTGCAGTACTATGGACACATAATGAGACAGTGAAATAACAAGAACGAAACCTATAAATTAATTAAAACTCAAGAAAATCTCAAAACAACAGACAAATGTATTAAAGAAGTAGAAACCGACCTCAAAACATTAAAAATTACAAGATAGAGACTTTTTTTAATTGAATAACCCACTGAAGAGCGCACTAGTTACGTAGTCAATTTCTTCGCTTTTTAGTTGGATTCATTAGCTGCTTTCTTTGGGCATGAAACTCCTTCATTTTAACACAAAAAGCCTGTTTTCGTTCTTCACTCCAGGCCTGCCCAACTCTCTGCACCTTTGTAACCGGAAAGTTTACAATCGAGTTACATAGAGACTTTTATAGAAGCAAAATTAAAGCTTTTGGAAACTTTTCGGTTGGAAAGTGTAAAAAAAAAGGGCATGCCTGGAGTGGGGAACGGAAGAGGACGTTTAGTGTGACAATGACCAAAATCCATGCTCTAAAAAAACTCAGCGAAACATCTAGATCACGTAGAAATAAATGACTACAAACTAATACGCTCATAATGGGCTAGACACAAAAAAAAATCAGAAAAATCACATCATAATCATATTTTGTTTTTTCTTCAATCACATACAAGAAATTTGAATTACTGAAATACCCATAGCTACTTACTACATTAATAACAGGGCGAGACATCGAAAAAATTTATATCATTTAAAAATTAACAATACAGTTTCTTAAAAATTGTTTAACAGACAAAGACACGTAGATCAGATTTATTCAGGATCTCACACCACATTTTTATTTTAGGTTAACCAAAGGAAAAAACTAAAGAGAACATTCAATTTTTTATGAAGTTATAATGCCAGATACCAATTCATAAAAAAATAATATACCTCAAGAGCCAGTTTTAATGAAAAATAAATAAATTCCTACAATGAATCAACAAAAAACATAACTGTTTTTATTCACAGTACACCCCATATTCAACCAATAAACTATTCACAGAAGTTCAAACTACAATTATTCTTATAAACTAATGATTAAATATTCTGTAATAAATATTTCTATTTCATATAATGAATTAATACAATAATTTCACTAACCTTCTTTTTAAACTGCGTCACCTTTATTTTAATTTTCACTTACACGTGTTTCGGTGGATCCACCATCATCAGAGTAAATAACATATAATTGAAACTAAAAACATTATTTATTAAAAATCTATAGAAGATGATACATCTTCTATAGATTTTTTATTAAAAATTATTTATTAAAAAACATTATTTATTAAAAATCTATAGAAGATGATACATCTTCTATAGATTTTTAATAAATAATGTTTTTAGTTTCAATTATATGTTATTTACTCTGATGATGGTGGATCCACCGAAACACGTGTAAGTGAAAATTAAAATAAAGGTGACGCAGTTTAAAAAGAAGGTTAGTGAAATTATTGTATTAATTCATTATATGAAATAGAAATATTTAAAACTGCAGGATGCATTATAAAGATTTATTTCTGTAATAAATACCATTAAAACAAAAATACATCCCCTAACATAACACACCATGATATTTTTCACTCACTTGGGAATTCTGCAATCTCCAGTTTATATGTACATGAAGAAAAAGGCTTTAAACTAAATGAATAAACAAGTTCAATGGTACTGTGGCATTGTGGTCGATCTGGTCTACTCCTACGGGAAGAAACGTCAACAAGTTGAACAATTTAATTCCAGAGGGATCATAGGGAAAGTGTATAGCATTGTTGGGAATACAAAACAAGCTTGAGGTTTAACTTGAATTATACAGCCTAGTTTATTTCAAACATTTTTTTGTGATGTTTAAGACATACCTTAAAATGTAAGCTACTAGATAAAACTGATATTGTAACTAAATAATAATACTGACACACGTTGTATGTCAAAATGTCGCACTGTGGTAAGAACACTGATACAACTCAAAATTTTGAACTTTTACACATTACGTAGTAGCTGATATTCATATCTTCAGGCTAGAATAAAGTACTACTTCAAAACCTTATTATTAAATAATACTAAGTTAATAATAATAAGGTTAAAATTTGAATATTTCCTTTGATTGTACCATGTTAATTAAAACATGATCCATCAGATTAAACAATCCAATTTAATTCAAATGAATCAGTACATATGGTATATTGTTGTTTAGGCCATCAGCCAAAAGGCTGGTTTGAACCTCTAGAGACTTTACTAAGTAAAACGAGGAGTGAGGTAGTTTTCCATTGCCTTCCTCGCTGAGTGGAAAAGTACGCTTATCAGCATGCCGGACCCTCTGAAAAGCACATATTTTCCACTATGCAAATGAAATCTTCACTTCATTCACCACAAGAGTCTGGCTGTATAATAAAATTCATTACTTTCAGAGGAGATAATTCTGATTAGTGTCACAGTACACCTCTGCCTCTTCTGTTCTTAAATGATTTAGTCATTTAATTGGCTGACCACGTGATAAGAAACAGAGGTATTTATTTTAGCCATGCAACTAACAAATTAAAGTGTAAATAATTTGACAATTCCACCTGCCTGTTATGGGCAAGCATATGGTATATACTCACGAACTTGGACTAAAACTTTTAACGCTTATTTCTCCAAAAGTATATTTTTGAGTTGCAACACTCTTCTTCCTAAAGTGCGATGTAAACTATGTGTAGCCTAAACTATAGCAATAACCTATAAAAATGTAAAACTCAGTAAACCTGTTCTGATATTCTATAAAGATTAAGATTTATTTATTTATATGGAAAATATAATTCAATAAGAACTCAATAAATTTCAACCCAAGAAAATATGAATAACAAAATTTAATAAAGAAAGATCAAATAAAATTTACCACTAGTTTATGGACACAACTATATAGTTTTAAATTTTGCAGAATTAAATACATCTAAGGGCACAACTATATAGTTTTAAATTTTGCAGAATTAAATACATCTAAGGGCACTGTTTTTTTTTTAATTTACTCAGGTTATTATACATAATTATATGTTTGTTTTTTTTTAATTTCAATTAAATACATACATAAGAAAAATAAATATAAATCAAATTTGATATAGAAATTCCACAGAAATAAAACAAAAGACAATCACAACATATGACCATCTCTAAATATTAACCGACCGTAATAAATTATTAAAATTTAGAAAAATGAATGACTAATTTAAAAAATTATTTTTTAATGTCTCACCTGGTATATAATATAATTAAATTGAACGTTATCAGTTTTGGTTTTTTGTAATATCCAAAGTTTATAAACCGATGACTCATTTTTATAAAATTTGACTGTTTTATTTTATTCACTCATTATCACGCGCATGCTCATTACATATCAGAAATAATTGTTGATTCTCGCGTAGATCTAATATCGGTTTTATACTAAGTAAAATTTAATAATAAACTGGTTAAATTTCCATTAAAATTGGACCGACGAACGGTGTGACTTATCTGGCTGATCCCTGTTTGAACAAAGGCGAATATGGCTGCTATATAATATTCGGTTTTATAAACTTTCATTTTCTTTAATTTTGTTAATTTAAATATGAAATTTATATTAAGAGTGTATAATTGAATTAAACTTATGTTTGATATTTTCATTTACACTATTATCTCTCGTAATTTGTTTATTTAAACAATTTGAATTCTTATTTAGATGCTTTTTTGACTAGTTCTTGGAATACAAAGATGGTTGCTTTAAAAAAATTGAATTTTGTTCCATTTAAAATAGCTGAGTTTATTAACTTACTAAGAATTTATTAATTTAATAATTTTAATAAAATAAAAATAATGTATAATAATAAATATATCAGTTAAAAAAGTTTACTGATACAATAAAAATTTGAATTTATTTATTTAGAACTAACTATCAGCTGTTAAATCACTGTTTAACAGCTGATTTTCGGAGACGAAGGTTCCTGGTTCAAATCCTAGTAAAGGTAGTTACTTTTATACGGATTTGAATACTAGATAGTGGTTGCCGGTGTACATTGATGGTTGGGGTTCAATTAACCATACTCTCTCAGGAATGGTCGACCTGGGTCTGTACAAGACTACACGTCATACACATCATCCTCATCACATCACCAAACTGCATTGGTGCAGTTGGTAACGTGCTCGCCTCTCATCATGCGGTCTTGGGTTCGAATCCCATTCAGGCATGGCATTTTTTCATACGTTACAAAATATCATTTCATCCTTCACCGTCTGCATTAGCAGTAATTGCAGAACAGTTAAACCAAAAAAAAAAAAAAAAAATCCTCATCTCATTGGGTTATGGGGTTGCTTATTGTTCTGAATTGAACAGATTGCAACGTACACATTAGGAATTACAAAAAAAAGAAAACTAACATTAGTACAGTCTAGTTCAAATTATAATAACCTCTCTTTAGTACGGCACGCCTAGGGTTCAAACCTAACAAAAAATATTAGGTGGACCTACTACATATTTTGCAGTAATATAAACTTTGTAGTAATATAAAACTTTGCTGAATCAAACAAAGCTTCCAATTCTGCAGAACTTTTTTATTTACTATGGATAGTTTGTAATGATTTTTTGAAGAAAAAATGGAACACGAAGGCAGAGGCATCGCGGACATTTTTACCTAACCAATAGACCTATTTTATACCAAAGATAGATAGATCTAACCCAAATTAATAACCATAATACACATACAGTAATGTAAGATTAAATTATTCATTTTTTTTTAACCCACATTCGGTAATATGGTAAAATTTGTAATCCGGAATCACCAGAGTCCCAAAAGCGCCGGCTAAAGAGAGTTTACTGTATTGCTGTTTCTAACTGGGTAACCTATAACTAAAAAAAATCTGGTGTGAAACACTCACACAACTTTCTCTTGCCAATGCAAATAATTAACAATAAACCTAACATTAGTATTAAAACATTAGAAATGAACAAAAACTAACCTCAAAAACATAACCTTATTTTAATCATGAGTGGAAGACGCAAAATGAAAATCGAACTCAATTTGGCTTAAAAAAAACGGAAAATCACACTTTCACGCTAAACTAGGCTCTGTAGAGAAAAATTCTCTAAACAAAAGTTGTAGATCTTTTAATTTTCTATAACTTTTATTATATACACTTTTGTCGTAAAATGCATACTAAGACCGAAATGTTAAAAAAATCGATTTTTCTCACTGTTTCGTGAGAAAAAAAACAGAAAATCGCAAATTACCGCTAAACTAAGCGTCATACAAAAAAATGTTTGAAACATAAGTTGTAGGTTTTTAAATTCTCTACAACTTTTATTATATAAGTTTTTGCGCTAAAATTTATATTAGCCGTAATCTTAAAAAAACAACGTTTTTACGTGAAAAGAGCCTCACCGAGAATTTCAGCAGACATGGCGCCTACCCTATCTTGTAGAGAATAAAAAATTGAGTAAAATAGGCGATTTTAAAAAAAATCGTAGGACCAGTTTTTGAGAAAATCGCAAAAAACTGAAAAATTATACGAATAAACTACTACTTCCGGTTGACCGATTTTGATGAAAATGTTCGTGTCGCGTCCGGTAGTGGTATGTAACTTAAGTTTCAAGTTTCAAGTTCGTACGATGTTCCGTTCTTGAGATATTCTGTTCACACACACACACACAGACACACAGACACACACACAGACCAATCGCTAAAAACATGTTTTTTGGATTCAGGGGGTCTGAAAACGTATAGATCCGGTGAAAACTCGATTTCGAAAAATCGACATGAAAACAATACTTTCCTTCCTATATATTCATATAGGCAAGAGAAAGTAATAACCAAATCTTTTAAACGAGATAATAGATTAAATAAATAAAAAAGTTAAAGAAACTTTCAAAAATGTAATAGAAGTCTACACTAACCTTTAAACCAATGCAAGTACTTATACAGAACGGAATTCATGCACAGAAGGTAACAAACTGTGACATTCCAGTTGACGTCTGAATGATACATGACTTTAGAAATTACTTTCAATTTAATTTTCCGGCGTTTTACTACCTTGGCAAAACAAGCATACAACATAACCTCACTATTTTTGTACAAATCACCGCTGAAAAATATTCACGTCCATAAAATTATGGAAACTTCTTTAATCGCTTTTCATTATATAAATCATGGTATCTAAAACGTTGTGTTTTAGTCACGATGATATAAATCACTTTTAACTAAACAACTGTTCACAAACAACGAGAAAATAATTCCAACGATTCAATCATAACACGATAACTACACGGAGAAGTCAAAACGAACTAAGAAACGATTTTGATTGGCTTATAGCTTCCCCTATAGCCAACATAACCACTGTGTATGTAAAATTGTGTAGTTCATCACGAAGCCAATAGAATGTAGCACACACCAATCACCTCATGCTACTCAAAAAGTTGTACACATATTTTTATACCGACCGGCAGAATTCTAATATATATAAATTAGGGATAAAATTACTAAGTAGATAAATGATGATTTTAGCGTACCACCGACCGACCGAAAATTGAATTTTTGATAAAAAAAAACTTCTACTAAACTATCAAAAAAATATTTTTAAATAATCGGTGACATATTTTAAAATACAACACAGAATATAGTCAGTTTATTTATTTTTAATATGAAATTACAAAATAAATTTGACAGACTGTCAATCGATCATCATCATTCCAATCCGTCAATTTGACATTAAAATTTATTCACGTATGTCGTCACCGTTAATACAGAACACTTGTCAAATCAATGAAATGAAAAAGATCACAAAATGTAAATAAATCTTACAACAGCTATAAATTAGTATCCGAATACAAAGTTTTGTGACTAACAAAACGTTCAGAAACAACGCAACAAAAAATGTGAACAAAAACTCGTGTAACCTAAGAAAAGAAGACAAACTCTGCTTTATAAAACTATGCCCTTCCACTAAAAAAATGTAAGTAGGCAAACTAATATAGAGTTAACCATCAGCACATGTTCAACAAAAAAAAATGATTTATTAAACGCTGTTAAACAAACTCTTTCAATTTTGAGGTATTACAAATAAAAATAAATGTAGCCTATTTAATACCTATTACATTATTATAATTTAAACATAAATTACGTAAATAAACATGGGTTAAAAGAAACCCGTTTAAAGTATACTTGAAATTTTAAAAAAATGATTTATATTTAATTTAATATTTCTTTTAATACTTAAAAAAACTTACTCCATACGACCGATACGGTAAAACATAGACTGGATCTTCATTGATGGCATCCAAAAACGGTTTCTTTTTGTAGAAAATCATTTTAACCAAATTAAAAATAAGCCTAATAAAAATCTTATTCTCTTACGTTAACACATTAAACCCGTTAAACAATGTTAAGTCTATTTACTGCGATAATAACACACACGTCACATCATATTTAAATATCAAATATAAAATTTGATTAAGAACAATACATAGTATTCACACAGAGTATAATATTGAATGAATGAACGAACATTAAAAAATTTAACGTATCACTACGCTAACGAACACGTTGTGTTTTATGAATGATCTAATACGAACTGAAACACCATTCATACTCCGAATCAATTTATATAAAATTTTAACCCCTTCTTCTTAGTCATCCCTTCATTTCCACCCTTAAAATTAAATTTTAATTTGTTTATTTTTGTAGGTAAAGTATATTAAAGATTTACGTAATTAACAATAAGATCATCTGCGTCATCTTTTATAGACTATTTATTTAATGTTCGAACGGAAATGTGTGAATCATCGATTTAAACAAAATAAATAGTACTTTGCACTACACATTATAATTTGGGAATTTTTTTTTTCTTTGGTCGCATCAACTTCTTTGTTATCTATCCAAAACAATGAGTTGCGGAACGCTAATAGTAAAAGGTACGTATTACCCCGGAAATTAAATCGGGTACCTCTGTAAACACAAGGCATAATACGTTGTGCATTGAACAAAACAGAGGTCCTTTCGAACAACTTTTTACTTTCTCTTGCCCTATATGAAAATATTTATTGAGAAGGAAAGTATTGTTTTTATGTCGATTTTTCGAAATCGAGTTTTCATCGGATATACACGTTTTCAGAACCCCTAAACCCAAAAAAACCATGTTTCTAGCGATTGATCTGTATCCGTCAATCCGTCAGTGTGTATAAACAAGATATCTCAAGTACAGGATATCTCAGATTTTTTTTAGATAACGAAGAACATCTTCATTCTTTTAAATTCATTCTTCGCTGTTTTCAAAACAGAATAAAACAGTTGATAAGTTGCTAATGTAAACTTAATTTGCTGATAATAATCTTGTATTTATTTTTTACTTACTACTTAATTTCACTACCACGTGTTCAATTAAGGAGGCTTGAAATAATACGAAGATCAAATGAAATCCCGATACAGAAAATTTTATACGACCGCCAATACTTTAACAGTTAATAAAATAAACAAATAAAGAGAAAATAAAAATAAATTTCATTATTAACTCAACTTAAATACTTAAAACTTAAATTGTAATAAAAGTCCGTGATCTTATAACGACGTGTCTAAAGTAACAGTTTAGTCTATTACTAGCATACCCCGCGCGACATCTCATATAAAACGTGTGTAATCAATTTTTCTTTTTAAATGAAAATGTAACAGAAATTGTGTAGCTGCTAGATCGGCTATACTCCAACGTGCGCGCCCGCACACACACACACACACAACGTTTTGATAAATTCCCCGTCTCTCCCATCATCAAATCCCTTAATCTACTTCGACAATAATATTTACTCACGCGCGCGCGCGCACACACACACACACACACACACATTTGAGAAAATATTCATTAGGGCCCTTAGGGTTATAATTTTTGAAAATTTAAAAATAAAATTGGTGAAAAATTTCGTGAAAATCCATTCCGCAGTTTTGAAAATTAGCCAGCACAAAAAACACGCTTCGCCGTTATAATATTAGTACAGATAATTTTACTTTATGTTGCCCTACATAAATTCTTATAGGGAAGGTAAGTATTGTTTTCACGTCGAGTTTTCAAGCCCCCTGAACCCAAAAAACATGTTTTTACCTATTGGTCTGTGTGTGTGTGTGTGCGAAAAGAATATCTCAAGAACGGGATATCGTACAAACTTGGAACTTAAGGTAAGTACCATGAGAGGACCCGACACGAACATTTCCATTAAAATCGGTCAACCGAAAAGTTGTGTGATATTTCATTTGAAAGTGTGGTATTTCATTTTTTGCGAGTTTCTCAAAAATGTCTCCTACAATTTTTTGAAAATCGCCTCATTTATTATGCTCTACAAGATAGGGTAAGCAGCATGTCTGCTGAAATTCTAGGGGAGGCTGTGCTCTCATAGAAAATAATGGTTTTTGTATAATATTTGAACGGATATACACGTTTTCAGTCCCCTGAACCCCAAAAATATGTTTTTACCGATTAGTCTATGTATGTGTGAACAGAATATCTCAAGAAAGAGATATCGCACGAAGTTGAAACATGAAACTTAGGTCAGCTACTATTTACTAGAGAAACCGACACGAATATTTTCTTTGAAATCGGTCAACTGGAAATTTTAGTTCATACGTACTTTTTAATTTTTTGCAATTTTCTCAAAAAAGCTCCTACGATTATTTTAAAAATTGCCTCATTTACTACATTCATTATGCTCTACAAGATAGGGTAAGCACCATATCTGTTGAAATTTGTGAGGGCCTGTGCTCTAATGGTAAAGAAATTGTTTTTTTAAGAATCCGGCCTTAATATGCATTTTAGATCAAAAGTGCGTTTAATCAAAGATGTAGAACATTCAAATACCTAAAACTTTTCTTTCAAACATTTTTTCTACAACGCTTAGTTCAGCAGCAATTAGTGATTTTCTTTTCTATTTTTTTATCAAAATCTGTAAAAAATGGGAAAATGGGATTTTTTAAGATTACGGCCTTAGTATCCATTTAACGACACAAATCTATATAAGTCTAATTAAAGTTATAGAAAATAAAAAATTCTACAACTTTTATTTCTACAACCTCTACAGAGCTTAGTTTAGCGGCAATTAGTGATTTTCTGGAGTTTTCTTCATGAAAATCTGTAAAAAAATGTTTTTTTTTAGATTGCGGCCTTAGTGAGCATTTTATGAGAAAAGTGTATAAATAATCAAAGTCATAGGATATTTAAAAAACTTACAACTTATTTTATTTTATTTTATTTTATCTCTACGCAGCCTAGTTTAGACGAAAAATTATTAGTGATTTTTCGTTTTTTATAAGTTTAACAGTGGTTGATTTTCATTTTGCGTTATTTACTCACGATTAAAATTACGTTGTTTTTTTCATTATTTACATTGGCAAGAGAAAGTCGTGAGAGTGTTTCACACCAGATTTTTATGTTTTTATTGAGCGACTGTAATGTTTGTTCTTTTTCTTATATAGTTTCACCAGATTTTTTCTTTATAAGGTAAATTAATATATAAAAATCAATTCACTTTTACACGAAAATCTGTAAAATAAAATGGGGTTTCTTTAATATTGCGGACTTAGTCAAAGTTATAAGAAATTAAAGAAACCTACAACTTTTATTTTAAGCATTTATCTACACCGCCTAGTTTGGAGCCAATTATTACTGATTTTCCGTATTTTTAAATCGAACAGAGGTTAATTTTCCTTTTGCGTCATTCACTCATGATTAAACTCAGGTTATATTTATCATTTCCTAATCATCGGCGTCTCATAATTGGCGTCGTTTTCATCTCTACCATCGTCATTGTCATCTCCAGCTTCAACACTTTGAGTTTCGGGATGTTGATTTACGGTTCATCAAGTTTGGTTTTGTATAAATATATTTTTTGTTTCTTCACAGTTTGGTCTTTTTCAAACACACTACTGAGTGTCGTTTGTGTTTTAATACTAAGGACATTACTAACACTTTCTCATATTTGCTTAAAGTTATTGTATTTATTAACTGATTGCAAAAGAAATACTATATTGTTAAAAAAAAAATATATTTATCATTAATTACATTGGCAAAAGAAAGTCGTGTGAGTGTTTTACTCCAGATTTTTATTTCTTTATAAGGTAAATTAATATATAAAAATCAATTCACGGTTATGTAATTCAAGATTCCAGTCAACAATAATATAATTTCCATCGGTTTTGCTACCACTATTCAAAAGTAGGCAAACATTTTATACTTCCTTGGGTGAAATTTGATACAAATTACAGTTAAAAGGTTTCCCACGTTTTTATTCTTTATTTACATTTAATTATAACAAAATAAGTATAATTGTAGAATTGTATATCAAATTTCATATGAATAAGTAAAATGTGCTGACAATTCATTTTGTAGTATTATTTACAATACTACTGATACTTTTATAAAACTATAGGCCTAAAGCGTTAGTATTATAATCGTGAAAAATCTGGTGAGAAACAATCGCACGATTTTCTCTTGTTAATGTAAATAACGAAAAATATAACCTATGTTTAATCATTTGTAAACAATGTAGGCATAAAATGAAAAACGACCTAATTTAAATCATGAGTGAATGACGAAAAATGAATGTCAACCTCATTAGAACTTCAAAAATCTGGTGTGAAACACTCACACAACTTTCTCTTGCCAATGCAAATAATTAACAATAAACCTAACATTATTAATAAAATATTAGAAATAAACAAAAAACTAACCTCAAAAACATAACCTTATTTTAATCATGAGTGAATGATGCAAAATGAAAATCAACCTCAGTTTGGCTTAGAAATACGGAAAATCACTTTCTCTCTAAACTAGGCTCTGTAGAGAAAAATGCTCTAAACAAAAGTTGTAGATCTTTTAATTTTCTATAAATTTAATTATATACACTTTTGTCGTAAAATGCATACTAAGACCGAAATTTTAAAAAAATCGATTTTTCTCACGTTTTCGTGAGAAAAAAAAACAGAAAATCGCAAATTACCGCTAAACTAAGCGTTATACAAAAAAATGTTTGAAATTAAAGTTGTAGAATTTTAAATTCTCTACAACTTTTGTTATATAACGTTTTGCGCTAAAATGCATATTAAAGCTGCAATCTTAAAAAGAAAATGTTTTTACGTAAAAACAGCCTCACGCAGAATTTCAGCAAACATGGCGCCTACCCTATCTTGTAGAGCATAAAAAATGTAGTAAACCAGGCGATTTTAAAAAAAATCGTAGGACCAGTTTTTGAGAAAATCGCAAAAAAGTGAAAAATTATACGAATTAACTACTACTTCCGGTTGACCGATTTTGATGAAAATGTTCGTGTCGGGTCCGGTAGTGGTATGTAACTTAAGTTTCAAGTTTCAAGTTCGTACGATGTTCCGTTCTTGAGATATTCTGTTCACACACAGACACACACACACACAGAGACACGCACACAGACACACACACAGACCAATCGCTAAAAACATGTTTTTTGGGTTCAGGGGGTCTGAAAACGTATAGATCCGGTAAAAACTCGATTTCGAAAAATCGGCATGAAAATAATACTTTCCTTCCTATATATTCATATAGGCAAGAGAAAGTAAAAAATCACAAATTGACATTAATTGATTAAAAGGCTCTGTAGAAGAAATTCATAATAAAAGTTGTAGGTTTTTAATTTCCTACAATTTTCATTGTAGGCTATATTACTTTTTGTCGTAAAATGCAAACGAAGACCGCAATCTGAAAAAAAATCCTTTTTTACCGAGTCTGATGAGCAAAATACAGGGCTTGTAGAAACACGCGACGCGGGTGTGTGGACAAAATATCTCACGAAAAGAACATTGAACAAAGTTGAAACTTGGAACCTAACTACGATACCATCAAAAAAACGGACAACAAAATTCAACAAAATCCGACAACCGGAAGTAGTAGTTTGTTCGTACAATTTTTCACAATTTTCTCAAAAATGGCTTCTACTATTTTGTGTAAAATTTACTTGATTATTTGCCCTTTGACATTAGAAAATAAGTGCTAGCACCAGTGGGTGACTGCATAATTAAATACATGGGGGGGAATAATATTTCTAAAGAAAAACTGTTCGTTAGTTTTAAGTAACTAGTTGCAGTAAATCTACAATAAAAAAGAATTATTTGCCCTTCAAGATAGGGTAAGCGCCATGTCTGCTCAATTTCTTGGGGGAGGAGACTGTGCTCTCGGAGTAGAAAATGACTTTATTAAGATTGTGGAATTTCAGGCCAAAAGTGTATATAATCAAACGAAAATAAAAACCTACAACTTTTATTTCAAGAACTGTTTCTACAATTCTAGAGCCTAGTTTAGCGTCAATTAGTGATTTTTCGTGTTTTAAGTGGAATATACATTGGTTTTCATTTTGCGTCATTCATTCACGATTAAAATTAAGTTAAATTTTTATTACTTACATTAGCAAAAGAAAAAGTGAGTGTTTCACACCAGATGTTTGAAGTTGGTTGAAAATGGTTAGATCTTTACCAGATTAAGTTTCAATACATTTACAATTTATACGGCCCTACTTAAAAATTTCTCACCGAGACCACCTTCTATACATTAAAAACTATGTTGTCGTATAGGTCATCTGCCGAAAGGTTTGTTTCAACCTCTAGAGCAGAGGTTCCCAAACTGTGTGCCGCGGCACACTGGTGTGCCGCGAGACCGGCCAAGTGAGCCGCGGAACTCAAAGAAAAATAAATTAAATTAAATTTAAACGGTCCAACAAAATAATGCCTAGCCGATGACTATAAGTAAGTATGTATAAGTATGATATAAGTACGTTTATATCAAGTACTTAAGTTTAATCAATGGCATAAAGTAATAGGTGTGCCGCGGCTGTTGGCCGTTTTTTTACTTTCTCTTGCCTATATGAATATACAGGGTGATTCATGAAGTTCTCCCCCCACTTCTACAGCACATTGTACTAGTAAAAATAATGAAAAAATGTTATATAAACATAGGTCCGAAAACGCTTCGTTAGCGAGTTACAGCTAGCGAAAGTTTCGCCTGGATTTCAGTTCACCAGGTGAAATGAGGTCTTCCTGGAATTGTGGTAAGGTAGATTAAGGGGCAAATTCAATCATTTCTTATGGTTTTTGATCTGATAAATTGAATAAAACAGGTCCCAGATCTGTAAGTTAAATAGTTTTTAAGAAAACCAGTGTCAAATGCAAAAAATGGAGTGAAAAACTTATTTTTTCATCTTTGGGCAAGGATAACTGTGTTATTTCACCAAGAAACAGTTAAAATTTTTCAATAAAACATGTAGAAAATTTTATTCTGAACAAACCGGTGTAAATTAAGTACACAGAAAGCGAATAGATGTTTGATTAAATGAGTTTTTATTCATAAGAGTACAAAGTAAAATTAACCGGAAAAACTAAAATGAAAAAATGTGTTTTTTTCACTCCATTTTTTTGCATTTGACACTGGTTTTCTCAAAAACTATTCGCTTTCTGTGTACTTTATTTACACCGGTTTGTTCAGAATAAAATTTTCTACATGTTTTATTGAAAATTTTTAACTGTTTCTTGGTGAAATAACAAAGTTATTCTTGCCCAAAGATGAAAAAATGTGATTTTCACTCCATTTTTTGCATTTGACACTGGTTTTCTCAAAAACTATTTAACTTACAGTTCTGGGACCTGTTTTATTCAATTTATCAGATCAAAAACCATAAGAAATGATTGAATTCGCCCCTTAATCTACCTTACCACAATTCCAGGAAGACCTCATTTCACCTGGTGAACTGAAATCCAGGCGAAACTTTCGCTAGCTGTAACTCGCTAACGAAGCGTTTTCGGACCTATGTTTATATAACATTTTTTCATTATTTTTACTAGTACAATGTGCTGTAGAAGTGGGGGGAGAACTTCATGAATCACCCTGTATAGGAAGGAAAGTATTGTTTTCATGTCGATTTTGCGAAATCGAGTTTTCACCGGATCTATACGTTTTCAGACCCCCTGAACCCAAAAAACATGTTTTTAGCGATTGGTCTGTGTGTGTGTGTCTGTGTGTGTGTGTGTGTGTGTGTCTGTGTGTGTGTGTGTGTGTCTGTGTGTGAACAGAATATCTCAAGAACGGAACGTCGTACGAACTTGAAACTTGAAACTTAAGTTACATACCACTACCGGACGCGACACGAACATTTTCATCAAAATCGGTCAACCGGAAGTAGTAGTTTATTCGTATAATTTTTCAGTTTTTTGCGATTTTCTCAAAAACTGGTCCTAAGATTTTTTTTAAAATCGCCTATTTTACTCAATTTTTTATTCTCTACAAGATAGGGAAGGCGCCATGTTTGCTGAAATTCTCGGTGAGGCTGTTTTCACGTAAAAACGTTGTTTTTTTAAGATTACGGCTTTAATATAAATTTTAGCGCAAAAAATTATATAATAAAAGTTGTAGAGAATTTAAAAACCTACAACTTTTATTTTAAACATTTTTTTGTATAACGCTTAGTTTAGCGGTAATTTGCGATTTTCTGTTTTTTCCCCACGAAAACGTGAGAAAAATCGATTTTTTTAACATTTCGGCCTTAGTATGCATTTTACGACAAAAGTGTATATAATTAAATTTATAGAAAATTAAAAGATCTACAACTTTTATTTAAAGCATTTTTCTCTACAGAGCCTAGTTTAGAGAGAAAGAGTGATTTTCCGTATTTCTAAGCCAAACTGAGGTTGATTTTCATTTTGCGTCTTTCACTCATGATTAAAATTAGGTTATGTTTGTTGAGGTTAGTTTTTTGTTTATTTCTTATGTTTTATTACTAATGTTAGGTTTATTGTTAATTATTTGCACTGGCAAGAGAAAGTTGTGTGAGTGTTTCACACCAGATTTTTTTTTGTAGTGTGCTGCGAGAAAAAAAAGTTTGGGAAACACTGCTCTAGAGGCTTTACTAAGAAAAACTAAGAATGAAGTGGTTTACCATTGCTTGCCTCACTGAGTGGAAAAGTATGCTTATCACTATACCAAGTCCTCTGAAAAGCATCTACGTTCCAAACTGTAGAAGACACCTTCATTTCATTCACCACAAGGTCTAGCTGTATAATGAACATTACTTTCAAAGGAAATAACTCTTGATCAGCCTTTAGGCTGATGACCTAAACAACAACAAATGTATTTTACACCTCTACCTCTTCTGTTCTTAAATGATTCAGTCTAATATAATTGGCTGACCATATGAAAAACAGAAATATTTTTTGTACGCCTGGAACTAGCAGATTGAGTACAAATAATTTAACACTCCGCCTGCATATTATGGGCATATTAAAAAATATAGAAAACGTATAATTGTTACCATTCAATCTTTTGTAATAGAAAATTTACGCAATACACATATCTGAAGCTTTTATAGTTTTATTTTGTAAATAGATAAATTTAATTCAATTAAACAAAGTCAATAAACTTAACAGATTTAGACCTAGTTAATTAATTAATTAATTATAATTAACTGATCTTATATACAGTTCCAAACAAATTCAATTAAAGTTTCATAAATGCAAATCACGTAGCTATGTTACGTGCACCGCGTAGTCACGATTTCAGTATGAGCGTATGTGTTTACGTACGAGAAGGTTCAGTATTGTTATAGCGCCAATCCTCTTATCGGTTGCCAGCTGGCATTCCCCACATGTCGGCTACGCCAACAAACATTTTTTAACCCTTCTAACAATTTCGAATACGAAATCATCATTGATAATAATTTTATCTTATATAAAATAATTATACTGTTTACAATTAGATATAATATAATAATATTATTTCGTGTTATATCATACAAATATTTTATATTATTAAATGATACGAAAAACCAACAGGATAAAGATACTTACAATAAGATGCACTGATTTCAGCAAATATGCGGAACTATCCACCGTACTTTAAAAAATAGCACCAGTAAAAACACAAGGGTGAAATTTTATAAAACATTAGCAGTGCTGACCCTACTGTATGGCAATGAAACTTGGGTGTTATCAAAGCGAGAGGAGAGTAGATTGCAGGCATCTGAAATGAAATTTCTTTGACATATATATGGGTGTAGTAGAGAAGATCGTTACAGGAATACCGAGATAAGGAAAGAACTCAACATCTTCTCTATAAACAACAAGATATCCCAGAACAGAATGCAGTAGTTAGGGCATGTGAGCAGAATGCGGGAGGATAGGATACCTAAGCAGACACTGGGCTATAAGCCGGAGGGCAGGAGAGAACGAGGACGCCCGAGCAAGAGATGGGCAGATTTGAGAGGTTCGGAACAGGTAGAGATGCCTAATCCTTGAAAGGCAGAAGAAGAAGATGATAGGAAAAACAATGCTCATGACAGGTAGGTCGAGTGTTTAATTATTTGCTCTCGATCTGCTAGTTCGAGGGCTACAAAAAATAGTTCTGTCTCTTATCACAGTGTTGATTATATGATTGAACCATTAAAGAAAGAACAGATGAGGTAGAGGTGTAAAAGGCCCTTAGTCAGAATTATCCAAAAATAATGAATAATTTCATTACACAGCCAGACTCTGAAGTGAATGCAGTGAATGTTATATGCATGGTGGAAAGTAGATGCTTTTCAACTCTGTGAGGAAGGCATTGGTAAACCACCTCACTCCTTGTTTTACTTAGTAAAGCCTCTAGAGCAGTGATTCTCAACCTAATATATCACCACGACCCCTGTGGGGGTCGTGGTCTTCTTCGCTATATTTCATGAAGGGCAAGAGACACTAATTAATTTTGTAAGTTTAGGGAATTAGTAATGAGTGAGTGTGTCAATCAATTGAATAACTCGTAAAATCAGCAGAAAAGTTGGAAGAGAGATGAGCTTGCGAATTATATCAGAGGGACAGCTGGGAGAGAATGGATATGAACTACCTCAAAAGGAAAACTTAGAGGAAATTAGATGAGGCATATCCACCGCTATATGAAGAAGGGCTAAAGAAGAAGAAAAGTGAGTCATACGCATTTATATACAAACAAATAAATATCAAATAGAAAAGTATGAAATGTCATCATAATTTGAGCACACAAACAACCTTTCATGAGTAATTTCCTTCCTTGTATAAAAGAGAATTAACACCGGAAATTAATTATCAAATGTATTCTTAAACCTGTTGATACAAACATTTTAAGGAATAATAATATTAGCACATTTTGAGAACCGGAAGAGAAAATTATCTGTCAAATACATAAACGGTAATACAACCAAATTTATTAGACTGTGTGTGTGTGTGGGTGTGTTTGTGTGTGCGCGCGCGCACGTATATATTGAAATACTTGCAATTTACTTATTTAATTTGAAGGAAAATATTATTATCATTAATTTCTTTAACTAAGTACGTAGCCAATACATACGGTTGGCACTAGAGTGACATACTTTTTTACACAATGTATTGTGTCCTTCGGTAATTTTTGTTCAATCCTTAAGGCAAAAATATATCTTAGGGAAAGGAGTATCTCTAAGGAACAGAATTTCAACACTCTAAAAATCAGGAAGTTAAAAATATAGTGACCAGTCAGTCTTCTTCTGTATTTATTGATTTTTAGTCAATTATATTGATCCCAAAAATTAAATAAAAAATCTGGTGTGAAGCATACACGACTTCTCTTGAAAATATAAAAAATTAACAATATAACATACGTTTAATCATAAGTAAACAACGTAAAATTAAAAACAAAACCTAATTATAATCATGAGTAAATGACACAAAATGAAAATTAACTACTGTTCGACTTAAAAGTAACGTTAATCACTAAGCGATGATAAACTAGCCTCTGCAGAAAAAAATGAAACGTTGGAGGGTTTTTAATTGTTTTTAACACTGATTACATTGACTTGTGTTCGCAATATTACAAAATTCCAATTTATCGATTTTGATGAGAAAAATTCAGAAAAACATAAACTGACGCCTTAACTAAGCGTTGCAGAACACAACACTTAAAATAACAGTTGTAATTTTTTTATTTAATTTTTTTTATTTCAAACGTTTTTTACAACGCTTATTTTGGTGTCAATTAGTGATTTTCTGTATTTTTCTCATCAAAATCGGTAAAACCGAGATTTTCAAGATTACAGCCTTATAACGAATTTACCGACCACAGTGTATATAACCAACGTTTGGAAAATTTAAAAAAAATAGCCTAAAATTTTTATATTTTTTTCTACAGAGTAGTTCATTTAAGCGTCAAATTAGTGATTTTACGTATTAATAAGTTTTACAGAGGTTGATTTTCATTTTTCGTCATTCACTTAAGATATTAGCTATGTTTTCAATTTTACATTGTTTACTCATGATTACACATAGGTAATATTTAAAAATATCTTTGGCAAGAAAAAGTCACGTGAGTGTTTCACACCAGTATTTTTATTGTTGTTTAGGTCATCAGCTGGTTTGAATCTAGAGGGTTTACTAAGTAAAACTAGGAGTAAATAGGTTTACCATTGTCTTCCTCACTGAATGGAAAAGTATATACTTATCAGCATACCGGGCCCTCCGAAAAGCATCTACTTTCCACCCTGCAAATGACACCTTCACTTCATTCACCACAGAGTCTAGCTGTATAATGAAATTCATTACACTCACAGGAGATAACTGTGACTAGTGTCTTTTAAACCTCTACCTCTTCTGTTTTTAAATGCTTCAGTCATGTATTAGCCATGTGGTAAGAAACAGAACTATTTTTATTGCAGCCCTTGAACTAGCCAGTCGAGTGCAAATAATTTAACATACCACCTGCCTGTTATGGGCAAATGTTTTATTACTAAGTTTAATTTTGTGAAGAAAAAAGTTAAATGTTATTCTGGTAAAACGTTCACTGAAAAGTTCTAGAGCAATTTACTGAATTATTTTTTTTATTATAAGCTAAAGTATAGGACACACGAAAAGAAGTTATTAAATGAAATATTTATAGTGAAGAATATTTACAAAATTGTCCGTAGTAACGGATTTGTGTACACTTACATAGGGTGCGTAACTACAACACTGTTTTAACCCCAAACTGCGGCGTGGCGCCTTCTGCGTACCAATCAATACAAAATGCGTTCCGTGTAGTCACGGGCCCACGTTGTACCAGGCACACGTTGCCCCTTATACACTAGCACTCGTGCGCCCTATCCATTATCCGACTACATTATGATACACAAATTATCTAATTTACACAAAATACCGTACTAAGGCATAACTTATACACGCACAGGTGTTTACATGGCAACGCTAAATGTGTTTACATTCGCATACAACGAAAAACTACTTCCGAGTCAGTTAAAATGAAAACAATCTGGTGTGAAACACACACAACTTTCTCTTGCCAATGCAAATAATTAACAATAAACCTAACATTAGTAATAAAAGATTAGATATAAACAAAAAATAACCTCAAAAACATAACCTTATTTTAATCATGAGTGAAAGACGCAAAATGAAAATCAACCTCACTTTGGCTTAAAAATACGGAAAATCACTCTTTCACGCTAAACTAGGCTCTGTAGAGAAAAATTCTCTAAATAAAAGTTGTAGATCTTTTAATTTTCTATAAAATTTATTATATACACTTTTGTTGTAAATGCATTCTAAGGGCGAAATCTTAAAAAATAGATTTTTCACACGTTTTCGTGAGAAAAAAATCAGAAAATCGCTAATTACTGCTAAACTAAGCGTTATACAAAAAAATGTTTGAAATAAAAGTTGTAGAATTTTAAATTCTCTACAACTTTTATTATATAAATTTTTGCGCTTAATTGCCTATTAAAGCCGTAATCTTAAAAAAACTATGTTTTTACGTGAAAACAGCCTCACCCAGAATTTCAGCAAACATGACGCCTACCTTATCTTTTAGAGAATAAAAAATTGAGTAAACCAGGTGATTTTTAAAAAAATCGTAGGACCAGTTTTTGAGAAAATTGCAAAAAAAAATGAAAAATTATACGAATAAACTACTACTTCCGGTTGACCGATTTTGATGAAAATGTTCGTGTCGGGTCCGGTAGTAGTATGTAACTTAAGTTTCAAGTTTCAAGTTCGTACGATATTCCGTTCTTGAGATATTTTGTACACACACACACACACACACACACACACACACACACACACACACACACACGCACGCACGCACGCACGCACACACACACACACACACACACGGACACACACACAGACCAATGGCTAAAAACATGTTTTTTGGGTTCAGGGGGTCTGAAAACGTGTACATCCGGTGAAAACTCGATTTCGAAAAATCGACATGAAAACAATACTTTCCTTCCTCTATATTCATATAGGCAAGAGAAAGTAAAAATAAAACTGGTATTCTTTTGCCAATGTAAATAATGAAAAATACCCTATGTTTAATCATTAGAAAATAATGTAAAATGAAAAACATAATGTTAATCATATGTGAATGACAAAATGAAAATCGATCTATGTCGAGTTAAATATAAGGGAAATCGCTAATTGACGCTAAACTAGGCTCTTTACAAGAAAATTCTAAAAATAAAAGTTGTAGATTTTTGTAAAACTTTAAGAATACACATATTTAGATAAATAATCTACCTCTTTTCTTAACTGACGTTCCTTGAAGAGAAAATCAAACGTCAGACGACGTTTTGCACGCGGATGACGTTAATTTAATTAACTATTGGAAGCATGTGAAGGATTTGGATGAAATAATAAAAAATGAATTTAATTTGACCAAATTTAATTTAATTTGTTATTACCATAAAATACAGGATATTTATTTTCACGTTCTAAGTATATCACTAGCTGTAAACCAATGGTCAAATTGTTAGTGTTTCATTTATACTCTGACTTGAGCAGGAAGTAGCAAGTCTGCAAAAAATTATCACGAGTACTTTTTATCCTCCGAAAACTCAGACCTTTACTCCCCTTAAATGTACTGCTGTCGATTTATTTTTCACTTTTCCAGAGGCACATTACCTATGGCATTCATTTAAGGGGTCATACCTCTTTAGCTTACAAAATTTTGTTGGCTCAAAAAAGCAGTACGAATAATACTTAACAAACCTTCGTGTGAGCATTGCTAACATCTTTACAAGGAATTAGAAATTATGCCAGTTTATAAATTGATACATCTTTTATTCGCTGTTATACATAAAAAACAACTTGAATACGTATCAGCTAAGGTCTGATGTCCACGAATGTTGTTTAGGTCATCAGCCGAAAGGCTGGTTTGAACCTGTAGAGGTTTTACTATGTAAAACGAGGAGTGAGGTGGTTTACCATGGCCTTCCTCATTAAATGTAAAAGTACGCTTATCAGCATCCAGACCCTCTGAAAATCACATCTTCACTTAATTAACCACAGAGTCTGGCTTTATAATGAAATTCATTACTTTCAGAGAAGATATCTCTGATTAGTGTCTTTTACACCTCTACCTCTTCTGTTCTTAAATGATTCAGTCATTTAATTGGCTTACCATGTGATAAGAAACAAAATTATTTATTTTAGCCCTGCAACGAACAGATTGAGTGTAAATAATTTGACACTCCACTTGTATGTTATGGGCATAAATGGCTGTTAAGGGAATCCACGAATTTGAAACTAAATTTAGGACAGATCTTGGACGTTCCACGTAATCGGTTGAGGGTTACATGCCGTAATGTTTTTACATAAGGATTAAAAATATTTAATAAATTGCCTTTAGCAGCTAGGACGGTACTAATAAAAACTTCAGGTCACAAATTCGCTCCTGGTTGATGGAGAAGCCGTTTCATAAGAGAGAAGAATTTTTTGCACGTCGGGTTGACACAGCTTTTCGATTATAATAGTCAGTTTTATTATTGTATGTTTTTTTATAAATGTACTACATTGATTGAAATTTGTATTATTAATTTATGTATATTTTAATCTAATTTGTATTGTTTGTAAATTGTATTGACGCATTCTATTCCGTGTTAACAGTCATTCAATAAAGAGTTATTATTATTATTATTATTATTATTATTATTATTATTATTATTGGCGAATTCTCCTTGGATAGAAGACGTTAAGCATCATGACTCAGTTTCGTCATTTGTTTTTCTTATTGGTCCAGTAGGCCTTCATTGTTTCCGAGAAAGCTTTTTTGCGGTTTTCAGACCACTTTGGTCTAAACTGCTTCTCTCTTGAGGGCTCTGAAACTTTCCACTTGTCTACCTTGTGACGGAATAAGTTTTTATTAAAAATTTCAGTTTGATGTACGAGGCGTGTTTTTTAAGTAAGTACCGTTTTGCGATTCCGCCGCCGCAGCGCTACGGTCGGCGTTCCGCGCATGCGCGCTGGTTACCTACATCTCTTGTCTACGCACTGACGCCATTACAGTCTGATTCTTCATTGTATACGTTGTTTACTGAGTGTTTAAGATGCCTCCGACAATCGTGAGTCCCGCTGATTGTGAAGTACGGGCTGTTATACGATTTCTTAGTGCTAAAGGCGTAAAACCGATCGATATTCATCGTGAGATCGTTGAAGTTTACGGACAAAACATTATGAGTGATGGAATGGTAAGGAAATGGGTGAGAGCATTTAAAGATGGCCGCACAAATGTGCAACAATTTCTGCCCGGAAAATCATGTGCACAGTTTTTTGGGACAGAAAAGGAGTATTGCTAGTGGAGTTTCTGCCTCGTAATGAGACAATCAATGCAGCGTCTTATTGTGAGACATTGAAAAATCTGCGTCGTGCAATCCAGAACAAAAGACATGGCAAGTTGAGTAAGGGTCTCGTTTTGCTGCATGACAATGCCCGTCCACATGTGGCTAATCAGACCAAAGATCTCATCAAATCATTTAAATGGGAAACTCTAGATCATCCTCCATACAGCCCTGATTTGGCGCCCAGCGACTACCATTTGTTCCTGCACTTGAAGAAACACCTGGGCGGTCGGCGTCTTCAAGACGATAACGAAGTCAAAACATTTGTGATGCAGTGGTTAACAAATCAGGCGGCAGAATTTTATCAGGAGGGTATTCAACAACTGGTGCCACGTTATGACAAGTGCCTCAATATTCACGGAAATTATGTAGAAAAGTAGATTAAGGTACAGGCTTTCATGTAAAAATAAAATTATTGCGATATCTTTGCACGTCTTTTTTTAATTCCAAAACGGTACTTACTTAAAAAACACGCCTCGTATATTTGCGCTTTTTAGGTCCTTACGAATTTCGTCCAGCCAAGGTGTTGAAATTTTAAGTTTTGTAATATATTCAATTATTCTTTTTGTTAGCCTATCCTCCTGCAATCTGTTAAGATGTCCAAAGAACTTCAACCGCCTTTTACGCATGTCAATTTCAATGTTTGAATAGCTCTCTGTTGTTTTGTTGGATTGCAGCCTATACCCATCTTCTGTAAGTCGAGCCCCTAGAATTTTTCTAATAATTTTTCTTTCCTCCTTTTTAATTTCTTCGATTTCGTGTTTTCTGCTAAGTACTAGTGTTTCGCTTGCGTAGAGGACCATTGGTTTAATAACTGTGTTGTAGTGCCGAATTTTAGTTTGTCTTGACATGGATTTTTTGTTGTAGAGATTTTGAACTAACCCTAGAGCTTTTTTCATTTTTTGGAGACGATTTTATTGGGAAATTCTTTCAAGACCTGTTGGTTCAATGAATTCCCCCAAATATTTGAAGTATGGAACCTTGTTTATTCTACCATATTTTGTCCTCAAGCTTATGATATCTATTTTTGAGGATATGAATTCCGTTTTCTCAAATGAGATTTGTAGCCCTACTTTTCAGCACATTCCTTTAATGTCTCAAGCTGCTTGATGGCGTTGATGGAGTTATTATTATTATTATCTATTAAAACGTAAACTAAAATATCATAGTCTATATTATCGATCTACAAGCAAGAACTTGAGAAACTTTTCCAGGTCTTAAAATAACTGTTCTTATTAGTTTTTACTTTTCTCTTTGCGATAGTTCAACTGTTTCTTTATGCTCATTTATTGAATAAATTTCTCATAAAGTTAAAATATTTACATTGTGTTATTTAAAATATATTATTGTAAAGTAGTTATAGTTATAAAATAAAAGTTATAATATTTTTTTTTTCTCTCTTACAAAATATACAAACCATAATCGTTAAGTTTTTTCAAAAAAATTTCTTTTGTTATTAAAATTAAAATATAATTGAATTTAAAATTTATTTTGTTTTTTTTTAAATTCTGTTTAACGCAATCTTTGTAACCTATTTAACTGTAGTAATTTAACTTGGTAATTTTATAGTAGTTATAAGTATTTAAGTGATTTAATTCTTTTGTTCTGTATACTCTTATGCGCGGACAAAACTCTTTGTGAAGAAGAGTTTTTACGTTTATATATATTTAGTTTAAAATATTGTACATAGCTTAGTATAGTAATGAATTGTAATTTTATTGTAGCTATATTTTACTAAATAAAATAAATAAAAATATTATTTGTCGTAAAATGCATACCAAGACCACAATATTAAAAAAAATCCCACTTTTTACCGATTTTGATGAAATAATACAGAAAATCATTAGCTAATTGACGCTAAACCAAGCGATGTTCAAAAATGTTTGTAATAAAGGTTGTAGGTGTTTGCCCTACGCTTCACGGCCCCATGCTTCACATTACCTATGGCATTCATTTATGGTGTCACACCTCTTTAGTTTACAAAATTTTGTTGCCTCAATAAAAAGCAGTAAGAATAATACTTAACATACTTACGCGTGAGCATTTCAAAACCTTTTCAAGGAACTAAAAATTATGCCAATATATAATACTAAGGCCTCAATATTAAAAAATCCCACTTCTTACCGATTTTGATGAAATAATACAGAAAATCATTAATTGACGCTAAACTAAGTGTTGTACAAAAACTTTTGTAATAAAGTTTTACGTGTTTTCAATTTTCTAGAACTTTGATTGCACAGGCTACATCTTTGCCATAAAATGCATATTAAAGCCGCAATTTTATAAAACAATTTTTTTCTACGAGAGCACAGGCCCCCAAGAATTTCAAAAGACTTACCCTATATTTTAGAGCATAAACAAATTTAATAAATGAAACAATTTAAAAAAAGACGGTAGGAGTCGTTTTTGAAAAAAACCCAAGAATAAACTACCAGACTACTTCCGGTTGACCAACTCAAGTTCTAAGTTTCAGCGCCGTACTACATTCCGTTCTTGAGATATATTTTTAAACATGTTTTTGGGTTCAAGGGGCCTGAAAACTTGTATATCCGGTGAAAACTCAATTTAAAAAAATCGACATGAAAACAATACTTTCCTTGGCTACATGTTCATATAGGGCATGAGAAACTAAAAACAATCAAACCATTAACCGTGTTTATGTCACATGATACCAACCCAGGGGGTGCACAGCTCTAAAAAATTTTATGGGTTTAAAGTACAATAGGAAACTCCTAAATTTTATTAAACAAAATTTTCTAACATCAAAAGTTAAAGATTATTAGCCAACTATAGGCTTACATTTTCAATTTTTTTAAAATTTTTCATTTACTTTATTCCAAGTTTTCACCAATTCAATTTTTGTCACATTTTGTTTTTCTTACAGTTGCCTTTTAATCTCATTGTTTAAAGTAACAATACCAGACCACGGAACAGTAGATACACAATACGGTGCCCAATATTCAGAACTTTGCTTGAAATGGAACCAGGGATATTTTAGTTCAACAGATAACATCACCAACAATGTGGTCACAATATTTTTAATATTAATTAAATAGAAGGTTCATTATCCTTTCATAACCCACACAAACATTCTTATAATAATGATGAAAGAATCGTTCATGGGTGTACCTCCTACCAGACAAATGCATATGTGTAATGCTAAAAGTAAGTCATAGCATACAGATTGACAAAAACATGATTCTTAAAAAAGAACACATGCATTTGTCATTTTTAAACAATATGCATCACATTTTATAAACAGATTTTAAAATTTGCTGAACGTACTTAAAAGAAATTTCTAATTACAAGCAGAAACTACATCGACACAATTTAATGACTATAAACAATAATCGTCTATTGTTAAAAATCTGGTGTGAAACACTCACACAACTTTCTCTTGCCAGTGCAATAATTAACAATAAACCTAACATTAGTAATAAGCAAAAAACTAAACTCAAAAACATAACCTAATTTTAATCATATATGAAAGACGCAAAATGAAAATCAACCTCAGTTCGGCTTAAAAATACGGAAAATCACTCTTTCACGCTAAACTAGGCTCTGTAGAGAAAAATGCTATAAATAAAAGTTATAGATCTTTAAATTTTCTATAAATTTGATTATATACACTTTTGTCATTAAATGCATACTAAGGCCGAAATCTTAAAAAAATCGATTTTTCACACGTTTTCGTGAGAAAAAACAGAAAATCGCTAATTCCCGCTTAACTAAGCGTTATACAAAAAAAATGTTTAAAATAAAAGTTGTAAAATTTTAAATTCTCTACATTTTTTATTATATAAATTTTTGCGCTATAATACATATTATAGCCATAATCTAAAAAAAACACTTTTTTACGTAAAAACAGCCTCACCAAGAATTTCAGCAAACATGGCGCCTACCCTATCTTGTAGAGAATAAAAAATTGAGTAAACCAGGCGATTTAAAAAAAAAAAATTGTAGGACCAGTTTTTGAGAAAATCGCAAAAAAGTGAAAAATTACACGAATAAACTACTACTTCCGGTTGACCGATTTTGATGAAAATGTTCGTGTCGGGTCCGGTAGTGGTATGTAACTTAAGTTTCAAGTTCGTACGATGTTACGTTCTTGAGATATTTTGTACACACACACACACACACGCACACACACACACACACACACACACACACACACAGACCAATCGCTAAAAACATGTTTTTTTGGTTCAGGGGGTCTGAAAACGTGTAGATCCGGTGAAAACTCGATTTCGAAAAATCGACATGAAAACAATACTTTCCTTCCTATATATTCATATAGGCAAGAGAAAGTAAAAACTAGTTTATTTAGAATAAAACTCGTACTTATTTATTTTTATATAAACAAATCAAACGATATATGTTTCCTATTTTTTTTAAATTCTTAATGTGTGTGTAGATACTTAAGTCATAAGATTGCCTTTTGCGTATGGATGGGCTGTGAATGGAAGCGAAGTAAAAATTTGACAGTGCTGCCAACCTCAACAGTGAGATACTACTCGTACATTTCATACCATGCAGTTTCTACATAAATTTTGTAAGCTGTGGTTTATTCCGAGAAAATTTTTTCTTCATAAACCTTATAATAAATAAATGTGACCTGTAATATTGCCTATAGCTTAATTACATGACTAGAAATGTTTGATTTACTGTAATTATGAGCTACCTTGTTCCATTGGAACAAAATTTTTTACGAATGAATCGCCTTCTTTACTATCGCGGTCACCGGCGTCTTCACTATCAGTCTCACTAGTATCTACCTAACAGTTTCCATTTTTTTACCAAGTGTCAAAAAACTGTTCAAGAATACTACTTCACGTCTTTAATTTCGTTCTTTATTTTTCGAATTTTGGAAAGAGAAACATCACAGTAAGTAGCCAATCACTCATGGCTTTTGTTAAGAGGCAGGGAAAGGCAGTTTTGTTTAGCTTCAACTTCACAGCATTTTATTACACTGCATATTAGATTTCGTTCAGCACTGCGAATAGTCCGACCACGTTTTCGAGAAACTAACATTTCTGTTTACGGTAACAAACAGTTATATTTGTACAGTTAACCTATAAAAGGTTCCGCGATATGTTGTATGTGTTCTGGGTATAGTATACGTTGTTGTGTTGGTTGTAATGAAATTAAAGCAGTCGCGCAAGCGCACTGATGCTTTTTCCCCTTTCCCATCATGCAAACAAACGCAAACTCGTGACTCAAGTAACTATACATGGTTTGATTTAGAACAAAAAGCAACCTCAAGACCCAATGAGATGAGGATGTTATGTATGAAATGTAAAAAATGAGATTTTGTACCGATTCAGGCCGATCATTCCTGAGAGAGTAAAGTTAATTAAATCCGAACCATCAAAGTGCACCGGTAATCCGTGTCTAGTATTCAAATCCATATAATATAAGTAACAATACCTTTACAATGATTTGAACCACGAAATTTTCGTCTCTGAAAATCAGCTGTTAAACAACTGACACGCGGCGACATCTTTATCACTATCTCGTCCCAACTAGTTTCTATGCAAGGGGTCCAGAGTTCGTTCCTGGTCTGGTTTTTTCATTCATTTTCATCAGTCACACTTCATCGTTTGCATTTTCATTAATTTGCAAATGTGGATGTAACAAAAATAAATAAGATAAAAAGTGTGATATGACATAAATGCCCATAACAGGCAGGTGGAGTGTTAAATCATTTGCACTCGATCTGCTAGTTCAAGGGCTACAAAAAATTCTTGTTCCTCTTTTTTCTTTTTTTTGGTTTTACGTCTGACTAATGCAAACAGTGGATAATGATGATAATTAAAATGAGTGATGAAAAATGCCAGACCTGACCAAGAATCGAACCCGGGACCCTGGCGTAGAAGCCAGTTGCGCTAACCACTACGCCAACGGGCCGGCCCGTTGGCGTAGTGGTTAGTTGTTTCTTATCACATGGTCAGCCAATTATATAACTGAAGTATTTAACCACAGAAGAGGTAGACATGAAAATGACACTAGTTAAGAGTTATCTTCTCTGAGAGTAATGAATATTATTATACAGCTAGACCCTGCAGTGAATGAAGTAAAGGTGTCATTTTCAGCTTGAAAAGTACATGCTTTTCAGAGAGCAGGCTTTTCCACTCAGTGAGGAAGGCGATTGTAAACCACCTCACTCCTCGTTTTAATTAGTAGCTTAAGCCTCTAGAGGTTCAAACCAGCCTTTCGGCTGATCACCTAAACAACAACAAGTTACATAAAAGTTCCAAGAACAGTAAAAACATAAATATGAATGAACAACATTTAAGCGGTCAGGCCGAACAACAAACGCAATTGTTCTGTGGTTAAAATGAATCAGAAATGATTATCAACTTAAAACAAAAGAATCATCTTTCTTTAAAGTTTCAGTTACAAGCCTACAGGATAATTTTGTCACCCATTTTGATGATGACTGTGATTACAGACCAAATGACAAAATGATATAGCATTAAAAGTTAACTGTAAATTATATTGAAATTATTTCTACAGTACTTCTTCCTTTATCGTTTTATCTAAGCATTATACTATTTATTCATACAAGACGAAAACAATAGAATAATTATTATAGTTTAAGTTACACCCTTCTACTTCATTTCAGCCTACTTTTATAATATAAATTTGTGTAGTATATACCTACGTACATTTACTCAGGATTACATGATAGATAACGTAAGAAATTCATCTTACGTCGGTCGAACAGGCTTAGTATTACTAAAACCCAGCCCATCCTGTTTAATTGTAAAATACATACCTTTAAAATAATGTAGTGCCTTAAGTTTCTCGATTCAATATAGTTAACATTTTCAGTAAGAATAACATTAATTCTAAGCTTCTCCGAACAGGCCTAGTTAATCAACTGATAGAAAATTTAAATTTATTTTCAAGTAATATCGATTGGACAAAAACTTTGATTGGGACTACAATGGCAGAAACCAAAACATAGAAAAAATTGGGTGGTTGTCAATTGTAAATAGTTCCCGATAATAAATGAAAAGAGCTAAACAAGGGAATTCTATAGAAATTCATTATAAAATGAAACCAGCTCAAAGAATGTTTTTTTTTTACTTAAAAATGGTTGTAGTTCGTTCTTTCAGTTCCTCTCCTGCAAAAATCCATCGACCGACATCTACTTGCTTCGTATAGAACAAGAAATCGTTCTGAGGATTAAAGAGTAAATGTGTTGTAATAAATGTAGAATAAAATACGAACTGAAATTGAATTTACAAGAAACGATTTTCAAAAACTGTAATGTCTCATTTTTGTAATCTGTACAATTTTCTTTCACTCACCTTATAAGAAATAGGCCTACAGGGAAGAAAGTTATGTTTTCATACCACCGATTTTTTAAAAAACGAGTTTTCACCGGAAATACGCGTTTTAGGCGTACTAACCCTCCCCCCACCAAAAAACATGTTTTTACCCTATTAGTGTGTGTATGAACAATTAACTCAAAACCGAATTATCGAATGTAGTTGAATCTTAAGTTAGATCAATGAGCGGACACGACACGAACATTTTCATAAAAATTGATCAACCGGAAGAAGTAACTTAAAAGTGTAATTTTTCCACTTTTTTACGATTTTCTCAAAATCGACTCCCACGATTTTTCTTTTTTGAATTGCCTAATTTACTCAATTTTTTTATGCATTACATACCACGATAAGCAGCACATCTATCAAAATTCTCGAGGAGGGAGGCTGTACTCTCGTAGTAAAAGATTATTTATAATTTTGCCGCCTCAATTATGCATTTTAGAGGAAAGCGAAGTTGTAAAAATTAAAAACCCTACAACTTTTATATTCTCAGTATTTTGCTCATCATCAAAATCGGTAAAAAAATTTGATTTTTAAGACAGCGGCCTTGGTATGCATTTTACGAGGAAAGTGTATATAATCAAAATTATAGGAAATTAAAAAAATCTACATCTTTTATTTCAAGATTAATTGTTTTCTAGAGACAAGTTCAGCCTCAATACGTGATTTTCCGTATTAGCAAGTTTTACCGAGGTTGATGTTAACGTTGCATCATTCACGCATGATTAAAATTATGTAAATGTTATTCATTTAACATTTTTTTCTAATGATTAAACATAGGCTATATTTTTCATTATTTACATTGGTAAGAGAACGTCGCGTAACTGGTTCACACCAGATATTTATCTACAATTAGCATTTATTTGGTTAAGCATTAAATTTGCAGTTAATCTAACTTTTGTTATTTACTTCAAAATTTCTGAATGGCTTAAAGAAGAAATCTACCGTGTGTACTGTTGGATTAGGCTATTATACTGACAATTTGAAATAGGTAGACCTATGTGATATTTCAAGCAAATTCACGAAAAATGAATAACCTTATAGGGGACATAATGTTACGTGAGAGAAATCTAATTTCTTATTTTTTTAAATTGGATAATTAACGAAAAATGTTTTTCTTGTTTTTGAGATAAATGGGTTAAAACAGAAATCATAAGATCTCTAAAGGTTTGTTGATTAATCTAAGGAGACAATCGTTAAGTAAAGATAGAAGAACAAACGATGGAAGGGTGGTAGAAGTAGTCAGTGTCCCTTACTCCTAAAGGAATTTAGGGGTTGGTTTGCCAAGATGGTCATCATTGGGCAGAGTTTCAATGAGGACAAGGGATGAAAACGCTAGAAAAAAAGAGGGGTAAAATGCTCAATTTGTTCTCGGATACCGGACAGCAATACAAAAGATTCAATGTTGATGTAACCCAGCTTGTACAATAAGGAAGAAAAGAATCCTAAGTTCTCTGGTAGTACAAAAAGATTTTCACAAACTTTGAAAACTTTTTATTAGATGCATCGGTAGTAGGCGTACATTATACCTTAAGTAAACTCTGAACAATGAACATTGTTTTAAAAAAAAAAAAAGTTTCATTAAAATCATTTTATAACTTTATCTAATGGCGGATTTAGCAGGGGAGATTTCACGATGATTTCAACTCAAAATTTCGATTTTGATTTTTTATGTTTTTCAATAGTTTAGGCCTAGATCTACAAAAAAAACATAAAAATACGTCAAAAAAATTGTTATTAAAGAAAAATTAAGTTTTTATCAAGTTTACACAGAAAAATTGTCATGTTACGAAGAACGAATATTTTTTCATAATTTTATACTGCTCGTTTTAGTGTAAAGAGAATTTAAGTTTTTAAAATATTTGCATCACGGTTTTTAATATTCTCAGCTGTCAGTTCAGCTTTCTAAACAACTGTTGTGGGAAATTTACTTTGTAAACATATTGTTTTTGATTCGTGCCTTCTTGTTTCTTACCTTTTCCCATAAATTTAGATTTTTAACAACACTAAGGTACATTTTTCTCAGAAACCAATAAACCTACCAGGCTGACATTTTTATCAGTTAATTATTTTGTATAGCCACATATACCGGCATTTTTATAACTTCCTCAGGAGCTCCAAAAATTAGTAATATGCAAAACAGGTGAAAAACAATTTGTAAAAATTTTATGTTATTTGTAATTTAAAAAAAAAAATAGTATTGTCCAAAGAATAAATTGAAAAATGTCAGTAGCTCGAGAAGAAATCCGACACCTATAGTGTGTAAAGTTTAACTTCTTTATCTTTTACCAATCCTATTAAAAAGTACCTAAAAATAGCAAATTTAACATTGGCGGGATACAAAGTACAATTTCCCCTTAAGTTTGGGGGGTGTCAATACCGGGGGTCCTCTCCCGGGGGAAAAAATTAAAACTACACACCCTAAAAACTTTTTTGCGCATTTCTGAGCCTAAAATTTTTAATTTCATACTATTACAACATAAATAATGAAACAATTTTAGGCATTAAAGAAATTCAACAATGGGGAAGAAATTACTATTGTTAATTTTAAATTTTAAAGAATTTTACATCATAGGCCTAATGCCTCATACAACAAAGAAAATATGAAAATAATTTATTGTAAAGGTTTACAGTAATATAAGCACTTAACTTACATAAAACTAGTCTATTTGTTATGTTAAGGACTTTTTAAAGTGAGTGTCTTCGAATGACCGAGAAGGCTGGTGTAAGAGAAGCAGAAAAATTTGAGAGAAAGATCCTCAGCAAGGTAATGTTCCCGAAGATAGTAGACGGACAATATAGGTTACGAGGACAAGAAGAACTGCACAAGAAAAATTAACGATTATAAAAAGAAGGTAAAATTTTACAGAAAACTGTATAGAATGGATAACAAACGGTTGACAAAATAAATTTTTATGACGCTAAACAATAAACCTAAAGAGTTGGATAAACGGTCCAATTTTTTTTATAACGTCGCATCAACTAAAATGGTGATTAGCGACGACGTTGGGTTGTAACTTACTGTGTATAATGAAGGATGAATGATTTTTTTGAACGTATGAAAATATGCCGTGCCTGAGCAGGATTCGAACCCACGACCGCATGATGAGAGGCAAGCACGTTACCAAATACGCCAATGCGGCCGGCATGTGGTCCAAATAAGCCATTAAGAATAACACAGCCTCCCAAGAATTTCAACAGACTTATCTGATCTTGTAGAGCATAAAAAGTGTAATAAATGAGGCGATTTTTAAAAACATTGAAGGAGACATTTTTGAGAAAGTCACACAAACGTGAAACATCGCACGACTAACCTACTACTTCCGATTGACCGTGATTTTGACGAAAAAGTTCGCGTCGGGTTCCCTAGTTGTACCTAACTTAAGTTCCACGTTGTTGTTTTTGGGTTCAGGGGGGTTGAAAACGTGTATTCCGGTGAAAACTCGATTTCAAAAATCAACATAAAACAATACGTACCTTCCCTACATACTCATATAGGGCAACGGAGTGAAAAAAATTATAAGTGCGGGAAAATATAATTTAAAATATTACAAAATTTAGACTCGAATAAAATACGATAATACTGTACTACATACTATTTAATGCAAACTGAAAGATGAAATATTAGGGTGGGCGTTAACCTGTTTACATTAGAAAATTAAAAAATAATCGGTTTTGCATATCTTTATAAGCTTTTCTTATTCCTTTGAGGAAAAACTAGAAAGTTTAAAAGTAAAAACAAGATATAAGATAGCACAAGAGAGAATTTATAATGCATTTCAAAGCATTCTAATGAATTAAAGTAGACGGAAAATTTTTGTGCAATAAAAGGAAAACGAAAGAGATGGGATAAGTAACACGAAGGGGAAAATTTAAACATTGAAAAGTTGAAATGTAGCAGTATAATGTTACAAGTTGAAGTACCTGAAGTTTTTCCAGGAAAAGTTTTGCTTAACGCATTTTTTGGATTTCCGTTCCTCTTCAAAGGAAAAATCTACTTTCTTATAACAATAACTAACAATTGTTCTAACGTTTATCTATCCTCACAGAGGAAAATTTCTAATTAAATGAAGTTATTTATTGGTTTTACCGATTTCACGTCACTTTTTACTTTTTCAGGTGTTAATTATTATTATTGATCGTCAATTATAGTTTTTCGAGTAATTTATTCTGTTTTGAAATTTTCTCCAAAATGACTCATAAGAATTTTGGAGTTTTTCGAGTTTAGCACTACGAGTATATGGGTGAGGAACGTGGGTGATAGGGGCTGTAGAAAGGAAGCTGCCCATAACAGACAGGTGGAGTATCAAATTTTTTACTCAATCTATGCGTTGCAGGGCTAAAATAAATAGTTCTGTTTCTTGTCACATGGTCAGCCAATTAAATGACTGAATCATTTAAGAACAGAAGAGGTAGAGGTGTAAAAGACACTAATCAGAGTTATCTCCTCTGAAAGTAATGAATTTCATTATACAGCCAGACCCTGTGGTGAATGAAGTGAAGGTGTCATTTGCAGAGTGGAAAATATGTGCTTTTCAGAGGGCCCGGCATGCTGATAAGCATACTTTTCCATTCAGTGAGGAAGGCAATGGTAAACCACCTCACTCCTCGTTTTACTTAGTAAAACCTCTAAAGGTTCAAACCAGCCTTTCGGCTGATGACCTAAACAACAGAAAGGAAGAGGATCGAAGCTTTCGAAATTTGGTGTTACAGTAAAATGTTAAAGATTAGGTGGGTGGACAAAATAAGTAATTTAGAGGTTCTTAGACGAGTGGATGAGAGACAATATATGGAAACAACTTACCAGAAGAAGGGATAGTGGGGCATATCTTAAGACATCCAGATATTGCTCTATCAATAATGGATGGTAATATTAAGAGAGTGAATTTGTAGGGGGAGGCAAAGGTTAGAATATATAAAAGAAAATTACAAAAGATGTAGGGTGTTACAGATATGTAGATATGAAACGACTTGCGCAAGATAGAATGGCTTGGAGAACTGCATTAAACCAGTCTAGAGACTGATGACAAAGAAAGATATACTACATTTCATATGCTCTGCAAGGTAGGGTAAGCGCCATGCCTGTTGAAATTCTTGGGAGGTTGTGCTCTCAATGTGAAAAAAGATTTTCTCAAGACTGTGGTCTTAATGTGGATTTTAGAGCAAGGTGAAATCTGCATTAAAAGGGACACGATTTGAGTCTGTGGAAGCTGTAAAAGAGAAACCGGCACGTGTCCTGAAGGAGCTGAGAGAAGATGACTTCCAGCACTGTTTCCAACAATGGAAAATTCGCATGGAGCGTTGTAGGGATAGAGGAGTGTATATTGAAGGTGACAATAAGTGATTATGTATAAAATATAAATAAATTTTTTACAACGTCAGTCTCGTTATTTAATAGCCACACCTCGAATAATCAAAATTAAAATACGAAATAAAAAAAATCTGAAACTTTTATACCCAGCATTTTTTTTCTACAGAGCTTAAGTTTAGCTTTAATTTATGATTTTCCGTATTTTTAAGTTCTAGAGATGTTAATATTCATTTAACGTCATTCACTCACGATTAAAATTAGGTTATATTTTTCATTTTACATTGTTTACAAATGATTAAAGAATTGTTATAATTTTTATTATTTTTATTGGTTAGAAAAAGTAGTGTTGAGTGTTCACGCCAGATTTTTTTCAACTTAAAACCTTAAGTTTTATTAATTTTAAGGTGGAATTTCGTTTAATTTTAATACGAATTTCTCAATGAAGGTAATTAAAATAATTTAATTCATTACTTAACCGTAATTTAGAAGCAGTTCACTATACAGTTGCTTAATTTTGCTTTGTACGTTAAAAGAAAAATTATATTTGCATCTACTTCTGTTTGAAAGGAAGGATTTTAAGTTAAAAGCTTAGAAATATATTTGGGTTTTACGGAGGGATAAAATTTAGAAGGGTTTGATTAAGTTTATTTATATAGAAAGAGGTGAACATAGTACTGTTGTGAACGACAAGGGGAGAAAATTCAAGTTGATGGTTTTCAAAATACGATGATGATGATCATGATACTCGTAATACTAAGACCGAATTGGTTGAAATCTACCAACCGAGAAGAAGACGAAGGAGAGGGAGAAGCGGATGAAGAAGAAGAAGAAGAAGAAGAAGAAATACAGAGTTCTTCATTTGTTCCTATTGTATATAGTAGCGGTTTTGATGATTCAATTTGAGCAACAATAAACCTTCCAACAAAATTTCCACCCCTGCTGTACTATTTCGGCTCATCCCTTATCTTATAGTCAGTAAAATCGCCACCCCTTATCCATCGTATATAACAACTACACTTGTATGTCACATGTGTTTTACATATACCAACAAAAAGTTGACAGAACAATGAGATGTAAATTGTATTTCCGTGGAAATGTTGGGAGTCCTTCTCATTTTACTGTAACAGTATATTATGTTACCTTTTGGCCTATCCTCAGGCGAGTTGTGAAAAACTGAAAACGATGAAGGTTTTAGGGATACGCCCGCAAGGTTATTCCTCAATTTAACATCTAAATTTATTTACCTTTATAAACAAACAACAAAACTTTCGGGAAAGTTATATTTTCATATTATACTTTGAAATTTTCCCATAACAGGCAGGTGGAGTGTTAAATTATTTGCACACGATTTCCTAGTTCAGGGATACAAAAAATAAATTGTCTGTTTCTTATCACATTGACAGCCAATTATGTGACAGTTATTTAAGAACTGAAGAGGTAAAGGTGTAAAAGACACTAGTCAGAGTTATCTCTTCTGAGAGTAATGAATTTCATTATACAGCCGGATCCTGTGGGGAATAAAGTGAAGATGTCATCTGCAGAGTGGAAAGTAGCTTTTCTCAGTGGGCTTTGCATGCTGATAAGCATACTTTCCACTCAGTGAGGAAGGCAATTGTAATCCAACTCACTCCTCGTTGTAAAGCCTCTAAAGGTTCAAATCAGCCTTTCGGAAGCTGACCTAAACAACAACAACTTTGAAATCTAAAATGTACGACCAGATATTTCGTTAAATCTACACGTTTGTATCAAATCGAAATCGTTTAGTGACAAAAAGCCGGCACGCATTGGCGTAGTTGGTAACGTGCTCGCCTCTCATCATGCGGTCCTGGGTTCGAATCCCACTCAGGCACGGCATATTTTCATAAGTTACTAAAAATCATTTCATCTTCATTACGCATAGTTACACCCCAACGTCGTCGCTAATGACCACAGCAGTTGATGCGACGTTAAATAAAAAATAAATAAATAAATAAAGATGGTTAAACTTACAAAACCAAACAAAACGATTGTTAAACTTACAAAACCGATGATTTTCGGAAAAAGTTTTCCGATTAGCAGACATTCATTGACAAATCTTTTAAGTAAAGTTAATCTAAGTCTTAAAAACGCCACTGGTTTCCAAATAGTAAAAAAAAACAACCGAGCAAACCAAGTAGTTATCTCGATTAGGGATATCTGTTTCTTCTGCAAGTGATATATTAAAATACAGCCACCATCTCATGATTCCCCTTCGTATAAAGAAAAAGGATGAGGAGGAGGTTATTCCTTAGTTTGATAATTTATGAGGCAACCCTTGTTTGCTCCAGGCTTCAAGAACCACCGCCACTACCACCGTCATCCATGGTCTTTCCCTACGAGCTACCCTTCAAGCCAGCCTGGTCGGTTATCACAGCTCTAGGGAATTTGTTTATTCTTTGAAAACATATTTTTTCTATGAGGACAACAATACGGTATGGGGATGAAAACAAACGTGCTGTGACTACCAGAACATACATTAGGAACAAAAAATCAATATAGACCTAGTAAAAACCACTATAATTAAAAGGGCTGTGCTTATTTATGACCAAATATACTTAAAGAAAGGACGATATTCACTAGATTCAATTCTTATTTCCTTTAATAATCTCTCATTTCTCATACATTAAGACTGAAAAATTAAAATAAAGTCGACAAACCGCTCTGTATCCTCAATAATATTCAATCAGTCCTTTATTAGTACCGTAAAATATTTAGGTGCCAAGTTAATGGTGATAAACAATGTGAAATGAAAAAATGAAATATACCAATTTTAATGCGATTCTTTTAGAGAAAATCGCAAATTTCTGATAAATTTAAGTATTGAACAGTCTCCGTTAACATCATTAATGAGCTACTACGTTGCCGGTCGATTATACTTCTTCCAACATACTGACAGACCTTCGTCGGCAATGCAAACAGCCCCTTCAACACCGCTCTCCGAGCATTACTTTTAAAACACTGCATTTAGCTCGGTCGTCCAATGAAACACTTAAAGAAATAATAAATCTATACTGCCATTCCATGATTTCCTCTGTACAAAATGTTCCTTCAGAAACTGTTAATACATGAATACCTTAACAATAACTTCCATTTATAAATAAAGAAAACCCCTGTTCCGGAAATTTGTTCCCCGAGCGATTAGGGGATCTTTTTACGGTGACGCCAATTATGGACATCCATTTCTTTACGGATTCGGAACCTTCGTCATTGCGCTCAACAACTCCAACCAAAATGGACCAACTGGACCCACGGGAGAGAGTAAATAAGTGAGTAAGTGAGAGAGAGAGGGAGGGGAGAGAGAGTATATTGAACAACGATAATGAATTGCGATGAATTAAATGTTTTGAATAGGAACTCCCAGGAATCGAGACTAGAAGAAACGTTTGCATTTATTTTGATTCCTACTGTATTCTAAATACTTATGTATTCTGGTAAAGCGGAGAAATTGTTAACAGGCTCCCGATTGTTTGGGAAACAATCAGACCGCAGGTACACAAACAGTTAGCGCCTTTATAGTGGAGTTAGTCAGTACTTGAAATGTGAATGGAAAGTGTGGTCGGGCCGTTCGAAATAGTGTCGTTATGGGACATTTTTTTGAAATACGTTAATAGTTCATGCTCGTGTACGGGTGTATAACAAGTGGTTGAAGACAGGTAAATCACTGTTTTTATTGTTGAGTGACCGGATCTTATTCATAGTCGATTTTAGTTGTTTTTTGTAATAAATTATTGTGTCAATAAATAATTTATTGTTATATAAGTTTAAAGAAAATTTGTTAGATATTATTTTATTACACCCAGTTCCCGAACGAACTTAAGCTTAGATGATACAATACTATTAACAATCTGGTTTAACCCTTTCAGTGCCAACGTCCGGAAAACAGGACGTCGATATATTTTACGTAAAGTGCTAACGTCTGGATAACAAAAAGTATACAAAAATAATTTTTTTAAAACAGAAATTAATGGAATAATGTATTTTGAGACCACCTCCGTGGCGTAGTGACAACCCTGCTAGCCGACAAAGTGAAAATTTCCGGGTTCGATTCCCGGCTAGGGTCTGAAAATTTTAACACATTAAAACCAACCCACTGTTAACAGTACCAAAACCGACAGTAGTCGCTAATGACTAAATATTGTTTGGGCACTGAAAGGGCTAAACAATCACGGGACTTTTTCTTACAAAAGGAAATAACACTATATTTTTATAACCTTTGTTTAATTATTAGTAAACAATTGTTGTTGTTTAGGTCATCAGCCGAAAGGCTGGTTTGAACCTCTAGAGGTTTTACTAAGTAAAACGAGGAGTGAGGTGGTTTACAATTGCCTTCCTCACTGAGTGGAAAAGTACGCTTATCAGCATGCCGGGCCCTCTGAAAAGCACATATTTTCCACTCTGCAAATGACACCTTCACTGTATTCACCACAGGGTCTGGCTGTATAATGAAATTCATTACTTTCAGAGGAGATAACTCTGATTAGTGTCTTTTACACCTCTACCTCTTCTGTTCTTAAATGATTCAGTCATTTAATTGGCTGACCATGTGATAAGAAACAGAACTATTTATTTTAGCCCTGCAACGAACAGAGTGAGTGTAAATAATTTGACACTCCACCTGTCCGTTAGGGGCAGTAGTAAACAATGTAAAATGAAAAACCTAATTAATCATTCAAGATGCCTGAAAACTCGATTACGGAAAATAAACATGAAAACAATACTTTCCTTCCTTATATATTCACATAGGGCAAGAGAAAGTACAAAACATTTTGGCAATTTTGTTATTTAAACAACTGAGAATAACAAAGTAAAAGTCGTATGAAAAAATCTGTTGGATTTATAACTGAACCGAGGAAGAAACAAATCGACCTGAATCTAAATTGAAATGAAAATAATAAAATGATACAATGAAAATACCATATTTACTGGTATATTTCGAATGAAACATAATTGTAAACAAAAATAAGACGGAAGAATAACAAAATATCTTACACTGTTGAGTGATAAATAGAAGGATGGTAACAGCTGTAGATTGATAAGACTGTTTGTTGTTTATTAAACTTTCTGAACAAAAATAAGTCGAGGAAGAAACCGTTTCAAACGCGAAGAAAGGGAAAACTCATAATAACAACGATTCAGCATTATTTCGAAACATAAATAAATTATTTGTACAAATAAATGATTATTCTTTGTGATAAAAAGTAAATGCATATCATAATACTTTATTCCCGTTTTATTTGCAAAAAGAACAATTAGATAAATCAATTTATTTTAACTACCATTTTTAATCTAATAAAAAATAACATGAATGCCAAAAGTTTCAGATAAAATTAACAAATTTTAAAATGTACTATAATTAACTATTAATAACTTTGTATAATAAACATTTTTGTGATGTTTATAGTACAAAATTATAAGTGAGTAAAGTTGACAAGTTATTTATGTTATCGAAAGTCCAGATGGATGCGGGTTTGAATCCTGCATTTCTAAAAGTTTCACATTTGCCAAAGAGCCAACTACATAATAAACGAGGAAAACACAAAGCTAATACAGGACACTAAATATTATTATAATAAAAAATAAATACAGAATGTTCCTAAAACTCCAATTTCAAATAAGCTTTCTCATTAAATAAATTCAATTTTAAAAGTGCTTTCTTCGATTTTTTTCTTTTTCAAATTCAATCGATAAATAAAGTGAGAAATTTTTGTGATAGAATAAAATGTTCAATTTATCTTCACGTTTCATAAACCCCTGAAGCCAAAAACGTGGTATTTAGAAGGGTATAATCGACGGTATGTGTATGTCCCACTTTTTTAGAAATTGATTTCAGCAGAAATTAATAACATCCGATACTAATAAAATACGCCCATAACAGACTGGTGGAGTGTCAAATTATTTACACTTAATCTGATCGTTGCAGGGCTAAAATAAATAGTTCTGTTTCTTATCACATGGTCAGCCAATTAAATGACTGAATAATTTTAGAACAGAAGAGGTAGAAGTGTAAAAGACACTTATCAGAGATATCTCTTCTGAAAGTAATGAATTTCATTATACAGCCAGACCCTGTGGTAAATGAAATGAAGGGGTCATTTGCAGAGTGGAAAATATGTGCATTTCAGAGGGCCCGGCGTGCTGATAAGCATAGTTTTCCACTCAGTGAGGAAGGCAGTGGTAAACCACCTCACTCCTCATTTTACTTAGTAAAACCTCAACAGGTTCAAACCAGCCTTTCGGCTGATGACCTAAACAACAACAATAATAAAAGTATAGTTTTTTGTAGATTTATTTATATAAATAATACTGTGATTTTTGTCCGTACAATTTTCGAAATGCCCCAAATTTTGTTTCTGCGCCAGATCTACAAAGTGTAAACACTGTAAATATGTTCAGCTGAATTTTTATCTGTTTATCTGTTTGTATGTTACGGGATTACGCAAAAACCGCTGAACCAAATTCAATGAATTTCGGTATTTAAGTTCTGGACATAATCGAAATGAAAATAGGCTATAGGTACTTTTTTAATATCACAAAGGGATGGGGGAGTTCAAAAGGAGGGTTAAACGAAAACTAGAAATATCTCCGTTAAAAGTCAATGTACCAAAAAATGTTATAAAATCAAAATTACGAAAATTTTAAGACAAATAAGTTTTATTATGTAAAGTTTTTCATTTTCATGGATAACAACGGAGATATTACCAATCTGTTAAACATAAGCTACGGCTAGTGTCTCGACAGGTCATCCAGTCAAAATATTATCATGTCTCATATAGGCTAATTCATATTCACTTAAGTAATCATTATTGAAAATAACAAATTAACTACGCTTCAGGAAATAATAAAGCGCTGCGTATATTAATTTAAAAACACCAAGATCTTGGTTTTATTTTACGTCCAACTGATTCTTTGGGTCTTTTCCGTTTTCTATATGCCACTATCAAATCCGAATTCCCTGAAGGGTTGCACACTTATTCATTTCTCCCACTCCCTGCCTAACTGAATACTCATACTGAGACAGACATACTCACGCACGCGTACACACGTCCTTCCCAGTCCCAGTATATAGTGCTATGTTACACGTTCTGTTGTTTTATTTCTTATTTTGATTGTTTTATTTTGCTATAACTACATTACTATTACGTTATATTTTTTAATTATTGATATTTACAAGGAGGTAGATAACAATGAATGATTAAAGAATATCAGACCTGACAGGGATCGAACTCGGTACACCAACAGACCGTCCATAGCACCAAGAAAACCGTACGAAGAAAGGATATTTTACCTAGTATTACAAATTTATTTTGTTAAAAATAATTTTATAAAGTTACAAAACAGAAACAAACTATTCTCTTATTAAACAAACATCGGGAAGGAGTTCCTTTATAAATTTACCATTTAACATAAAAGGAAACCGCACCCAAAAGCCGAACTATTTTTATTAAAACTAATTTTACAACCACTAAAAATAAAATAACAAAAAACCTAAACAAGCTTTTCAATTTCTTAATTTACGAGTTCTAAAAGGTGGCGCCCTGAATTAGATCTTTTAAATAGTTAGACCAATAATTTTCCTTTTTGTAACAAATCCGTCAGAGACAGAAACAGGTCAAAGTAAAACATCTGTGTCATATAACAGCCACACGTGTTTTCGTTTTTATTATCTTCAGTGTTCTTGTTAGGGAACATAATATAGTTAGGTAATACATAACCTATAATAACGTTTTTCTATAAAAAATAATGCAATCTTCAAAAAAGTGTATTACGTTTTGTAGAATAGCAGTCTATGCTCCAGAATATCACTGATCTAAGGTCAAGCTTATTAAATCTTTTTTTGTTTTTTTTTTTGTTTAACGTCCGACTGTTCTGCAGTTACTGCTAATGCAGACGGTGAAGGATGAAATGATTTTTTGTAACGAATGAAAATATGCCGTGCCTGAATGGGATTCGAACCCAAGACCGCATGATGAAAGGCGAGCACGTTGCCAACTACGCTAATGCGGCCGGCAAATTTTATTATATTAAATCAATCGTTAAAGAATTCAAAGAAATCATTTTAAATAATCGTAATTAATCATCAAAATAAATAATTTATAATTAAATTAAAAATATTCAAAATCAAAATTAAATATTTCCAGCTAAATTATAAGAAGACAATATAAAAATTATAAATAAATATTCCAGAAGCCAAAGATCCAAATTTTATTAAAGATGAAGCAATAAAATAAAGAAAGTAGAATTTTAAATAAGTTATTTGAACCAATTAACTAATAATTAGAATAAAATAAAAGAACATCAAGATTTTATTTTAATTATGGAACCAACTGCAACAATTTGATGATTTTAAAGTAAGCAGATAAAAATATAAAATAATTTAAGAGATACTATAAAACCGATGACAACAATGTCTCGATGACCCATTTGATTGCCAATCGATGGACGAGTAGGACGTCAACTAGAAGACTGCAAGAATTCAAGAATAAAATCGTAACTATAAACTATTAAACTGTCCATAACAGACAGGTGGAGTGTCAAATTATTTACACTCAATCTGTTCGTTGCAGGGATAAATTAAATAGTTCTGTTTCTTATCACATTGTCAGCCAATTAAATGACTGAATCATTTTAGAACACAAGAGGTAGAGGTGTAAAAGACACTAATCAGAGTTATCTCCTCTGAAAGTAATGAATTTAATTATACAGCCAGACCCTGTGGTGAATGAAGTGAAGGTGTCATTTCCAGAATAGAAAATATGTGCTTTTCAGAGGGCCCGGCATGCTGATAAGCATACTTTTCCACTCAGTGAGGAAGGCATAGGTAAACAACCTCACTTCTCGTTTTACTTAAAACCTCTACAGGTTCAAACCAGCTTTTCGGCTGATGACCTAAACACCAACAACAAACTATTAAAGTATATTTTGAGCTCATTAAACATTATTAATCAATTCAAATATTTCATATCAATATATTTCAATAATTTTAAACAATTTAAGTGTCATCAATAATTATAAAACGATATCAAGAAAAATCATTCCTAAAATTTTGTAAAAATCAATTTTATTTAGTTAATTTAAGAGTTTCGTTTCATTAAATTTCATTTACTTTCATTTTCAATCCTTTAGTTTCATTTCAATTTAGTTTGTAACAAAACCTACGTCACAGTTTGAAATGTTTCAGGGCTTTCTTGAATATTCCCGATGAAAGGTAAGGAAAATCAATTTTATGAATTATTGTTCGTGATATTTGAGACCGATGGAAAAATATAATAAATAATAATTATTTATTTCCCCAAAAAAATATTATTTATGAATACGAATAACTTCCTCTCCATAAAAAGTTAATGTAAGAAAAAAGCATTTTCAAGACAACCTAACATTAGACATTATAGTACTGTGATAAAACCTGTGCGTATGTAGTAGTGAGGGCCTACGAATGAGCGGGAAGGCTGGTCTAAAAGTAGAGAAATTAGAGAGAAAGATCCTCCGTAAGATAATGGGTCCGAAGATAGTGGACGAAAAATGCAGGTTACGAGGTCGAGAAGACTGTACAAGGGAAACGAACGATTAATGAAAACGATTAGGAAAAGAAAACACAAATTAAACGGACACCTGTATAGAATGGATAACAATTTTTTTTAATCCCCAATGTATGTACGCTGCAATCTGTTCAATTCAGAACAATAACCCACCTCGTGATCCAATGGGATGTGTAGTCTTGTACAGACCCAGGCCGTCCATTCCTGAAAGAGTATGGTTAATTGAACTCCAACCATCAAAGTACACCGGTAACCTCTGTCTAGTATCCAAATCCGTATAAAAGTAACTACCTTTACTAGGATTTGAATCAGGAACCTTCGTCTCCGAAAATCAGCCGTTAAACAGCTGCGGCGACGACTTTACCAACCCGGTGAGTTATTTCCTAAAATGAGTTAGGAAAGTTAAAAATGAGTTAACTTTATAAAGTTTAAAAAAATTCCTTGGTTAGATCAGAAGACCAGTGTTTTTGATAATTTTTCATGGACTACAACATACAATTTAATATTAAAGAAAATGAAGACAAAAATTTAAGAGCCTAAACTTGAAGGGGAGAAAATTGAAAGACATGTAATTCCATCATGGAGCGACTAAACTAGAATCCATTTCCTACCACTTAGTGAAGTTCCCCTTTTTGGATCTTGGAACCTTATGATGCCTTTCAAGTGTAATCTGGCAACACTATAGAAGAAAAGAGAGAGAGCGAGAGAACGTTTGATGAAGAGAGAAGAAAGCGACACAATGGCCTGAAAGTAATTTCTTTTCCATTACGGTGAAATGTCGCGTAGACGAGGTGGTAACAACGGGGGTGACTTTGACTGTTCAACAATGCATCGTAACCAATTCGCCGATTCCATCCCTTTGATGTGGAATTCCATGAAATGGTTGACATTTCCGTTTTCCATCTAACCGACACGAATGGCGTGCTTCTTGAACAAGAAGGAAAATGTAAAAAAAAATCGGGCAAGAAAAAGTTATTAACTTGCTTATACTTTCACTAACCCGAAAAAATATCGAATTGTGTAGATAACCCTTAAAGTATTAAACCCTTACAATATCCAATACTTCCTGGATTTTATTTCTATTTTTTGAAAATAAAATACCAATTTTTCGGTATCTGGTCACAAATCTTCAGCATTTATTACGTATATTGAGGCCATTGAAAGGGCTATTTAAAACACTAGAAAGCGCTCTAACCAGATACGATAATTTTATGCACTTTCATAGACGACACTTCTTCATTTATTGTAAAATAAAAAATTATACTTATTTTGTGAGAGAAATAAATCTCGATATTATCCAGAAAATAGGTGAAGAGGCTCTTCACCTACTTTATCTGAATAGCCTACAAAGCTCCAAAACAGTATGTATCATTTACTAATAAAAAAGCTGAAATGTCGAAACTAATCGAACCAATTCCACTTAAAACGCCAAAAATAGGTCTATCCTGAGCTACAAGTGTTAAACATACAAACACTGTACAATGAAACCAATTAACCCTTTGTCGGCAATAACATTTTTCTAGACCGGCACAGAATCTTTAGCATATGGGTCACCGAACCGTAAGAAATCATTAAAAATTTTCTATAAATCACAAACCTTATCACGTGACGTATCAAACTAACAAGAAAACTTAGGAAAATAGAATAATACATCATTGAAATTTTTATCTGACAGTTAGGGATGCTGAAGCTATTTGAAAATAAATTTTAGACAAATATTTTTCTAAAATTTCAGATGACACTACTGTTTAAAACTTTCTTATGTTCTACTTTCAAAATTCATTACATACGAAACGTTACTTTATGATGTTTATTTCAAAATAAAACAAAAAAAACAATTCTATGTTCATAACTAAACCCACCGGGTTGGTCTAGAGGTAAAGTCGTCGACAAAATCAGCTGTTTAACAGCTGATTTTCGGAGACGAAGGTTCCTGGTTCAAATCCTAGTAAAGGTAGTTACTTTTATACGGATCTGAATGCTAGACAGTGGTTACCGGTGTACTTTGATGGTTGGGGTTCAATTAACCATACTCTCTCAGGAATGGTCGATCTGAGTCTGTACAAGACTACACCTCATTTACACGATATACACATCATCCTCATCTCATTGGGTCATGGGGTTGCTTATTGTTCTGAATTGAACAGATTGCAACGTACACAAATTAGAGACTACAAAAAAAATGTTCATAACTGAAGAAAACATGTACAAAAACACATCATGTCAACCAAGAAATAACCAAATTCAACTCTAGGATAGCGTGGTTTCAACAGAGAAATACAGGCAGAATATGTAACTAAAAATATTGTATTATACGTAAAAATTTTGTTTATACATGTCTAAACTATTGTACAAAACAGCAACACTGTCTGCAGATGAATTTAAAACTAAAACGAAAACATTTCAATGCTATGAAGCAAATCCGATTTTGCGACGTGACCGGTTCAAGAAGCGGTAACATCGTCTCAAAATCGATGATTGTCGGCTCTAAGGTTAAAGAGAATATAAAATTGTATCATAGATAGATAATAAACATGCAGGTAATTACCTGGTTGAGACTTCCTTGGCTACCTTCAAGATCGATAAGTCTAAACTGTTGCGAGAGATCATGATGTGCATTAGATAATCGATTGTTGTCAGTTTCATCGTTGTCGTTGTCATGAGCAGTCGGAATTGTCGGTGAGGATGTGACACTTCGATTATGAATTCCTAGATCAATATCAGTTCTCGTAGTTTCTTTAATTATGGTAGTGGTTTCTAAATGGTGTTGATGGTGTGTTTCTGCACCAAGGCCCTGCATGTACGGTTCCAGGAACGCATCGCCTCTGCAACAAAAATAAAAAAATACATTAACATCCCTGCGGATACAAATATTTAAAAAAGAAAACATAATCTTATATTTTATATAATTAATTTTCTCTTCAACGTATTTCTTTCATTCTTAGGGAATTACAACACTTATCTATCGACCCAAAAGCCTACCAAAACTGTCAATCATTCATCAATTCGCGTTTTGATAAACTTCCCATTTTTACTTTCTCTTGCCTACATGAATATATAGGAAGGAAAGTAGGTATTGTTTTCATGTTGATTTTTCGAGTTTTCACCGGATTACACGTTTCCAGACCCCCTGAACCCAAAAAGCATGTTTCTAGCGATTGGTCTGTGTGTGTGTGTATGTGTGTGTACAGAATATCTCAAGAACGAAATATCGTACGAACTTGAAACTTTAAACTTAAGTTACATACTACTACCGGACCCGACACGAACATTTTAATCAAAATCGGTCAACCGGAAGTAATAGTTTATTTGTGTCATTTTTCACTTTTTTACGATTTTCTCGTAAGAGGCTCCTACGTTTTTTTTTAAAAAAAATCGCCTCCTTTACTAAATTTTTAATGTTCTACAAGATAGGGTAGGCGCCATATCTGCTGAAATTCTTGGGGAGGCTATTTTTCGTAAAAATTGTTTTTTTTAAGATTGCGACTTTAATATGCATTTTAGCGCAAAAATGTATATAATAAAAGTTGTAGAGCATTTAAAATTCTACACCTTTAATTTCAAACATATCTTTTTATAACGCTTAGTTTAGCTGTAATTAGCGATTTTCTGTTTTTTTTCTCACGAAAACGTGTAAAAAATCGATTTTTTTACGATCTGAGCTTAGTATGCATTTTACGACAAATGTGTATAATCAAATTTATAGGTAATTAAAAGTTACATTTTTATAGGTTATTAATTACATTTTTTTTAAAGCATTTTTCTTTGCAGAGCATAGTTTAGCGTGAAAGAGTGATTTTTGGTATTTTTAAGCCAAACTGAGGTTGATTTTTCATTTTGCGTCTTTCATTCATGATTAAAATTATGTTATATTTTTTGAGGTTAGTTTTTTGTTTGTTTCTAATGTTTTATTACTAATGTTAGGTTATATTGGTAATTATTTGCATTGGCAAGAAAAAATCGTGTGTGTTTCACACCAGATTTTTAATTTTGTTAAATAAAATTATTCATTCTTATAAATACCTAATTTTTTTGAATGGAATTAAACAGAAAGTAAGTTAATTAAAAATTGCGCGCGCGCACACACACACATACATACACACCCAAGGCCAATCGCTAAACACAATTTTATAGTTGGGTTCGGGGGCTTGAAAACGTGTCTTTCTGGTGAAAACTCGATTTCGAAAAAACAACACGAAAACAATACTTTTGTTCTCAATATATTCATACAGGGCAAGAGAAAGTAAAAAAATCTGATGTGTTTGAATGATTTATCGTAACTGTTTGAATTAAAACAGAAACAGAGTTAACCGTTTCTAATTTGAAATGATTTCTTGTTCACCTCACGTCTACTGGTTAGAATTGGAAACGATTTAAGGGTAATTTAACTTTAATAGAATGGTAACGAGTTTTGTAGCCTCAAAGGACGTAGAGAGAACTGTAATCTGATTTACGTTGTAATCTAAGAAGGGTTGATTAAGTCTCTTCTTTATTTCTAACTGTATTACAACTCATGAATAATATTTATAGAATTTAAATTCGTACAAATAAACTAACATACTAAATTATTTAAATCCTAAATGTAATAAGAATTATTTTAATTTTTTATTTTCTAAACTAAGGATTGTACAAGAAAAAATGTTGCTATCGACATTTTATTTGTCGATAGAAAGTAAATTTAAAAGTGCGCGGCTATGAGTTGGTTTATTTTGTTATTTATATTATTATAATAATAGCTTTTTTATATGTACACTAAATTCACATAAAATAAAAGAAACAAAATTTACAAAAAAACAACAAAATTTAAACGTAAATATACAAAAAATAATAGTATAAAAAATAAAGTTAAAAAAAAAAAAAAATAAATATCATGTAGTAGCAAAGGATGAAGCAGACTTTCGATGACAATGCTAACAAAAAATCTTTCGCTGAAACAAGAGGAAGAGTAATTAATTTGAATATATAGAACTAATAAAATCCTCAGACTGCCCTCTACCCAAATTAATCAGCCAGTTGGTTACTCTTCTTTTGTATATTTGAGGAGTTACATTAGTATTTTGGATAGCCTCTGGTAAATTAAGGTATGTGATTGAGGCTATATAATGTGCTGCAGTGCTATTAATGGTTTTATGCAATCTAGGGAATTGATATCCAATACGGATTACAGCTCTGGTATGATAATTATAATTTTACCCTTAATAAATAGTATATTATTGGAAAAGGACGATAAAACAACTTTAAAACACAATTATTCCATTTAAAAAATTGTTAGTAATATTAATTTCGTCGTCACTAGCATCTTCATTTTCAACATCGGTCTCTTCGTGACCTCTTTGTATCTGAGTAACGATTTCATCTTCATTTAAGTATTCTGATCCAAATTCACCATCTATCGCCAACCATTGCCTTATTTCCTGAATGTTCTCAGTACCAAAAGCTCCACTGAAAGTTTCATCTTCTAGCCCCACAAGATCAAAATCACATTGCTTATTGTACAAGAGTTTGTTCCAAGGACGCTGACTGATGACCCCTACCTAGAAACTAGTTGACCGTCCGAATTGCCGCGAATTCGGAACAAGTGAAGTTTTACTATATAATGAAATGTATTACTCTCAGAGGAGATAGCTCTGACTAGTGTATTTTATACCTCTACTTCTGTTATTAAATGCTTCAGTCATATAATTGGCTGACCATGTGATAAGAAACACAACTTATCTATATAAATAAAATTGTGATTTTGTCTGTACAATTTGTCAAAATGCACAAAATTTTGTTTCTACGCCAGATGTACCACGTAAACACCGAAAATAAGTTCAGCTGAATTTTTCTCTGTTTGTATGTTACGGTATTACGCAAGAACCGCTGAACCAAATTCAATGAATTTCGGTATTTAGATTCTGAACATAATCGAAATGAAAATAGGCTATATATTTTTTTTAATATCACAAAGAGATAGGGGAGTTCAGAGGAAGGGGTAACAAAAAACTACGAATATCTCCGTTAAAAGTCAATGTATCAAAAAATATTATATAATCGAAATTACGAAACGTTTAAAGACGAATAAGTTTTAGTATGTAAAATTTTTCATTTTCTTCCATAATAACGGAGATATTGCCTATTTAAAAAAAACCAATATTTTTAGAAGAATATTAACATACAAAATAAATAGAACAATAAACACAGGGCTACGCGCCGGCAAAACCCGTATTCGTTGAGTCAGTTACCTACATACCCATTCCACCAGTACCCTATAAACCTTTTCTCGATCACATAGTCAAAAATGAATCAGTCAAATAGTGGTCACCATCGTGGAGTGTTTCTATTGTCATTTACCTTTCATTTAACGGTATCATAACAGTAATTTTTCTTGCTCTGTAGCGAATAATTAAATTTTCTACAGTTACATTATACAAACAGATTTGTGTGAGTAAATCTCACAGATTTGTGATTTACCTTTCATTTATTATAAAAATAATAAAGCACTGCTATCTTAATTTAAAAACACCAAAAGATCTCGCTTTTATTTTACGTTTAACTATTTTTCTTTTGATAAATAATAATGCTGACATTGCGATAGATAATAATGAATAGTTAAAGAATATCAGACCTGACAGGGATCAAACTCAGTACCCCAGCCGACCGTCCACGGCACCAAGAAAACCGTTCGAAGAACGGGTACTTTAGCTAGTTAATAATAACACTCGATCTGCCTGTTATGGTAAATATTAAGAGAAAGATTAATACAACCTTAGAACTTTTATTTGTAAATTTTGAATAAATCATAAAATTCTCTAACACAAAATTTTGATGAATAAGTTTTACAATTGTATTCATACGACAGCTCATTCAACGACAAAAATTAACTAAAAAATTTATAAATGAATATAAAAGAAATCTCATTTCACGTTAATCAGTGTTAACAATATTATAAATCAACTTCTTAAAGAGTTCAATACATTTCATTTCAGAAGATACAATACGGTAAGTTATTGAAAGGAATATTGTATGGAAAAAGGAAGGTCAAAAGTTCAGGCGATTAGCTTTAGCAATAGAATTTATTTAACAGAACACTTATATGGTAAAGATAAGAAATTGTAAGGGAGAGGGGATAAAGGAATGTGCCCATTAAATGGTGGCTTATAAAGTTCATTGTAAAGTTGGACCTTTAGAATGAAACGAGAATAGGATATGGTCGAGGGAAGGAATTCCTGGAGAACAGTCATAGTTCTGGGTATAGTGAACGTCCCATGTTCGTCGTCCTGAGGGAAATGACAGACTGACAATCTGCAAGCCATGTATATTCAATGACGCGGAACTGCACTCCCTTACCCTCTTTATCTTTTAAATAACCTCTCTCTGTTTATCAGTATACAGTTCCCTATTCGTACAGAATATCCCTTTTCTTGTTCCTTCCGTATTCCTATCATAGACCGTTTTTAGGGGGTTGTTTCTCTTACTCTCTCGACGGGGATTCCTCTTCATTACGACCAGATAACTCCCCTCCTTAAACATACTTCCCCCATTTCGCTTACACGCCACAAGACCTGGATTTGACACTGCCGACAATTAGCACCGGTCTGTACTTCCTCCCTTACCTTTCTACTAGTAACTACATTTCCTCGTTTAAGTTCCACGCCCACGTTGAAAAGCACCACTGTTTAAGTCAAGAAACTTCCTACCGTTCCTTTTACACAGCCCGTCATTAAACTCTAAATACACCTTCTGTTAAATCGGAAAAGGAAACCACTCAATTTTATGATACTATTAACTGACTAAATAGAATTATAAGACCTGGAAACAATTATATGCCCTTCCAACAGCCTTTTATCCAGTGGAAAAACTTATCGCTGATAATTTCGAGCTTTTGAAATTAGTAAAAATCTCAAGAAATGTTTATTAAAAACAACTTCAAACAACAATATTAGGCCTGGGATATGAAAATTCGCAGTGCTACCGAATATAGAAACACAGAACTTACACAAAATTTAATAATATTCTATAAGTTTTTTCATTGGATTACCAAAGACGTATAAAAAAGGTTTTACTACGAAAGAGAAGCGTCACTAGAAGTGTATGTTACCCCTACTTGCTGGGTCGAAAAGGAGCAGGTTAGTATTAGTTTCTTCTGACGTACTTCTCGTTTCTACTTTGTACTACTAACTAAATAGAATTACAAGATCTGGAAACAATTATATGCCCTTTCAACAGCTTTATATCCAGTGGGATAACTTATCGCTGCTTAATTTCAAGTTTTTGAAATTATTAAAAAACTCAAAAATGTTTATTAACAACTTTGAACAACAATTAGGCCTACGATATAAAAATTCGCAGTGACATCCGCATCAAGGAACACAGAGAATTTTTTAACTTCTTACAAAAAATTTAATTATAATTCTATTAGTTTTTCATTGCATTACCAAGAAAAAGGTTTTACCACGAGAGAAAATGTCGCTCGTAGTGTGTGTTACATGCTGTGTCGAAAAGAAGCAGATTAGTGTTTGTCTCTTTTGACGTACTTCTCGTTTTCTACTTTGTACGTTTGGTCAACTCGTATTAAACATTTTAAATATCTCTCTAAAACAAACTCGCCTGACATTTTTCACCTGAAATTCTGCAAAAAGCACGTCAGACGGATAGTGGATTGTCTTGATTCCCCGTAATTCAAAAGTAAAAATCCCTTACATGAGACGACGCGTCTCATGACTGGTGGACATTTTTTAAAAGGCTACCTTTGACTTAATGGCCAAAACCATTAGTGATATCTGTGTCCACTCTTTAAGAAGAATTGAATGACACAATTTTTATTTCCACATTCCATTTTTGTTTTCTTAACTTCCGGTTTTGGGCTACTTCCAATCAACACCGGAACTTGAAACCCAATATAGGCTCACTAACTTTTTGTGTAGATTCCAAATTTGAAAACCGTTTGTTGTTATATTTTGTAGTTTCTGTACCTGGTGTGACGATTGGAAGGAAAGAACCAAAGAAAAATTATAAATGACAAAATTTTAAAAATTGCAACCAATCATAAATGGCAATTATAATCTGATCTAATGTCAATTATAATTGCCAGAAGTACAGAGGTTTAAAGGGTTCAACTTAGGAGACACTTAAGTTTTTATAAACAGAAATAGTTTATATCTTAAGAACTGAACACTGTCACTGAAAGCAGGGTAAAGGCTGTTTCACATAAGTCCAACAATTGGGATGGTTTAAGCACACAAAAATAATGGAGTCGATGAAGTTGGTTATGGTGTGACGGAAGGAAAGAAAATACATTAACAGAAAAAATGGTTGTCTTAAGACTTTTAAGTTTTTTCTTTTTGGTTTAACGTCAGACTGTTCTGCAATTACTGCTAATGCAGACGGTGAAGGACAAAATGATTTTTTTATAACGTATGAAAATATACCGTGCCTAAATGGGATTCGAACCCAAGACCGCATGATGAGACTTTCAAGCTTTTAGTTGGTCACACTTACCTCACTTTTAGCTTTTGTTGCTTAAAGTGCATAAAATCAAATTTATAGTACATTAAAATATCTACAATGTTTTATTTCAAGAGTTTTTATCAACAAAGCTTAGTTTAGCGCCAAAAAGTGATTTTCCGTATTATTAAGTCAAACTAAGGTCGGTTTTTATTTTGAATCATTCACTTATGATTAAAATACGGTAATGTTTTTTAATATTACTTTTTTTGTTTATTTCTAATGTTTTATAACTAATCTTAAGTTATATTGTTCACTATTTTCAATGACAAGAGAAAGTCGTGTGAGTGCTTCACACCAGATTTTTCATATTGCATTGTTTACTCATGATTAAACATAAGGTTATATTGTTTATTATTTACATTGGCAATGAAAAGTCGTTTGAGTGTTTCACACCAATTTTTTTTATACACCTACCACTCCGGCAAAATAAAAAATTACAATGTCATCTATTAATAAAATAGAATAATTTATTAAATATTGTAAAAAATATCGCTTGATAATTATTAGACAGGTTGTTTTTTTTAATAAGTTAGAAAGAATGAAAAGATTCACATGGTGTTTAAAACCTAAAAGGACAGACAGTTTCGACCACCCAAGACGTTTCGGTTGTTTTATTTAAGTAAGGAAGGTTTTGTGGTTCAAGTTGTAATGTGTTATTCCAAATCATTCTGTCTGTATAAAGAGCATCTTCTTTTTGATTCCATCTTTAGATAACTTGTAGTTCAAAGCGTCGAAAGAATGGAGAGACATGTTTCAGCTGTTCCGTCCGTACAAGTTGATTAATAATATTTATTTATCTAATTCATCAATTATATGTGTTCCTAATTCCTTCACATTTTTTTCTGTTACAATTTTCAGTCAAGGATATTTTAAATCATACTTACAATCGGAATTATGGTTATTAAAAGAAAAATTCAAATCTTGTTAAATACAGTAAAAACGCGTTATGCCGGTTCATAAGTTACTTAAAGTTTTACATTCCATTTACCACGAGTTAATTTCCACGAGGAGTTATGTTAAACAGTATCATTTCATTTAAATCACATAAAACACGAATTCAAAATAATTCATTGACATATTTTCTTTTGTCTTTAATTTTTACTTTCTCTTGCCTATATGAATTATTGCCTATAGGCAGGAAAGTATTATTTTCATGCAGATTTTTCGAAATCGAGTTTTCACCGGATCTACACGTTTTCAGACCCCTGAACCCAAAAAACAATTTTTAGCGATTGGTGGTGGTGTGTGTGTGGGTGTGTGTGAACAGAATATCTCAAGAACGGAACATCGTACGAAGTTGAAACTTAAAACTTAAGCTAGGTACCAACGGAGGACCCGACGCAAATACTTTCATCAAAATCAGTCAACCGGAAGTAGTAGTTTATTAGTGTCATTTTTTACGTTTTGCGATTTTCTCAAAAAAAGGCTCCTTCGATTTTTTTTTAAAAATTGCCTTATTTACTAAATTTTTTATGCTCTACAAGCTAGAGTAAGCGCAATGTCTGCTGAAATTCTTGGGGAGGCTGTGCTCTCGTAGAGAAAAATGTTTTTTTTTTTCAAGATTGCGACCTTAATATGCATTTAAGGGCAAATGTGTATTATAATAAAAGTTGTAGAAAATTTAAAAACCTACAACTTTTATTTCAAACATTTTTTGTATAACGCTTAAGTAGCGTAAATGAGTGATTTTCTATTATTTTTTTTTAATAAAATCTGTAAAAAAATGAATTTTTTAAAGATTTCGGCCTTAGTATTCATTTTACGACAAAAATGAATTTAATTACATTTGTAGCAAATTCAAAGATCTTCAACTTTCATTTTAAGCATTTTTCTCTACAGAGCCTAATTTAGCGTCAAAAAGTGATTTTCCGTATTAAGCCAAACAAAGGTTGGTTTTCATTTTTCAACACTCACTCATGATTAAAATAAGAATATATTTTTTGAGGTTAGTTTATTTTGTATATTTCTAATGTTTTATTACTAACGTTAGATTATAGTGTTTATTATTTGTATTGGCAATAGAAAGTCGTGTGAGTGTTTCACAACAGATTTTTAAACTAGAACGAGGTTGAACTACTCATGATGATATTTCTTAACAAAAATAAGATCTTTAACAAAAAAAAATGTATCACTTCCTTAGTGATAAATAAATCAACACAATTAATTAAACATACGAGCTAACCAAACTAATTTTTAATTGATACATTTTTTATATATATGTATATAATATTAATACAACCGATTAATAGATTTCATAAGAATTATAACCCAGGTATTTTAGTCACCAAATAAAGTAAATCCCTTTAAAATTCAACATTGGATAACAACAAAAACAAACAAAGTTGTTAATAAACATGGATTTAAACATCCGATAAAATTCCAAACAATCAATACATAACTTTTTAAAAATTCCAAAGTAATTAATGACACGATATATTTAAGATAAACTTTAATTTATGGTGTCTTAAATTACAACAATATTTTAACGTGTCATGTTTTAATTAGGAGGATCGTTAAAATCATGAACTTGTATGGACATTTGCAAGAAAAAACGAATCGCGGATAGATTCCTGGTATTAAAAACAAAGAGAAGAAAAAGTTGTTTTATTTGAAACACCATATAAAGATTTACTAATGATTAAGCTGTTCTTTTTATATTCTCTGTATTCTTATTGTGAATCGACTGATACAAATAAACAGTTAATTAAACACGAATTTTTTTTACCAAATTTAATGTGAAATACTCACATGACTTTCTCTTGCCAATGTATATAATAAACCATAAAACCTATGTTTAATCACGACTAAATAATGTAAAATGAAAAACATAATCAAATAATTATAATCATAAGTGAAGCATTTCATTTCAATATGGCAAGCATTTAAAAACAGAAGAGGTAAAGGTGTAAAAGACACTAGTCAGAGTTATCTCCTATGAGAGTAATGAATTTCATTATACAGCCAGGCCCTGTGGTGAATGAAGTGAAGTTGTCATTAGCATGGTGGAAAGTAGATGCTTTTAAGGGGCGGAAAGTTATATTATTTGTACTCAATCTGTTAATTTCAGGGCTACAAAAATATTTCTGTTTCTTATCACGTGATCCGCCAATGACTGAATCATTTAAGAACAGAAGAGGTAGAGTGTAAAAGACATTAATCAGAGATATCTCCTCTGATAGTAATGAATTTCATCATACAGCCACACCATGTGGTGAATGAAATGAAGTTTTGTCATTAGCAGGTGAAAGTAGATACTTTACAGAGATCCTGGGTATGCTGATAAGGATACTTTTCCACTCAGTGGAAATAGCAATGGTAAACTCACTCCTCGTTTTACTTATTAAAGCCTCTAGAAGTTCAAACCAGCCTTTCGGCTGTTAATGTTGAGCAACAAGAACATGAGTGAATGACAAAAAAGGGAAAATAAACCTTCGGAGAAGAAAATGCTTAAATAAAAGATGTCTTTTTTTATTTCCTGTAACTTTAATTGTATACCGGGTGTCCCACGGAATTTGAAACTCAGGCAAATAGCATTAATTTTCATTAGTTTGTTAATATTTTCTTCCCGCGAATAAATGAAGATTTGTTATAGTCAGGAATCATTAGAAAATGATTAGACCTTATAAAAAATATTAATTTTGATACATTTAGCTGTATTTTAGCTTAAATACAGAAATACCTAAATTTTTAACCGTTTTCCACCTAAGTATTATAAATTTTATCAACTTTTCGCGCACTGTTTTACTTGGAGTAATGGTAACGTCATGGTCCGGAGATATAAAAATAAGTGGGTCGAATCCATCAGGGGTAAATTTTTTTTATTTGACAATTTTTTTACCATCAAAAATTATTTATTTAAAACTTTTTTATTTATTTTGGAAGCAAATTCAGTATAATTTTAAATACCTAATTATTTCCTTCAGCAACATTGAATTTTCAGAGACACCTGTTAGTTGCAATAATTTTAGATTATAAAAAAAATTGTAAAAATTAAAAATAAATAAATTTTTTACATAATTTTTGAACAATAAAAAAAAAATACTGCTAATGGATTCGACTTATCTATCTTTACTTCTCCGGACCAAAAAGTTACCATTACTCTAAACATAATAATGAAAAAAGATGATAAAATTTACAATACATAAATGAAAAACGGTAACAAATTCATGTATTTCTGTATTTAAGCTAAAATACAGATTAAAATGTATCAAAATTGATATTTTTAAAAAGGTTTAAACATTTTATAATAATTCCTGACTATAACAAGTCTTCATTTATTCGTCGGAAAAAAATATTAACAAACTAATAAAAAATCACTGCTACTTCCCTATGGTTCAAATTCCGTGGGATACCCGGTACAGGCTTATACTATTGTTATAAAATAAATACTAAGACCGCAATATTGAAATTTTTTCCTTTTTAACCGATTTTAAAGAGGAAAATACAAAAAAAAAATCTGGTGTGAAACACTCACACGACTTTCTCTTGCCAATGCAAATAATTACCAATAAACCTTACAATAGTAATAAAACATTAGATATAAATAAAAAACTAACCTCAAAATCATAACCTTATTTCAATCGTGAAGAGAAACACGCAAAATGAAAATCAACGTCAGTTTGGCCTAAAAATACGGAAAATCAATCTTTCACGCTCAACTAGGCTCTGTAGAGAAAAATGCTCAAAATAAAAGTCGTAGATCTTTATATTTGCTATAAAATTTATTATAGACACTTTTGTCGTTAAATGCATTCTAAGGCCGAAATCTTAAAAAAATCGATTTTTCTCACGTTTTCGTGAGAAAAAATCAGAAAATCGCTAATTACTGCTAAACTAAGCGTTATACAAAAAAATGTTTGAAATAAAAGTTGTAGGTTTTTAAATTCTCTACAACTTTTATTAGATACATTTTTGCGCTAAATTGCATATTAAAGCCGTAATCTTTAAAAAACTTTGTTTTTACGCAAAAACAGCCTTACCCAGAATTTCAGTAAACATGACGCCTAGCCTATCTTGTAGAGAATAAAAAATTGAGTAATCCAGGCGATTTTAAAAAAAATCGTAGGACCAGTTTTTGAGAAAATCGCAAAAAAGTGAAAAATTATACGAATAAACTACTACTTCCGGTTGACCGAGTTTGATGAAAATGTTCGTGTCGGGTCCGGTAGTGATATGTAACTTTTTAATGTAAAGTTTTAAGTTTCAAGTTCGTACGATGTTCTGTTCTTGAGATATTCTGTTCACACTAACACACACACACACACACACACACACACACACACACACACACACACACACACACGCACGCACGCACGCACACGCACGCACGCGCACACACACACACACACAGACCAATCGCTAAAAACATGTTTTTTGGGTTCAGGGGTCTGAAAACGTATACATCCGGTGAAAACTCGATTTCGAAAAATCGACATGAAAACAATACTTTCCTTCCTATATATTCATATAGGCAAGAGAAAGTAAAAATACTAATTGACGCTAAACTAAGCATTGTAGGAAAAAATGATTGAAATAAAAGTTAAGTTTTTTAATTTCCTACAACTTTAAAAATATACACTTTGACCCTAAAAAGCATTGAAGGCCTCAATCTTAAAAGAACCATTTTTTACCATTAGAGCACAGTCCCCCAAGAATTTTAGCAGACAATCATAAGAGCCGTTTTAGAGAAAAATCGCACGTATAAATTACTACTTTCCATTGAACCATTTAATGAAAATGTACGTTTCGGGTCCCCTAGTGGCACCTAACCTAAATTCCGAGTTTCAACGTACAAGAAAGTTTAATATGATCTCAAGCTTTAATCGTGGAGATATTGGATCACGAATTGTGTTTTCCCTCGTAATTATGCAAGTAATCACAATAAAAATTTTCGTTGGCATCCTACAATACATTTTATATCCTCGTGGATCTTTAACAAAGTGAAGTTCTTAAAGAAATTTTCGTTTAAGTCTTAAATAAAAAATTATAATAGAGTTAGACCAGCTAATTCCAAAGAAACAAAGTCTTTTTTTTAATTTCAGCAAAATTGAACCATTTGTTCTTGTTCCAAAACGAATAACATACATACATCTTTTAAAATCCGCTTTTTCGGCTTCAGGGACCAAGAAATACAAAATTAGTTGAATTCCGTGTATCGAAAATATTTTTCAACACTGCAAAACTTTTTCACTTTCTTCAGTAGGCCCACTATAGCGATCACTAGAGAGAGAAATATTTATTCGACGAAATCAGAGACATTAGTGTTAATTAAATGTTTTTATGAGTCTTGGGAGATGTGATTTATTAAATCCAAATGTAAAAAGACACTGTTTGTTTCATGACCTTCTTTAGTTGTCGCATGTTTAAGAATTTCATTTAATTACAACCATCTGTTCACATAACAATTTTAATTAATTTAAAAAGAAAAAACTGAATGAAACAAAAGTTACAATTGATACGACGTTACTTCCAATCTATTATTACTTTCTTTCAAGTAATATCAGGTTAAATTAACATTGAACAAAACGTCTTTAAGGTATTTGTAATGGAAACTGGAATTAAGCAAGGAGATGGATGATCGTTATTATTTAAGAAGCAATTTAAGTTTATTTAAAAGAAAACATGCCCAAAACGGCCAGGTGGAGTGTTATTTTAATTGCATTCTATCTGTTTGGTCCAGGGCTGAAAAAATAGTTCTGTTTCTTATCACACAGTCAGCCACTTATATGACTGAACTATTTAAGAACAGAAGAGGTAGAGGTGTAAAAGATACTAGTCAGAGTTATCTCCTCTGAGAGTAATGAATTTCACTATGCAGCCAGACCCAGTGGTGAATGAAGTGAAGGTGTCATTTGCAGGGTGGAAAGTGAGTGCTTTTCGGAGGGTCTGGCATGCTGATAAGCATACTCTTTCAACTCAGTGAGGAAGGCAATGGTAAACCACCTTACTCCTCGTTTTTACTCAATAAAACCTCTAGAGGTTCAAACCTCAAACAGCCTTTCGGCTGTTGACCTAAACAACACAAGAAGAAAACATCAGGCGCGAGACAGAATCATCAATGATCCTACGTAGGCCCTACACCAAAACGACAGGAAAAGAAGAAACATTGAATTATTCAATTCAACTAAAACATTTTCCGTTATTAATATTCCAATCGGTTATTTCAGAAAGCCTGTAAGTCAAAAAACAAACTTTTGTAAAAATTAATAATCTTGTAATTAATGGATTGAATGATCTAGTTGTTAAATGAAAAGCTAGCAAAGTGGCATTGTGCTATGGCCAGTACCGACAAGCAATATGAATTGTCGTGGATAATTAAATTCAATGATCCAGTCAATAAATAAATAAAATAATTTAAAAAAACACTGAGCAGCAAACTAAGGATAAAGTGGCAGATGATGATGTTGAAGCACAGTTGGTACCTAGATTGAAACTAATGTGAAGCATTGGAGTACGGTTTGACCCACCGGGTTGTCTAGAGGTAAAGTCGTCGCCAAAATCAGCTGTTTAACAGCTGATTTTCGGAGACTAAGGTTCCTGGTTCAAATCCTAGTAAAAGTAGTTACTTTTATACGGATTTGAGTGCTAGACAGTGGTTACCACTGTACTTTGATGGTTGGGGTTCAATTAACCATACTCACTCAGGAATGGTCGACCTGAATGTGTACAAGACTACACCTCATTTACACTTCATACACATCATCCTCATCTCATTGGGTCATGGGGGTTGCTTATTGTTCTGAATTGAACAGATTGCAACGTACACACATTAGGAATTCCAAAAAAAAGAGTACGGTTTACTTGCAACAGCTGACTGAGGGCTAGGTGTTGGTAAATTAACAATGTTCTTAACACATTAAAGAAAATAAACACAAGTGCTTTACTACTAAGTGATGAAAACAGATCACCCTAAAAGGTTGATAAAATATATCTAGAAACAACACCTTCAGTGTTAATGTTTTGAAAATTATGATGTGAGACGAAATTTATGAAATTCACACTTGTAATAGCTTATAATGTCAGTTTTTGTATCTCCACAGAAGGTTGTCTTTCATTAGAGAATTTTCGCATGAAGTGATATTATTTATTTTTATGTAGATTTGCAAATAGTACTTTTTGTAAGTAATGTAAGGTTTTTTTTTGTTGAACAATATCTGTACTAAAGCAATAGTTATTAATTTGTGCGGTAAAATGTTGTAATGAGAAGTGTTATTACATTTTTATTTTTATTTATAATTGTTTTACTACAGATCTTGGAACAGAGTTGACTATTATTTAAAATAAAATAAATTATTTTATTAATATTGTTCTGTTATTGCTTTCTTTAATCCACTCACTCTAATACAACTTTTATTTATTTATTTTTTGTTGAACGCGGATGATCAGGTGATAATACAAAGCTCGGAAGTGGATCTTCAAAAATCAGTTATGCTTCTTGATAAAATAGCCAAAGAATATACCATGAAGTTGTCGACAAGCAAAACTAAAGTGATGGCATTCCTTGGGAAAGACCCAATACGATCAAAGATAGTTTTGAACGACAAGACTCTAGAGCAAGTTTCCGAATTCGTTTACTTGGGTTGCAGTATCACATACAAAGACGATAACGAGATATTGCGGAGGGTCAATAAATTTCAGTCGGTTTGTGGTTTCATCAACAGGACCTTCAGGAGGAAATCTCGAAGGGAAACACAAATGCGATTATACGATGTGATGGCGGTGCCGTTGGTGTTGTACGGCAGTGAGTCTTGGGTGCTACGAACAGCTCAGTTAAGAAAGGTAGAGGCTGCAGAAATGAGATTCATGAGGGCAGTGAAGGGATGTTCCTTGAGAGAGCAGATTCGTAGCAGTGAAATAAGGAGAGAATTGGGTAGAGAGGAATCGCTGATTGGGAAAATGTCCAAGTACAGAGACAGATGGACGAACCACGTCGAGAGAATTCCGCCAGACAGGATTACGGTGAGGGCGGTAAACTATCAACCGGAAGGAAGACGAGGCCTGGGGAGACCCAGAAAGAGATGGCATGAAGCTGGAACAGGCGTTACGCCTAATCCGTAATAGGTAGAAGAAGAAGAAGAAGATTTTTTGTTGAAATTTGTATATTTAGCATGTTGACTACTAGTTATAATACGATGACTGGTGCTACCACACTCTGAGGGGAACTTTGACACCTTTTCAACAGTTACCTATTTGATTCGTAAAAAATCTTCCAATTCTTATGTTGTATATCTAGCTTCAGCTTTATCCAAAATGAATTAATGTGCAAGTAGTCTGTACCTTTAGAGAAAGGAGGGAACCGAACACAAATATCTTGAGTCCCTGTAGTATCAAAAGAAACCTTGACCAAGAAAAAAGTGCATAACTCTGAAGCAGCAGACTAAATCGGATGAGTATTTGCGGAACTATAGGTCAATAAGTTTGCATAATCTGTAAAATGTCTTCAAAGATGGGCACTTTTTTGTTCTATTCACTTTTAAAAATATTGATATCACTTTTAAAATTAAATAGATAAAAATTTATAGTTGTCTTCGTTCAACCCAAAATTAAACAGGTATTAATTAGACATGTAGTAGGCTACTAAAATCGATGCCATACTCTTTTAACAATTGATCTTCAAACGAAATTACCTTACAATGTTCTCTAAGTGCAGAAAAGTAATTTATTTTGGTACCACAGGGTAACAAAACCACGAACATTGTTTGTAAACAAATTCAAAATTAAATCGCAATGGCCAAAATCAGCTGCTTTTCGGAGACGAAGGTTCCTGGTTCAAATCCTAGTAAAGGTAGTTACTTTTATACGGATTTGAATACTAGACAGTGATTGCCGGTGTACTTTGATGGTTGGGGTTCAATTAACCATACTCTCTCAGGAGTGGTCGACCTGGGTCTGTACAAGACTACACCTCATTTACACGTCATACACATCATCCTCATCTCATTGGGTCATGGAGGTTGCTTATCGTTCTGAATTGAACAGATTACAACGTACACATATTAGGAATTAAAAAAAAAATCGCAAAGTAACACATCTTAGTTCATGAAGTACTTTGAGTGGGAAGGGGATGATAACGATTTTAATATATAAAAAAATTGTTAAAATTTATTTTTGAAAATGCATCCAAGAGAGTCCCAAATGAACTGTACGGGACAGATCAAGATTTTATATTCAACAAACTAAGGTCCTATACAAACAACTGTGCCATTAAGGCTTAGCAAAGTAGTTTTTAAAGCTCACTCATTTTTTCTTTCTCTTGCCTATATGAATATATAGGAAGGAAAGAATTGTTTATATTGAACTGCTTTTGCAACAATGTACTAAAATTTTAATGAAAAAAGAAAAGAATTATTTCGTTGCTAAGTAATTCAAGTTTTGACATTCAATTGAGTTGAATTTGTTATTCAAGTTAATAAGTGATTGATTGCTGATTATACTTAGTGGTTGATATCTAACTGATTATATATTGAAGTTCTCTGCTAAAACAAAAATGGGATTCAGAGGCGTCTTGTTCAAACTATTTGTCGCAGGTGTTGTGGTCTATGCTGTACGCCGCATCACCCGCCGCAAGAAGGTGGTGGAAGATGTTGACCACTTCTTCCGCCACCCCTTGCATCGCATCCCACCATGGGAGTTGTAAGGAGGAGGTATGTTAAAAATATAATACAATTAATATATTTATTTATTTATTAAAATAATTTTTAAATTATTAATATTATTTCTAAGATGTTACAATTTTTATGTATGAAATGGACAGTAAAGCAATTTTTGTTAAAGCGTTAGTTTGTAATATTCGTGATATGGCGCCTAGGATTATCATTGTGCAAAAATATTATCTTATTACTTTTTTAACAATAATGCAACGGAGCTATAACATAGATCGGTCTCCATCATCGCATGAGATAGTAAGTCTTAAGTGACAGAGATATTACAATGAGTTTGTAATAATTCAAACTACGGTCTCCATCATCCCATGAGATAGTAAGTCTTAAGTGACAGAGATATTACAATGAGTTTGTAATAATTCAAACTACGGTCTCCATCAACGCATGAAATAGTAAGTCTCAAGTGACAGAGATTTTACAATGAGTTTGTAATAATTCAAACTATTATAATTTTCCTTCGGTTTGACTAAACAAAATAATTTGTCACTTGAAAAATAAATTTATGTTCTGACTTTTATACAATATATTTTTTAGATTTAATAATTTGTTGATATAATCTAGTCGTAATTTTGTAATGAACATGTTATAATTTTGATAATTAAGTTACCTAATCATTATCTTATTCCTTGTCTGCATTAATTAGTTCATGTCATTTTATTTTTCAGGTGATTTTTTTTTGAATCAAAATTTACAGTAACATGAAAAACTTTTATTTTTTTTTAAATTAAATTATCAATTAAACTTTAATTATTTAATTAAATGATGCGATGCAAGAAATTATTTGTATATAAATATTGAATAAAAATTAAATATCAAATGAAATTATGCGATGCAAGAAATTAAATGTACAAAAAATTAGAATACAAATTTTTAAGTTGACAACAATTTTACCAATTTAAAAAGGTATGTTACATATTTTTAAAAATTTTATTATTAATTTAATAAACCATTTAACATGTATAATATATAACGATTATATAATAATACATAACGGTATTAAATGGTTGTTTAAGAATATTAAGGGGGTAGTCAATTCAAGAAGATGATTTTTTTTAATTTTGATTGTTTTTTGCATTTATTTTAAGTTTAAAATTTTCTGAATCACATTTTCTTTGTTTACTTTGTAAGTTGACAAAAAGTTATAAAAACATCTGTTTAAAATAAAGCTCACTAGCAAGGCAAGTGAAATTATTCCTTCAACTTTGTTTACCGGAAATGTGAATTTTGCATGATTGTACATTCTTGGGAATTAAATATTTTGGTTTGTATAGGAGATATTTGGAAGATGTTTTTTTCAAATGTTCATAATTTCTCGCTCTATTATCTGTGAAATGATTATTACAAAAACTTAATACGGATTTAGTTAAAAAATAATTTGTGAATACATAAAATAAATGTTTTTGAAAATATGGTTTTTCTTCAATAAAATTCTTGTAAGAAAAAATACATACAAGCGCATACAACAGATAATAGACAGCAATTTTTTGTATTTTGTAGCATAAGAATCATGTTTATATCTATCTTGGTTCCTGAGATATTTAATTCCCCATAAAAGCCCGCTTTTCCAACCTCACCCTTATATTAGGGGCTGTAATTAATTTTTTGGCTTAGTTCAAATGGTAGATCATTACTAGTAAATTACTCTTTCATTTAAAATAAATAATGATAAATTGCCAGAAGTTTTCATTTTCATTTTATGGGTTGACTACCCCCTTAAAAATACCTACCTAAACCTCACACAAAATAAAACAATTTCTTCAAAAAATTGGTAGTGTATAGAGAAAATCACCGAATAAAAATAAGCAGCTGAACAACCAAAGAAAGTGATCTTGAGCTCTGTTATAATGAAATGAGGAAAAATGTTCTGATAGTGGACCCACAACATGCATATTGGCACACCATTCTTTTGCAGGCTTTGTCAAGAATATACCAATCAACATGAATTAAGAAAAATTCAATCGCTTGTCTTTGTTATACCAAAGTATCTGTAACTCTGTGGTGACATGCCTAATTATAGAAACCCTTCTTGGGTTGGTTGAGGAATCCGAAGTTTCAAATTTTAGCTAAAATGGTCTAATAGTTTCGCTTCAGAAAGAATAACACACACATCATCATTATAATTAAAACTGAGGCAGGAAATTATAGTCCGAATCACAGTAATGCGAGCTTGTTGGAGTTTTAGTGATTTATCATGTGTAAAAAAAACAGTTTTATAAATTATTTTTCGTTGAACATTTCCCCATAAGTTAAACTACAACTATCTTTTGTTTGTTACTGTTCCGGTAATTTTTATTCACGTTCGGTAAGAGTTATTATATATTTGTTATATTTAACAAACATAAATATAACGATGTAAGTTTAGGTTATAAATTTATTCAGAAAATATTAAATTTATTAATAAAATCAGTATAAAAAAACCATATAAATTTAAAGTTACATACCACAATAAACATTAAAATCACACGAACCTTGCACCATTTATCAGTTAGTTAGAAAACAAAAGTAAATCGATACACATTGATTTATTATTAATAGTGAAAAAGGAGAAAAACAATAACAGTGAGGTAATATTTTTTTGCTTAAATCTTCCATAGACCCATAATAGTGAACACTACTACTGTGTGTGGCAACGACAACTGCTACGTGAAAGCTCGCATTTTTGTGCATCTAGTTATTTTATTCCATACACCACTAAGGTTATTAACAATAATTTTACAAACTTATGCGCTCAAGAAAATTATGAAAATTCTTTTATAGTTTGTTTATTTTTTTTTCAGGAAAAATTATATAAAAGAAACTTGCGGCAATTATGAAATTTATTATATATATTTTACAACTTATTAAATTTCATATGTAAAATACAAAAAAGTGGTCACTAAATATTATAACAGAGAGTATAACAAAAGGAAGTTTGAAAGCTGAGAAATTGAAGGCAGTAGAAATTATTTAGTTTTGAAGAAATAACGCTTTACACAGTTATTAAGAAATAAAGGCCTTCATATTGATGGTAAACTAAAAAATATCAGGCACTTAACCTTATCCTGTTAAAAGTGAAAATGTTACGATTTTTTTTAAGAGAAATAAAGAATATATGAATATTTGAAATTTGTTCAGTCATGAACAAAAATCAAAAATATCAGGCACTTAACCTTATCCTGTTAAAAGTGAAAATGTTACGATTTTTAAGAGAAATAAAGAATACATGATTTGTTCATAATAAAGAATATAAAAATTTGTTCAGTCATGAACAAAAAATCAAAAATATCAGGTACTTATCCTGTTAAAAGTGAAAATGTTACGATTTTTTAAGAGAAATGAAGAATATATGATTTGTTCATAATAAAGAATTTAAGAATCTATGAAGAATATAATATATATTATATAATATATATGAAGAATATAATAAGGAATATAAGAAATTGTTCAGTCATGAACAAAAAATCAAAAATATATAAGGCACTTAACCTTATCCTGTTAAAAGTGAAAATGTTACGATTTTTTTAAGAGAAATAAAGAATATATGATTTGTTTAGTCATGAACAAAAAATCAAAAATATCAGGCACTTAACCTTATCCTGTTAAAAGTGAAAATGTTACGATTTTTTTTAGAAAGATAAAGAATATATGAATATTTGAAATTTGTTCAGTCATGAACAAAAAATCAAAATGAAAATGTTACGATTTTTCTAAGAGAAATAAAGAATATATGATTTGTTCATAATAAAGAATATAAGAATAAAGAATATATGATTTGTTTAGTCATGAACAAAAAAATCAAAAATATCAGGCACTTAACCTTATCCTGTTAAAAGTGAAAATGTTACGATTTTTTTAAGAGAGATAAAGAACATATGAATATTTGAAATTTGTTCAGTCATGAACAAAAAATCAAAATGAAAATGTTACGATTTTTCTAAGAGAAATAAAGAATATATGAATATTTGAAATTTGTTCAGTCATGAACAAAAAAATCAAAAATATCTGGCACTTAACCTTATCCTGTTAAAAGTGAAAATGTTACGATTTTTTTAAGAGAGATAAAGAACATATGAATATTTGAAATTTGTTCAGTCATGAACAAAAAATCAAAATGAAAATGTTACGATTTTTCTAAGAGAAATAAAGAATATATGAATATTTGAAATTTGTTCAGTCATGAACAAAAAAATCAAAAATATCTGGCACTTAACCTTATCCTGTTAAAAGTGAAAATGTTACGATTTTTTTAAGAGAAATAATGAATGTATGAATATTTGAAATTTGTTGTCATGAATTTTTTTTCTACTACATTGGTTGGTTATTTAATTTTAGTTATACATTTGTAAATAGTTTTCATAAGTAAAATAATTTTTGCAATAGGCCGCTTCCTTAGCATAGTAGCCTTGTGCAGTGCACTAGGCTAATGGTCCTGGGGTTCGATTCCTGGCTAGTGTGGAAACTTTCTTTGAGTGAGGAAAAATTAGTACAACCAGGAGACCGCTTCTGTGGCCCAGTTGTGTTACTCCTTAACCCAAAGAGTCGTTAATGATCAAGGTGTTGATACGACTAAATAAATTAAAACATACTGTAAAATTCTTTCTGGAAAAAAAACAACAGCTGATCGGAATAAATATACGAAGACGGGGTTTTTATAGCTCTGCTATCTTTTAATTGAAATAAGTTTTAAATTCAATAATAATAAACTTAAATGTTTTGTTGTAAAAGTGCAACAGAAAAACGTGTTTTTCCTATAATTTGTGAACTAAATGTGATATCCCGATAAAATTTGAACTGAGCCCATATCCGTTCGCGGTGCAGTGTCTGATAAAAAATAAATAAATGAACATTTGGAGGAGTCTTAATTATTTGAAAACCCTCGAAGTTATTGAACTTTCGTGTGGTCCAGTGGATCGATAGAGGTCACTGTTAAGCTTTTTTTTGCAGCAGGCCTTCAAAAACACCTATTTTTATAGGCTAATAAAAAATTCCCTGAAAAATTACCAGAGCTACAGATCTGATCTTTTACGCAAGCAATCTTCAGTTTTCGGTATCGAGGAAAATTATTTAATCCGCAATTTTTCTCTCACCAACCTCTGATCCACCATTTTGAAAGTTTTCCAACCAATATCACGCTCTAAGCTAACTGCTGAGCGCAAAATAATTTCATAATATATTATTTAGCACCTCCTGGTGAGGAAGCATGAAAACGTTTTATTAAATTTATAAAACAACCTACTTACCAGAGAACATCTATAAAACCATAAAATGCCAATAGGGTTCAACTGCATAGCTTATTCTTTTTAGACTTAAGGTGTTTTTTAAATAAATTGGAGTAAAATGTTAACTTTCGTTGTTTCTGTAAAATACGATGTAGACCTGAAGAAAATTAAACTGTCCAATAGACATTTATTTCACTAGTTTTTATAATGACTTAAAATAGCTTTCTGCAATAATAAAAATTGAAATTCTTAACTTTAAGAAAGAAAATGTTGATTTTCAGGACAATTCACGTTCTTCATCGTTGTTATAAACGGTAGTTATCTCCCTTAAAAAGATTTTTGCGTAGAATCTTTGTATGGCCTCTTCCACTAGAAAGTAGAGCTTAAGCGTCAAAAGAACATCCAGTTTCGTTTTTTAATTAGAAGGGAACACTTTATATCCTTAAGGATAGGCCTTTTCTTAATGTTACATTACTTAACCCTTTCCTAACCCAGTGTGACTTCTTCGTCACACTGTCAGTGAAATAACAGACATCAAAATTTTAGTTATTAGCGACTACTTTGGATTAAGAACGCTGGGTGTGAAGTATAATAATTTTCTGTACCCTAGCCAGAAATTGAACTTGAGACTTCCGCTTTGCAGAGTAGCATGCTGACCATTGCGCTACGGGGGCGACCATTAATTACTTTCTTTTAAAAATTAATTTTAGTTTTAAATATTCGTGTTCATTTACTAAAATAAAGTAGCATTTCTTCGAATACGTCGTACGTAAGTACAAGTATATTTTTTAGACTGTTTGTAAAAAGTGATTTTATCCATTTTATTAATATTTTTAATTGTAAAATATTTTGTCTTAAATGATGACTTCAAAATTGCAATCATATTCAGTTTTTTTGCTACAAATCTAAGTAAGAGAACATATTTTGTTTAGGAAGCCTGAACATAATTATACATATTCATATTGTTGTATGAAACAATGAACAGATTTTTTTTGTGTATAGTTAAAAAAATTGGGATTGAAAGGGTTAAGGAAAGCCAGACTTACGTAATTTTTGTAGGGATGGTGTGTTTAAATTCAGTTAGTTCTAACATACATCAAAGAAAAAGGAAAAAATTTTGACTAATGGGCTTTCCGAAATGACTGATTTATTTACCTACTACTTTTCTTTATGCTGTACAAAATCAGATAAGCGCTATGTATGCTGAAAATTTTGGGGCCTGAGCTCTCGTAGGAAAGATGGTTTATTTTTAAATATTGCGGCTTGTAGGGATGGATATTGACTAAGTCCTTGGAAAGGAAATTGGAGGCGTTTGAGATGTGGACTTACCGGCGGATGGTCCGCATCTCATGGAAGGATAAAATTAAAAATGGGGAAGTTCTAAGCCGTTTGAACAAAAATACAGAACTTCTTTTCAATATCAAAAGATGGAAACTCCAATATTTTGGCCATATAGTACGGAATAAAAAATACCACCTACTGCAGTGCATCATGGAAGGCAAAATTGAAGGTAAACGAAAGACCGGGGAGAAGGAGAATTTCTTGGATGGGGAACCTGCGGGGGTGGTTTGGGACCACCTCAGTTCAACTCTTCAGAGCGGCTGGTTCCAAGATTAGAATCATGATGATGATCGCCAATCTCCGACGCGGAGCAGGCATATAGAAGAAGAAGAAGTTCCAAAATGGACTAAATGAAAAATGTAAAATTTTGACTAAAGGGCTTTTCGAAATGACTGATTCATTGTGACATAAGGTCTATACAATGGATTCAGTAAAATAAAATATTTTCTGTTTACATACAAAATCGCACGAACGGAAGTATAAATTATAGCTCCAATTAGCTGATCTTAAATCTGTTATTACATGTTAAATTTAAATTTAATAATATCTTTTAGCAGCGTTTAAACATCCTACGCGTGTTATTAGTTATTAGATCTGAGCTATTAAGAGAAGTGAAAATGTTTTTTTTCTCAGACGTCTATAGACCAAGACGTAGAATTGACGCAAAACATCCCGCCTACTACATTTTCATCTTATTATTTTTATTAATCCTACATTTAAATTTGCTAAATTTAATCCGTTCACCTAGATTTAAATTCTATAAAGTGAAATTTAAATATTATAATTTGAATAAATATTTAAATGGTTTTCTTTGAATCGGTGGTAAAATTAGAATGAACTAACCAATGCGCCCGCGCTACAGGCCGTTACATTGCCAGCCTTAGTTGGTATGCAAACATCACACGGGTTTAGTTACTGTTAATCCAAATTACAGGTATACTTAATTAAGCCAATAAAATAATGAGAATATACTATAGAGAATCAAATTTTTAAAAAATGCTAATATATCCGACAAAAAATTTACAGAAATTAACACTTACATAGAGGTTCCTGCTAGTTTACAAAGCAGAAGTTCCCGGATTCTTTTCCAGGTTGGGGTCTGGATATTATTACAAGTGTAACTGATGGACGCACACATGTAGTACGGGATGAGGACAAACAACCCCAAAAAACACAAGTTGAACTGAACATTGATATTTCAAATCAACTCAAAATTTTTAACCTTCCTTACAAATCTAATAACACATAATCCTAATGTTCACAAATCCAAAATTCCCTAATACTGTTCGCTCGGGAGCCCGTTTTGACTCGACACGACACCTACGTCGCCTTCCGCGGGAGTGAAACCGAGGTACTCAAACAAATAACCAATGGTTTAATCCTTACTACTATATTGCTCCATAAAATCAACTGTAACAAACTTTTCGTTCCTAAACGAATTTTAAAATTTCTTTCAAAACGATCCGCTAAATTTTCCTCCATATTACACACATCAAAACCCACCGTTCCATTTCTACAACAGATAGGCGTCGATAATGACCAAGCTGTTGATAACTTTACATTAAAAAATTACAGGTTCTAACATCGTCTTTTTAGTAACTTTAAAATTTTAATAACTTTTTAAAAAGTGTAAAAATAAAAAAACAAAGCTACTTTGGTGTCCTAATTTTTGATATAGATTCCAAAATTGAAGGTTACTGAATCGATAAAATGTAGCCTACCTCTTAATAATAAATACAGCGGTTTTAAAATTTTGGTCGCATTTTAACTTTAATGACTAGAAAGACAGATTTTATTGTTTCTACTCGTACCAATCTTTAAAAACCACTATTTTATACATAACGAAGACAAATTTCGTAAAACAGCACAATTTCATTTCTATGAAAGCTACAAAATAAATAAATAAATTTTCTATTTTCTTCGTTGATCAGAATTCGGAAATAATTTTGACAGGTTTTAAATGCGGAGAGCTTCATTAAAATAACTGACCGACATCAGCCAAATAAGAGCTTCGACCAGACTGAGAAAAGTAAACCGTTTACTTTCAAATAAACAGATAATTTTAGATAGAAATATCTTGTAAAACTGAGCAAGACAAATCAAAAAATGTTTCAGGTTAACGACGTAAAACAATGAAATTTAACCTCGGTGGTTTAGCTAGTAAGTTTATGGCCTAAATCATTTCTACGCTGAGTACACAGGGGTTGGACTCGTAATTATGTAGTGGAATTTATAAGATTCTGGAAAAGACGAAAATCAAATGTACTCATCTATAACAAACTCTAAACAAACCTTCAAAATTTCTCGCTGTTTAAGGATTTCTTTTCTTCTTATTTATGATTTTTACTTTCTCTTGCCTATATGAATATTATTGGAAGTATTGTTTTCATGTCGATTTTTCGAATTCGAGTTTCCACCGGATATACACGTTTTCAGACTCCTGAACCCAAAAAAACATGTTTTTAGTGATTGGTGTGTGTGTGTGTGTGTGTGTGTGTGTGTGTGTGTGCGTGTGCGCGTGCGTGTATGTGTGTGTGTGTGTGTGTATGTGTGAACAGAATATCTCCAGAACGGATAATTGTACGAACTTGAAACTTAAGTTAGATACCACTACCGGACCGACACTAACATTTTCATCACAATCGGTCGACCGGAAGTAGTTTATTCGCGTAATTTTTCACTTTTTTGCGATTTCTCAAAAACGGCTTCTACAATTTTTTTTTTAAATCGCCTCATATGCCACAATTTTATGCTCTATAAGATAGGGTAGGCGCCATGTTTGCTGAAATTCTTGGGGAGGTTTTTTTCTCGTGGAAAAAAAATGTTTTTTTTTCAGATTGCGACTTTAAAATGCACTGTCGCGCAAAAATGTGCAGGCCTTAACTAAAGGTTGTAGAGAATTTAAAATCCTATACAACTTTTATTTCAAACATTTATTTTGCATAACGCCTAGTTTAGCGGAAATAAGTGATTAGGCCTATCTGTTTTTTTTTCATGAAAATCTGTAAAAAATCCATTTTTCTAAGATTTCGGCCGTAGTATCCATTTTACGACAAAAGTGTACATAATCAAATTTATAGGAAATTAAAAAAGATCTACAATTTTTACTGAAACCATTTTTCTCTACAATGCCTTGTTTAGCGTGAAACAGTAATTTTACGTATTATTAAGCCAGATTAAGGTTGGTTTTCATTTTGCGGCATTCACTCATGAGTAAAATTAGGTTAAAGTATTTTTGAGGTATTTTTTTTGTTTATTTCTAATACTGGGTTAAATGGGTCATTATTTGCATTGGCAAGAGAAAATCGTGCGAGTGTTTCACACCATATTTTTAGTATTATATTGGGATCAATACTAAATGCCGGCCGCATTAACGTAGTTGGTAACGTGTTCGCCTCTCATCATGGGGTCTTGGGTTCGTCTGCATTAGCAGCAATTGCAGAACAGTCGGACGTTAAACCAAATAAAATAATGTCAATTCTCACCGTATAACTTATCAAAAATGTTAAGAAATTTTAAACTACTCATGAAGTCGTAAATATATAGGGGTCATAAATTTCAATTCTTGAGATAATTTTTAAACAATCGCATAATTACATTAACTTTATATGCATTTTAGTCTTAGTATTTAAATAGACTGAATAAGCAGCCCATTATTTTGTAACTTTGTAGCGCATAAATCATTATGCGGTCATTGTGAGTTAGCAAACTAAGTTTTGCATTTGATTTAAACAACTTTCTAAACAACAGTCCATTAATACTGGTCAACTGGATAACAAGGGTAGTTTCTTTAATGAAGGCAATTCCAAAGAACATTACCCGAAGGGTCTTACCAAATGACAAAAAATAAACCAGTCACTTTAATTAACACTTGCAAAACAATTTTTAATTAATTATTTAACAGGTTGACTCCCAAGGCAATTTTCGCAATTTTGCTTAAACACCCCATACCTATTTTATGATTCCTTTGCTATTTTAAATTAATTTTTTTTCAAGTCTAGAGTAATGTATGCTTAAATTTTTTGGCGCTGTTTTTTAGGTGAGATACTGATCAGGTACTCATGAAAAAATATCAAATTTACTGTGAAGACTGATGTGTGTCTCACTGAAATTTTACTTATATTTTTATAATATGTTATATGTATTCTATAAATAATTTACTTTGGGCTATTTTTAATTAAAACTACGTATAAATATTGAAGATGCGTCTCTCTATGAAGCCGTTGTTCGGCGAGTGGTAAACGTGAGCACCAGTTGTTTACATTGAGGCATCGACCAGAGTCAACTTTTACAATGCAAAAAATATAATACATAATAATTGTGAATACCATAAAAAGGATAAAATGTTTCATTGTATAATATTATAAAAAATTGTTAATAATGCAATTATAAACTATAATAATAGTCAATATTATGTAATAGTAACAATAAGGTATCAAAAGTTCACCGACTCAATTGGATCTAGTGAATCACGAATCATGACTATGGAAATGTTTTTTGAACTCATTTCTAACAGCTCAGTATAGTACATTTGTTTTAGGAAGAAGCTTGTAAGGGGAGGGCGAGTAGGTAGAGTAGGGATAGTTTCAATGGGGCAAGTGTTGTCTCCTCACTTAATGATCATTCCCTCTCTTTCTACCTGTATCTACTGTTACAACTACGAGGTGCTTCCCCCACCACTAAACAGAACAGCTCAGCGGCACAGAGCGTTGGAGGGAAAACTTCTAGCTAGAACAAATGACCTGTATATGATTCAATGCAAAACGAGAATCCAATCTATCTCGCGATTCTATTAAAAACATTATTACAAGAGAGACGGATTAGTCTTTCAAAAGTAAATTTTACAGATCTGGTGAGAGACGTATAAGTGTCTCGTGGGAGTCAACCTGTTAATTACAATTAATGTTCAATGTGAAAGAAGAATTGTATCGCAAAATAAAGGATACACTATCGAATACGGAAGGCGATTAGCACCGAGATCCTAAAATGTGATGGACGCCCTTATTCTTCAGTATGCTTGTGAAACATGGACAAATTTAAAATCAGCCGATACAAAACTCCAGGCAGCTGAGATTAAGTTTTTAATAATACTATAACACCTAAGCCTAGGTTCTTTCGGGATCTGGGTACAATAAAACAACAACTTTCTTGAAACTTATATCCGCGGCGGCTTTTCCGGTGAAGTAGGTGAAAAGCCTTTTCATCTATTTTCCGGATAATATCGAGATTTATTTCTCTCACAAATTAAGTATAATTTTTTATTTTAGTACAATAAATAAAGTACCTCTAGTGGTATCTAACTTAAGTTTTGAAGTTCGTACGATGTTCTGTTCTTGAGATATTCTGTTCAAACACGCGCGCGCGCGCGCGCGCGCATACACACATACCAATCGCTAAAAGTATGTTTTTGGGGCTCAGGGGGTAGATCCGGTGAAAACTCGATTTCGAAAAATCGGTATGAAAACAATACTTTCCTTCCTATATATTCATATAGGCAAGAGAAAGTAAAAAAAACAACAAATAACAAAAATGATCGGATAAAAAACCAAAATGAAACATAAGAAAACTGCTACCAAACTGATCAAAAAGACTGTACACGCGCTACGTAAGAAGAGTGCGTTTAGGAGAAGGCCTACATCTCTCTCTCCCCCCTCTCTCTCACTCTCTCCCCCTCTCTCTCTCACTCTCTTCATACACTTATGCTTAATAAGAAACCATTAACAATATATTATTTAAAGCGCAAATGCAAGCCGCAAGTCAAGTTATGGAACAGATTTTTTAGGGATAAACTGCGGCTTGTATTCGGAACAATACGGTAATTTCACATCGGAAGTAAAATGAAAAACTAAAAAATATTCCAAAAACTCGTTCACGATTAACAACAAAAATACTTAACAGCAAAAAATTAGTTTACAAGTCTGAAAATAACTTGAAACTAACTTATATTAGCCTAACCGGAAATTTTACTGACTAAAAACAAAAAAAAAAACTACCCAAATCTTAATCGTAAAGTCGTTATAAAGTTAGGACCTTAATTACACATTAAAAATAAATAAACACATCAACGACAAGAAATAAAACAACTATTCAAGATAAAAAATAAACAGAAATTAGTCGCCAATAAAAAAGTTACGAAGGATATAAAAATCAAAAATATATAACGAAACACAGAAAAAGGATAAAATAAATATACTAAAATTAAGGCAGACACGGTTACAACAAACAACAGATTGGTCCAATTTACATTTGCAACTGTTTTTATGTATACTTCTAAAAACAAAAATAAGAAAATACTTATAATAATCTTTTACGACACTGTAACAAGATTGTGTAACTTTACAGTTTGATGTATTAAGACACATAAAACGAAAACGATTTCAGAAACTTTTTTTAAGAGGACAATAACGATAAAAAGTTGTCAATATAAGTTAGGCCTATTTGTCAGTCAGTTTGAAAGAGTTATTGACTGGGCAATGTTGTTAAATCTTTTAAGATGTTTTTATTATGTGTTCCACAATAAACAACATTAAAACTAGAATACCGAATGCATGTGTAACAAAATGTTACTTCCTAAACTTAGCTTTGTTGTTTATTAATACATCTAAATTTACAAGTAATTATTTAATTTTTAACTTTCTCTTGCTCTACATGAATGCGTAAGGAAGAAAAGTATTGTTTCATGTCGATTTTTCGAAATATATATATATATATTGTAATATTATTTTATTAAACATTATTTTTCCTTTGTTTGTATGCACTACATATATGATACATAATGAACAGCCAAAACAAAACTAATTAAATATAACACTCACCTCAGAGTATTACATAATATATTCGAGATCTTTCGTCTCTCTCGGAGACATCATCAGGAACTTATTACACTAAACACAAAACACATATCACATTTAAAACAAATATAGGCGAAGACTACGTCAGTTATTTAACTATTGCAACAACCATGCCGCGCGCGATGATTCGGGCGAAATAATGGCGCGCGGCATGGTTGTTGCAATAGTTAAATAACTGACGTAGTCTTCGACCGTATTTGTTTTAAATGTTATTCGAGGGGTTAATGTCAAACAACACTATCTACAAAAACCTAATTTTTCAGGAGAGCCATCACCATTTATTTACCATTTACCATTGTTGTTGTTGTTTAGATCAACAGCCGGAAGGCTGGTTTGAACCTCTAGAGGTTATACTAAGTAAAAACGAGGCGTGAGGTTGTTTACCATTGCCTTCTTCACCAAGTTTAAAGAGTATGCTTATCAGCATGCCAGGCCCTCCGAAAAACACTCACTTTCTACCCTCAAATGCCACCTTCTTCACTTCATTCATCACAGGGTCTTTCTGTACAGTGAAATTCATTACTTTTAGGTCAGATAACTCTGAGTAGTGTGTTTTACACCTCTACCTCTTTTGTTCTTAAATAGTTCTGTCATAATTGGCGAAACAGATCTATTTTTTGTAGCAACGGAACCAACAGATCGATTGCAATTAATTTAACACTCCATCTGCCCGTTATGGGCACATTTACTATTAAGAAATAAATTAAATTACACTAAATTTATAGTTGACTACATGTATAAATAACTGAGATAATAGGAAGACAATCAGATTAGAAGTAGTTTTTTCGCTTTCCTGAAAAATATTTAAAAAATAGGTTTTTGTAGATAGTGCTGTTTGACATTAACCCCTCGATAAGTGTTTTATGTTTAGTGTAATAGTTCTAGAAGATGTCTCCAAGAGAGACGAAAGATCTCGAATATATCGAATTTATGTATACTCTGAGGTGAGTGTTATACAAGACCGACTACAATACTCAGACCTCAATGCATGTATCGATAGTGGACAAAATGGCGACAATCGTAGGGCTTCATAATTTTGAATTACACGTGTTTTTACTGGTTTTCAGTGTGGTTGAGTTAAGCGCTTAATATAGTTCAGCTTCATTATCGGAGTATTTATACGGTATTTTAGTGTAGTTTTAAGGTTTATAAGTTGTGTTTAGTGTTATCAGTGTAATAGGGTTATTAGGTTATATGTTAAAGGGTTAGTTTTGGGTTTTCAGTGTGGTTGAGGTTAGCATTTACAGTTCACTTGGTATGAGAGTATTTCTATGATAATTTAGTGTAGTTTTAAAGTTTATAAGTTCTGTATAGTGTCATCTGAAATAGGGTTATTAAATTATATGTTATAGGGTTATTTTTAGGGTTTTCAGTGTGGTTGAGGTTAGCATTTACAGTTCAACTTGGTATGAGAGTATTTCTATGATATTTTAGTGTAGTTTTAAAGTTTACTCGCCACTCCAGCGACGCTTCGCGCCGCTTCCGTGTCTCGACCTCAGAGGGGTAGGTGGATCAGAATACATAAGTGGATCAGAACCATAAAAGTACGGGCGCTGCGCGCCCGCACTTTGTCATATGGTGAAGTTCGGCCGCCAAGGGGGTTAGGTGGATCAGAATTTATAATTGGATATGGTAAAGTCCTGTCAGAAGTTTTTAATTTTTAAGTTCTAAATATTGAAGTCTGAGATTTGAAGATATTTTACTTCTCAGGTTGAGGTTTGATGTTTATAAGTTTTACGTTTCAAAATTAAGAATTTTTACGTTTGAAGTTTTATAATAACCTTAAAATTATATTAAGGTTTGAAATTTTAAAATGTGAGGTTTGAAATTTTGGGGTTGCTTTGATGTTTGCTGTTTGAAGGTTGAGAGCTAGAAGTATCAAGTTATCCTGAGTGAGGAATTTTACAAGTTTGTGGTTCATGTTTCAATGTCAGAAGTTTTTTACATGGTCGAATTTGAGCGTAGTCAACGAATACCGTGCGTGGCGATGGTCATTGAAGCCTTAACATGATTAAAGGTTTCAAATTTTATAGCTTGAAATTCACTTATTGTTTAATAAAAAATGTATGTATTTTCTTCAAATTTTTTGGTCATCCCCTCATTGCCGAAATCAATCTAATGCGTTTCGAATCGGTCTGGTGATTTCTGCTCACATTTCTCTCTGTTAATTTTGAAATTTGAATGTTAGTGATTTTAACCTATAAATGTTTCATCCTGGGGTAATTCCTTGTATAGGTTCGAAGTTTCAAATATTAAATTTTGAACTTTGATGTTTTATAATTTGTATGTTTAAAGTTTCAATGATTGAAGGTTTTTATGTTTAAAAGCGTGAGTTCTTAAATTTTCGGATTGATGTTTTAAGTTTTAAAATTCGAAGTTTCAGGTTTTTAATGAATTTACATTTTAGGTCGAGGTTTGCTGGTTTTAGGTTTTACAATTTGAAAACTTGAAATTTTAAAGTTTGGGATTGATATTTGAAGTTTGATGCTTGGTTTATAAGATTACAGTTTGAAATTTCTAGGTGTGTGGTTAAGGTTTAAAGGTCTGACATTTAAAGTCAGACCAAAGTGAGTTTGAAGGTTGGAGATTTAGATGTTATGTGATTGACTTCTAGATTTTTACAAATAAAAGTTTGAAGATTCATAAAATTTTACAGGTTGAACCTGTAAAAGATTGAGGTTTGGTAAAAGTTTCAAAGTTTGATGTTTTATTTTAATTTTTGAATTTATTAGTATGTTAGTTTAAAGGCTAGAAGTTTAAATGTTTCAAATTTTGGTGCTTGACTGATAGTGTGCAGACGAAGGGGTTCAAGCTAAAAGTTTCCCGTTGTGATTTTAAAATTTGAAGGTCCAAATATTAAACATTTTAAACCTATAAGGTTTAATTTATAAATCCTTTAGGTTAAGTGAGGTTTGGAGGTTTAACGTTTGGAATTAAATAATTCAAAGAGTCACGGCTTCAGCTTCTTGTTTGAAGTTTGTAAGATTAAATTTACTGGTTTTGGTTTCAAAGTTAGTTGTTTGCCTGATAAGGTTCGAAAGAATTAAATTTGATATTAAAAAGCTGAAAATCATTTGATTGAAAAATCATTAATATGAAAAGCAGAATTTAAAGTGCTATAAATTAGTTTTGAGATTTTACGGTATACACGTTTCATGTTGATGTTTCACGTTTTTACCTTTCCCACTTAAGTACACGTTTCTGCGTAATGACTATATAAAAACGTTCAACATTTTCCCGGCTATTGTGGTGTTGTACTGGGTTACATTAAAAATATTTACAGGGGTTTAGGTTACGGCCGTTTGCCGCAAAAAATATTCCGAAGTTTCACTTCCAGGGTTTCCTAATTTTTTCAAAAATTTCCACGTCATACCCTTTGCCAAAATCAATCTAATGTGTTTCAAATGGGCTACGTCGTATTCCGCTCACATTTCTGTATGTAGGCCTAATGTAAAAAAAAATAACCGAATTTCAATATTTTGCCTATTTTCCCAGTATTGGTCAAAGTAACATGAAAATTTCAACAGGGCTTTTAATTTCGGCCGACCAAACAGACTGCAATAATGTTTCGTTCCGGTGATTTTTAAATTTTATCAAAATTTTGGGTCATCCCGCTTCGCCAAAATTAATCTAATATATTCCCAATCGGCTGTGTCATTTTCCGTTCACATTTCTTTATGTATTGAAGATCTAAAAAAATTCACTAATTTTTCCGGTTTTCCCGGTATCGGTTGGGGTCACATGAAAAATATTATTAAGGGTTTAGGTTATGGTCGATTGCTGATAATATAGAAACCCATAATTCTTCGCTCCGAAACTTCATAATTTTTCAAAAAATCCGGTTCATCTCATACCACAAAAACCGGTCTTATCTGTTAAAATAGGTTCTATCGTTTTACGCTTGCATTTCTCTATGTAATAAAAAATAAAAAAATTTACTTAATTTCCGGTTTACCCGGTATTGGTCTGGGTTACATGAGCAATATCAATAGTGCTTTTGGTAAAGGTTAATTGCCAAAAAACCAGTCCAATAATGTTTCACTCCGAGGGTTTCTTAATTTTTTCAAAATTTCCTGGTCATCCTACTTCGCCAAAATCAGTCTAATGTGTTTTGAATGGGCTCGTTCGTTATCCGCTCCCATTTCTCTATGTAATGAACAACATTAAATAATGTAATATTTTCCATTTTTCCCCTTATCGGTCGTGGTTACGTAGAAAATATTTACAGGGCTTTAAGGTTTGGCCGATTCCCCACATAAAATAATCTTATAAATTATGCTCCAAATGTTTCTTAATTTTTCGAAATTTTCCAGGTCGTCCACGTTCGTCAAATTCAGTCTAATGTGTTTTGAGTGGGCTTCGTCGTTTTCCGTACACATTTCTCTATGTAATGAAAAAGTACAAAAATTTCACTATTTTTCCGGTATTTGGTGGGATCACATGAAAAATATTAATAGGGATTGCCGACAAAAAAGCTGCTATTGAATCTCTGTCTTTTAAGCTTCCAGAAGTTTTTCAAAATTTCCGGGTCACCCCGCAATAATCGGTCTGCTGGGTTTATAATGTACTCTGCCTGAATTAATTGGCTGACGGCCAATAAAAGAGCTTTTATTTACTTGGTTAATCTTTAAAATAATTTTTTTCGTTCTCTCCCCCTTTCCAAAAGGGGGCGGATGGACTTCAGTTGAAGTATGTTGTGTCACGCCAAATTAGTTCTATATTGAACATACGTAAAAAAATTTTTCATTCCGAACTAAACGAGAAAAAGATTATTTTTAACCAATTTTGGGGAGGGGAGCTACCAGAGAATTTACCCAATGAGAGTGAAATTTTAAGTTAAATCAATTCCTGTTGCGTGATATATAGGCCTAAGTAACTTGAAACCCGGGTGCAAAATATTTTAATTTTTTTTTTTTTTAATTCATTTATTTTTAACGTCGCATCAACTACTAAGGTCATTAGCGACGACGTTGGGGTGTAACTATATACAATGGAGGATGAAATGAATTTTTGTAACGTATGAAAATATGTCATGCCTGAGTGGGATTCGAACCCAGGACCGCATAATGAGAGGCGAGCACGTTACCAACTGCGCCAATGCGGCCGGCATTTTAAATTTTGTTATTTGAGTTTTCTTAGTGAACGGGTGGGCTGACGGGACATGTATCTACTAATTCTTGAATTACTTCAGCAGACACTCAAAACTGGTTCTATACATTTTAAAGCTACGGTGCTCCGTTTAGAAGTTAAAATTTACGCCTCCTCCACCCTAAAATGGGCCGAAAGGACTTCGGTTAAAAGACGTCGCCTCACGCTGTCGTAGTTCTATATATAACGTATGTCAGAAACATTTGCTTTTCCGAACTAAACGAGAAAAATATTTATATTCAATTCTGGTATTTGTAGTATTATTCTAAATTAAAATTATTTTTTTACATTAGGAGACCTGTTTGTTTAATACTGTCGGAATTTAATTGGGACCCATGCGCTTCGCTGCACGTGTTGGAAAAACATAATGAGTTTATGTTAATGTATATGAATATTAAATATAAAAATTTGTTGGTTCTTAAATTTTTAAGGGTTAGTGGAAGCATTTAATGTAAAGGCTCTCTATAAACATCATTTTTAGTTTGTCCTGTTGGCGCTAAAATGTGTAAATTGTTTTTATCGCTAACCCTCGAACATGAAACATGTAACTGCCCGTGCGAAAAGCAGGAAGTACGTAAATCAATCCCAAAAATGAACTTCAGGTGAGTTCACATTGACGATATTTTGAAAATTTGATCAGATGGGTCATGCCCAACGCGATAGAAACTGCAAATGCAATAGAAAAAAACCCCACAATCAGTCCAATTTTGCTGCTGTTGACAATCTTCATAATCAATGGAAGGTTTGTGGGAAAATAAAGCGAAAAGAAAACTGAGTTTTGTTGGTCAGTTATTTTGAAATTTTTATTTGGGTTTAAGCTGTCATATACATGAATAATATTTCCGTCGTAATAGGTACAGATCCAGTGCGTAATATGCTCTGTGGCTTTAGGGGGTAGTAGCTGGATATGTTTGTAATTTCTGGGAATGGGAATTAAATCCTCGATGAGATTCCACCTTAACAGAGCTTCTTGCGGTTGCAACTCCGTGTGTGCTGACAAAATTTCATTAAATTTGCTTACGTGTTCTGTAGATAAATAAATCGTTATTCATCAGCTCGTCAACAGCAGATTCGGATAAAGGTAATATATGAGCAGCCATTTGTAATCTAACGGTAAATGACAGTTCTAAAAAATATATATAATAAAGTTTTAAAAATACGGATAATTAATATTATGATGATGACTGTTTAAACTAATGGTAAACGACCTGGTTTATCGAGTCAGGACCTCGAGATCCACTTTGTATTGCAAAACAAAATGGTCCTTACAATATCATTAAACACTCTGATATTATACTTAAATTAATATTAGTTTAGTTCTTAAAAGACCTGTTTATATTTTGAATAATACGCTATGGTACAAATATAGGAATGCAAAACAGGTTGCCACTTATAAAAGGTTCAGTTCTTAAAAGAACTGTTTATTTCAATGATACGCAAATGTAACAAATTGTAACAAATATAGCAGTAGCAAACAACAAAAATGCAACTGCACAGTAAGACTGTTGTCCGATGACTGAGACCTGACTGGAACAATGCGATTGTGTAGGCGTGGTGACAATAGGGGTTGTCATACATACAATAATAGGGATAACGGTACTTTCACATGATGTGTTATTACCCTTTACGTAGTGACATAAAAATTGAAAAATATTGTAAAATGTCTTTAAGTAATACTCTTGTGGTATAGTACTCAAGCTAATTTAAGTCTTAAGGACTTTATGTTTTCTGGGTCGAGAAATCGATTAAAAAAAGTCCGAGTTCGATATCTCTAGCCGTTAAGGAGTTATACCGTTTTTTAAGTTTTTTGAGCCCCATAGTGGTCGCACCCCGGATTTTTGATTTTTCCTGAGGGTTTCAGGAGGTGAGGAACAAAAAAGATTCTTATCATTTTTTCGCTAGGAGGCCTCCTTATAGGTTAGAATTTCCGGACAAACTCAGCTTTATACACTCAGCTTCTACACTCAGCTTAGTTTCTACACTCAGCTTTATATATGTGTATAAACAAGCACCATCTGTATTCGCGTTTGTACCTACCACAAAATTCTGCGGTAATGAAGCACTATGCGATCAATTTTTGCTTCCTGACTTCAACAGTAAAAATAGATTTAATCCCAGACTTTAAAAGTAAGACAAAACAAATTCTTTCCTCCATTAACAACAGCAGTAAAATTATTCAATAAACTATTCGTTTTGGTTCAATGGATTTAGCATTATAAAGTTTGAAAATTTAAATTTCTCTTCTTTAGGTTTTATTCCGAACACGATATATAGCGAAAATTTTGACTCCAAGCTATTTTTAAGCGTAATGAATAAGTACCTTGAAACCTGGATACGCAAAAAAGTCAAAATTTGGTTTTTTGGATTTTTGCAACGAACAGGTATCAGAATCGAATTTTCGCTTATATACTCTCAAAGTACTTTAGGAGAGGAACAAAAAAGTCTTTGTAGACCACTAGGTCCGACAAACCCTTCAGGAGATAAAAAACACCCCTTCCCCCCCTTAGGAATAGGGGGTGGTTTCGAAATAATTCGAAAATACCCATTTTTGAGTATTTTTAACAACAAACAAGATACTGTTAAAAGATTTTAAAAATTTTGAAAATTTGAATTTTTTTAAAATTTTGGGGTTGCGTAGCACCCCTCACAGGTCCGAGACTTAAGGTTTCAAAAATTTTCCGTACTTCCGGTCGATAGGGTAAGCCGACGAAAAATGAAAACCGGCATCAAGATTTATTCCGGGGCGTACAAAAATGAAAACCTGAAATTCGCAACCCCCAAAAAGCCTAAATTTCGTTTTTTGGGTTTTTTGAGCGAACCGGTCGTTTTTGAGCGACTTTAAAAAAATGTTTTTAAAGCATTTTGGAAGAGCAACAAAAAAGGTTCTATACATATTTACGCTAGGAAGCACCGTTTAGGAGTTCAAAATTTCAACCCCTTATAGCGCCCCCCCGGAAGGGCTGACCTCAGGTTTCGGATTTTTCCTGGGGGTTCTAGCTATAGGTGAAGGGGATCACGGTGTCGGTTTTTTTGAGCGATGCGCCCAGATGGCTGTGATTTTTTCGTTTTTTGGGGGTCCAAAATCGCCCCTTTTCAGACCCCTGGAAGCTTCAGGGGTGGAGTTTTGGGGCGTTTTTGGTGTGCAATTTTCGTATCTCTTCGAGACGAAGCGATCGGGCGCATCACGGTGTCGCTACGACCCCCCGTTAAAAAGCTCAAAATTTACGGGATCCCCCCCTGCGCCCCCCGAAGGCGTAAACCCGAAAGTCATAGTTTTCCTGTCGGTTTCAGCGACAGGGGAAGAAAAAAGGTCCTTACGGTTTTTGGGCTCAGAGGCCTCGTTTGGGCTGAGAGTTTCCATCAGTCAGTGAGTGACATTGGAGCTTTATTAATATAAGATAAGTTCTGTATAGTGTCATCTGTAATAGGGTTATTAGATTATATGTTATAGGGTTTTTAGTGTGACAGAGGTTAGCATTTAGTACAGTTCAACTTCATTATAAGAGTATTTATATGATATTGTTGTGTAGTTTGTAGGTTTATAAATTGTGTGTAGTATTCGTAGCTCTTAGTAATCTGTGTGTTTATTACGATTCCGGTTTTATTTAATTTGCAGTTAAACTTGTTTTGTGTTGTGGTTATGTGAACTAATAGTGTTAATTGTTTACAATATTATTTCTTTGTCCTGTGATGTGTATAAACTCTTTCAAGTGTTGATCAGTAGCGCTTGTGAATCTGAATTTTTAAAATTACAAAATCAAAGAGATGGTTCAATGTGTTTAGGCATTCAGTTAAGTGAAGATTCTATTAGTAATTTTGGTGATAGGTGCAAGTGTGGAACTCTTTTAAGGAAAGTAATCAAAAAAAGTGTTTAAGTACTGTCCAATATTTTTATAACTAACTATGTAAAATTGTTAAATTAAAAAAAATGTTTCGAAAGAAATCGCTAAGAAATTAGAGAACCAAAACAAAAAAAAGTGTGAAGTGTCAAATCAAGAAGTCGGGGAAAAGGTGAAAAAACGTAAATTGTTGAAGTTTAGCAGCCAGTAAATATCCACCAGATGAAGATAATTCAAGTCAAATTATCTCTTTTGTTAAGAATTATTGCAATTACTTGCCTTTAAAATGTAAATTTAAAATTTCGGTTTTTTATTTAAAGCTAATTAGCGTGTGATGCAATTTAACATTATTTGGTTTCCATAACCTATAATGTTCTTGATAAACTAAACTTGCCCTACGATTGCCGCCATTTTGTTTTCTGTATTGAGGTCTGAGTATTGTAGTCGGTCTTGGTGTTATATTTAATTAGTTTTGTTTTGGCTGTTCATTATATACATATTTTTTTTTAAATGCGGGCTTAATACGCATTTTAGGGAAAAAAGGTATATAATACAAGTTGTAGAAAATTAAAAAATCCTACAACTTTTAGTTCAAGCATTTGTTTCTATAGTGCCTAGTTAAGCGTCAATTAAATTTTTTTAAAAAAGATGTTTTTTCCGGAGGCCTGAAAACATATTGTATTTCCGTTAAAAACTCGATTTTGAAAAATCATTATAAAAACAATACTTTCCTTCCCTATAATTAAATTCATATATGACACCAGAAAGTAAAAAAATATAATCATATATTTAAAGCAAAATAAGAAAATAATAATTTTCATAATTATTATTTTTATTATCATGTGGGACTAACACAAATAAAAAACGTTGTTTAGAGCAATAAACCATAATTTCTATAAGATTCTCCAGAAGAAAAAGAAAAACGGTTTCGTACGAAAACGATATTCAAGATTAACCTAATTTTACAATTCACGTTTTTAATTTTATAGAATAAAGTCTTGGTTTAAATCAAATTAATACAGTAAGATATTGTATACATAATCCGGGGTATAACAACACAGGCGTAAACGCAAACCAGAAAGCGTTATTACAGTTCAGGAGGCGGGAAATTTCATCATGCATTATGTATTTAATTCACTCGACTAAGGATTTTACACCAAAATGAAACAAAATAAAAAATATATATAGCACGGAAAATGAACCTTTTCTACCATTCGGGTAGTATAGCATAAATATTTTTCATCATCACCGAGTTTCGTTTCGATGTACACATATATTTACAACCATAACCTCAAAATGTGTTATTTAACTCTTACAGCATTGATTTTTCCTATAACAGGGAGGTGAATTGTTAAATTATTTGTTCTCTATCTGTTAGTTCCATGGCTACAAAAAACTGGATCTGTTTCTTATCACATAGTCAGCAATTATATGAGTGAAGCATTATGAACAGAAGCGGTAGAGGTGTAAAAGACACTAGTCAGAGTTATCTCTTCGGAGAGTAATGAATTTCATTATACAGCCAGAGCCTGTAGTGAATTAAGTGAAGGTGTCATTTGCAGGTTGGAAAATAGTAGGTGCTTTTTGGAGAGTCTGGCATGCTGATAAGCACACTTTTCAACTCTGTGAGGAAGGTAATGGTAAACCCCCTCACTCCTCGTTTTACTTAGTAAAACCTCCAGAGGTTCAAACCAGCCTTTAGGCTGTTGACCTAAACAACAACAATGGATCTAAATTAAATACAGTAATTTAATTTTTTACTCCATCTTGCCCTGTATGAATAGGAAAGGAAAGTATTGTTTCCATGAATTTTTTTATGAAATCGAGATTTCCCCAGAAATACAAGTTTTCAGGTCCTCTGAACCAAAAAATATTTTTTAGCGATTGGTCTCTGTGTGAACAAAATATCTCAAGAACGGAATATCGTACGAAGGTGAAACTTGGAACGTAAGCTAGGTACAACAAGGGGACACGACATGAATATTTTCATCAAAATCGGTCAACCGGAAAGTAGTAGTTTATTTGTGTAATATTTTTATTTTTGCAATTTTTCTTAAAAACACCTCCTACGATTTAAAACTTGCTTCATTTACTACATTTTGTATGCTTTACAAGATAGGGCAAACGCCATGTCTGCTGAAATTCTTAGGTTGTTTTTTTCACCAACTGTTTTGCAATGTACTGCTAATGCAGACGATGAGAAGAATTATAGATGAATAGGAAAAATGAAAAAATACCAGACCTGACCGGGAATCGAACCCGGGGCACCGGCGTAAAAGCCAGTTGCCCTAACCACTACACCAACGGGTGGTTGGAGGGGGGGCTGCTCTCGTGATATAGAAAATGTTTTAAGACTGTGGTACCACCTCACTCCTTGTTTTATTTAGTAAACCTCTAGAGTTTCAAACCAGCCTATCGGCTGTTGACCTAAACAAAAATCGCATTGAAGATAAAAAACGCAACGAACAAGGCCGTTTAAATTATCTATGATGTAAGTATACATAAAAATCTAATAAAGACAACTTACATTTTAATTTCATTCATCAATAACTATTAAAATAATAATCATAATACTGAACGGAATATCAATTAAGAAAGATAAAATTTATAAAGAGTAAATAAATAAATAAATATGATACGAAAGGAATAATATTAAACAGCTGGTATCAATAAAAAAATCACTTGGGGCTAAAACTATTAAAATTTATACAATAAAAATAATTTATTAATAAGATATCATATACTTACAAGAACATAGATATAGTTGAGCAATATGTTTAATGTCACTTGATTTTTATTAGCGTTGACATTTAGACAGATACTAAACTGATGTCTCACAATTGATAAGTGAAAGAAGTAACAGCGTAACTTCAACTCCTCCGACCAAACAGTTAAATTATCTTCCTGACCACAAAATTATCAAGTTCATAACAAAAAGAGATCTACTATCTTAGCACCAGCTTGTACGTGATTCATCTTTCATAAGCCAAAATTAGCTACCTATATTTGCACAGCTATTTCCTGATGACAAAATATATATAGTGGCTCGAGATCTTAAAATGAAGCCTTAAAAAAACTTAGTGTTCTTAAAGTGTTGTGTATTCTGCCGGGATAAAAGGTGTAGTTTAGTACACGGTTTGTACTACAAAGGGAATGGATTTATTAGGGGTACGAGTGGCGTTAATCTAGTGAGAACTTATCTTTTCTCGCAGGGTTGTCAATGAGGCTTCTTCAAAGTTTTAGAGCTGGTTTACGCCAATTATACGAGTACTTATTGCCGATCGGCTTGCCTTTCAGCGGTTCCCAACGCGTGGTAGTCTTCGGACCACTAAGCCCGAAATTGAAACATTTGAGAACCACCCCTACCTTTTGACTTGGAGGGGTGGACCTGCCAGTGGGTATAGGGGTACGGAATACCCCGCTGGTAAAAGGACTACAGAAAAAAAATTGATTCTACACCTGATAGTCATCGAATGTAGGGCCAATTCAGTTCATCTCGTTCAATGAACATAGCTTTCAAAATTTTTATTAATTTGGCAACTTTTTTATATGTGCTCCCTGACCCTCCGCGGACCATTCCTGAGGCTCTTGCCGGTTAGAAAACACAGTTAGATCAAGTAGAAATTCATTTTCTGATTGGAAAGATAACGTCTTCTCTAATCTTGGATGTTTCTGATGGCAAGGAGTCGCAGTAATTTTCCCACGTGAAGTTACAGTTCCCAATAAGTGTGGATTACGCCTGGCAATCTTGACGAAACGACAGTTTCGTTTCGTGCAACTGGGCATAACTTCATGCAACTGGGCATAATATGCTGCTTGCACAACCTCGAATCCGACGCATGTTGGTCTACCGCCGGAACCTGATGGTGTCTTAACAAGACCTAGAGGTACAGTCATCTGGACACTTATACACATACAATCTAATAAATCAATCTCAAAATCAGACACGGGTTATGAAAACCTAATGATGGAGGTAATAATAGAAAACCTCAATGCCTCAAAAAATACGGACACTTCTGAAATACAATATTATGACGTAAAAGAAAGTAACAATAATTATTATTAATCAAAAACTTACACAATACATACGCCTAAATTTCGGAGGAAGAGAAATGTATCCACAGTAACTTCTAAGTCTTAAAATATGACATTGTACTTTCATGTTTGATGAAATTCACTTAAAACTTCATGGAAAAGTAGCGAAGGATCTATTATCTTTGAATTATGAAGATACTACGGGAAGGAATATCGTAAGTAGAAAAATAAGATAACCCAAACTTATACTAATTTATAAATAATTCATCGTGCTTAAATTAGTAGAATATGTTATTGCGATTTATAAATATTCAAGAAATTTAAGAAACGCCAAAGTATTTGAACATGTTCAGAATAAGTTATTAATCTGGAAACATAGGAAAAACCCCAAGAGACAATAGACAACATTTATCTGTTAAACTATCGACTCTCCACTGAGATAGAACTATTATCTTAAACACCAATTAATTTAATCTTGGAGCTAAATTGACTGGAATTTCATTCACCCTCATTCCACAGTTGCATTTCCAACTGTCACGGCATACGCCGAGTTACTACAGACTTGAGTACTCATTCCGGCACAACTACATAGACAAGTAAAGTGCGTTTAGAAGAAGGTTAGAGGAGCAAGACAAAGAGGGTGAAATTTAGTGATAAAGATAGAATATATACACCCTTAGGGTTAAACCCCTCCGTTCTATCGTAACAGGGTAGTCTCAACAATCAATAGTCAGGCAATAATTGAAATTCCTTACGGCACCAGGAAGGAAGGAAGGAATTGAAAAGAGATAGAGATATGATAAGAAAGAGGAGTCGTCAACCCGAGAGAAATTCTATATTAAAGACAGTAAAACAGCTTGGATAATAATTTTAAATGCAATCATACATAACAACGGCTCAGACAATAAAAATATTGAAATTAAATACAAAATAATTTTAAAAATACTGGCGGAACATAAAAGTTATTTTATTGGTTTCAAATAAAAAAGATTATTTTCAACATTAAAAAAATTATTCTTTGGTGCATTATGTATTCATACATAAATACATAAATCTTCTGGTTCATAAAAATTTATTTATTTTCTTATTTTTACAGTATTAACCCATTTATACATTCTTTCTAAAAGTTTTAATACATTTATAATAATTTACAATATAGGAGCTGGCCACAACAGACAGGCGGAGTGTCAAATTATTTACACTCAATCTGTTCGTTGTAGGACTAAAATAAATAGTTCTGTTTCTTATCACATGGTCCGCCAATTAAATGACAATCATTTAAAAACAGAAGAGGTAAAAGTGTGAAAGAAACTAATCAGTGTTATCTCCTCTGAAAGCAATGAATTTCATTATACAGCCAGACCCTGTGGTGAATAATGTGAATGTATCATTTACAGAGTGGAAAATATGTGTTTTTCAGAGAGCCCGGTATGCTGATAAGCGTACTTTTCCGCTCAGTGAGGAAGGGAAAGGTAAACCACCTCATTTTACTTAGTAAAACCTCTACAGGTTCAAACCAGCCTTTCGGCTGATTACCTAAACAATAACAACACAATGTAGGAGGTGTAGGAGATTTACCAACCCAACTATGACTAAAAGTGCTAAGTCCTCGCGTAAGTGTTCTATTCTTTTATTTAGAAACACAGTAAAAAATATATTTAAAAAAACTAGGCTAGGGCTAAAAATCACGACATTACAGAAATTATACGATTTCTAAAATATTAGAAAAAAACAATCTAAACGTTTTTTCTACAGAGCCAAACCTATAATAATTTATTTTAAAAAACATTATTTTTGGGGCCTAGAATAGCGTTGAAATTAGTGACTTCCTTTATTTTTAAGTCAAACGCAGTTTGATTTTCATTTTGTATTGTTTACACCATTGATTAGACAGGTTATATTGAGCATTATTTACATTGTCAAGAGAAAGTCGTGTGAGCGTTGCACATCCGATTTTTAAGGAACAAATAACAACATTATTTCATCCGACCAGTCTCTTATACTCGTATAGTCATAAACCATGTCATAAATCAATCAGCTATTATAACGATGATTCATAAACAAAAATATTTCCTTTTTCTATTCCATTCTGTAAGAAACCACGAATACACGTGTGGATTGACTTTAGAATTGAATTTTTAAACAGAAATATTTATTTACTGAAAGAAAATAAGAAAAAACTAAACAAACGGGAACACTAACAGAGAAAAAATGATCACTATTCTTGATGTTTTGACGACAACAAAATTGGAATAGACAAAATTCCTTAGATATTTTTATATTTAGGATATAGGATGTATAGAAGAAATAAATACGGAAGAAGAAAAAATTCATAAAGTAAATGAAGAGAAAGATGTTAAAGACGTCGGCCGTAACTAAAGCGAGACGTAACAAAATATAACTTTTCGGACGGAGAAAGAATCGTTTGCGAGTGAAACAGAGATAAATGAAGGAACGTGTAGAAGAAAGAGCTGGAATTAAAACAAGTAGATTGGAAAACAGCCAAATAAATGGCAAAGGGAATAAAATTTAAATAAAAGAATACAATTAATTTACGTATTACAAGAAGGATAAATTAATTAATCAATTAATTAAACACTAATTATTTGAATAATTACCCGAAATTACGGCAAGGATTAATAATTTAAAGAGAGAATGGAAATTAGCTGTATTATTTTATAATTTAATTTATAATTGTATAACTTAAATTATAATAACTGAAATACACAGAACGAATTCGTAGTGAACCGAAGAAAACCAATTAATCGATTTTTACTATCTCTTGTTTTTTTTTTATTATTAACTTTTGAGACCCCATAGGATCACTTTAGCTCAAGTTCAGGTTTGTTCCAGGGTTGGGTTTCTTTACGAAGCACGCCCTTTTGAGACCGCCTTCCTTTCGTTTGGCCCACACTTTCTTAAGACGCTCCGATCTTTGTCTCAGGTCTTTATCGGTAAACACCCTATTGTATACTCTCCTGGGTTTTGGTGCAAATGTTATCATGTTAGCCTTGATCAGTTGGTCGTACTCTGTTGATTTCGTTAGTAGGTCCTGTTTAGTGATCTTAAGTTCCTCCATATCTTGCTGTACATTTTTCAGCAGCCACTTAGGTCTCCACACATTATCCCAAAAATGGCTGATCAACCGGTTTACAAGTCTGGAGTTTTCTGTTCTGAGTTGGTGTCCTAGGAATGATATTCTTTTCCTTCTAAAGTTGTTTGTTAGTGAGGTGATTAGCTTGTAGATGTCTTTGTTTGGGATTAACCGCCACTGTCCTTCAACCATATGCTTTTTGTTTATGCTCTTCCTCAGTATTCATCTTTATATTTTCTCAATTCTGTCGGTGTCTCCCACGCGATACGGCCCGAATTTGATGAATCGAGTTTTCACCGGAAATACACGTTTTCAAGCCCTCTGATCTCAAAAAACATGATTTTATCGATTGGTCTGTGTGTGTGTGTGCGCGCGCGCGCGCTTTCGGAGAGAACTCTATTTCGAAAAATAGGCATGAAAACAATAGGCTACTTTCCTTCCCTATTTAATTAGATAGGGCAAGAAATACCAAAAATCTGGTGTAAAACACTCACAGGACTTTCTCTTGCCAATGTAAATAACGATCAATATAACCTACCTAACAAACAACAATCCATGATTGATGACGAAAACAATAACTGTTTAATTACAATAAAACCAAAATTAATTGAAATCGTACATTTATAAAATTAGTATGTTTAGTTTATTGAAGAGAATCAAACTGGACACAAAGGATATGAGTTTGATTAAGTATTTGGGGAGTATCTAAGGATGACCAACAACCACCAAAGGGTGAATTATACGGACAGTTGAAATTAGTAGAGGATGGGGTAGTTGTAAACGATTTAGAAGGGTTTACTACTCATATAGGACTTTATTGGAGGGAGAAGGTTTACATTGGTTAATAACGAGTGAAGGCGAACGGAGGGTATCGAAAACGACTTGACTTTACAGTATAAAGTACTACTACTGTAGAAAAGCTTGTATTTGGTTTATTGCAAAAGACAAAAGCGTCCAGTTTCGTCCTTGTCGTCATAATCTATCTCTTACAGTTTGTTGTCCACCCTAAACTTAGCAGAACAAAATAACAGACGACATCCCTCTACCCCCGTTCCAACTTTTATCCTTCTAATTTTTTATTTCCCCCTTTTTATTAGTTTCTATAATCCCTTTCATTAATAGAATACCCTTAAGCAATATCGGGGTAAAATGGTTCTAGATATATATAGACAATAATGTAATACCGTATGGCACAGATGGTGACAGATACGACACATTCAAGATTGGAATAATTTGCTTTTAAAATATGCAGACGCACGTACGATTCGATAACCCATACTCTACAATACATCCTTTCTTCTTTCACCTACTTAATCACCCAACGGGTACCCTTTTTACTTAACCCGCGATCGGTCTACCTTATTTGAATCCCGCGATCGGTCAACTGTATAGGAGAAATCTAACATTTGATACACTGTTGTTTCTTGTCCTATAACTACACTAATACTCGTCAAATTGCACTGTTGATTAACTTATCTTTGTTTGGAGACCTTTGTATTACATTTTTTGTACTTCTGAAAAAAATTGAAAATTTCCCGAATTTTTTTTTGACTTTTTGGCTACCGTGAGTTATTTAGATTACTATTGCTACATGTTTATTATGAAACGATTTTTTACAAAAGGTCCCTGAAATAAGTTCACAACTTTCAGAAATTATAATAATTTTATTGCTCGATATAATAATAGTAATCATTAAAAATTTTGATAATTATAAAATTGATGATTTGATATCGATTTTTGATTTGATTTTGGATGTAAAAGTGTGATTGGATTTTCTTCTCTTATCTACTCTCCGTCTTCTGAAATGCATTCAAGACATATGTAAATCGTCTTGCCCGTGTGCTCTTTGCAGATAGACTTGGAGCACGAGTTACATTTCTGTGACGTAAATCGGTTTTTACGCACTGGACAGTAAGCACATCTGGGTGGACGTCCTGCGACAGCTGAAAAAACACGAAGGTATAACTAAACTGCGGTAAACGTAAGCAAGTATTTTACGAGAAAATATAAAATTAGTGCAAAAAATTTAATAATTTAGAAAATACAAAAATATTTACACACAAAAATCTATTGTGCTAATAATTAATTAATGTAAATAGTTCAAATTATTTGTTAGATTCTATTTCTAAGTTTATTTTGAGTTTCCTTAGTTATTCTTTAGGCCTTCTTGTTTACTTAATTTTTCAGTAATTTTGTACGGTACAGTTTAAATAAACACTTACCTTTCGGCTGCTGTTGCGTTGGATATTCTGGCCCAAGGACAGTTTTGATAGCAGTCTTGATTGGAATTTGCAGGCAGTCGATTGTAGCTCGGTGAAGTAAATGAGGTTTTCCCAAGTTCTTCGCGAGTGCAGTGATGAAATTTCTTCTCATAATTTTTTTCCCCGTATTAAATTTATAAATAACTTGCGCGTTAATGGTGGAGAGATTGAGAAGACCGCAAAAAATAGTAAGAGGCCATCTGTTACTGATTCTTTTTACGCTGTACTCTTTCTTCATCCTGTCTACAACGTCAACTCCGCCTTTTGTCGAATTGTAAAATGTGATAACTTCTGGTTTGTTTTCACGCGATTCAGGGTCAATTACACCATTACTGTGAAACGTAGACAGCATTAGAACATTTCTTTTCTTTTGTGGGACGAAAGAAACGAGTAAAGTTCTATTAGGATCAGTACCATACCCAAAAACAGTACTACCAACTGGCCTTTCAGTCACAGTTTTGAACTCTGGAGGCAACTGTGGCTTGTTCTTTCTTACAGTTCCGACAATAGTAGTTCGGTAGTTTGCATAAAGATCATTGGCCAAAGGGACAGATGTAAAGTAATTGTCCATAGTAACATTCCTTCCAGCGTTTTGAACTGGTTCAATCATTCTTTTCACAACACTGTCAACTGAATTGTCCAAAAAGTAGGGACCCTGAGGCTGTTTTCCTGCGTATACTTCCAAGTTTACAGTGTAGAAAGTTTTAGCATCAGTTAGGGCGTAAATTTTTATGCCGTACTTATCCGGTTTGTTGGCTATATATTGCCGGAATTTACACTTGCCTCTAAAGGCCTCTAACATTTCGTCGAGAGTTAGATAAGCTCCTGGCGTGTAGCTTTCTTTACAACATTTTGTAAAATTTTCTAAAATGTCTCTTATGGGTGCCAAGTTGTCAAATTTTTTACGCTCGTCTCGACTGCATTTATCGTCAAATCGTATAGCTCGTAGAAGTTGGTGAAATCTTTTTTCGGACATGACAGCTCTGAAATATTCTGGTGCCGTTCCATCACCTTTCCACATTTCAGATGTGTTCAAATGGTTGGCTTTCTTCACACCTGACATGTATAAAACTCCAAGAAATGCTAATATTTCATTAAAATTTGTAGGCGGGCAATCTAAGGATTGGCGAGAATAATTAGTTGCCATTTCGACGAGTTCTACATTTGTAAATCGGACTATCTCAGCAATAGTTTGGTCTGGAAAATATATTTTCCAACAATCAGGAATTTCTGTGCAGTTTTTAGCAGAATTTTTTACTCCTGGTAGCTTTATAAAAATATTTTGTTTAGGTACTTTAGTGTTACAAATTGGCTTGTGAACTTGCCATTTAGTTAGTCCATCTTTTCCAACATACTGCGGCCCAGATGGAAGTGGTCTTTTTCTACAATCAGCAATTGTTGGAGCAGACGCTATTGGTGAAGTAGAACGAATTATTGCTGGCTTAGCAATCACTTGTTCATCCTCACTATCTGATTGTTCAGTGTCTGTAATATGGTTGGAATGTTCAGAGGGACAATCACTTTCACTATCACTTTCAACTATGTCAATAGTTTCCGACTCCTCAAGCCAACACAGAATCTCTTCATCCTGAGGTTTACTTGCCATAATAAAAAATATAGTCTATATATACTTCAATATATGATACACGTAGAATATATACAACACTAGATAAATAATATAAACTAAATAATAATAATAAATTAAATAATAAACACTTAATTAATTATTATAAAACCATAAAAAACATAAGAAAATACCTTAATATTAACTAAAGAAAAAAACAATAGCTCACAATTTACTAACACAAACGGTCAACCGCATAGAACAATTCTAACTACAGGAGTGACGCGAACGGTCAAGCGTATAGATTACTACTAACGGTCGTGGGCGGGCTTACCCCCCGCTCTTAAATGAACATGACACCGACAAAAAATCATAAAGCAAATCGTTGTTTGGGCATAGCTTGGGTTTGACATCTGTCAGACTGGAAATAAAAAAGTTTTCTTCAGAGCATATTTTTTTGTTAGGGTCAATCTAACAGGTTGACCGATCGCGGGTGAAAATCGACAATAAATTTAAATAATCTTACAATTTTAATTTAATTTTATAATGTGTTTTCAATTATTTATCGCTATAATAAATTAGTTTTTTTTTAAAATTAATTGTTTTAAAATCACATCAACACCAAAGTTTAAAAGCACATACAAAAATTAATCTTTAACAATTTTTACAAAAATTGTTAATGCATAATTATAAAACTGCCAATAACACACAGGTGGAGAGCTAAATTATTTGTAATCGATCTTCTACCTCCAGGGTTACAAAAATGGTTGTTTCTTATCGTATAGTCAGCCAATTATATGACTGAATCATAAAAGAACAGAATAAATAGAATTTTTTTTTTGGTTTTACGTCCGACTGATTTGCAATTACTGCTAATGCATACGGTAAGAAGGATGATAGATGAAGATAAGTGATGGAGAAATCCCAGGCCTGAACGGGAATCGAACCCGGGACCCCAGCATAGAAAGCCAGTTGCGCTAACCACAAAGGCAAAGAAGAGGTAGACATGTAAAAGACACTAGTCAGAGTTATCTCATTTGAAAGTAATGAATTTCATTATTCAACCATACCCAGTGAATAAAGCGAAGGTGTCATTTGCAGGGTGAAATATAAATGTGATTTTCGCAGGGCCTGGCATGCTGTTAAGCATACTTTTTAACTCAGTGAGAAAGGCAAATGTAAACCACCTCACTCCTCGTTTTACTTAGTGAAAACCTCTAGAGGTTCTAGAGGGAATGAAAACCCAACCATTTGTAGGTTAATTTTCATTTTGCGTTATTCACTCATAATTAAAATAAGTTATGTTTTTCATTTTACATTGTTAACTCTGGTCGGCTAATTAAATGACTGAAGCTTTTAAGAACAGAAGAGGTAGAGATGTTAAAGACACAAGTTACAGTTATCTCCACTGAAAGTAATGAATTTTATTATAGAGAAGACTCGGTGATGAATGAAGCGAAGGTGTCATATGCAGGGAAGAAAAAAGTGCTTTTCAAAGGGCATGACATGTAGATAAGCATATTTTTAACTCAGTGAAGAAGGCAATTGTAAACCACCTCACTCCTCGTTTTACTTAGTGAAAACCTCAGAGGTTCAAAACAGTTTTTCGGGGGTTGTTTTTCATTTTACATTATTTACTCAAGATTAAACATAAAGTATAACATATTTCAATAGTTCATTATCTATATTGGCAAGAGAAAGTCATGAGTGTTTCACACCATACTTTTACTTTTTATTACAATTAATCGATTAACATAATTTTTTAATTTATTTAGTCACACTAACAGCATGGTTTTAGCTATGGGTCATGTAAGTAGAACGTTGGGTTTCGACTTGTAATAATTTCCTAGCCGGAATTCGAATACGGGACCACCAGGGTAACAAGCTACCAATACACTACAAAGGTGGACAGTAGCCTACTGGTTACTTTAAAAAAAAAGAAGTTACAGATAACGTATAATTTCTATAATACACTCTTGGATGCACAAAGAGCGACTTGTATTCATACTTTTTCTCATATATTATTCGAAACTAAAATTTAAACTGATCTGTACGGTTTTCATAACTTACTGAAGCTAAAAAAAAAAGAAAATAGGGTTTCGAAGGACATGTTCTTGCGTATGTCTGCGTGTGTTTTTCGTCCTAAAAGAAACATTGTAAGTCCAATTCATCTGAACCTTGAAAATAAGATTTCCTCAACATACCCAGAGTGATTTTTACTCGTTTTACTTAGTAAAAACCTCAGAGATTCAAACCAGTCTTTCGGGGGTTGTTTTTCATTTTACACTCTTTACTGAAGATTAAACATAGGGTATATACTTCAATATTTACATTGTACATTATCTACATTGGCAAGAGAAATTTGTGAGTGTTTCACACCAGATTTTTACCTTTTATTACAAATTAATCGATGATAACTACAATTACAAAATTAAATTAATATCATTTTGTTATAACAAAGTAATAATTAATACAAATTTGAAAGAAACGTTAATTAATTTAGGCGTTAACTAAAATTCGGATGAAAAATAGCGCATTAAAATTTATGTAAACGAAGATATCATGTGAAAATACCCTTTGGCTTGAAAAAAATGTTCATTCAATATTACAGAACGAAAAACAACAAAAACTATACAAAAAAACAGTAAAAAATGTTGAAACAGCAAACTGTTACGCGCCATTAGATTTTACGTGCGCTCGTACACGAACTGACATTTTGTTATTTACGTTGTAATAATGCTGAAACAGCACCGCCATTTTACAAGCGCAAACTAAAAGAGAAAAAGTAATCATTTGCGTTGTAATAATCAGAATGAAAACCCATCATCAAAACCACAAAAAGAATAAAAAATGTTTTACAAATGTCATTACTCATTGTGAACTGGCAAAATCTGGATAACATCCAATATGATATAGCCTAGTAATACGTGAACACGTCCATAATTTAAAAAACATAACTTTAATAATTACATCCTCACAGTTTTAACGAAAAATCAATAAATCGTTATTTAATTGTTTGCAAAAATGCCATAATTTAAATAAAAATCTGGTGTAAAACAATCATACGACTTTCTCTTGCCAATGTACATAATAAAACATAAGCAACTCCATGACCCAATGAGATGAGAATGATATACAGGGTGATTCACGAAGATATGCAGAAACTTTGGGAGCTCATTGTACATTAAAAAATAATGAAAAAGTTTATATAAACATGGGTCCGGAAATGCTTCGTTTCCGAGTTACGGCTAGCGAAAGATTTCGCCCGGATTTCAGCTCACCAGGTGAAATGAGGTCTTCCTGGAATTCTGGTAAGGTAGATTAAGAAGCGAATTCAATCATTTCTTATGGTTTTTGATCTGATAAATTGAATAAAACAGGTCCCAGAACTGTAAGTTAAATAGTTTTTAAGAAAACCAGTGTCAAATGCAAAAAATGGAGTGAAAACACATTTTTTCATCTTTGGGCATGAATAACTTTGTTATTTCACCAAAAAATAGTTAAAATTTTCAATAAAACATGTAGAAAATTTTATTCTGAACAAACCGGTGTAAATTAAGTACACAGAAAGCGAATAGATGTTTGATTAAATGAATTTTTATTCATAAGAGTACAAAGTAAAATTAACCGGAAAAACTAAGATGAAAAAATGTGCTTTTTCTCACTCCATTTTTTGCATTTGACAATGGTTTTCTCAAAAACTATTTAACTTACAGTTCTGGGACCTATTTTATTCAATTTATTAGGTCAAAAACCATAAGTAACGATTGAATTCGCCCCTTAATCTACCTTACCAGAATTTCAGGAAGACCTCATTTCACCTGGTGATCTGAAATCCGGGGGAAATCTTTCGCTAGCCGTAACTCGGTAATAAAGCATTTCCGGACCCATGTTTATATAAACTTTTTTCATTAATTTTTTTATGTACAATGGGTTCCCAAAGTTTCTGCATATCTTCGTGAATCACCCTGTATGTATGACGCGTAAAATGAGATGTAATCTTGTACAGACTCAGGCCGACCATTCTTGAAAGAGTATGGTTAGTTGAACCCTAACCATCAAAATTCACCAGAAACCACTGTCTAGTATTCAAAACCGTGTAAAAGTAACTACTGTATGTCTGTAACTTGATGTCCTCTGGCAGAGAGGAGCAATATGCGGATTGTAAAATCATTTCACAAAACATACATCTAATTTTTTTTTAATTAACTGAAACTTGTCGGAAATGACGTATTTTTATAAAACAAAGTATTTCGCATGTTTTTTGTTTTATAAAATTATTTCGAAAAACAACGCTTAATGATATAATATATAATTTACTAAAAGTTTTCTTCTTAAAGAAAAACCTGTATTTTTTTCAAATACATCGTCATTGTTCAACAACTATTTCACGGGTTAACATAATATGTGGCAGGATTGTTCTGTAATAATTATATAAAACGATGATGCAAAAAAATTTAACAGAAAATCATTATTTTTTAAGTTACGAGGACAGTTTTTTCTTCAAAAACAAAACTGTTACGACATTATACATTGTCTCATTGAGCGTGGTTTTCGAAAATACTCCATTTTCGACAACTTTTAGTAACTTAAAAAAAATTAAAAATGTTTTCTGAAGTGGTTTTGTTGTTGTTTAGGTCATCAGCCAAAAGGCTGGTTTGAACCTGTAGATGTTTTACTAAGTAAATCGAGGAGTGAAGTGGTTACCATTGCCTTCCTCACTGAGTGGAAAAGTACACTTATCAGCATGCCAGGCCCTCTGAAAAGCATATATTTTCCACTCTGCAAATGACACCTTCACTTCATTCACCACAGGGTCTGGCTGTATAATGAAATTCATTACTTTCAGAGGAGATAACTCTGATTAGTGTCTTTTACACCTCTACCTCTTCTGTTCTTAAATGATTCAGTCATTTAATTGGCTGACCATGTGATAAGAAACAGAACTATTTATTTTAGCCCTGCAACTAACAGATTGAGTGTAAATAATTTGACACTCCACCTGTCTGTTATGGGCAAGAAATGGTTTTTATCATCCGCATATTGCTCTTCTCTGTCGGAGGCCATCAAGTTATAAACAGACAGCACCTTTACTAGGATTTGAACTAGGAAACTTCGTCTCCTGGCGACGACTTTACCTCTACACCAACGCAATGGATTAAAACATATTAACTTTGTTTAACCTTAGTAAACAATGAAAAATGAAAAAAACATAACTTAATTTCAATCATGAGTGAATGACGAAAAATGAAAATCAAACTATGTTTGACTTAAAAATACGGAAAATCAATAATTGCTTTTAGTTTTAACGATTTCCTATTGTTTCCGGTCTCAAACAGTCCAGAAAAACAAGAACGTACAGTATTAAATTTAAGTCAAAAGGTACTGTACTTTTCGTATAACAAAAAATAAACATTTTACTTCTTCAAGCTACGAGAAACTTCCGAGAAAAAGTTAACATAAGACAAAAACTTACGAAATCTGAAGAACCAGTATTAATTTCTATTTATTACAGGAAAACGATCATACCTGAAACACAGAATGAAAAAAAATTATTAACACAAAAATTTTCATAAAAACCAGTAAATCTATATAATCAACTACAATCCAAATTTACAATTACCTTCCTCCCTGAGTGCAAAAGTATGCTTGTCAGCATGCCAAACCCTCTGAAAAACATCTACTTTCAACCCTGTAAATGACACCTTCACTCCTTCACCACAGGCTCTGGCTGTATAATAAAATTCATTACTGTCAGAGGAAAAAATTAACTCTGACTAGTGTTTTTTACATCTCTACCTCTTCTGTTCTTAAATGATACAGTCATAAATTGGCTTACCATGTGATAAGTTGCAGGGCTAAAATAAATAGTTCTGTTTCTTAACACTTGGTCAGCCAATTAAATGAATCATTTAAGAACAGAAGAGGTAGAGGTGTAAAAGACACTAAATGGAGTTATCTCCTCTGAAAGTAATGAATTTCATTATACAGCCAGACCCGTGGTGAATTAAGTGAAGGTGTCATTTGCAGAGTGGAAAATATGTGCTTTTTAGAGGGCTAGGCATGCTGATAATCGTACTTTTCCACTCGGTGAGAAAGGCACTGGTAAACCACCTCACTCCTCGTTTTACTTAGTAAAACCTCTACAGGTTCAAACCAGCCTTTCGGCTGATGACCTTAACAACACAACAACATGTGATAAGAAACAGAACTATTTTTTGTACCCCTGAAACTAGCAGTAACAGTCTACCTATCTATTATGGGTAAGGATTTATTTATGGGTCTATTTTTTGTTTTGTTTTACGTCTGACTATTCTGCAATTTCTGCTAATGCAATAATTGCTTTTTATGCTAAAGCGTAAAACTTTTTAAAAAAAAATCGTAAGAGCGATTTTTTAGAAAATAGCAAAAAAGTGAAAATTTACACGAATAAACGACTACTTTCGGTTGACCGATTTTGATGAAAATGTTCGCGTCGAGTCCAGTAGTGGTAGGCCTATCTAACTTAAGTGTCAAGTTGCAAGTTCGTACGATCTTCCGTTCTTCAGATATTTTGTTCATACACACACACACGCACACGCGCGCGCGCGCGCACACACACACACACACACACACACAGACCAATCGCTAAAAACGTGTTTTTTGGGTTCAGGAAGTCTGAAAACGTGTAGGTCCGGTGTAAACTCGATTTCGAAAAATCAACATGAAAACAATACTTCCTTCCTATATATTCAAATAGACAAGAGAAAGTAAAAATATGGTTCAGTAATACGATTCAGCAGAACACGAGAATCAGGGATAAAAGTAATCTGTGAGAAGATATTTCAAACCAGCAATTTTTCTTAATTAAATAACCATTCTAAAATTTTTGGGAAAAATCCATTTCCGTTTTGCTTATAACATTTTAATAATGTAATATGATGTGGTAATTGTATTACCAAGCCATATAATGTTCTCACCATACAATACATGTTTTATGGTTTTCTAAAAACCAGACAAACGTTCATAAAAGTGGCAATTACATGAAACGCTCCCACAAGAACCAATCATATTGATGTTTGTAAACATTAGAAAATAATTTAGAAAATGTTTCGACGAAAGTAAAGAATTACATAAGATGGTAATCCATCCGAGTTATTTTTAACTATAATGTCACTTAACATTTTTTCAGTTTAAAATAATCTATGCTATTTAATCTTGAACATGGAACGCTTTTAGAACTACAAGACAGTTAAATAAGTCAGTCTGTGGTGTAAAAGATAGGGTGCTAGTAATTTCTAAAAGACTGTACTTTGAAATATTTATATTGAAGTGAAACATATTTTTCCTTAGTTTTGTTTAGGTTACATTTAAATAATGGATAAAAGCATATACAAAAGGCTGAGTGTCTTCAACAAGAATAAAACCTTAAGAAATGGACGGAGCTTAAGTAAAGATATTAAAATTTTAGAAAAACTGATATAATGGTAAAAAAAATCTTGGCATGTCAACAAGTCAACTTAGACTTAGAGAGTAAAGTAAAATATTTAAATCGATCTTAGACACAATCAGCCTGCTAACACATTCATAACTTCCACCATACGGAAAGAAAACAATTCAAAAATTTTAAATATCAGATTAAATACTATCACAGTGTTGACAATTATTTATTTGTAAGTCCTAAAATGAACACAAAATAATTATACAAAAATCTGGTATGAAACACTCACACAACTTTCTCTTGCCAATGCAAATAATTAATAATAAACCTAACATTATTAATAAAATATTAGAAATAAACAAAAACTAACCTCAATAAACATAACCATATTTTAATCATGAGTGAAATACGCAAAATGAAAATCGAACTCAATTTGGCTTAAAAAAAACGGAAAATCACACTTTCACGCTAAACTAGGCTCTGTAGAGAAAAATTCTCTAAATAAAAGTTGTAGATCTCTTAATTTTTTATAAATTTTATTATATACACTTTTGACGTAAAGTGCGTACTAAGGCCGAAATCTTAAAAAAATCGATTTTTCACACGTTTTCGTGAGAAAAAAACAGAAAATCGCAAATTACCGCTAAACTAAGCGTTATACAACAAAATTCTTGAAATAAAAGTTGCAGGTTTTCAAATTCTCTACAACTTTTATTATATACATTTTTGCTCTAAAATTAATATTAAAGTCGTAATCTTAAAAGAACACTTTTTTTACGTAAAAACACCCTCACCAAGAATTTCAGCAAACATGGCGCCTACCCTATCTTTTAGAGAATGAAAAATTGAGTAAATGAGGCGATTTTTAAAAAAATCGTAGGACCAGTTTTTGAGAAAATCGCAAAAAAGTGAAAAATTATACGAATAAACTACTACTTCCGGTTGACCGATTTTGATGAAAATGTTCGTGTCGGGTCCGGTAGTGGTATCTAACTTAAGTTTCAAGTTTGAAGTTCGTACGACGTTCCGTTCTTGAGATATTTTGTATACACACACACACAGACCAATCGCTAAAAACATGTTTTTTGGGCTCAGGGGTCTGAAAACGTATAGATCCGGTGAAAACTCGATTTAGAAAAATCGACATGAAAAACAATACTTTCCTTCCTATATATGCATATAGGCAAGAGAAAGTAATAATTATACAAAGAAAACTCATATAAGAATAGTCTTAGTAGTATCATGGTTTAATTTAAGGGGAGATTGCAAGATTGTTTTAACTCAAAATTTCGATTTCTGGTTTTTATGTTTTTCAATAGTTTAAGCCTAGATCTACCAGAAAAAACCATTAATTACGTTAAAAAAAAAATTTTTTATGAAAAAATTAAGTTTTTATCAAGTTTACACAGAAAAATTATGTAACCGATAACGAATATTTTTCACAATTTTATACCGCTCGTTTTAGTGCAAAGAGAATTTTAGTTTTTAAAATATCTGCATCACTGGTTTTTGCATTCTCACCTGTTGGTTCAGCTTTCTAAACAACACTGTTGATGGGAAATTTACTTGTTTTTGTACATTTTGTTTTTGATTTGTGCTTTCTTGTTTCGCGTTTTTTCCGTAAATTTTGATTTTTAACACTACGTAGGCTACATTTTTCTCCAATAAACCTACCAGGCTGAAATTTGTATATCCACATATACCGACATTTTATGACTTCCTCAGGTGCTTAAAAAATTAGTAATACGCAAAAAACGTAGAAAAAAATTTGTAAAATTTTTATGTTATTCGTAATATTTTAAAAAATGGTATGGTCCAAAGATTAAATTGAAAAAATATCAGTAGCTCGAGAAGAAACCCGACACCTATGGTGTGTAAATTTTAATTTCCCTCTCTTTTACCAATCCTATGAAAAATGTACCTAAAAATACAAAATTTAACATTGGCGGGATATAAAGTACAGTCTCGCCTTAGAACGTCTATTCCGCAAATCGCAGACGAAGTATGTAGGCCTATAGTAAATTATTTAATAATAATAATGTTGTTGTTCAGGTCATCAGCCAAAGACTGGTTTGAACCTGTAGAGGTTTTACCAAGTAAAACGAGGAGTGAGGTGGTTTACCATTGCCTACCTCACAGAATGGAAAAGTACGCTAATCAGCATGCCGGGCCCTCTGAAAAGCACATATTTTCCACTCTGCAAATGATACCTTCACTTCATTCACCACAGGGTCTGGCTGTATAATGAAATTCATTACTTTCAGAGGAGATAACTCCATTTAGTATCTTTTACACCTACACCTCTTCTGTTCTTAAATGATTCAGTCATTTAATTGGCTGACCATGTGATAAGAACAGAACTAAAGGCTAAGCCAATTGCTGTGAGTGCTGGGCTACGCATGCGCACACTTGACTTCGACCCTGCATACCCCTCCAACCAACAGTTTGGTGTACAGTCAAGAGTGTTGTTGAAAATTGACAACGCCGATTGTATTTTGCAGGCATGCTGCTCCATTGTTGATTACATACACTGCACTATTGCAGTACATACAAAACTACACTACATCGTACAGTTAAAACTTTAAACTTAAGTTAAGCACAACTAGAGGTTTGAAACGAACATTTTTATCAAAATCGGTCAACTGGAAGTAGTAGTCTATTCGTGTCATTTTTCATTTTTTGCGATTTTCAATTTTAAAAATTGTCCTCATTTATTACATTTTTTATTCTCTACAAGATAGGGTAGGCGCCATGTCTGCTGAAATTCTAGGAGACTCCTGTGCTCTCGTAGAAAAAAATGTTTTTTTTAAAGATTGCCGCCTTTATAAGCATTTTAGGGCAAAAGTGTATATAGCGTAAGTGTATATATTATAGTGTAAGCAGTTTTGTTTTAACCCAATAGTGAATAATAAATATTTTTATTTATTTATTTATTTTATTTTATTTTTTTTTTAGGCCCTCATTGGAGCAAAATTAATCGATTTATAGAAGATCCCTAGTTATTCCTCTTATTTGCCCAGTAGTTCTTCATCCTCTGCGACACTCTCGCCCTATCCTCCACAGTCCAATGTCTGTTTGTCTGCCTTTTAGGTACTTCTGGAAATTTCGTGTTTGGATTTTTGATCTTATATCCTTCTTCTCTGTTCAAAATCTGTGTCTCTGAGATATCCAGGTCCCGCAGATCCTGTTGAACTTCCTCAAACCAGGCGTACTTGACTTTGGTTTTCAAAAAGAAATCCAGTACCTGTCTGGTAAATCTGGATTCTGGCAGTCTCCTAAGATGTCCAAAGAACCCAACTCTTCTCTTCCTCATTATCTCGGAAATTTCCTCATTTTCCCTGTATAGAACCGAATTTGGCAACAACCTATACTCATTGTCTACTCTGTGCTTTTTGTTTATTATTGTTCTGAGGATTCTTCTCTCTGTCTTTCTAAGGTCCTCCATCTTCCCACAGTGCCTCAACCTGCCCAAAGTCTCACACGCATACATTAACTAATGAATATTTATAATAAAGAATAAATATTTTTATCAATAACGCATTTAAATTTAAATTATTATAATAATTGAACTAAAATTAAATAATTTAATACATAAATAAAAATTTGTATTCAAATATTTTAAAAATAAGTTAAATAACGAAAAAACTTCAATTCAATAAAAATATATTTATTCGTACAAATTTAGTAAGTGATATACTAAAACGGTTACACATGGAAATTATAGTTTTCAATTCAACATAGCATACTGTATTTTAATTTATGCAAAACATTTTGAAATTGAACACACATTTGTAATCAAAAACAAACGTAATGCGTGATCATTTAAATTCAGAACAACGGATAGAAGAACAATGTTATTGAACCATATTATGCAAATATGTACAAAAATAAACAGAACGCACGGTTTTTAATAGATTTATTCGTACGTTTAAAATCGAATTATACAACATGATATTGACAATCGAAATGCATACTAACGAGACTACAGTGAAACAAAAAAAGCATAGATTAAATAATATTTAATGTTTACATTCTAAAAACCCGTTTAAATTTTTCACCAGAATTACAACTGCCAAAAAATTAAATGATTTTCCATTCAATTTGCATACCGCAATATAATTGACGAGAACGATATAAGTGTATAATAACAATGGTTATAGTTTTATTTTGAAATTCACAAAAAAGTCACTCTCTTGTTAATCAGTAGAATACTAATTTAATAGATGAAATAAAAACCACATTAACTACCTCGTTAATCTTATAGCGGCACTGCATTTTACTCACATAGTATCCGATTTTGATGCTGTACCCATAACAGTTGAAATTAAACAATTTATAATGTATCAATTTTAACGAGGTTTCTTCGCAGAAAAAAATCTGCTTAACTAAGCGCTGGGCAAAAGAAAAATGTGTAGTTATTTAGGTCACCAGATGAAAGGTTGGTTTGAACCTCTAGAGGCATTACTAAGTAAAACTAAGAGTGAGGTGGTTTAGTAATGGCTTCCTCGCTGAGTGGAAAAGTATGCTTATCAGCATGCCAGGGCCTCTAAAAAGTACATTTTCTACCCTGCAAATGACACCTTCACTTCATTCACCATAGGGTCTGGTCGTATAATGATGAACTCTCAGAGGAGATAACTCTGACTAGTGTCTTTTATACCTCTAACTCTTCTGGTCTTAACTGCTTCAGTCATATAATTGGCTGCACATACGATAAAAAACAGAACTGTTCTATGTAGCCCTAGAACAAGCAGATCGAGTGCAAATAATTTAACACTTCACCTACCTGTTAAGAGCAAAAGATTTTAATAAAAATATTGTATTTTTGAAAAATATTGTAGCTTGTCAACGACTTTTCCCAGTCATATTACTTACGCGACATAGTGTGGAAATATAGGAAGTTTAAAATCATTACAGCCGTTCTTGAGAACATAGAAATTGTTTATTTTGCACCGAAGTAAAGTACCTTTAATTTATGGGTTCCATAGCTAATTCCAATAAACCCCCTTGACATTGGTTGATTAAATAATAATGTTAACGTCAAGACATTCGCCGAATTTCATTACGATAATTTAAATCGTTTCCAAGACAAAATTTTTACTTTCTCTTGCCTATATGAATATGTAGGAAGGAAGGTCTTGTTTTCATGTCGATTTTTCGATACAGAGTTTTCAACGGATCTACACGTTTTCAGATCCCCTGAAACCAAAAAACATGTTTTTAGCGATTCATCTGTGTGTGTGCTCAAGAACGGAACATCGTAAGAACTTGAAATTTAAGTTAGATACTACGACCGGACCCGACAAGAACATTTTCATCGAAATCGGTCAACCGGAAGTAGTAGTTTATTCGTGTAATTTTTAAATATTTTGCGATTTTCTCACAAACGGCTCCTACAATTTTTTAAAAATCGCCTCATTTACTACAATTTTTATCCTCAACAAGATAGGGTAGGTGCCATGTCTGCCAAAGTTCCAGGGGAGGCTGTTTACTCGTAAAAAATTGGTTTTTTACGATTGCGACTTTAATATGCATTTTATCGCAAAATGTATACTAAAAGTTGTAGAGTATTTAAAATCCTACAACTTTTATTTCAAACATTTTTTTTGTATAACGCTTAGTTTAGCGGTGATTAGTGAATTTCTGTTTTTTCCATGAAAATGTGTAAAAAAAATTATTTCTTTAAGATTTCGGCCGTAGTATCCATTTTACGACAAAAATGCATATAATAAAATGTAATTAAAAGATCTGGACTACATCTTTTATTTTGAGCATTTTTCTCTACAGAGCCTTGTTTAGTGTGAAAGAGTGATTTTCCGTATTTTTAAGCCAAACTGAGGTTGATTTTCATTTTGCGTCTTTTACTCATGATTAAATTTAGGTTAAGTTTCTTAAAAATAATTTTTTTGTTTATTACTAATGTTAGGTAATATTGTTTATTATTTACATTGGTAAAAGAAAAATGTGTGGGTTTTACACCATATTTTTAATTTAAAAATAATGGTAGACGAACAGAAAACAAAGCCAGTCGATGTAAACTTTTTTATTATTTTAGTGTCGTGAATCAATGCTAGATTTGGTAGCTCATCCCATAAAAGGCACTGCATATTTATACTTAAAAACTAATATAGATATATAAACATATAGTTGAACGAACCCCTATTTATGTACACGGTGATTTTTTATTATCACATTGTTATCAAAACCGGACAACTCCCCTGTTGAAGATAATTCTCTTTTTCAAACCACCCTTTTACTAAGCGCTTCCATTTTGACTACAATACACAGACGCACACTACACATACATTTCTACTGGATGATATCAAAAACCCTCTACTACTACTACTACAGAAACCTTTATTCACTCTTTAGTTGGTGTAGTAGTTATTGGAAAGCTCGTAAAACTGTAAACTCCAGATAACAGCCCCCCATAAAGTTCCCTTCATGCCAGATATCAGCCCAACATTTTCATTTCCTAGTTGGTGCGTTGAAGTACACTCCATCCACCGTACTTTAATAAGTTAAAATTTAATCCATCAAAATGATGTATATTAACATTATGTGTTGTTTAGGTCATCAGCCAAATGGCTGGTTTGAACCTGTAGAGGTTTTACTAAGTAAATCGAGGAGTGAGGTGGTTTACCATTGCCTTCCTCACTGAGTGTAAAAGTACACTTATCAGCATGCCAGGCCCTCTGAAAAGCATATATTTTCCACTCTGCAAATGACACTTTCGCTTCAATCACTACAAGGGTCTAACTGTATAATGAAATCCATTACTTTCAGACTAGATAACTCTGATTAGTGTCTTTTACACCTCTCCCTCTTTTGTTCTTAAATGATTCAGTCATTTAATTGGCTGACCATGTGATAAGAAACAGAACTATTTATTTTAGCCTTGCAACGAACAGATTGAGTGTAAATAATTTGACACTCCACCTGTCCGTTATGGGCAGATTAACATTATATCCTTTGAAATTAAATGAAAGATACATTCGAATAATTTTTATTGCATTTTAATACAGTAAACAATTTCAGTAACCATAAAGTCATAAACTAAAACAAATTAAAAATCCATAAATATCTGAGGGGCCATGGGAAATTACCTGGGGAGGGGGATTTAAATTTAGGATCTAGGTGGCTGTATTGAGGTAGCCCCTCCACTAGACAACATCATGGTGGGGCGTAACCAACATGTAAACTTTGTTATTATTTTAGTGTCGTGAATCAATGTTAGATTTGGTAGCTTATCCCATAAAAGGCACTGCATATTTATACTTAAAAACTAATATAGATACATGTTGTTTAGGTCATCAGCCGAAAAACTGGTATGAACTCTATAGGCTTTACTAAGTAAAACAAGGAAAGAGGTGGTTTACCATGCCTCCATCACTGAAAAGCATCTACTTTCCACTCTGTAAATGACACCTTCACTTCATTCACCACAGAATCTGGTTGTATAATGAAATTCATTACTCTCAGAGAAAATAGCTCTGACTAGTGTCTTTCACAACTCTACCACTTCTGTTCTTAAATTCTTTGTCATACAACTGGCTGACCATGTGATAAGAAACCTAACTATTTTTTGTACTCCTGGAACTAGCTGATCGAGTGCTAATAATTTAACACTCCGCCAGCGTGTTATGAAAAATTTTTTAAATTATACGGAAAATTGAAAACTAGGACAGGAAAATCGGGAAGAATAATTTTTATGTAATTAAAATAAATAAATAAATTTTTGTTGTCACGCAAAAACAACAAGAATTTTATACCTAAGGATTTATTAACTAATATAGCATTGCAGGCTAATAAAAAATACTATAATTAATATGAAGATATATTTTACGAATCTAATTTTTACGAATTTACATTTTATGTACGGTTAAATAACACTTATCAATGTATATTTAAATACACACAAAACTTTTACCATATTCGGTTGATAATTTTATCGTGCGGGTAGATTATAATGTGTTTGTTTAGCTATAAAATATTTTATGGACATTGTTTTATAGCACAGTATATGGTGTGACCAGTAATAATCTTTCTCTTAAATTATTACCATGTATACCAGATTAAAATACCATTAAATAGAACTTTCCCTTTTTATTGACAGTAAATAAAAAGTTTTCAAGTACATTGTTATTTGCCAAAAAAGAAGATACTATGACATTAATAATAGTACTAGTTCGTATTATTCTAAAAATAGCTAAGGGAATGAATTGTTTGCAGTAAGAAATTGTGTGGAGTATATTGAAAACGAATAAAAGACGAACGAAATGTTTTGAATAAAAGTTCTCGAAAATCGAAACTACTAGAAACGTTTGTTTAGTTTTTATTTTTATTCCTCTACCATATTCTGGTGAAACGGAGAAACTGTTATAAGGGTCTCATTAACTATCAGACCGCAGGTATAAAAACAGTTAACGCCTTTGTAGTGAGTTAGTAAACGATTGTGAATAAAATTTGTGTGGTCGGGCTACTCCGAAATAGTATCTGCAGTCACGAGACCGGTTCTGAACTATGTTAATAGTGTGTATTCATACGGGTGGTGGAGCAAGTGGTTATGGATGGGTAAAACAATTTGTTGTATGGTTACACTTTTGTTGTAAAATTTATACTAACGCCGCAATCTTTAAAAAAAATTCCACTATTTACCGATTTTCATAAGAAAAATACAAAAAAATCACTAATTGAAGCTAAACTAAGCATTGTAGAAAGAAACCGCTTGAATTAAAAGTTAAAGGTTTTTTGATGTTCTACACCTTTGATTATACACCTTTTTGCCCTAGAACGTATACCAAGGCTGAAATCTTAAAAAATAAACTTTTACACGAGAGTAGACTACAGTCTCTGTAAGAATTTCAGCACATTTGGCGCTTACCCTATCTTGTGAAAAATGAAAAATATTGTTAATGAGGCGATTTTAAAAAAAACCGTAGTCATGCTTCGAAAAATCACAAAAAGTGAAAAATTGCTCGAATAAACTATACTACTACGGGTTGACCGATTTTGGTGAAAAAGTTCGCGTCGGATCCCGTACTGGTACCTTCCTTAAGTTTCAAGTTTCAACTTCGTACGATAATCCGTTCTTCGTGCGTGCACACCAATCAAGTTCAGGGGGCATGAAAACGTGTATTTACGGTGAAAACTCGATTTCGAAAAATCAACAACACAATACTTTCCTTTCCTGTTTATATTCATATAAGACAAAAGAAAGTAAAAACAGTCTGTATTTTATCGACATAGAGATTAAAGAAAAATTGAAAAAAATGTTCGATATTTATTGAACAATAAGTAATCCAGAAACAAACAACTTTAATAACATAAAAGACACTTGTTGAACATGACCACAAGAAAAAGAAAAGATAAAATAAAAAACGAATAATAGACTTCTTGTACAAACACATATAAAGTCCTTAAAAACATAATATACTAAGTAATAATACCCAATAAAAACTCATACAAGAATATCGCATGTCATATTGTATAATGTATATCTCGTATGAACATCTAGTAACCTATAATTACAAAAAAGAATAACAATTAACAGAGAAACAAGAAAATAAAAACACTCAAAACAAAAAGTTCTCGACGAGATGAGAGGTACGTGGGTATCTTTCAAATTACCAGAAGAGGCTCCTACATTGTAATTACTGACAACCTAAACTTATACGCTACTGCCTTAAAATGGAACCTTTCCAATTACAAATGATATCATATTACTAAGAAAAAATATAGTATAAATTAAAATTTATACTGTGTATTTATTATTCGAACAATTATAAGATAACTGGGTTCGTATCCCGCGTTTATAAATTGTTTTGTATAAACGCTGGGATAATATTAGTATACTAATTACAGGCGATAATTTATTTATTTATTTAATACGAAAGTACATGATAATTCTGTCAGACCGACGGCTGTCGACAGTATGAGTAAAATAACAATTTTTTTAATTTTACATAAACAAGATAACAAACTTATCTAATTTAACTCATTTAATTTTTAATATAACATAAAAATAACTGTAAGAAAAATCTTACAATTCTCACAAAATGTAAAAAATACATTTTAGAAGTGCGATAAAAATAATACAATAAAATATTATAAAATTATACTTAAAAAGTTTTACAATAATTAATATTTTCTACATAAAATGTTATAAAAATTTCAAATATATGTAATTACATTAGTTATATTACATTAGTAATTGGATTAGCGGTACCTATACAGTTAACAAAAAATAGTTCTGTTTCTTATCACATAGTCAGCCAAATATATATAACTGAACTATTTAAAAACTGAAGAGGTAGAGGTGTAAAAGACACTAATCAGAGTTATCTGCTCTGAGAGTAATGAATTTCACTATACAGCTAGACCCTGTGGTGAATGAAGTGAAAGTGTCATTTACAGGGTGGAAAGTGGGTGCTTTTCGGAGGGTCTGGCATGCTGATGAGCATACTCTTTCAACTCAGTGAGGAAGGCAATAGTAAACCACCTCACTCCTCGTTTTTACTTAGTAAAACCTCTAGAGGTTCAAACCAGTCTTTTGGCTGATGACCTAAACACAATATAAATATAGTATAATAATAGCTAATATACGCTAAGTAAAAATATAAATTATATTAAGTATAATACACAATTTATCTAAATTCATATAATATAATAAAACATTTTACTTAACAATATAATTAATTATTAATTAATTCTTTATTTTATATAATATTTAATTTCTTTTTTAACTAAATGATCAAACAATACCGGACACCCAGTTAAGGAGTTTGTTTTCAATTCCTCATTGTGTTTATGTAGCAGGGATTTATCTGGTAACAAATTTAAAAGTACCGATATAAATTTATAAAATAATTTATAATAATAATATTAATAAAAATAATTATTATTATTTCATTGGAAAAAAATGTTTTAGGGTTACAAACATAAATAACTTGCCAATAGCAGGTGTTGTTGTTTAGGTCATCAGCCGAAAAACTGCTTTGAACCTCTAGAGGCTTAACTAAGTAAAACGAGGAGTGGGATGGATGATACGGGCCCTCCGAAAAGGATCTACTTTCCACTCTGCAAATGACACCTTCACTTCATTCACCATAAGGTCTGGCTGTATAGTGAAATTCAATACTCTCAGACTAGTGTCTTCTACACCTCCACCTCTTCTACTTTTAAATTCTTCAGTTATAAAACTGACTGATCATGTGATAAGAAACAGAACTAATTTTTGTAGCCCTGGAACTAGCAGATCAAGTGAAAATAATTTAACACTCCACCTGCCCGTTATTTGCCCATTACAGGCAAGTAAGGTGTTAAATTCTTAGTACTCGATCAGCTAGTTCCAGGGCAACAAAAATAGTTCCGTTTCTTATCACGTGTTCACCCAATTATTTGACTGAACCATTTAAGAACAGAAAAGGGAGAGGTGTAAAAGACACAAGTCATAGTTATCTCCTCTGACAGTAATGAATTTCATTACACAGCTAGACACTATGGTGAATGAGGTGAATGTGTCATTTGCAGAGTGGAAAGTAGATGCTTTTCAGAGAGCCTGGCATAATGATAAGCATACTTTTCCATTCAGTAAAAAAGGTATGGGTAAACCACCTCACTCCGCGTTTTACTTAATAAAGCCTCTAGAGGTTCAAACCAGCCTTTCGGCTCATGACCTTAACAACAAATGTGTAGTAGATACACTGTAAGAAAATTAATTTTGAAAACGTTTCTAAAAATAATGGAGAAACCGGAAAACCTATGTACGTTAGTATACTTTTTTTCTATATAAGTTTCATTGATGGAGGTAGCTTACCCTGGCGGAGCGCGAATTTATGTGCCAACAAATAAACGATTAAAGACTAGCTAACTGGAAAAATCCACAATAAAACAAATACAAAAAAAAATGATGAAAGGTTCTTTCTGTATTTACATAAATTACCAGTATTCCATTAAACAGGAAGAACTCGTTAAAAAAATCCTTCACAGTACAGTGTAGTTAAATTATAATTATAGCCGCAAGGAGCGTTGTAGAGTAGTACATCATTTAGAGATCATGTTTGCATCCGTTGCCATGGCAACACTGCATTTAAACTGAAGTATCTCATGTCCGAATATTGACTCACGTTACCGTACAGAAAACAACCCACATAGCATATCGTATTTTCACATAAACAGTAATATGCTTGTTGAAATATACGAGAAAATAGAATTTAAAAACTTTATACGTTTATGTACTAAAATTTTTTCGACAAAGATAAAATTAAGATCTAACAAATTAAATAAAAAAATCGCTTTCACGCGTCTCTTGGCTGGTGGCAATTTTTAAAAAGGCTTACCTTTGACTTATGGCAAAAACCATTAGCAATTTCTGTATCTACTCTTTAAGAATCGAATGACACTATTTTTGTTTCCAAATTCCGATTTTAATTATTTGACTTCCGGTTTTGGGCCAGTTCCGATCAAAACCCAAAATTTCAAACTCAGTTTTATGCCCACTACCTGTTTATGTAGATTACGAATCCGAAAACCGCTCATTGCTATATTTTGCTATAATTTCTGATATCTGGGTGTGACGGACGGACGAATGCAGGGAAATTATAGATGACAATTTTTAAAATTACCACCAATAAAAAGATACCTACGGTAATGTACCTGTTTAAGGCTGCACATAAATGCTGAAGGTCTCAGGTTCGAATTCCGGGAAATAACTCACACAAATATAAGTAATAACTGAATTTTGTAGCTTATTTAAAATCACTTTAACAAATCAACATGTTCAAAGAACAAGCACGAATAGATGGACTACACATTTTCTACTAATAAACCAAATACATAACTTCTTCTTCTTACTATTAAGGATTAGGCATACACCTGTTCCGAACTCACAAACCATTCTGTACGTCTACACAAACACGAGACATTCCAATCTGTACATCTAGACTACTGCCATCTTCTTCGAGGTCTTCCCACCTCCCTTCTTCCAACTGAAACATATTCCATCACTTTTAGAGGTATTCTCTCCTCTGGCATCCATTCCAAATGTCGCCTCCATTGTTTCCGGTACTCCTCCACTTTTTCATTCAAGCTAAATACACCCAACTCGGATCTAATTTTATCGTTATGTATTAGATCCAGCCTCGAGCAGCCCTTCACCCTTCTTGAAAACCTCATTTCAGCTGCTTGGATCCTATTTTCTTGGCGTTTTGTGGTAACCCATGACTCACTTCTATAAAGAAGGACTGGGGCTGCCATTACCTTGTAGAACTTCACTACTGTCTCTGTTCTAGCTCTGTTACCCAGTGTGCTGTTAATGGTACCACAAATAGCTTGAAATTTATTTATTTTATTTACAACATCCAAGTCCCTATCAAAGCTCACATCGCAACCCTGCTAGTTACAGTGAGACACCTGATCTAATACTACATTACTAAACACATAACAAACCTCTAAACAGCCCCGTGTCACTTGGAAGACAGAATAAGGAAAAATTCGAAAAATTGATAGCTTCACCTTGAGAAGGTAATACAAACAAAGATCAGCGAAAAGGAACTAAACGTCAACATGGGCGGAAGATACGGCCGCTATATTCTGAAGAACTTAATACAGGTATAAAGAGAAAGCTCTGTCGCGACAAGGCAAGATCAGATTTATAATACTGTGATAAAATCTCCGAGTCTGTACATGAGTAGATGAATTAGAAGGGCTTGGTAAGTCTAAGAGAAGCAAAGAGATTTGAGAGAAAGATCAAATCAATGATAAAGAATCTGAAGATAATAAATGAAAGGTAAAGGTAAATCAGGCCCATAACAAGAAAGTGGAGAGGTAAATTATTTACTAGTGTGATGGGCTACAAAAAATAGTTCTGTTTCTTATCCCATGGTCAGCCAACTGTATGACTAAATCATTAAGAACAGAAGAGGTAGAGGTGTAAAAGACACTAGTCATAGTTATCTCCTCTGAAAGTAATGAATTTCAATATACAGCCAGAACCTGTGGTGAATGACGTGAAGGTGACATTTGCAGAGAGAAAGTAGATGCTTTTCACAGAGCCTGGCATGCTAATGAACATGCTTTTCTACTCAGTAAGGAAGACACTGGTAAACCAACTCACTCCTTGTATTACTTAGTAAAGCCACTACAGGTTCAAACCTTCCTTTCGGCTGATGACCTAAATAACAACAATGGCTGAAACAAAATATTAAAATACGGACACCAGTTTTTGTCTTATTCGGAAGAATTGTAACTAAAATATGAATGCCACTAATAAATTATGCTCAGCATCCCATACAACATTCGTTCTTAAAAGCTCACTCGCAAGCTCCAACAGAAATCAGAGTTCCGAGAACGTACGAGCTTATACCGGTTACGAAAACGAGAATAACTGTACAAGAAAACATAAGAATAATGGAAACCAATACAAAACGATAACTCAATACACCTGTACACAAAGGATATCAACCGGTTAACAAAACACAAAATTTTTAAGCCTCTAAACAATAGACCTAAGATTTCGAATACGTGGTTTAAAAATAAGCCAGATACTTAGCAAACTGGAATAAACAGGAAAACCTAAAAACTTAATCACAGAAAATATAGAAGACCGAATAATTTCAGAAAACTGATTACTGACTTTAAGAGCTTCCATTAAGAACTAAAACAGAACACAGTCTGGACGAAAGAAAGGAGAACACAGTACAGTAAAAGAATGCTGAGAATGTGCCGCAAAATACTTTACAGAAATTTTTTAAGTTATTTTAAGTGCACTAAAATCGCATTTACAGGAAAAATAACTAATAAAATCACTTGGATGCCCAAATCAAAAGAAATATAATTAAAAGTTTGATTACAAAAAATAAATATAAATGGAAACAAAATTGTATTCAAATTTAATTCAGAATGTAACAATATGAATATAAGAATGGCTACAAAAGCCATTTGAATATATCCTACAAAATCCACGATGCATAATTCTTCCATAAAACGGGAATTTTCATAAGCCTAAAGACATAAAATGACTACTTTTATAATCTCATTACATTTAAAGATACAGAAGGAATCTATTCACAGTGAACAATGAAATTGTGTAGTTCTATTTTAAAGTAGCAGAATCAAACAGTTAAAGTAACTTTATTAAAAAGTTCAGAATACTTATGAGCAAAGTTCTAACAGAAAAGCAATCCGATAAAATTAAAACAGATCAACTTCAAAACTGATACAATTCAAATTTATATCTAATAACCGTTTCGGTAGAGTAATTTATTGTTAGAAGGTTGATCACAGGTTAGACCTAGAAAAACTTCCCACAATTTCTTTCAATTCGTCAATTCTAACAGAGTTCGTCAAACAATAATTATAAACCAGACAATTAATTTAGTTTTACTAAAAATATTCTTCTTGCCTTTACTTTTTCTTGCTCTATATAAATATATTTTGCCCATAACAGACAGGTGGAGTGTCAAATTATTTACACTCAATCTGTTCATTGCAGGGCTAAAATAAATAGTTTTGTTTCTTATCACATGGTCAGCCAATTGAAATGACTGAATCATTTAAGAACAGAAGAGGTAGAGGTGTACTGTGACACTAATCAGAGTTATCTCTCCTGAAAGTAATGGATTTCATTATACAGCCAGACCCTGTGGTGAATGAAGTGAAGGTGTCATTTGCAGAGTGGAAAATATGTGCTTTTCAGAGGGCCCGGCATGCTGATAAGTGTACTTTTCCACTCAGTGAGGAAAGCAATGGTAAACCACCTCACTCCTCGTTTTACTTAGTAAAACCTCTACAGGTTCAAACCAGCTTTTCGGCTGATGACCTAAACAACAACAACATGAATATATTGTAGTGAAGGAAATTGCCCAAACCAGGCAGGTAGTATGTTGAATTATTTCGACTCTACGTGCTAATTCCAGAGCTATAAAAAATAGTTTTGTTTCTTATCTCATTGTCAGTTAATTATATAACTGAAGCATTTCAGAAAGAGGTAGAAGAGGTAGAGGTGTAAAAAGACACTAGTCATAGTTATCTCCTTTGAAAGTAATGAATTTAATTATAGGTACAGTTACGCCATGTAGTGATTACGTGAAAGTGACATTTGCAGGGTGGAAACTACATGCTTCTCAGCGGTCCCGGCATGCTGATACGGACATTATTTCACTCAGTGAGGAAGACAATGGTAAACCACCTCACTCCTCGTTTTAGAAGTAAAGCCTCTACAGGTTCTAACCAGATTTTTGACTGATGACCCAAAAACAACAGAAAAGGAAAGTATTGTTTTCATGTTGATTTTTTGAAATCGAGTTTTCGCCGAATATATACGTTTTCAGGCCCCCTGAACCAAAAAAAACATTGGTCTGTGTATATATGTGTATGAACAAAGTATCTCAAAAATGGAATATTGTACGAAGTTGAAACTGTAGGCCTAAACTTACGTTAGGTACCACTAGCGGACCCGACACAAACATTTTCACGATTTTTTTAAAAATCACATCATTTACTCCTTTTTAACGCTCTATACGATAGCGTACGGGCTGTCTGCTAAAATTCTTGGGGAGCCTATGCTTTCGTAGGAAAAAATGCCTTTTTTTAAATTGCAGCCTTACTACGCATTCTAGAGCAAAAGTGTAATGATCAAATTTGCAGAACATGAACATATACCTACAACTTTTAATTCAAGGGATTTCTGTACAACGCTTATATCATCGTTAATTAGTAATTTTGTGTGTATTTTTTCACCAAAATAGGTAACAAATAGGATTTTTTAATATTGCGGCCATAGTATCAATTTCACGAAAAAAGTGTATTTATAATAAAAGTTATAAAAAATTAAAGTATCTACAAATTTTATTTCCAGAATTTTCTTCTACAGATCCTATTTAGCGTCAATTAGAGATTTTTTTAAGTCGAATGGACGTTAATGCTGTAAGCTTAATAGATTGTTGTTTAGGTCAACAGCCGAAAGGCTGGTTTGAACCTCTAGAGGTTTTACTAAGTAAAAACGAAGAGTAAGGTGGTTTACTATTTGCCTTCCTCACTGAGTTGAAAGAGTATGCTTATCAGCATGCCAGGCCCTCCGAAAAGCACTCACTTTCCACCCTGCAAATGACAACTTCACTTCATTCACCACAGGGTCTGGCTGCATAGTGAAATTCATTACTCTCAGAGGAGATAACTCTGACTATTGTCTTTTACACCTCTACCACTTCTGTTCTTAAATAGTTCAGTCATATAAGTGGCTGACTATGTGATAAGAAACAGAACTATTTTTTTTAGCCCTGGACCAAACAGATAGAGTGCAATTAAAATAACACTCCACCTGCCTTTTTTGGGCATAAAGCTTAATAGAATAGGGGTTAATACTGTATTTCCGGTTCAAAGCTAAAAATTGAACTCAGAATCTAGCAAACTACACCAAGGGACAGTAGTTCTTAATTATAATTTTTATAAATTGTGACCGTAAATAATACTACTTTAATCGGGACTTATATATGTCCCGTTTACTAACACTGCATTTATCTGTGCAGTAACAGTTTAAATTGCCTAGTTGACAATCGGAACTTCTAAATCGCACCTCGTCTGATTTTTTTAACAATAAGGGCCCGAAAAATACACCAGATCGTGTTACCTCTGTATTGAATTAAGCCATTACATGTGGTACATATGCGTCTAACCCAGGGCTGTTACTTGTACTTCCGAGATTTTATTATTGTGCGGTCTAGAAAGAGATAAAGTTAATTTGTTGTTGTTTAGGTCATCAGCCGAAAAGCTGGTTTGAACCTGTAGAGGTTTTACTAAGTAAAATGAGGAGTGACGTGGTTTACCATTGCCTTCCTCACTGAATAGAAAAGTATGCTTATCAGCATGCCGAGCCCTCTGAAAAGCACATATTTTCCACTCTGCAAATGACACCTTCACTTCATTCACCACAGGGTCTGGCTGTATAATGAAATCCATTACTTTCAGAGGCGATAACTCTAATTAGTGTCTTTTACACCTCTACCTCTTCTTTTCTTAAATGATTCAGTCATTTAATTGGCTGACCATGTGATAAGAAACAGAACTATTTATTTTAGCCCTGCAATAAACAGATAGAGTAAATAATTTGACTCTCCACCTGTCTGTTATGGGTAGAAAAAAGTTAATTTATAAAACAAATAAATGGAAATTGCAATTTTAATTTTGTAATAAAAACATTTCAGTTGCGATTTTCGGTTAATAGCAGTATAGTATACAGAAACTGAAAATTCCACCTGGAAGTCAATGATTGACATTTACCAGAACAAAAAATCTGGTGTGAAACACTCACACAACTTTCTCTTGCCAATGCAAAAAATTAACAATAAACCTAACATTAATAATAAAACATAAGAAGTAAACTAAAAACTAACCTCAAAAACATAACCTTATTTTAATCATGAGTGAATGATGCAAAATGAAAATCAACCTCAGTTTGGCTTAGAAATACGGAAAATCACTCTTTCTCTCTAAACTAGGCTCTGTAGAGAAAAATGCTTTAAATAAAAGTTGTAGATCTTTTAATTTTCTATAAATTAAATTATATACACTTTTGTCGTAAAATGCATACTAAGGCCGAAATCTTTAAAAAATCAATTTTTCACATGTTTTCGTGAGAAAAAAATCAGAAAATCGCTAATTACTGCTAAACTAAGCGTCATACAAAAAAATGTTTGAAACAGAAGTTGTAGGTTTTTAAATTCTCTACAACTTTTATTATATAAGTTTTTGCGCTAAAATGCATATTAAAGCCGTAATCTTAAAAAAACAACGTTTTTACGTGAAAACAGCCTCACCGAGAATTTCAGCAAACATGGCGCCTACCCTATCTTGTAGAGAATAAAAAATTGAGTAAAATAGGCGATTTTAAAAAAAATCGTAGGACCAGTTTTTGAGAAAATCGCAAAAAACTGAAAAATTATACGAATAAACTACTACTTCCGGTTGACCGATTTTGATGAAAATGTTCGTGTCGCGTCCGGTAGTGGTATGTAACTTAAGTTTCAAGTTTCAAGTTCGTACGACGTTCCGTTCTTGAGATATTCTGTTCACATACAGACACACACACACACACACACACACACACACACACACACACACACACACACACACACACACACACACACACACACACACACACACACACACACACACACACACACACACACACACACACACACACACAGACCAATCGCTAAAAACATGTTTTTTGGGTTCAGGGGGTCTGAAAACGTATAGATCCGGTGAAAACTCGATTTCGAAAAATCGACATGAAAACAATACTTTCCTTCCTATATATTCATATAGGCAAGAGAAAGTAAAAATTATAAATATTAAAAGAGATTTTTAAAGTTTTATGACAACTAGACTGTAGTTAAAAGTTTAATAATAGTAGTAGTAGTAATAAGTTTTGCCAAAAAATTAATTAATAATTCATGAGTTAATTTCCATAAACAAGATGCACTTGAAAATTATATGAGTGATGTTGAAGGAAGAGGGTAGATAAAAAAAGTGTGGATGAATGAAAAGGGGGGGAGGGTGAGAGTTTTGGTCGTACTATTTAGAACCCTTTTCAGTACGGTGGGTGGTTGAATGTTGAAAACTCATAGTCAACTGACTAACAAAATGCTGAAGGTGGTAGTCTGGTCGGAATCATCCCCACATCCCTCAGTTCTCTTATCCCTCATTACACTTGAGCGATTCTACTGGTAGGGTAAGTGAGGGGGGGATGGAATGTAGAGTTTATAGGGGTGGAAAGGCAAGGGGGTGGGGGATTTGGTGAGTCATCATCATCAACAGCAGTAGCATCATCCTGCGAGAGACGCGCTGGTTATTTTTTTGGCCACACGCCAGGCATAGTAGACAATCGCACCATCTCTGCACGATAATCTCGTAGTGTGGCACTGTATAAACTCGTAGATATAAGTCTATAGAAAAACCTACAATACAAATCGAGTACAAATACAAATACAGTGGAGCGTCAGTTAGCCGATCTAATTGGGACCAGAGCGGTTCGGATAATCAAATACGCTAAATACAGTAATTTAATAGATACACTATACTGCAACAATGCAATATAACCTAAATGTTTAACAGGTTAATAAAGGCTAACATAAACTTTGATTTAGAAAAAAAAACCACTAATTTATTGCAATTGTAGAGTACAATCAATAATATCATAAAAATAAAGGGAAAAATACATTATTTCAAAACTGAATAAATTAACGAAGTAAACTAGTAGGTTAAAATCTGTAAGGAAATATTTTTTAACACACTTAATATTCCTGCCAGTGGTGGTTTGGTCAATAAGGAATACTTTTTGGGAGTTATGCGTGGTTTGCGTGAAGCAACGCGCCGAAAATTTTTAGAATTGTGCCAAAACTGTTAGTGGAAATTGCATCACGATAATGCTCACGCTCACACTTCATTGCTTTTCCGTAATTTTTGGCAAACAACAACACCATTATGTTACCTCAGCCACCATATTCACCGGTCAAGACCCCCGGCAATTTCTTTCTATACCCGAAGCTGAAGAGAACCATGAAAGGACGACGTTTTGCCACCATTGATGACATAAAACCAGAATCACTAAAGGAACTGAAAGCTATACCAAAAAGTTAGTTTTAGAAATGCTTCCAAAATTGGAAAAAGCTCTAGCACAAGTGTATCATATCTGAAGTGGATGACTTTGAAGGGGACAAAATTAATAAAGATGAATAAATAAAGATATTTTAAGAAAAACTAAAATTCTCATCATTTTTTCGATCAAACCTAGTTCATACTATACAGTAATTATTAAAAAAATCTTATTAAATTTTCTTTTAAATTAAGACTGAACTTATTTTTGTGGTAGCAATATTTCTCATTCCTTTTAGTAACAATGCTTCAGCAGCACTAAATTCATGCTGTTTTTCGCACTATAGCATTGCAGTATTTAGGACAGTAAAGTCATCAGCGTGAGTAAATATGTATTGTTCCATCAATGGTGGTTCGGATAATTGACAGTTCGGATCTCTGACGTTCAGATAATCGACGCTTCTGTGCAGTTTTGTAGTGGTTCAGACGGTTAAATTTGCGTAAAAGTATCTTTTAACCAGAAATGGTCACATATACCAATTTTTCATATGACAATAAAACCACTGCACCATCAATTCATTTAAAATACAATATTTAACCAACTTATTAATCAATGCACTTTAAAAAAATATATAAACATGAATACAACATACGTATTCCAAAAATTCAAAACCGGAATGTGTGAACGATAAAACCTTAGCACAATAACATAATTATATCAAAAATACAAAAACATTCCATTTCCTAAAAAAACTATATCCTATGCTAATAAACATTATGGACGCATGACTCTCACGGCAAATTTAGAAATCCAAGAGTTCACCGAGCATTTTATCAGTATAAGATCCAGTTCATTAAGCTTAGCGTATAACCTTTTTTTATTAAGCAATTAAAACACGACTTGGCTGCCTCCACAGATCAGTTTCGAGGGTTAGAATGTTCTACCCATCGAAAGGCAGAAAAGGCACTCCAAACGAATGCCTGGTCAGTCTGTTTAGCTTACTGCGCATTACAGTAACCTACCCATTCACTACCCAAAATTTTTACTTTTCACACAAAACACTATGATAACCAACAATAAAGTTTAGAAATAAATTTATTACCTTCTGAAGGAACACCGTGTTTTAGCATAAGTGACAAAAACTCGTTTCACCGAATAAACAATTTTTGAGGCCCCCTGATCCCAAAAATCATGTATTTAGCGATTCGTTTGTGTGTGTGTGTGTGTGTGTGTATGTGTGTGAGAAATATCTCAAGAACGGAATATCTTACAGTCGAAACTTGAAATTTAAGTTAGTTTTAGCATAAGTGACAAAACTCATTTCACCGAATAAACAATTTTTGAGGCCCCCTGAACCCAAAAACCATGTATTTAGCGATTCGTTTGGGTGTGTGTGTGTGTGTGTGTGTGTGTGTGTGTGTGTGTGTGTGTGTGTGGAAGAGAGAGAGAAAGAGAAAGAACGGAATATCTTACAGTCGAAACTTGAAATTTAAGTTAGAATCACTAGAAGACCCTATTATAAATAGGCCCTATTTAAATTTTGAAAATTTTGAAAACCAGTCAACCGGAAACACAGGTTTATTAGTGCGATTTTCTATCATTGCAATTTTTCAAAAACGGCTCCTACGATTTCTTTTTCTAAAATCGCCTCATTTACAATTTTTTAATTCTCTACAAGATATGAAGTGCCATGTCTGCAAAAATTCTTCAGGGTTGTGCTGTCGTGATAATTTTTTTTAGGTTTGCGGCCTTAAAACGCATTTCAAGGCAAAAGCGTACACAATCATAATTTGTTGAAAAATAAAAACGCTACAACTTTTGACTTTTCTGAAGAAACATCGCGTTTTAGTAAAAGTTACAAATTTACTGACTTTAAAATCATGTAAACTAATTGACTCTAAATTTACTGTACAATAGCCCGTAGGACATCTAAAAGTATTGTTTTTTTATTTTAGCTTTGATCAATTTATTGAAAATATTCTATACAACAAGAAAGAAAGAGATTCAACAAACGGATCACTAAACTTGAATTTCTCATTGGAAGAAAAACACAATCAGGTCACAATACAAACATTGAAATCACCGAGAAATCTTCAACAATGAATTAACTCGTGTACTTAGATAAAAATGAAATAGAAATCTATTATAAATGTATTAGAAAGAGATAGAAATTATTGGGTGGGACGGTAACAACAGTAGACAAGTAATAAGATGAACTTTTCTTTAGAACAAGATAGACGTGTCATATTACAGCTTATGACGTAGTTTCTTTTTTTTAGTTTGAATACAAGGTGAATGCAATACACAATACAACACCTACAAACAACAATACGCACAGAAAAGAAATAGTAGTTTACGTATTAAATCACAGATAAAGCAATGGTGAGAGTTTCTCTGTGCAATATTAGGTGTTGGGTGTAGGACTTGTATCAAATGTCAGATGTCTTGGTATTGTGAAGAAAAATACAGCTTATGTTAAATTAAATCCTACTTATTGTCCAGAATAGTTCCCGACACGTAAATATGCAAAGCCCTCATTGACTCACACTAATCACTAAATCTTTTAACTTTCCAGCTACCTAGAAAGCTGAAATTCACGAAATTTGTTTCAAGTTAAATTGAACAACATTTTTGATCGTGTGAGATTCATCAATCTAGATGAAATCCACAACCAAATCTTTGTGACATTCTAAGATTTGTACCGTATTCGTCGGTAAAGATGATATTTTGTCTTTATTCGTATTTATCGTCGAATCAAACAAATTTAATGTCAACTTTTTACTTTCTCTTGCCTATATGAATATATGAAAGTATTGTTTTCATGTCGATTTTTCGAAATCGAGTTTTCACCGGATCTACACGTTTTCAGACCCCCTGTACCCAAAAAACATGTTTCTTAACGATTGGTGTGTGTGTGTGTGTGTGTCTGAACAGAATATCCCAAGAACGGAACATCGTACAAAGTTGACTTTAAACTTAAGTCAGGTACTACTAGAGGACCTGAGACAAACATTTTCTTCAAAATCGGTCAACCGGAAGTAGTAGTTTATTCGTGCCATTTTTCATTTTTCTGCGATTTTCTCAAAAACGGCTCCTACAATTTTTTTAAAAATCGCCTCGTTTACTCAATTTTTATGCTCTACAAGATAGGGTCATGTCTGCTGAAATTCTTGGAGAAGCTGTTTTCTCGTAAAACAATTGTGTTTTTAAGGTTGCAGCTTTAATATGCATTTTAGCGCAAAAATTTATATTAAACGTTGTAGAGAATTTAAAATTCTAAAACTTTTGTTTCAAACATTTTTTGTATAACGCTTAGTTTAGCGGTAATTAGAGATTTTTTTTTTTTGACGAAAACGTGTAAAAAATCGATTTTTATAAGATTTCAGCCTTAGTATGCATTTTACGACAAAAGCGTACCTACATAAAAAAAAAATAATTGGAAATTCAAAGATCTACAACTTTAATTTCAAGCATTTTTCTCTACAGAGCTTAGTTGAGTGCAAAAGAGTGATTTTACGTATTTTTAAACTAAACAGGTTGATTTTTATTTTGCGTCTTTCACTCATGATTCAAATTAGGTGATATTTTTTGAGGTTAATTTTTTGTTAATTTTTAATGTTTTATTACCAATATTAAGTTGTTTTGTTAATTATTTGCATTGGTAGGGGAAAGTTGTGTGAGTGTTTCACACTAGATTTTTATTATAAATTTTGACATTGATCTTGATGGCATATGTAGGTATATGTAAACGTCCAACCAGTGGATGAAAGGGCGTTGAATGTCACTTCCCGTTTCTAATTTGCAATAGAGCACTGTTTATACGTATATATACAAGCGCGCGCGAACGCACACACGCACTGGTATCAATTAGATTCCACCAACTCATGTACCTTTAGGCGACTTTGCCTGTTCTCCTACATAGGAGAACATTGTAGGGAGCTGTCCGTAGTGGTTGACATAAGAGCCTATCCTGTCACTGAATGTAAAATCTACTCCAATGTACTTACTTGGAGAACCCTTCAACCCAACAAGATTCAAAACCGTATAATTATCATTTTCCATCTTATGTAACCGCCTCTTCAAGGTATTTGATTAATTTTTCTGGGTTACAGTACCGTAATAATATTTTGGTACTTTTCTATTAACGCGAGGGACACACTAATTTTACCTTAATTCTTTATTTATAGTTTATTCATTTATTGTTCAATAATGTTATTTAAACGTAGTTTTACTTTCTCTTGTACTGTATGAATATATAGGAAAGAATTAAGTTCATTTTTTTCATGTAGATTTTTAGAAATCGATGTTTTACCGGATACACACGTTTCAAGGCCCGCTGAACCCTAAAAACATCACCATCTTCTTTTAAATTATGGTAATAAAGGCTGTGTATAAATTTCATTAAAATCCATTCACATTTGGCTGAGAAAATCTTCCCTATATGTCAAAAATTGCTGTTTACGGGAAACACGAAAAACCTAAAAGAGAACACATTATAAGTACTACAAAATAGTTGTACCTGATAATACATTCCAGGATCATAATCTGGAAATTCCTCAACTGTTACATTCACAGCTGGTCTAATGCCGACTTAAAAGTTTTAAAATAAAAACAAAATTATGAGTTTATCGTTTGTCATTCAAAAAATAGATGTGTATATGCAAACTGATAACGTTTAGAAAATAACGTAAGGGTTCAACATATTTTTAATTTTTTTTGGGTTGTTGTTTAGGTCATCAGCTGAAAGGCTGGTTTGAACCTCTAGAGGTTTTACCAAGTAAAATGAGGAGTGAGGTGGTTTACCATTGCCTTCCTCACTGAGTGGAAAAGTACGCTTATCAGTGTGCCGGGCCCCTGAAAAGCACATATTTTCCACACTGCAAGACACCTTCACTTCATTCATCACAGGGTCTGGCTGTATAATGAAATTCATTACTTTCAGAGAAGATAACTCTGATTAGTGTCTTTTACACCTCCACCTCTTCTGTTCTTAAATGATTCAGTCATTTAATTGGCTAATCATGTGATAAGAAACAGAACTATTTCTTTTAGCCCTGAAACGAACAGATTGAGTGCAAATAATTTGAGACTCCACCTGCCTGTTAGGAGCAGCATGGGTTATACATCGCAAAAACCTCAACAAATCATCATTGGATGCAGAAAATTCTGAATTTTAGTAATGTGCAAAAAACCGGATGTGTGAACATTTTTAATTTTCTCCGTTCCGGGTACCCTTAGTACATTCGTCTAAGGGCAATAAGTTCGGATTTAACGGAGACTCAAAGTCTAGAAGTAAATGTTTGTGGCCACGAGTATAATAGATAAAATAATATTGGCATACGGAAGCACACGAATGAATCTACATTGTCTTTCTCAATCCGAATGTGGTTTTAAAAGTAATTATACTGTTCAACAATAAGACATGCATTTCCCTTATTTAAATATTTATGCAAGATGTTTTCTTTGGAGCGGAAAAGTAAACTTATGACAAGACAAATCATAACAGAAATTACCCTTTCAGAAAATCATAACTTCGTCATTCTATCTTCGTTTCTCACCGCTTTCTCAAATTTTCCTTTTCTCATTCTCTAGATTTTCTCTTCTCATATTATATATCTATTGTTTCTTTCCCCGTTCTATACGTAACTCTCTCTCTTTCTTTATTCCACCTCATTCTTTCCATCTCACTTCATAAACCTTTTCTTCTTTTTCCCCTAAGTTGTAACCGAAATCTCAAGACGACACGTTTTGAGGTTGGTTCTCTTTTCGTGGGGCGAGTACAAATTTGACATCCCCTTGAGATTACACAGTTTCCCTATTCACCCAAAACACGATTCATACGTCCCTTGCATGCTACCTTCTTCAATTTCTTCTTCTCTCCTTTCACTTGTCAAGTGTAAACCGAACACATCAGTGTGATAGTGCACTATACATTGTGTTTTAACAATGTTCAATATGTATCCTTACCCACCCTACACAAAAATTTGCATATTCTGCAAATAGATCTCAGAGTAAGTGTATTTGGATGGTCTAAATTCTTTTTTTAAAAAGTATTGTACAATGTTATTCACATCACATAGAAGTAAAACTTGTAGAATAGCAGTCTATGCTCCAGAAAATCATTAATCTAAGGTGAAATTATTAATTACCGTAATGATGTTGATGATCAAGTCATCAGCCAAACGGCTGGTTTAAACCTCTAGAGGCTTCACTAAGTACGAGGTGTGGCTATTAAATAACGAGACTGACGTTGTAAAAAAATTTATTTTTATTTTATACATAATCACTTATTGTCGCCTTCAATACACACTCCTCTATCCCTACAAAGCTCCAAGCGAATTTTCTATTTTCGAAAACAGTGCTGAAAGTCATCTTCTGTCAGCTCCTTCAGGACAAGTGCCACTCAAAAATGTTTGAAATGAAGCTCGCAAAAATGTTTGTAGTGACACTTTGTACGCGATTGAAAATGAACAAATTTTTTTGGAAACGGTAATAACATGTGATAAAACGTGGTTTTTTACTTATGATCCGGAAACGAAGCGCCAATCCATGCACTGGAAGAGCCGAACTTCACCGAGAGCCAAAAAAGCTCGAATGAGCAAGTCAAAATTTAAAGCAATGATTGTTTTTTTTTATATCCATGGGATTGTGTACCTTCACTGTGTTCCTGAAGGTCAAACAATTAATCAATATTACTACCATACGAGGTACTTTCTAAACTATGTCAAAGAGTAAGGAAAAAACGCCTCGAAATAAGGAAGGACAAATCCTGGGTTCTCCACCAAGACAATGCGCCAGCTCATTCCGCGTTATCTGTCAAGAGGTTCCCAGCCAAGTACAGCATCTCTGTGTTAGAACATCCACCTTATTCACCAGATCTTGCACCATGTGACTTCTACCTGTTCCCTAAGGTGAAGTCTGCATTAAAATAGACAAGATTTGAGTCTGTGGCAGCTGTAAAAGAGAAAGCAGCACGTGTCCTGAAGGAGCTGACAGAAGATGACTTCCAGCACTGTTTCCAACAATGGAAAATTTGCGTTGAGCATTGTAGGTATAGAGAAGGAGTGTATATTGTAGGTGACAAAAAGTGATTATGTATAAAATAAAAATACAATTTTTTACGTCAGTCTCGTTATTTAATTGCCACACCTCGTAAAACGAGTAGCGGGTAGTTTATAATTGCCGTTCTCACTGACAATGCAAATTATACCTTCACTTCATTCTCTACAGAGTCTGGCTGTATAATGATTAAATTCATTATTCTCAGAGGAGATAACTCTGACTAGTGTCTTTTACACCTCTACCTCTTCTGTTCTTTAATACTTCAGTCATATAATTGGCTGACCATGTGATAAAAACAAGAACTATTTTTTGTAGCCCTGGAACTTACAGATTGAGTGAAAATAATTTATCACTTCACCTGCATGTTACGAGCAAATTTCCGTAATATAAAATAAATAAAAAGCCGAATTAAAGCAACATATGCAAGAACTTAACATTGCAGAACAAGATCTTTTAGAAAAATCTGAACAGCTTAAAGATAAAGATACAAGATTTGTCGAAAAACTCGAGCTCCGTCATCAATGATTTATACAGATAAAATTAGACAGATCCCAAAATATGAAGAGTTATTGGAAAAGCGTAAGAATCGTAAAGCCAAACCAAAAGGATTTATAAATTTTATTCAAGTGGTCCAATGAGGTCGTAAAATCAAAAAAAATACAAATAGTAAGCTTAATAAAATTGGTTTTTTAAGGCAAGTCTTTAAAATATCAGATGTCTGGTAGTATAAACGAAGTAAATATTAAAACCACAAGGTATTATTTACTGTTATAAACGAGTACATTGGTTTGTGAAGTTCAATAAATTTACTAATGTCCACGTTCACATTCGTTACAAATGCATTGTACCGTGCACAAAGGATGAGCGAATAGAACAGATCGTAAATGTAGTAACTAACTAACGGGATTGATGAATAGGTATTTAATACCCTTAACCGTAAAGTACATTTCGGAATCATTTGTGTTCTGATGCGTGGGTGGATGTACTTTTTTTTAAACCGAATGGGCATAACTAACTGGTACGCTTGTTTCCAACAATCGGATAGTGTGAATAAAAAAGCTATTCATTCTTTTCCGCCATAATATTTACTCCCTTTTATAGTAAAATAAAATCGTTTTCTATTTCACTCTTTTCATATTTCCTCTTTCAGTTACTCTTTTAAAACCCCTTTCCATACACTGGGTGGTTACAAATTAAAATTACACTTTCCATTTCTTGTTGTTTAGGTCATCAGCCGAAAGACTGGTTTGAACCTCTAAAGGGTTTACTAAGTAAAACATTAATTAAGGTGGTTAACAATTACCTTCATTACTGATAGGAACAGTATGCAAATCAGGGGTCTTTTACGTTTTCTGTATGCCACAATCAAATCCGAATTCCCTGAAGGTTTACACAATTCCCCACTCCTGCGTCTAGCGTGCCAATCTGACTAGTAACATTCCTGCGTAATGTCAACAACTCCGATTTCACAGTTAATTGCTAAAAAATCTGCATAGTCAGTCTAGTATGAATTTTGTTCTTATTCAATAATATTCGGACGAAGGATGATGCTGCAGAGATTGCATAATCCCAGAAGATGTGACAACTAAAAAAGTCTGTGTGAAACAGTCAGACTTTCTCTTTCCAATGTAAATAGTTAAAAAATATAACGTAATAGTAATGTAATAATAATTTAATGTAAAATATAATGTAAATAATTAAAATAAGTTAAGGTAACCTGTAAATAAAAAATAAAAAACTGAAAAAACATACTCAATAAACCACTCAAAAACTCAATAAATATAAATTAATAAAAAACTCAAAATAAAACAATCTTAAGAAATAAAGCAACAGAACGTGCAACATAGTATTTTTTACAATAAACTGGGACTCGAAGGACGTATGTACGCGTGCGTGTGTCTGTCTGTCTCAATAAGGCAGTGAGTGGAAGAAATGAACACTTGTGCAGCCTTTCAGGGAATTCGGATTTGATAGTGGCATACACAAAACGGAAAAGACCCCACCAAATCAGCATGGCAGGCCCTCTGAAAAGCATCTAATTTCCACCCTGCAAAAAAACACCTTTTCACTTCATTCACCATAGGGTCTGGCTGTATAATAAAATTCATAACTCTCAGAGGAGATAATTTTGGTTAGTGTCTTTTACATCTCTACCTCTTCTGTTCTTAACTGCTAAAGTTTGGACGTATAGGTTAGAGCTATGGGGTACAGCTAGTTTATCAAATATAGAAATACTGCAGCGCTTTCAATCAAAATGCCTGAGACTAATAACTGCAGCCCCATGGTACGTAACCAATGAAATATTACACAACGATCTCTAAACCTGCCTTCATAATAAAAGAAATTAAACAACAGCGAAAAACATATTTTACAAAAACTAGAAGACCATCTGAATCCATTAGCGATTAACCTCCTTGACAACAGCGAAGATACTTACAGACTGAAACGTTTTAAACCATTAGACTTACTTTTATGATTTTGTTAATCATTTAAACTTTTTTTCTTTTCTACTTCAACTCCTAATCATCGTCATCACACAATCGGCGTGGTTTTCATCTCTATCATTATCATCGTCATCTCCAACTTCAACAACTTTGTTTCAAGATGTTAATTCACAGTTCATAAAGTTTGATTTTGTATAGGTATATACTCGTATATATTTTTTTTCTTCACAGTTTAGTCTTTTTGAAACACACTACTGAGTGTAGTTAATATTTCAATTCTAAGGACATTACTCAAGATTTTCTCATATTTGCTTAACGTTATTGTACTTATTAACTGATTGCAAAAGAAATACACTGTTACAAAAAAAAAAAATAATGCTAAAGTCATAAAATTCGCTGACCATGTGATAAGAAAGAACAATTTTTCGTAGCCCTGAGACTAACAGATCGAGTTCAAATAATTAACAACTCCACCTACCTGTTATGGGCAGTTCTATACCTTATCAGTAATGTTCATATGTATTCATATATTATGAATTGCCCATAACAGAGAGGCGTAATATTAAATTATTTGCACTCAATCTGATAGTTCCAGGGCTACGAAAAACATGTCTGTTTCTTATCACATGCTCAGCCAATTATATCAATAAAGTATTTAAGAACAGAAGAGGTAGAGTTGTAAAAGACACTATTCAGAGTTACCTTCTCTGAGTAATGAATTTTTTCTACTCAGTGAGAAAAGCAATCGAAGACCACCTAACTCCCCGTTTTACTTAATATACAGCCTCTAAAGTTCAAACAAGCCTTCTGGCTGATGACTTCAACAACAATACCTTATGGAAAATTAACCTGCCCATGTGAAGACAGTAAATAATAAAAAAAATTGTGTAAATTCGTCTAAGTGAACATAACTCTAGTGCTACGCAGAGTGGGAATAGATCGTTGGCCCGGTGGGAAGATCTCATGGGCTTGATAGAAGGAATAGTCAATGAAATGAAATTAGAAGAAATTAACATCAGGTGGATTTCGTGCCAATCTTGGCTAAGCAACTAACATATTGAGAAATAAATTGTCATTACTTTAAAGTAAGCCTATTTGTTATTAATTATACCCAGATCCCCAACGAATCTAATCTTAGGTATTTATATAGTATTTATGCGTTAACCTCCACGGAGTCCACAATTAACCTTGCGTCAACTTTTTATGTGGTTAAGTTAAAGCTAAAAGGTTTTGTACTGTCCCTTCCGGTTGATGTGAATAACTTACAATGCATCACAAATGCTATACATCGGAATATGCTAGTAATTAATTGTTAGGGACGAATTCGACTATCATTTTGATGTCTCTTATGTTACAAACAGTGTATACATTAAATATTTATGGATTAAAACTTTAAAAAAACCTTTTATACAATCATGAAGATATTTTAACTAGTAAAACATAAATTGTTTATAAGTTATCAAAAAGTAATTTAATTTCATAATCACCCGGTACAAAGAGTATAGAAGGTTTACAGAAGAACGGAATTCATCATCCCAGTTAATTACATACGATCTATTGAACTGTTATTCTCCATTACTGTCAATTTATTCAGCGAACTAAATGACAAATTATATTCTTTGTTTAGGTATTAAAACATTAACAGCGAATATATTTTGTTGAAAAATATCAGTAACATAAAGGCATTACATTTTGCACATAAACTAAATAAAAAAAATATAAAAAATGGAAAAGCTCTAAGGGTGCGTTCTATGCGTCATCTGGATTACTTATTACCGGTACGGTAGGGTGGAAACAGACGACACCGAACCCGGGATTGCTCGCCGTTTGTTGTCTGGAGCGGAAAACTGGAAAAGGGTAAGGTGAATTTCAACGGAGACAGATAAAATAACTGAATGAAGTATGAAAAATTGATTTCATCCAGGTTATTAGTAAGCTAAGTTAAACCATTAATTTTAATTATTTTTTTAATAAATAATTGTAATAAGTTGTTATAAGTTTGTTTATTATTTTTTTTATCAAACCCAGATACCGAAGGATTGTACGCTCAGTAGATGTTACAATATCATTCTTCTTCTTCTTCACGTGCCATCTCCATGACGGAGGTCGGCTATCATAATGGCGATACGAATTTTGTTGACCGCTGCTTTAAAAAGTTCGTTTGAGGAACACCTGAACCACCTTCTCAAATTACACAGCCAGGATATCCTTCTCCTGCCCACCGATCTTTTTCCTAATATTTTGCCTTGAATGATGAGATGCAATATTTGATACTTTGGTCCCCTCATAACATGACCAAGGTACCTTAATTTTCGTGCCTTAACTTCCACCATGAGTTCCAGCTGCTTTCCCATTCTACTGAGGACCTCTTCATTCGTGACATGCTCAGTATATGAGATCCTCAACATTCTACGGTAGGTCCACAGCTCAAAAGCCTGTAGTTTCTTCTCACTGAATCTATTGAGAGTCCAAGCTTCCACACCGTACAACAGGACAGGGAACACGAAACATTTAAGGAGACGCATTCGTAATTCGAGATTTATATCTCGTGATGTTAGTACCTTCTTCATTCTGATAAAAGTAGCGCGTGCTTTCTCAATTCTAATTTTTATTTCAGCACAGTGATCACCACTGCAACACACTCGAGCTCCAAGGTACGTGTATGCATCCACTCGCTCTAGCACATCACTTCCCGCCAGAAGATCCCCCACAGGAGGTGGTGTGTCTTTGGTAATTACCATGTACTTAGTCTTTCTCGTATTAAGACTCAAACCACTCAATTCACTCTCAGCAATGACATGGCTGAGCATTCTCTGGAGATCTTCCATGTTTTCTGCCAGAAGGACAGTATCATCTGCATACCTCAGATTGTTGATGGATATGCCATTTATTTTTATTCCTCCTGTCTCCTCTTCTAGCGCTTTGCTTATCACTCTCTCGGAATAGATATTGAACAGGAGCGGTGAAAGCACACATCCCTGACGTACCCCACGCTTGATATTTAGCTCTTTACTGTACTCTGACTGCACCCGTACTGTGGCCTTTTGGTGGAAATATAGATTACTTATCAGACGAAAATCGCGTGCATCTATTTGAACTTCTTTTAAAATATCAAATAATTTTGTATGTTGCACCTTATCAAAAGCCTTATGGTAGTCAATAAAACAGGCAAATATTGGCTGATTTACATCCAGGCAACGCTGAGAAAGAATATTGAAAGCAAACAGAGCTTCTCGTGTGCCTAAGCCATTTCTGAAGCCGAATTGAGTATCTGACAGGTTTTCTTCCAGTTTTCTGTGTATTCTCCTGTGTATTATTTTGAGAAATGTCTTCAGTGTATGGCTCATGAGGCTTATGGTTCGGTAATCTTGACACTTCTTAGCATTCGCTTTCTTTGGAAGCGTTATAAATATTGACTTCAGCCATTCAGCAGGGATCACACCAGTCTTATATATCTGATTATATAAGTGAGTAAGTATTCTCACATAATCTTCGTCAATGAGTTTGAGAATATCTCCAGGGAGTTCGTCTGGGCCTACAGCTTTCCCACTTTTAATGTTTTTAATGGCAAATTCTACCTCACTTGTCAATATGTCTGGACCAAGAGTTGTCATTACTATTGCAACAAAGAACTTTCCTTTCGTCATCAAAAAGCTCCTGGATGTAATCTTCCCACAGCTTCAACTGTTCCCCTGTATCAAGAATTATTCTCCCATTATCATCAGTCATGAAATAGCTTCTGTTACTTTGCTTGCCAGTAAATTCCCTTATTTTCTTGTGCATGTTATGAGAGTCGTTTAGGACTTGTAACCTTTCCATTTCCTCACATTTCTCCCTCAACCATGCTTCCTTTGCCCTTCTACATTTGTATCGGATCTGGTTATTGATTTCCTTATATGTTTGCCTGTTACTAGTTCTGAATTTACGGCGTTCCTCCATCAGATCTAGAATTTCCTCTGTCATCCAATGTTTACCTTTATTTGTTCTCTGGCACTTGAGATACTTCCTACACGGTTGCAGTAGCGCTGTCTTGAACTCCTTCCATATCAATTCAGGCTCATCAACTCCACAGACTTGATTACACATGAACTCCAGCTTTTCATTGATCTCACAAGAAACGTTTTCTCTTACTGTAGCATTCTTGAGCTTTTTGGTATCCAACTGAGTATGTATTTTCACTGGCTTTGCTGTCTTCAGTCTTACTTTCATTTCTGCCACTAGTAGATTGTGATCTGAGCTAATGTCAGCACCTGGGTATGTTTTAGCACTTTTTACAGCATTTCTATACCTCTGGTTGATCATGATATAATCAATCTGATTGCGAATGATTCTCACATTGGAGTCTTGAGGCGATTTCCAAGTATAAAGTCGTCTTTTCGGTAGCTCGAAACAGAGTATTGGTGATGACCATGCTGTTTTCTTGGCAGAACTGAAGGAGACGGTCTCCTCTCTCATTCCTTTCACCCAATCCAAAACGACCAATCCATTGGTTACTTTGACCTTGTCCTATCTTTGCATTAAAGTCACCCATGACTATAGTAACATCTTGATGTTTGAACATATTCATCACAGTGTTGACATCTTCATAGAATCTCTCTATCAGTTCCTCCCCCCCGTCTGCTGTTGGAGCATAGACCTGAATCAGATTCAGTGTGCCAATGTCCAAATGGAACTGAAGAAGCATTACTCTGTCCGACAAAGGAAGAAAATTTTTCACTGCATTCTTGATGGATTTATCAATTATCACCGCTACACCATTCAAATTTGAATTTTCATTGCTACCCGAATAATAAATGGTACTATCATGTAGGTCTCTCTGTCCACTATCCTTCCATCTACACTCACTGATACCCATTATTTGTATATTTAACCTGTTCATTTCCTGGACAATATTGTGGGCCTTACCAAGTTCAAGCATGCTCCTCACATTCCAGGTGCCTATTCTTAATTTACTTCGAAGAGTTTTTATTTTAGAAGCATTCATCAAAACTGTCCCCCCCGGAGAACCGATTGGGAGACTTGAAACTCCGGATAATTTTGTCCTGATGCCTGCCATTCATGATTTTACTAGGGCAATCCCATGGGATCTTTAATGTAGCGGTTGCCCGTTGCCATCTACATTCTTATGCCGTTTACCAAATAAGCTGGTTTATCCGCCTTTGGGGCCAATTCCTCAACCCCAGGACAAAAGAGTGCCCTTCTCCTGGATATTCAGCCGCACCTCTGATGACAGACGCTGACCTACAAGCCGCTTGATGCAAGACAGACGCTGTAGGATTTCCTGGTTGGTTTTTGTCCACCCTGGGTATTTTATTTCCCCAGTACTCCCCTCCTAGGAGGTGAGCGTACCCCATCGCCAGGGGCGGCCCCCGATAGCAGATCCAACAACAGCCACGGGTACAATATCATTAACCACGCACAATCCAAGGCTTATGTTGGAATCTGAATCAAATAAAAAAAAATCTGGTGTGAAACTTTTATTTCAAAACTTTTTTTGTGTAACACTTAGTTTAGCGGTAATTAAAATTTGGTTTTTTCTTCATGAAAATCTGTGAAAAAAATGTTTTTTTCAGATTTCGGCCTTAGTATTCATTTTACGACTAAAGTGTGTAAAAATCAAATTTATAGGGAATTAAAAGATCTACAACTTTAATTTAAAGCATTTTTCTCTACAGAGTTTAGCGTGCAAGAGTGAATTTCCGTAATATTAAGTCTAACTGAAGTTGATTTTAATTTTGCATCATTCACTCATGATTAAAATTACGTTGTGTTTTTTGAGGTTAGGTTTTTTATTTATTTCTAATGTTTTACTAATGTTAGGTTATAGTGTGCATTATTTGCATTGGCAAAAGAAAGCCGTGTGAGTGTTTCACACCAGATTTTTCAACTTGAAAAAGTATGCGCTGACGTACGGTTTGAAAGTGAAATTCTTCAGTTTTCTAGGTCTAGGAATTCACTGGAGAAGGTTACAATTCGATAACTTTAACGGTTACAGAGATACCTAATTTTTTTTTGTTTTCTGGCAGGACTCCCAGAAAACAAATATTTGGGAAATAGTTTTCAAATGACACCATAATCATTAGAATCGGGCCGGTAGAACTCCAGAAATAGTTAACACAACAAAACATTATACAATTTTATACAGTAGTAGAGTATAGATATTAACACATCTTTAACAAAAATAATTTACAGATTTAAAATTTAAAACAATGCACCCTAAAGTGCAGGTTACCTAAAAAAATCCGGAAATGAATTCCTGACCATAAGAATGAAAAGATACACCTGACTATATATATCTAGAAGAAGTACATAAAACTTTTTTTAGGTTACATTTGAACACGCAGGCTTTTTATCGTTTATTTATACAGGGTGATTCACGAAGATATGCAGAAACTTTAGGAGCTCATTGTACATGTAAAAAAAATAAAAAAAGTTTATATCAACATGGGTCCGGAAATGCTTCGTTTCCGAGTTACGGCTAGCGAAAGTTTCGCTCGGGTTTCAGCTCACCAGGTGAAATGAGATCTTCCTGAAATTCTGGTAAGATAAATAAAGGGGCGAATTCAATCATTTCTTATGGTTTTTGATCTGATAAATTGAATAAAACAGGTCCCAGAACTGTAAGTTAAATATTTTTTAAGAAAACCAGTGTCAAATGCAAAGAATTGAGGGGAAAAACATATTTTTTCATCTTTGCCAAGGATAATTTTGTTATTTCACCAAGAAACAGTTAAAATTTTTGAATAAAACATGTAGAAAATTTTATTCTGAACAAACCGGTGTAAATAAAGTACACAGAAAGCGAATAGATGTTTGATTAAATGAATTTTTATTCATAACAGTACAAAGTAAAATTAACCGGAAAAACAAAGATGAAAAAATGTGTTTTTTTCACTCCATTTTTTGCATTTGAGACTGGTTTTCTCAAAAACTATTTAACTTACAGTTCTGGAACCTGTTTTATTCAATTTATCAGGTCAAAAACCATAGGAAACCCCTTAATCTACCTTACCAGAATTTCAAGAAGACTTCTTTTCACCTGGTGAGCTGAAATCAGGGCGAAATCTTTCGCTAGCCGTAACTCGGTAACGAAGCATTTCCGGACCCATGTTTATATATAAACTTTTTTCATTATTTTTACATGTACAATGGGCTCTCAAAGTTTCTGCATATCTTCGTGAATCACCCCGTATTAACAACAAAAATAATAATACAGATCAACAAAAATAATTTACAGATTTAAAATTTAAAACAATGCACCCTAAAGTGCAGGTTACCTAAAAAAAATCCGGAAATAAATTCCTGACCATCAGAATGAAAAGATACACCTGACTATATATACCTAGAAGAAGTACATATAACTTTTTTTAGGTTACATTTGAACACGCAGGCATTTTATCGTTTATTTATATATAGGCAAATCTTTTTATATATATATTTTATATAGTTGGTTAAGAAAAGAAGACGATGACCTCTGTACTTAGGAGTTCATATAACGGCTTGATCGTTGATTCAATCGAGCCCGAAGCAGTTTTACTAGATAGATTTCTTCTCTAGTTGTTTTAAAATTGTGGTTTTTATCATGGTAAGGTCGTATATAAATCTAAGATTATTATTTAAAATACTATGTTCTAACCTGAAGACAAACCTACAATCAACTAGATAAGAATATCAGTGCACCTTCTTCAATAATAAAACATTGAAGACAAAATGCATGCATCCAAAATTTCAACCTGTAGTTGTTTTCTTCTTATAAATAACTATAGTATTCATTTGGAGTTCTATTGTTATTTAACTTTAAATATACTGTCCTTGACACCGTTATATCCTAAAATAAGCCGTCCAATCTTCTTGCATTTTATCTAAACTATAGTATACAGCCTCATTTCCGAACCTTTAAGTTCTATTGCCACGACACTAGTTTATTAATAGCTTCTAGAACTAGCGTCGTGGGAACGAAAAACTAGCAGCTAGTTTATTTAAAGCGTTAGTAAAGGAGAAAAGATCACGGGATTGACTAGCGCTAGTAAACCAGCTCGGTATGAACGTTGGAAACGTAGCTAGTTACTAATAAGCTACTAGTACAAGCAGCTAGTAAATTAGCGTCGTGGGAACCGTGAACGACACGCTAGTAGGTCCTGCTAGTACAAGCAGCTAGTAAAAAGGGGTAGTGCGAATAGGCCTTAACAGACCCGTGTAGGCAAGTTTCGTTTAAGCTTGTTATACGTTTACAGAAAGTCTGTTTATTTTTATTATACCCAGATCCCGAACGAATCTATGTTTAGGTGTTCAAATACATTTTTTTATAATATTTTTAAGGAAATACCTGCCTTTCTTTCCTATTAATAAAATCATTTCGTGTACGGCCAATATTTTTCCTTAACGTGGTATGCCAATGGAACCTGTACGATTTAATTTGCAATTTCATGTGAAAAACTGCATCAAAATGGTTTTTTCCAAATTACAATTTTATTATAAATTTTACAGCAAAAAATTGAAATAGCAGTAACGTGAAGTTTGTGTAAAAAAACATACACTATTGATCGCATTGGACCACATAAAATTATAGCATTTGTTATGCAGAATCCTACCCATAACAGACAAGTGGAGTGTCAAATTATTTACACTTAATCTGTTCGTTGCAGGGCTAAAATACATAGTTCTGTTTCTTATCAAATGGTCAGCCAATTAAATGACTGAATCATTTAAGAACAGAAGAGGTAGAGGTGTAAAAGACACTAGTCAGAGTATCTCCTCTGAAAATAATGAATTTCATTATACAGCCAGACCCTGTGGTGAATGAAGTGAAGGTGTCATTTGTAGAGTGGAAAATATGTGCTTTTCAGAGGGTCCGGCATGTTGATAAGCGTACTTTTCCACTCAGTGAGGAAGGCAATGGTTAACTACCTCACTCTCGTTTTACTTAGTAAAACCTCTACAGGTTCAAACCAGTCTTTCGGCTGATGACCTAAACAACATGAAGAATCAAAATCGGTCTAAATATGAGTTCTTTTTTGTATGTTTTACGTCTGACTGTTTTGAAATTTCTGCTAATGCAGACGGTGGAGAATTCTGATACATGAAAATTAATGATGAAAAATGCCAGACCTGACCGGGAATCGAACCCGGGACCCCGACCAGTTGCGCTAACCACTACGCCAACGGGCCGGCCGTTATGAGTATGAAGTAATTACTGAAGATTAGCGAGAATGTTAATGGAGTTTAGCGCCCGGATTACTTTTGAATGCACCTCATGTTAATTTATTCGAAGAGAAACTATCTAATTTACGTAGAGTTTCTTTTGTTTTATTTTTATCGTATTAGTATTCTAAATAAGAAACAGGTGTTTCTTAAGCTTTTCTTCACGAAATAACTTGAACGAACTTTTTTTTACTATACCTTATTACATTTTAAACTTTGTTCCCAATTATAGTATTTTTAAATTTAAATTATACCTTTAATCCAACGGTACCACCGTTGTGTAGACTTGTTATAATATGGTAGGCCTATTCTTAATTTCCTTACGTAACATCTGTCCGTTTTTCTGTTTTGTTATTATTAAAACAGTTTGTGCAATTTCCTTTCAGATGTTTATTTTAAACCAGGTTTAGTTTTGTTTTTTTTTTGTAAATTTTGTAATCTTGTTTATAGTATTACTATAAAGTAATAATAGCTAGGTTTAGTTTCTAGAAACAGACAATTTCTTTATTTTGATGGTTTTCTTTTAGTTTATTCTAAGTCACATAAAAATCTTCCAATCTACTCTCCTCTCGCTTTGATAGCACCCAAGTTTCACTGCCGTAGTGTAAGGTCGGCACTGCTAATGTTTTATAAAATCTCACCCTCGTGTTTTTGCTGGTGCTATTTTTAAAGTGCGGTGGATAGTTCCGCATATTTGCTGAAATCGGTGCATCTTATTGTAAGCATCTTTATCCTGTTGGTATGTAATGTTGCAACGGATACTGAAAGTGGGAGATCTGTTCCAAAATATTATTATCAATAACAATTTTGCTTCTGACTGGCTCCTTCCTCCTGAATGCCATTACCTTGGTCTTCTTCGTCGCAACTGTAAACTTATATTGTTATAGTAGGCTACTTATATATTGGGTGTAGTAGAGAAGATCTTTACTGGAACACCGAGATAAGGAAAGAACTCAACATCTTCTCTATAAACGAAAAGGTATCTCAGACAGAATGCAGTGGTTAGAGCATGTAAACAGACTGAGGGAGGATAGGATACCTAAGCAGACACTGGGCTATAAGCCGGAGGGCAGGAGAAAACGAGGACGCCAGAGAAAGAGATGGGCAGATTTGAGAGGTTCGGAACAGGCAGAGATGTCTAATCCTTGAAAGGCAGGAAAAAAATCTTGGTAATTAGCGAGTACATTGGGTTGAGGAACGGTGGATTTGATTATGTAATAGTTTCCCAGAACCTGGCCTGGTGTCGAACCCGGGACCTCCACTTTGCAGGGTAGCATGCTAACCACTGGGCCACGAAGGCAGCTTATTTCGATGTTAGAATGATAATTTTATATAAATAATTTAAAAAAATGTTCTGTCAAATGCTTATCTAAAACTATCCCTCGCTATTCTGTATTTATAAATGAGAAAGCCCTTTCTGACTGACTCATCATTATTCACTAATTCTCTTAATTGCACAAAGGCTAGAAAGCTGAAATTTGAAGGAGATATTCCCATTTGAGTAAATAAAAACGTTGAACATAAAAGATTTCGATATTTAATTATTAAGGGGTTGAAAAGGATGTTTAATCCTTAAACCGATATTTTACATTTACTAAGTTCCGGACAAGCTAGATGGCCGAAACTCGGTGGAAATGTTACTTATAGTACAACCACAAAAACGCCCTCTTAAACGTTTCCAAAATGTAATCAAAGTTAGACGGCAACCAAGAAAATTATCCCATAACAATTTGAAAAATTTACCCCTAAAAGCAAATTATTTTTAATAACTAATGTTGTTTAGGTCATCAGTCGAAAGGCTGGTTTGAGCCTCTAAAGGTTTTATTAAGCAAAACGATGAGTTGGATGGTTGGTTTACCTTGCCTTCCTCACTGAGTTTAAAAATATGCTTATCAGCATGCCAGGCTCTCCGAAAAGCGGGCATTTTCCGCCCTGCTAATGACATCTCCACTTCATTCACCACAGGGTCTGGCTGTATAAAGAAGTTCATTACTTTCAGAGGAGATAGCTCTGACTAGTGAATTTTACACCTCTACATCTTCTGTTCTTAAACAATTCAGTCCTTTAATTAACTGACCATGTGATAAGAAACAGAACTATCTTTTGTAGCCCTGGAACTACTATTGAGTGAAAATAATTTAACACGCCACCTGTCTGTTATGGGAAGCAAATGTAATAAAGGAAATTGTATTAAAAGTAATAGACCTACTAAAGCTTCAACAGCCAAGACTTAATGGTCCTGGTTTGACTATGAATTTAAATATTTATACTCAGAACCAACACGCCTTGAGATATCAGTAAATACTCGATATTTAATGAAAATAAAAGTACTAATTCTTTATTACAACTACTAATAGATAGGGCGTTACATTACAGATACCATACGCACTAATAATATAAACAGAGAGAGAGCAAAAGAGAGAAATGTGCTGATGAGAGTAAACTACGGAAGGAAGGCTGGGTCGTATACGGAAAGGATTAAAATATGTAGTCAGTGCCAAACCGAACGCTTCTATCTCCCCCCTCTCTACCCTTCATCACACAAGATGGGCCACTTTGTGAGATTAATGGAAGGGTATTGGGAGTTGATCGGAGGACATTGCCCTTTAAAACGAACCAAACAACATACCACTTAAAGCAAATTAACATTTTAAACCGTATTTTGATATCGAAAGGTAGGTAGTACAATGTACAGGAGTATCATCAGTTAAAATATGCAAACAATAATAATATATTACAATTTTAGATCTGAATAAAATTAATTTAAGTTACTTTTAAACCTAAATAAAATCTATTAGTTTCAGGGCGATAAAAAAAAAGTTCCGTTTCTTATCACATGGTCGGACAATTATATGACTAAAGTATTTAAGAACAGAAGAGGTAGAGGTGTAAAAGACCAAGTTAGTGTCACAGTTATCTTCTCTGAGAGTAATGAATTTCATTTAACAGCCACATCCTGTGGTGATCTAGTGGGAGAAACAGCTGCAAACCGGCTGCCTCCCTTAATTTGTAATGAAGAAAAAATTAGGCAATTTCCAAACGGTGCCTATCACCAATTTGTAGTAAAAAAGTAGCTGAAAAAACACGGATGGTCCTGAACGGTTGAGTTCACCTTTTACACCTCTACCTCTGCTGTTCGTAAATGCGTCAGTCATGTAATTGGTTGATCATGTGATAAGAAACAGAACTATTGTGTGTAACCCCAGAACTAGCAGATCGAGTGCAAATAATTTAACACTCCACCTGCCCGTTATGGGCACCCATTAATTCATTATTACGTCCATATATTTGTTAAATCCGGGTTATCCGAAACGAGTGCGCTCCATTTTTTTTTCGAAAAAAAGGGAATCCTACTGAACACCTAAAAATAAATTTACGAAACGTTTTAAAAAGTTGAATATCATAGAAAAATATTAAGAATCTTTTAAAAACCATAAGAAAAAACTCAATTTCGAAAAATCGAAATGAAATCCTTCCTATATATTCTTATAGGAGAGAAAGTAAAAAAGCACTTAATCAGAGAAAAAGAGAAATTCAGAAAATAAAAACCTGGTATGAAGCACACACGACTTTTTCTTCCAAATGTAAACAATAAAACATTTACAACCTCTGTTTAATAGTTAGTGCACAATTTAAAATTAAAAACAACCTGATTTTAATCATGAGTGAAAGACGCAAAATCAACCTCTGTTCGACTTAAAAATACAGAAAATCACTAATTGACGCTAAACTAAGCGCTGTAGAAGAAAATGCTTAAAATAAAAGTAGTAGACTTTATTTTTCCTATAACTTTAATTTTATATATTTGTCGTAAAATCAACACTAGACCGATTTTGATGAAAATGTTCGTGTCAGGTCCCCGTAATGGTATACCTAATTTGAGTTTCAAGTTTCAACTTCGTACGCTATTCCGTTCTTGAGATATTTCGTTCGCACGCACACACACACACACACACACACGCACGCACACACACACACACACAACAACAACAACAACAAATCCTTAAAAACATGTTTTTTTTGTTCAGGAGGCCTGAAAACTTGTATATCCGGTGAAAAATCGACATGAAAACAATACTTTCCTTCCCTATAAATTCATGTAGGGTAAGAGAAAGTAAAAAGAAAGGTAGAAAATACTCGTAGGACTAGAGGTAAATACTGAGAGTGAATAATTTTGTATCCCATCTGCACCACAATGTTACGGTTAAGAAAATAGTCTATCAAATGGTTTTATTTTCCCCTTATCTTAGCCAGGGTGGAAACTGTTAGTTTATATATACGAATATACTATACTGTCTTGAATTTTATTGAGGTTTCTATCAGTTCGGATAGAGTAACATTAGCCATCTTGCAGACAATTTCCGTATTTATTTGTTTTATATAGCGAACAGTTTTCGCTATATAAATTTCCCGGTAGTGAAAATTACAGCGGGTCTTTTCTAAGTTGTAACTAACATTTTATTACTGAATTGTTATGTGCTACACAACAGAACTTTTACAATTAATTGGAAATAAGTTTATTTCTTTGTTATAACCCTTACATTTATTTATTAAAGTCTATCCGCGTTCACAGTTACTGTACTTTATTGCACTAAAATACCGACACTGTGGTGGCTCAGTCATTTCGTACTTAATTGCTTAAGACCAGATCTCAGTTTGATTCCTGACTAGGTTTTAAAAGTGACTAACATTAACTGGTAAAGCTTTCAATATTTTTACTTTCTCTCATCCAATATAAATATAATAAAGGTAAGGAAAGTATTTTTTGTCAAATTAATAATAGAATAATGTATTAATGACTTGTAGTCATTAATATTTTGATTCATTCCGCATAATATGGCCTAAATATTGGAGTTCCCTACTTTTAATGGTGGATATGATTTCCACGTATTTCTTTATCCTCCTAAGAACCTCTACATTTGACATCTGAGTATAGTCCATGGAACCCTCAACATTCATCTATACAGCCACGTCTCAAATGCCTCCATTTTCCTTGTAATGTCTCCATCCAAGATCCAGAACTCTACACCGTACATATATTTATTTCCCCATTGCTTACAAGAAAATATCATTACAATATAAATGTTAATTTCCTTAATTATACTTTGAAAATCTAAAACTATTTATTTTAATTCGTGGTGGGAAAATTAATCCACCCAACTACGGTTCCCCTTTTCAAGGGTAGATCAATTCAGTGCTTCTTTGTTTATTAACTACTGCAACTACTACGGTAATCTATTAGTGTGTTAGTAATTACAACTACAGTTCAACCGTGTTAGTTTGCTCCTACTATCAACAAACAAAAGCCACCTACTACAGGGTGCACGTTAGAGTCTGCGACTTGACGGATGTCGTATTAAGTAAACTATTTTTTTAAATTATAAGTACTTAAAGTACTAAAAACATCAGTCATGATATGATGTAGGCCTAACAATTTCATTTAGAAAAATACTTTAAAAGTATTTTGTATTTAATCAGCGTGTATACATTTTGATATAATGCGCATGCTCAGTGACGTCATTATTTGTTTACATTAGGAGCAAACTAAGAGAGGCTGAACTATACATGTTAGTTACTTAAATACTAATTAAACTACTAACACATTTTTATTAAAAAATATGCTGTTATATAATTATATATTATAAACAAATGAAAAACAAAACAAACAAAAGAATTCATTTAGAAATACATAACTAAAATCGAAACCGGTAAACGAGCTTACAAAACTATATATTTCCTGGAGTAACCATTTTTCTATAGCTTCTCTCCCTACTTCCAATGGGGATAAAAAGAACAAAATACATGAAGATATAATATAACATAACATCTTAGATACCTAATATTCGATACAAGAGCAATGTTATAACTCTTGAAAATACGTAGAACCAATTTTATTAAATAAACACAAATAAGAATTTAAAAAAAAACAATGAGATGATAAATTAAGCGTAAAATTATTATGTTTTTTTAAAATAAAGGAAAGTAATAATGAGATAGTACTAGCAGTACTTAAAAGGAAATGCATCGGAAACCCGACATTTTTGAATAATGCATACGGGAAGGAACTGATAATAAAATAATAAAAAAAACAATTTACAAACCAACTTAACTATCTTACAATTTATACGCATACATAAATGTACAAAGAGAGAGATATGTCCATAACTTAAGAGGAGGAGGAGGATGTTAAATATTATGTATGTACTAACCATGAATCACAACGGATATGATGATTACGTTAAAATATAAATTCATCGTGTTAAAAACAAGAACACATCCTACATACACTACACGCCTATCGTTAAGAACAAATTAAAATCTAAATATTTTAACTGCGTTAACCTCTGCTAAATACTTCAATATACATTACGATTTTAAATGAAATAGGATAATTTGGTGTGAAACACTCACACGACATTTTCTTGCCAATTCAAAATAATGAACAATATAACTTAACATTGCAATAAAACATTAGAAATAAACAAAATACATAACTTATTTTAATAATGAGTGAAAAACGCAAAATGAAAATCAACCTCAGTTTAGCTTAAAAATACGGAAAATTACCCTTTCACGCTAAACTAGGTTCTGTAGACAAAAATGCTCTAAATAAAAGTTGTAGATCTTTTAATTTCCTGTAAATTTTATTATAATTATATTACACTTTTGTCATAAAATGCATGCTAAGGCTGCAATCTTAAAAAAAATCGAATTTCCACACGTTTTCGTGAGAAAAAAACAGAAAATCGCTAATTACCGCTAAATTTAACGTTATATAAAAATATGTTTGAAATAAAAGTTTTAGAATTTTCAATTCTCCACAACTCTTACTACATACATTTTTGCGCTAAAATGCATATTAAGGTCGCAATCTTAAAAAAACAATTTTTTTACTAGAAAACAGCCTCACTAAGACTTCAGCAGACATGACGCCTACCCTATCTTGTAAAGCATAAAAAATTTACTAAATGTGGCGAGGCGATTTTGAAAAAAATCGTAGGAGCCATTTTAGAGAAACTCACAAAAAAGTGAAAAATTACACGAATTAACTAGGTACTACTTCCGGTTGACCGATTTTGATGAAAATGTTCGCGTCGGGTCCTCTAGTGGTATCTAACTTAAGTTTTAAAAGTTTCAAGTTCGTACGATTTTCCGTTCTTGAGATATTCTGTTCACACACACACCAATCGCTAAAAACATGTTTTTTGGGTTGAGGGGGTCTGAAAACGTGTAGATCCGGTGAAAACTCAATTTCGAAAAATCTACATGAAAACAATACTTTCCTTCCTATATATTCATATAGGCAAGAGAAAGTAATAGGATAAAAATATCAACAAGGAAAACGAAGATAATGGCTTCCGCTGGTAAAGACCCAGTTCGCTCGAAAATAGTGCTGGATGATAGGATTTTGGAACAAGTTTCCTATTTCACATACGAATTTGATGGAGAAATTTTGAAAAGAGTAAATAAATTTCAGACGGTTTGCGGCTTCATTAACAAGGCCTTTAGAAAAAAAACAAGGAAAGAAATAAAAACACGTACTGTCTGTCTATAAATTGATGGCCTCTCGCAGAGAGGACTAAAATCGGCCCGCTACTAGCCTTCTCAATAACACTTGATTATGTACCAATTTCAGTGTACTATTTAGTAGTAGTACATAATGAAATGTTATTGAGAAGGCTAGTAGCGGGCTGATTCTGCTCCTCTCTGCGGGAGGCCATCAAGTCATAGACAGACAGTATGTATGACGAGATGGCAGTTCCCCTGCTGCTTTATGGTTGCGAATCATGGATGCTAAGAACAGTCCAATTAAGAAAAGTAGAAGCCGCTGAAATCAGATTCATGAGATTGGTGAAGGGATGCTTCCAGCAAGATCAGATTTGCAGTAGTGACATCAGGAGAGAACTAGAGAGATACGAAATCATCCTAGAGAAAATTAACCGATACAGGACTCGATGGTCATTTTTCAAGAAAGACAAGTGAAAGAATTACAGTCCAAGCATTGCAATATTGCCCAATTAGAAGAAGGTTGAGTAGACTAAGGAAAAGGTGGTTTGAGGCTAGAACAAACGTAGCGCCTAATCCGGAAGCGGTAGAAGAAGAAAAATATTAAAATATTTACGAAGTTTAAAGATTGCAATGACAAATCAAAAAATACAAGGTAACAATAATACAGTAAAAGTTAAAAAAATAATATAATAAAAACACCCTTTCATTTCGTTTTAAAACTTTTATTTAAAATTTTTAACTGTGCACAATACACAACCAGAAAATGAGATACAAATTACAAATAAATAACATGAAAGAAGTAAAAACAAAGATTGATACCCAGTGGTGTATCTTTGGCTATATAAACATTTATGCCCATAACAGGCAGATGGAGTGTTGAATTTTTTGCACTCGATCTGCTAGTTACAGGACTACAAAAAATAATTCTGTTTTTTATCACATAATTGTATAAGACCACATTCGCCTCAAAAATTTCAGTAGACTCGGCGCTCACCTTTCTTGTAGAGCATAAAAAATGTAGTAAAATAGGCAATTGAAAAAAATCGTACTTTCCGTTTTAGAGAAAATTGCAAAAAAGTGAAAAATCACACGAATAAACTACTACTTTCGGTTGACCGATTTTTATGAAAATGTTCACGTCGAGTACTCTTATGGTACCTTACTTAAAGTTCCAAGTTTCAACATTGTAATGTATTCCGTTCTTGAGATATTTTCTTCACATACACACACAAACCAATGCTTAAAATATATTATATTTTGTGTTCAGGAGGCCTGAAAACCAATATTCGGTAAAACCTCGATTTCAAAAAATCAACATGAAAATAAAAATGGGTAGTATACAGTTAAAAAACAATGAATATAGAGAAAATTTTATCCTAGATTAAATTTAACTTTAATACAGATAAAAATTTGTTTAAATGAATGTCTTGTCAAAAGAAAAATGTTGGAGAATAAAAACGATATTTCACAGAAGAAAATTGAAAATAAAAATTTAATCCAATCCAGTACGCCGTACAAGAGTTACGCACTTATATTCAAGTTGCCTCATAGCACTATAGAACGTCCCGTAAATCACATTAAAATTTACTAAAGCGAGACTGCCAACATTCCAAAAATTAATCTGGCACACAATTCGGAAACAATAAAGGAATGCAGACATTTGAAAATACAGATGTCTGCAGTTTGTATTATACTCCAATATAATATTCGCATGCACATTACTCATGAAAGAAATCTTTAATACATGAATTTCGCATACAATTTTATGGAAAAACGGTAAAACATTAGTTACTATTAAAAAAAAAAAAATCTGATGTGAAACACTCACACAACTTTTTCTTGTCAATGTAAATAATGAACAATGTAACCTATGCTTAATCATGAGTAAACAATGTGTTGTTGTTAAGGTCAACAGCCAAAAGGCTGGTTTGAACCTCTAGAGGTTTTACTAAGTAAAACGAGAAGTGAGGTGGTTTACCATTGCCTTCCTTACTGAGTGGAAAAGTACGCTTATCAGTATGCCGGGCCCTCTGAAAAGCACATATTTTCCACTCTGTAAATGACACCTTCACTTCATTCACAACAGGGTCTGGCTGTGCAATGAAATTCATTACTTTCAGAGAAGATAACTCTGATTAGTGTCTTTTACACCTCTACCTCTTCTGTTCTTAAATGATCCAGTCATTTAATTGACTGACCATGTGATAAGAAACAGAACTATTTATTTTAGCCCTGCAACAAACAGATTGAGTGTAAATAATTTGACACTCCACCTGTCTGTTATGGGCAGAAAACAATATAAAATGAAAAATATAACCCAGTTTTAATCACGAGTGAATGATTTAATGGAAATTAACCTCTACAGAACTTTAAAATTCGAAAAATCACTAATTTACGCTTAACTAGGTATCGTAGAAAATAATTCTTAAAATAAAAGTTATATTTAATGAGATTCATACTTTTGTCGTAAAATGAAAACTACGGAGACAATCTTAAAAAACCACATTTTTTACTAATTTAGATGAGCAAAATACAGAAAATTATTAATTGACGCTTCTAGAAAAAAAGCTTGTAATAAAAGCTGTATTATTAAGAAAAATTGTAGAAAAATTCATGTGTGCAAAAACGGAAGGAGCTACAATTCCTTGACTGGAAGAAATCAAAAAAGACAACAGAACTAAATCTAACAATTGCTGATGTCAAAGATCGCACACCGGTTTACAAAGAAACAAAGACAAAAACAAAATTTTATCAGTAAGAACAATTAAACGAAAAGAACAGGTTTGTTCAGACGAATTGAGAAAAGCAAGATCCGACAGAATGAAAAAGTATTGGCAAGAAAGAAATGAAAAGGAAATTAACTGCCGAAGAAAAAGAACTAACCAAAGAGACTAAAGTGATCCTTTGTGGTCATAAAATGTAAAAAAAAGCTGTAGGGTTTCCAATCTCCTAAAACGAATTTAATTGGGCACGATAGCGCACAGTAGAGAATTGTGGAGGCCGACAGGAAAGGCCTAAATCCAACATTGGATGATGATAGGCTGATAAAGATGAAGAAAAATAAGTAATTTTGAAAAAACAGCTCGCATAAAATTGGTGTACTCCATACTGTGTAATTCCACAATGTTGATCACATAAAGTTGTAACTGTTTTGAATAAAAAAATCAAGATATGCCAAAGTGTGAGTAAAATGTAATAGCCTACTGCTAGAAAACTAGCGAATTTAAGTAAATTCTACTTAAAGTTTAAATCGGTATCACAATTTTGCCCATAACAGGCAGGTGGAGTATTAAATTATTTGGACTGAATCTGCTCGGTCCAGGGCTACAAAAATAGTTCTGTTTTTTCAGCACATTTTTCCACTCATTAAGGAAGGAAATTGTAAAAACCACCTCACTCTTCGTTTTATTTAGTAAAGCATCTAGAAGTTCAAACCAGCCTTTCGGCTGATGACCTAAACAACAACACCACAAGTTATTCTAAACATAGAAAGGAAATCGTTAATCCCTTAATCCACTAAATATCTTTCTATGTTAGAAAAATACAAAAGAAATACAATACCGCTATAAAATATCAAGGGCAAAACATTTTACGAAACAAATATTGTTTTTAAACCTTAAAAAAACACGATATACTCAGTTTTTTGTACAAAAAGAAGTAAACAAACTTTAAGGAACACTTCTTCAATGCGTGGGAATAACGATATAATAAAAGAAAATATATTACCAACGAAAATCTACCAACAATAATTCGGCGGCATCTAGTGTTATTTCAAACAATTTATTAATCACAGGAAATACCTCTAACATTACATTCAAGAAAAAAATGAATAAAAAATTTTCATACAAAAAAACTAAAGGAAACGGTCACCATTCATACAGATATTCCAAAAAACAATGAAATAAAAAGTTAAAATCAGAATTTTTACAACTGCCAAAACAATTAAATTATATTAAAGCGTAAAAATACAAATTTATGAGAAATCAAGATAAGATTAAAACGAGTTATCTATCAACTTGTTATTGTCAAACAAAGAAAACGCGCTAATTATACAAAAAATATGAGTGTTTTTATCATACAACAATGCCGTATTTCATAACCATTAAAACTACATTTCAAAAAAATCATCTGAATTTTAATTTTAATCTCCTAAATACAAACGAATTTTCTATTAAAATAAATAAAACTTTTACTTGATACTCTGACTTCATACAACACATCAACTTAATATTTTTTTTTTTTTTTAATTAATTTATTTAACGTCGCACCAACTACAACGGTCATTAGCGACGAAGTTGGGGTGTTACTTTTGAACAATGTAGGATGAAATGATTTTTTTGTAACGTATGAAAATATACCGTGCACAGGTGGGGTTCGAACCCAGGACCGCATGATGAGAGGCGAGCACGTTACCAACTATATAATATTTTATTTTCAATTAGAATTATTTGGAAGTTTACTTGGCAATTACATGTCTTAGAGGAGTTGTTGTTTAGGTGATCAGTCGAAAGGCTGGTTTGAACCTCCAAAGGGTTTATTTAGTAAAACGAGTAGTGGGGTGGTTTACAAATTTGCCTTCCTCACCGAGTGGAAAAGTATGCTTATCATTATGCCGGGGCCACTGAAAAGTATCTACTTTCCACACTGCAAATGACACCTCCACTTCATTCACCATAGGGGGGTATTGCTGTATAATGAAATAATTCATTACTTTGAGATGAGAGGAGATAACTGTAACTAGTGTTTTTTACACCTCTTACCTCTTCTGTTCTTAAATGTTTCAGTCATTTAACTAGCTGAACAAGCGATACGAAACAGAACTATTTTTTGTAGCCCTGAAACTAGCAGATCGAGTGCAAATAATTGAACACTCCACCTGCCTGTTATGGGAAAATAATAAACACAAAAAAGTTAATTTGAATTTTCTCGTAAATATAAAATCCTTTTATTTGAAACTCCGACTTCAGACAATACTTGAACATAATTATTTTCTAATAGTTACGTATTTGGACGTTCACTGCCCTATCACGTATCTTGAAGAAGTAATGATTTAAAATTCTACTGTAAAAGCGTACAAAAGCGACCGTTTGTAAGCAGAAACATGACCCTAATGATAAAGTAATTGAAGAGCTTGGTGTATGAAGGTGTTATGTAACAAAAATTTAGTTTTGAGAAAATTGTGATCAAGGCCTTGGGCTCCAATTTCTTTTGGAATTGTCTGAGTTTTTTTTTAAATTTTGGTACATACATATTACCCATTCATGAAAATCTATAATAAGCACAAAAAAGATTTTTTAAAACTTCATTTTTAATTATTACTCTTCAATATCATTTTTCTTGAAACTTTCTTACGTTTATAACACCTTTATCCTTAAAAAAAATTGTATTGTACACTGCATCCTCAGAGACTGGGTGAACGGTAATCTCAGTAACTCAAGACAATTTTAAAAAAAGTCAATGTCTAAAATTGTAGGGCATTCTGGTGGAAAAGGTGACAAGTTATCATAACACCTTTATCCATTGCAAAACATAAAGCAGTACATAACCTCTTTATCCACTAGTATCATTTAAACAGTAGAGCCTGACCACCTGCACCTAACCACCCTTCATCAATCACAAACAGTCAGAATTTTAAAAAAATGTTACATAGCACCTTCATCCACTCAGCGCTTCAATTTTTTTAAATCCTTAATGTGAGTGTGTTGCAACCTGTTCAACTTAAGAACAATACGCAACCCTAACACCCACTGAGATGAGGATGATGTGTATGTCGTGTAAATGAGGCGAAATCTTGTACAGACTCACGTCGGCCATTTCTGAGAGAGTATGCTATTATTTGAGACTAGTCAAGAGTTATCTCCTCTGAGAGTAATGAATTTCATCCTTATACAGCCAGACCCTATGATGAAGAAAGTGAAGGTGTCATTTGCAGGGTGGAAAGTAGATGCTTTTCAGAAGATCTGGGATGTTGATGAGCATACTTTTCCACTCTGTGAGGAAGGCAATTGTAAGCCACCTCACTCCTCGTTTTACTTAGTAAAGCCTCTAGAGGTTCAAACCAGCCTTTCGGCTGATGATCTAAACAACAGGAAATAGTAGAGCTCGTAGCTTGAACGAAGAAAAGTAAAATTTATCGGGCACATTAGACAAAATAATTTAATTGGAATGTTTTTATGGTAATATGCTTGGTACGACAGAAAAAGGGAAGGTCGAAGAATCAGAAATCTATAAAGTTTCATAAGATATAAAATTCTGTTAAATACGTAGACATGTAAAGAATGGTTAGACTAAAACAACTTGCAGCGAAAAGGCAGGCCTTCAGTGACTGATAGTCAGGTATTTCTGGTTTAATTGTAACATAAGAAAAGAGATTACAGTCAATGGAGGAATAATATTAAAATTTAGTTAATTTAAACAGTTAAAATTAAGAATATTTTTACTCACATCACGAAATAATGATTCATACACATCTTAAAGCACTCACCTGTAACAGAAAACGAAAATATCGTTAATAATAATTCACAAATTTACAAAATAATTACAGAATATAATGGAGATACAACTAAAAAATGTCTTGTACGATACACTAACTTTTTTACAGCCATTGCACACATACGTACTAAAGCAAAAAAAAATCCCTTTCATGAAACGACGCGTTCACGTCTGGCGGCAATTTTTATAAAGAAATTGTAAGAAATCAAGGCCACATAGCGTCAAAAGAAAAAAAAGACTTACCTTTGACCTGTAGCAAAAAACCATTAGTAATTTGTGTTTTTACTCTTTCAGAGATCAAATAACACTATTTTTGTTTCCAAAATCCGACTTTGATATTTCAACTTCCTGTTTTAGGCCTCTTCCGGTCGAAACCGGAACTTAAAACCCATGATTTCTGTATCCACTCTTGAAAAGGAATCGAATGACATTTTTGTTTCCGAGTTCCGACTTTGATTTCTTACGGTTTTGGGCCACTTCCGGTCAAAACTGGCAAACAACATTAAAGATTTCTGTACCTACTATTTAAAAGGAATTCAATGACACTATTTTTTCCCCGAATTCCGACTTTGATTTCTTACGATTTTGGGCCATTTTGGTCCGATAAAACAAAAAACCATTAGCGATTTCTGTATCTAGGCCTACTCTTTACGAGGAATCGAATGACACTATTTTTGTTTCCAAATTCCGACTTTAAGTTCTTGACTTCTGGTTTTGGGTAAATTCCGGTCGAAACCAAAACTTGGAACTTAACTTTCAAAATTTAATTTAGCACGATACTCCGTTCTTGAGATATTATGTTCACAAACACACACACAGATCAATAAATCGATAAAAAGATGTTTTCGGGGTTCAAGGGGCTTGAAAAACCTGTATTTCTGGTGAAAACTCCACTTCAAAAAATTAACATGAAAAACAAATACTTTCCTTCACTACAGGGCAAGAGAAAGTAAAAAAGAGCCAATAAAAGTAAAAGGCAAAATAAAACCCGGGAATATAGTTTATTTAATTGGTAGTGACTATAATATATACTAATATATATATATATATATATATATATATATATATATATATATATTTCCCTAATACAAGTACACACTGTTATTACTATTAGAAATCATCAAAGTCAATATTTGGAGCTTTGTAACTAAACGCAATGTAGCTTAAATCAGTAATTAACTACACAAAGGAAAACAGATTGTATGGAACCTATTTATTTTACATGAAGGGCATGTTACCAATGAAGCAAAGCAGTTAGGGCCTACTGAAATTGGTATGCCTTTTGATAATAAATTCCACAGCATAAAGGGAGAGGTCGAGTAACGTTTACAGACTTAATACACTGAGTGTATTGAAAATGAATACCGATAGTATGTAATATAAATGGGAGCTTGTTTATCGTATATAATCTCTACAGATATTGTACGTATACGATATAGAAAATAATTATTTTGGTATTAAATTCAGTAAAATTTTAGCAAGAATATTTACAAAAGCGTCAATAAAATAGGGGTTGCAATTATTGCAGAGTAATGAATTTCAATATACAGCAATACCCTGTGGTGAATGAAGTGGAGGTGCAATTTTCAGGGTGGAAAGAACTTTTCAGTGGCCTCGGCATACTGATAAGCATACTTTTCCACTCGGTGAGGAAGGCAAATTTGTAAACTACCTCACTACTCGTTTTACTTAGTAAAGCCTGTATTTTTTGTTTTTGTTTTACATCCGCTGTTCTTTAATTTCTACTAATGCAGACGGTGGATAAAGATGATAATGAAAGTGAGTGATGAAAAAATGCCAGACCTGAACGGGAATCGAACCCTGGAACCCGGCGTAGAAGCCAGTTGCGCTAACCACTATGCCAACGGGCTTGCCTCTAGAGCTTCAAACCAGCCTTTCGGCTGATGACATAAACTACAACAGGAATAGTATAACTCATAGCTTGAACAAAGGAAAGTAAATGTATCGAGCACATTATAGACAAAATAATTTCAGTAATCAAATTCGTCAATAAAATAGGGGTTGCAATTATGCAATTATCCCAGGGTTTGGTTACAATGTTGTTGTATAAGTAATCACCCGAAAGGCTGATTTGAACCTCTACAGGTTTTACTAAGTAAAACATGGAGTGAGGTGGTTTACAAGTGCCTTCCTCACTGAGTGGAAAAGTATGTTTTTTTTAGTCATATAAATGGCTGGCTGTGTGATAAAAAAACACATTTTTTATAGCCTTGAAAACAGCAGATCGAGCGTAATTAATTTTACAATTCCGCCTATTTGTTATGGGAAAAGTTATGAAATAAAATCAAATATGTAATAGCCGGTTTTGAGAAATTTGAAAAAGTGAAAAATTGCTCGAACAAACCGATTTTGATGAAAGATGTTCGTGTCAGTACTTAAGTTCAAAGTTTAAACTTCTTACTATAATCTGTTTCTGAGATATTTCGTTAACATAAGCGCGCGCACAGACACCAAGCGGTAAAAAAACATGTTTTTGAGGTTCAGAGGATCCGTGTATCCGGGAGAACGTGTATTTTCCGTGAGAACTCGATTTCGAAAAATCTACATAATTCTCTTCGTCTATAAAATTCATACATGTAAAGAGAGAGAGAGAGAGAGAAATCATTGTTATTCAATTAAATGTGCCTACAAAATTAAAATTTTAATACGGTTTCTGTACTAAGATGTTTTAATTTTTATAATGTTTTGAATAACAATCGTTAGTGAAATTATTACACATTGATAATAGAATGTTGTTTGTTATTGTAATAAACAAAATTCGATTGTAAATACAGTATTTCTTCATATAAAAATATTTTTATACTCGACATTTCTTTATTCTTAGTAAGAATTTGTTACATGATTTCCCAGTTGGTAACGAAAAAGTGATCAGAAGATGACCCTTAGGGCAACAACGTTAAGGAATAAGGAGGCATCCGTCCATGCGAGCGGCGTGCGAGTTGATTTGCAGATGGGTAGTAGAATTCTTTTGGATGGGTAGTTTTGTGGGTTGTTATTTAGGGTCGGGTGGAAGAAAAAGTTGTTCCGAACCGACTCCTAGACTATCAAATGAATAATTCGTTGAATCCCATCTTCCATCTAAAGCGACCGAAGGAAGGCGGAACGGAGTAGAATTCTTTTCCTTAAATTCTGATCACAGCTTTATATAATATAACCCCGTCTCTTTCTGACTCAAAAAGTCTTATATCATTTTCTTTGCCTTACATTATCTGTTTCTCTCTCAATCCTCAAAGGACTTTGCTCTGCTACTGCTTCTGTTCCTTCTTCGTCTTCTTCTACTATTTGATTCCCGCAAATCTATCTCATTTCGTTATCCAATGTCGCTCTTCCACATTCAACACAAAAATATGAGCTTCGAAATACGATATTTCTTAAAATTACTGACTTCATTCATTTACTTTCATAAATTTAAATTTCTATTCGGTTTTTATTTTATAGCACATTTAATTGGTACAATTATATGATTTTCTCTAATTTCTTTCCTATACATTCTTAATATATTTAAATATAATAAATACCTACATAAAAAAATCTGGTGTGAAATACTCACACAACTTTCTCTTGCCAATGAAAATAATGAACAATATACCTAATCTAATATTAGTAATAAATGAAACATTAGAAAAAACAAAGCAACTAACCTCAAAAACCATAACCTTATTTTAAACATGAGTGAAAGACACAAAATGAAAATCAACCTCAATTTGGCTTATAATTATGGAAAATCACTTTCTCACTAAACAAGGCTCTGTAGAGAAAAATGCTTATATAAAAGTTGTGAATCTTTTAATTTCCTATAAATTTGTTTATATACACTTTTGTCGTAAAATACGCATACTAAGGGTGAAATCGTAAAAAATCTATTTTTTACATGTTTTCTTGAGAAAAAATAGGAAATCGCTAATTCCCGCTAAACTAAACGGTATACAGAAAAATGTTTGGTATAAAAGTCGAAGGATTTTTAATACTCCACAACTTTTATTATACAATTTTGCGCTAAAATGCATATTAAAGCAGCAATCTTTAAAAAAAATTTTTTTACGTGAAAACAGCCTCTACAAAATTTCAGCAGACATGACGACTACCCTATCTTGTAAAACATAAAAATTTAGTTAACGTGGCGATTTTTAAAAAAAATCGTAGGACCAGTTTTTGAGAAAATCGCAAAAAATGAAAAATTACACGAATAAACTACTACTTCCGGTTGACCGATTTTTATCAAAATGTTCGTGCCGGGTCCGATAGTGGTGTCTAACTTAAGTTTTAAGTTTCAAGTTCATACGAAGTTCCGTTCTCGACATATTCTGTTCACAAACACACACACACACACTCACACACATACACACACACACGCACACAGAGAGAGAGAGAGAGAGAGAGAGAGAGACCAATCGCTACAAACATGTTTTTTGGGTTAAGGGAGTCTGAAAACGTGTAGATCCGGCGAAAACTCAATTTCGAAAAACCGACTTGAAAACAATACTTTCCTTCCTATATTCATATAGGCAAGAGAAAGTAAAAAAAAACACACGATAAACCTGATGTTCAAACCATGTTTGTTCTGTGTATGTGGAGTGGCAAGTTTTTATAAACCCACAAAAATTAAATGTGATACGTAACAATATTAATTATTGGAGGAACACCTCCACTGCTTGGATTTTTTCTCCAAATGAATAATCCTTCAATCAATCCTGGAAAAATCAGTCCATATCCCCACAGCAATCATCTTATCATCAATGATATCTACATTCATACACATAAAACTACTTTACCCAACAATAACACAAATATTTACTAACAAAAAACCCAGTTTAAAAACACAAGAAACAATTAAATACACAGCAATCAAACTCTCAGGCATCACAATAGTAGTAGTCCTTAAATTAAATTAAGGATTTAAATTAAAAAAAACTATTAACCTTCAAAGTTAAAAATATGCCATAACTTAAAAGTACCTCTAAACTTGCAATTTACAATCATAATTGAATATAGGCCTTCGGGCCAGCCCAGTCAGTCAGCTGGTAGAAAGTCGCTATTATTTGTTAAGTAACACTAGTTGGGCAAGCGACTTTGTATGGTGACAAGCTGATAGCCATTCCTAAACAAACTCCACTGGGGGTCCCTGTTCAAAAATTCATGCCGCATCATGTAAAAAATGCAGCGAAAAGCAGCGATCAAATTGGGTGGTTGTCAATAAAGTACAGTTCCCGATAATATAAAAGCTAAAAAAAAAAATTGAATATAAGATCTGCCAAACTAATGAGAAGTAAAACACTTTTAATAAATTTATAATTTACCATCTAAACCTCAAATTTGTTATTTGCACCATACAGTTTTTTCACTTCATTAGTTAAAATTCACAATTACGCAGTCTCTCTGTAAAGGTACAACTCTACTTAAATTTGGTATGATCCGCATTCAGTAGTGTACGTATTTGTACATACACATTTTTTAAAACTACACAATCTCATTAATTACAAATTGATATTTAAATAAATTTCTTACTGAGAAATTACTTTTCATCACCCAAGACGTAAACGTCCTTTGATTTTGGTAACTCGCAGATGTTTTTTTCGTATAGGGCCAATTTTAGACGACGTAAGACGTTTCTGGAAGCTCTTTTTCCAGCCCACATTCTTAAGCATTCATTCACTGCATGCTTCTCTTTTATCTTCCGTCCATTCGGAGTTCTATTTTTGCTCTTCAAAGATCTCCCTTAGAGTCTCTAATTATACCCCAACGAACTAAAGACTACAGATGAGATCTAGCCAATAACAACCTAGATCAGGTGTGTGAGGTTGCCCCTTCGCTAAGTCACATTTCATTCCACCGAACTCCAGCTGACTTTTTTTTAGGTTGTCACCACAGCGGAACCACAACGTAACAACGCAGGATACGATTAACGAAAGTCAATTGGCTCTGTGCTGTGATCTAGGTCACTATGCTCCGCCTTCATCTGCAGACTCTAGTTCGTTAAGCTATAGATGTCTAAATTTGGTTAGGTTCATTAAGTTTTCTCATTTATTCTTGTTTTCTCGATATCCTTTCTGAATTCTTTGAATCATTTATCCGACATTTTAAGTCTATTGTTTAGTTAACACGTCTGTGGTATTCCATAAATACAAAATCTGTCATCTTGGTTTCACCCTATTCAAACATCATCCCTAATAAAACGCCATTTTTGGTCACATAATGTAAGTTGCTAACTATAGTTTCAAAAGTACAAATTGCTGAAATACATTTTTTGCAAGGAAAGGTACAGGATAAGAGAGGCGTCGAAAGACGATGAATATCCTAGCTAAAGAATTTGAGGACCTGGTTTGGATTTTGGATCTGGCAACTTCTACAACATGACACTTCAAAGCAGCAGTGAATAAACTTATCATTATCAGAATGATTACCAACAATCGGTAGCGGATCGGCACCAAAAAAAGAAGAAGTATCTGTTAATTTTTAAAGTTTGATCTTTATCGCAAGATAATAATTAAATAGAATATTAAGCCTACATCATTACAAAGTTCATCTCAAATGTGCCCTTTTCATTAGAGATTTAGAGTATGTTATCAATGAAGGGCGTAAACATAATTTGTTAACACATGTGGAAGGAAGCCAAGCGTAGATTACATTATTTATTAATGACGTAGGCAATTTATAGTGTTAAGGGTATTTCCTAAGGGAAGCAGACATGTCTACCCACATTGTCACTCAACTCCAATAAAGTTAATAACCCTTAATTGTCCTTAATAATATAAACAATTACATATCGGCTGTTTATTTCATGTGTTACAACCACTGAAAAATTAGATTAATAGATAACTGAAGTACACACATCCGTATCTAAATCAAACAATTGACATTTAAAAAGAACCGTCCGATAAAACTGAAATATTTACTGAATGTTTAATTTCCTTCAGAAGCTAAATGCAATTTAAAAAGTAGAAGTAAAATTACTGGCAATAAAAATTATATAGTTTTATACTTTTTTATACCCTAAAATGAATATATCGGGAAGGAAAAATTTGCTTTCATGTCAATTTTAGGAAATTGAGTTTACACAGAAATTACACGATTTCAGACCCCCTGAACCCAAAACACATGTTTTAACATGTAGGCTATATTTTTTGAGAATGGTGTGCGTGTGTATGAGTTAGACAACTTATTACAAGCTTGAATAGAAGATAGAATGTATTTGATACATATGATATCATTTCCTCTTGACCTATATGAAGAAATAGGGAAGAAAAGCATTGTTTTCATATTGATTTTTGGAAATGGAGTTTTGACCGGAAATACACGTTTCCAGGCCTCCTAAACAAAAAAACTGTTTTTAGTGATTAGTCTGTGTTTGTGAACAAAATATCTCAAGAACGGAAAAGCGTGCAAACTTGAAACTTTAAATTTAAGTTAGGTACCACAAGTATACCCGACACGCACATTTTTTCAAAATCTATCAACCTTCAGTAGTAGTTATACGTGAATTTTTCACTTTTTTGCTATTTTCTCAAAATCGCCTCGTTTACAACATTTTTATGCTCTACAAAATAGCCTAGGTTAAGCACTATGTCTGATGAAATTCTTGGGAGGGCTGTAGACTAGTGGAAAAACATTTTTTTATAAGATTGCAGCCTTAATACGATTTTTTTTCTACAGAGCCTAGTATAGCTTCAATTAGAGATATTTCATACGCTTAAGTCCTCCACAGGTTGACTTTAATTTTGCGTCATTCACACACGATTAAACATAAGTTATTATGTTCATTATTTATGTTGGCAAGAGAAATTAGTTTGAGTTTTTCATATTAGACTTTTAATTTTCTTAAATCTTAGTTGATTTCAGCTCCAAAACCCACCTTAACCCTTTCAGTACCAACGTGCGTAAAACAGGACGTCAATATATTTTACGTAGTTATAACATCCGATTTATCGGACGTCCGTAGTAAAAGTTAGGTAAGTGCCAACGTCCGGATAACTGAACATTTCCAAAAAAACTTTTGAACAAAAATTAATTAAATTATGTATTTTGAAACCGCCTCCGTGGCGTAGTGACTAGAACGCTAGCCTACAAAGCGAAAGGTCCCGGGTTCGATTCTCGGCTAGGGTCTGGAAATTTTAACAAGATAAAACCACCGTTAAGGTACCAAAACCCAAAGTAGTTGCTAATGACCAAGCTGTCGATGCGACTTTAAACTAAAAAAAACTATTTTGAATATTTTTAGTGTTAGAACGATTTCTTTTTTTTATGAACACAACATAAATTAATTTTTCACAGGACCTTTTACTTTTCTGTAACGTTGAAATTTTGGTCGGCAATGGCAGGCTTACGCCTGCAAGTTTTTGAAATAAGGGCTGACATGTTTTGTATATCCTTATTCAAATTAAATGACTTTTCAGATCAAACGTTGAAATATTGTTTCGGCACTGAAAGGGTTAACGGTATATACTTTTTAAAACCTACTTTCCAACAAAAGCAGATCCTGTCTACAATTTAACCCGGAGATATCAGTTAATTGAAATTGTTTACATGTTTTTTTGAGAAAAATACCGTGCGTTCGGAAAGTCGCTGTGCACTGGAATTGTGACTATGGATTTATGAAAATATGTATAAAGAAATGACTAAGCATTTTGGAAAAAAATTTATTCAATACCTTAATTACATTGTTAAACCGTGATTACATTGTTTATAGAAGGTGTTCGAAATGACCTCCATTGGCATCAATACAGCATTGCACTCGTTTCATTTTGTTTGCAAACACCTTTCGCAACTGAAGAACAGTGATTCCTTGAATGTATGCCGTTATTGCGGCTTTAAGTTCGTCAATCGTGTGTGGTCTGTTCCGATACACAGTTTGTTTCGGAACAGACCACATCTAACTTCATTATGTGTATCGGAACAGACCACACACGATTGACGAACTTAAAGCCGCAATAACGGCATACATTCAAGGAATCACTGTTCTTCAGTTGCGAAAGGTGTTTGCAAACAAAATGAAACGAGTGCAATGCTGTATTGATGCCAATGGAGGTCATTTCGAACACCTTCTATAAACAATGTAATCACGGTTTAACAATGTAATTAAGGTATTGAATAAATTTTTTTCCAAAATGCTTAGTCATTTCTTTATACATATTTTCATAAATCCATAGTCACAATTCCAGTGCACAGCGACTTTCCGAACGCACGGATCAGCATAATATTCCTACCGAAATAAATTTCTCTTAATTTTCATATTGCGGCCCGATCGGTTCAAGATTTTGCTTCTAAACATATATCATATAAATATAGATAGACACAACTTTCTATACACGAAATGTTTGGCTTCAAGAGGTCAGTAACATGAAAATCTAATAGTATTCGGGTATCAAAAATTTAAACCTACCTTAAAACTTTTATAGACCTACTAGTCGACAAACCGCGGCATAGTAAAATCATGCATAAATACATGTAGTACACTAAGTAGAATTATACCAATTTTGCATAACAAACAAAAAGCATAATACATAGAATAATTTACATACCAAAGCTTACAAACAAATTGATCTTTGAGGTAGATAGACCAATGAGCAACCCTAATATACACACCCTTATCAAGATAACATGGCACTACAGTAATTAATTAGTGGTAAGTAATTAATAACGGAGAATCGATTATTACAATCATGTTGCATATCATTATCATAATTTATGAACAAAGCACAATATTCAAGAACAGGTGCTGATGAAAATCTACCCAATTCATACAAGAATTAGAGTACAACTGTTTGATTTGTAAATATCAGTTGATTAATTGTTTAAATTGTAAACTATATTTTATTTTTAGTCACGTTTAGTTTAATTAAGTTTTTTAAAACAAATTGTAATCTATTTAGTCTAAGTAGTTGGATTGTAATTTAACAGTACCAACAGTCCATTCGAAAGAGCATGATAATAAATCTCTAAATGGTGGTAACTTTTCAGAAAAAAGGCCCATTTCGAAAGTAAAATTTCCCTTTTAATTATGCCTACATAATATAAATCTTTGTTTTGCAATGAAATTTGAAAATCATATGGAAATTTCGATATAATTATTTTACTGGCATACACGAGCCGTGATTAATTAATACATTAATAATGCATTTTTAATTAATTCATAAATTGATTTCTATTTTCCGTGTGTTATTTGAAAAATCATTATTTTTCCTTTTCGATTATTAATTTATCTTTTAAACAGCTTTCATTCACTAACAGGAAAAATTAACACAAAAAAATCTCTCAAGTGGTACCACTGACGCATAGCACATTAAAAATTCCCTCTGTTCTTTATTCCATTTAAGTAATACTATCATGCTATTTCGAATGGACTGTATAATGGTAATAATTTATTGTAATTAATTAATTTGTAATAATAATGTGTTGTAAGTTTAAAATAAAATTTTATCAATTATTAATAACTTCACATACTTTTAAATCAATTTTATTTGATGGTTAAGTAGATGGAACATATTTTTACATTTTTAGTTTACTTGCTAATGAAATCCACAATAGTTTTTTAATAAAAAGCAACTGAAAAATAACTGACGCCCGGTATAAATGTGAAATTTATTTTAAGCTTAATCTATCACAAGTTTTAAGTTAAATAGCAAATTAAAAAGTAAAAAAGTTAATAGGAATTTTAATTAAAAATCTGTAAAAAATGAAACTGAAATTACTATAATAAATCGATATTAATTTTTATACTAAAGAAGAAATTTCCAGATACGGTAGTCATCAGAAAAAAATTAGAACAAAATTAGATACGGTAGGTATCAGAAAAAATTAGAATCATATTCCAACTTTTTCCCACGAATTTACTAGGAAACTCAGAAACAATATTCTGACAAATTATTACCACAGTACTTTTACACAAAATTACTTACTACAAAATTATTAACGATTCAAAATAAGTTCAAATTTTAAAATAATAAAAATTTTAGAAATGTCTCCTCCGGGGGATTTTTAATTTAAGAGACATTACAAAATAACTCATCTACTAAAAATGTTCTAAACCAGTGCTTTCCTACGGCACTGTCGCTTGGGAAGGAGCTCATATAATACCGTTTTAAAAAGTGCACGAAACAATAATGAAAGTAATAACCAAAAAAAAAAAACCAACGCTTTCCATCTAAAGCAAAAAAGAGCTTTTTAAGTAAATTTAAAAACAAAAACACCTTCCACTTAACAACTAATCGCAACAATACCCAAAATAGGGACTTGGTTTCCCTCCATAGAGCTTCCACCAAATTATAACAAAGGAAATTAAGATTATTTACTTCCTAAACTAAATCTCATGCCACTGATATCAGTTCTCATGCCGAACATAATAAAGACTAAAAAAGTTGTCAGTCTGTGGCTGATAGACACGAGATCCACCGGATGTTGACTCGATCTAATCATTAATTGGTTCACTTACTTTACTTCTGAATCATAAAAACTGTAGTTTATAATTTTTAAGAGTATTACCATAATCATATATTTAGTATATTGTAACGGGTGTTTTATTAAGGACGCAACCCTGATTATAAGAAGATAAAAGTAATACATCGGTAAATTTTCTGTACCCCAATCGGTATGTTGGCAACAGTGTACTCAAAGCCAACTACCTAAGACAGTTAAAATGTTCCAGTCAAGCATTAGTGTGGTGATAGCAGTCGTTTCGTTATATTGTGTCAGCAATAGTTTTTTTTCTAAGGAAGAACGCGTGTTTATTGTAGAGACTTACATAGCGAGTAAATTTTACAAATGTGAGCAAGATAAGTTTCAGTTGAAATTTCCCCGTCCAATTTTAAAAACTATTTCTTTTATCCCATTCAGGCACGGCATATTTCCATACGTTACAAAAAGTTATTTAATCCTTCACCGTCTGCATTAGCAGTAATTGCAGAACAGTTGGACGTAAAACAAAACTTTAAACGCGAATATCGCAAAACGTCATTTTTAGAACTTTATGTACCTTTTTCTCAGCTTCCACAAAAGGTACAGGGCTGGAATTTTTATGGAGTATGTTAATCGTCCAGTTCTATTGATTGAATGTACCGGTTTTAAAAATATTGAAAATTGTGGGAGAAAAAGTTTTTTTCGGTATTTTTCGATGAAAAAAATGGTCTCATTTTTAAAAATCTGGTGTGAAACACTCACACAACTTTCTCTTGCCAATGAAAATAATTAATAATAAACCTAACATTAGTATTAAAACATTAGAAATGAACAAAAACTAACCTCAAAAACATAACCTTATTTTAATCATGAGTGAATGACGCAAAATGACAATCGAACTCAGTTTGGCTTAAAAATACGGAAAATCACGCTTTCACGCTAAACTAGGCTCTGTAGAGAAAAATGCTCTAAACAAAAGTTGTAGATCTTTTAATTTTCTATAACTTTAATTATATACACTTTTGTCGTAAAATGCATACTAAGACCGAAATGTTAAAAAAATCGATTTTTCTCACGTTTTCGTGAGAAAAAAAACAGAAAATCGCAAATTACCGCTAAACTAAGCGTTATACAAAAAAATGTTTGAAACAGAAGTTGTAGGTTTTTAAATTCTCTACAACTTTTATTATATAAGTTTTTGCGCTAAAATTTATATTAAAGCCGTAATCTTAAAAAAACAACGTTTTTACGTGAAAACAGCCTCACCGAGAATTTCAGCAAACATGGCGCCTACCCTATCTTGTAGAGAATAAAAAATTGAGTAAAATAGGCGATTTTCAAAAAAATCGTAGGACCAGTTTTTGAGAAAATCGCAAAAAACTGAAAAATTATACGAATAAACTACTACTTCCGGTTGACCGATTTTGATGAAAATGTTCGTGTCGCGTCCGGTAGTGGTATGTAACTTAAGTTTCAAGTTTCAAGTTCGTACGATGTTCCGTTCTTGAGATATTCTGTTCACACACAGACACACACACACACACACACACACACACAGACCAATCGCTAAAAACATGTTTTTTGGGTTCAGGGGGTCTGAAAACGTATAGATCCGGTGAAAACTCGATTTCGAAAAATCGACATGAAAACAATACTTTCCGTCCTATATATTCATATAGGCAAGAGAAAGTAAAAAATTGTGAAAATCAAAATTCTTACCAGAATTAGATGCTACACATTCTAATTATGTACTAAAGAGTGACCTTTCATACAAAGAAAAACTGTAGCTCTAGCTGTAGTGGTTACTAAGAAAAAGGTTTAACTAACAAACATTAACATTGCTTATGATAGGGACCCACACTCCCCGTAATAAAATTTTAAATCTTAAAAAAAATTCATTGCAATTTAAAATTATGAATCAGTTAAATATAATTTTGTGATTCTATGAGTAACTGACTTAAATTGTTACATTCTACTTAAAAAGTTCTAGATAAATTTATATTTCACGCTTCCGACACACTCACAAATCACCCACAATCGTTCGCTGAAATTGTTTTTATAAAGAATAAAACTTGACAGTTGAAAGGCTTCTTTTACAGTACACTGATATTTTAAGTGAACGTTCAATTCACTTTTTCTAAGTACTAAGTCCTGTAATTTAAATCATAAATTAGATCAGTAAAGACGGAAAGAGGAAAAACATGTTTTTTGGATTCAGGGGGTCTGAAAACGTGTAGATCCGGTGAAAACACGATTTCGAAAAATCGACATGAAAACAATACTTTCCTTTCTATATATTCGTATAGGCAAAAGAGAGTAAAAAGAGGAAATTATTTGAGGAAAAAGAACAGTCTGGTGAGGACCAATATTATGGTGCAGGCCGATTTTAGGGTAAGTAAAACTTTACAGCTCATTTCCAGCAAATTCACTTTTTTCCATAAAGGAACAGTTTTCTCAAAAACTATAAGACTTTGAAGGTTGAAATTTTTTGAGCATGTTTTCCAGTATAATTGTGACATATGGTACTATAATCATTGCAGTATTATCACTAAGTTTGAAATAAAATAAAAAATTCTGCAAAAAAATTAAATTATTTTTGCATTTTTAAAAAAATTCTCGAAATGGTATCGCTAGCTCTATATTAATAGTTCTAATACCAGAGCTAAAAAAGATGTCATAGAAAAGGCACAAAAAAAATTAAAGCCCTAACGGTTTCTTAGAAACGTGTACATACCTAAAAAGAGGTCAATTTAACATGGATTAGATAGGAGGGTGTGCTCCCCTTAATAGAATTTTAAATCTTAAAAAAATTTCATTGAAATTTAAAATGATTATCATTTAAATACAATTTTTTGATTCTGTGAGTAACTGACTTAAATTGTTACATTCTACTTACAAAGTTCTAGATAAAACTATATTTCACGCTTCCTATAAACTCACAAATCACCCACAATCGTTCGCTGAAATTGTTTTTACAAAGAATAAAACTTGACAGTTGAAAAGGCTTCTTTTGTACAATACACTGATATTTTAAGTGAACGTTCAATTCACTTTTTCTAAGTACTACGTCCTGTAATTTTAATTATAAAGTAGATCAGTAAAGACGGAAAGAGGAACAGCCATCATATTGCCTTTATACTGTTCCTTTTTCTTAATAGACCGTAGTTCCGTGCAGAAAATTATGATTTAAGTTATTTATTATTCCGAACTAGATATCAGTAAAATAAAAGTCTAGAAATTACAACCATAATTGTAAATATTCTCTTACACTGCATTTCAAAAATTCCGGTATAAAACATTTAGAAAATTTTCTCTTGCCAATGCAAATTAATTAACAATATAAACTAACATTAGTAAAAAAAAAACATTAGAAAAAAACTCAACAAAAAATTAACCTCAAAAAACATAACCTTTGGTTATGTTTTTTTTTGGAAAAAATCAACCTCACTTTGGCTTAAAAAAAAGGAAATCACTCTTTCATGCTAAAATAAGCTCTGTAGAGAAAAATGCTCTAATTAAAGTTGTAGATCTTTTAATTTTCCATAAATTTGATTATATAAACTTTTTTCGTAAAATGCATAGGCCTACTACAGCTGAAATTTTAAAAAAATTTATTTTTTACAGATTATTTCATTAAAAAAACACAGAAATCACTAATTACCGCTAAACTAAGCGTTATACAAAATAATGTTTAAAATAAAAGCTGTAGGACGTTTTTCTACAACTTTTATTGTATACATTTTAGCGATAAAATGTATATTAAAATCACAATCTAAAAAACATTTTTTACGCAAAAACAGCCTTTCCAAGAATTTCAGCAGACATGGCGCCTACCCTATCTTGTAGAGCAGAAAGAAATTAGTACTAATAATAACGTGAAAAATGACACGAATAAACTGACTATTTTCGGTTGACCGATTTTGATGAAAATGTTCGTGTCGGGTCCGGTAGTAGTATCTCACTTAAGCAAATTCGTACGATGTTCCGTTCTTGAGATATTCTGTTCTCACACACACACACACACACTCGCGCGCACACACACAGACTAATCGCTAAAAACATGTTTTTTTTGGGTTCAGGGGGTACGAAAACGTGTATATCCAGTGACAACTTAATTTTGAAAAATCGACATGAAAATAATACTTTCCTTTATATATAATCATATCGGCAAGAGAAAGTAAAAAACTATTCAAAATATTGATGAAATGAATAAAACAAAAGATTGGGCCCGCATTTTTAGAACTGATCACCGTATTATTGTAGTTGAGGACATAAGCCGAAAAGGTGGTTCGAACCTCTAAATGCTTAACTAAGTAAAACGAGAAGTGAGGCGGTTTACTACTTCCTTCCTCACAGGGTTGGAAAGTACGCTTATCAGCATGCCAGGCCCTCTGATAAGCATCTACTTTTCACCTTGCAAATGACACTTTCATTCACCACAGGGTCTGGCTGTATAATAAAATTCATTACATTCTCAGAGGAGATAACTCTGACTAGTGTCTTTTACACCTCTACCTCTTCTGTTCTTGAATACTTCAGTCATACAATTGGGTGACCATGTGTTAAGAAACAGAACTATTTTTTGTAGCCCTGGAACTTGCAGATCGAGAGCAAATAATTTAACACTCCACCTGCCTATATTTACATTAGTATCACTAATAAAACAATTTAATTTTACTTTGAGCAAGTAAGTATTATTAAACAACGGGAAAATCTGACACATTTATTACACTTTTATTAAAACCATTAAAGAACAAAAACATTTTACGACCATTAAATAAGATGTAACACAAAAAATAAGTAGTACAAAATATTCAAGAATGAAAAAGAAATAAAATTTATTCTTATTTTATTAAACCAATTTAATTTATTACGATAACAGATAGGTCTGTACTGCAAAATTTAATATCATTTTTTTATTAACAATTAAAGTTGACTTAAGAAAGAAAGAAAAATATTACAACAAGAGTACTTTCAAACAGACTAGACAATATAATAACCTACAAAAGAAGCTTATAAGAAAAAAAACAATAATTTTTTCTTGTAAAATACAAAGTCAGTAGGTATTTTGTTGTACGTACGAATTGACACAATAAAAAGAAGAGAAAAAAACAAGATAATAAAAGAGTGAAACTCATAAAGTTACAAGCATGAAATATGTAATGGTGTAATAAAAATGAAACAAGGAAAACTAACATCAAACTTTTTCTGTTTTCTTTTTAAAGTCATACACAGAAAATATAAGTCTCTGTCGTATTAATTTACACTAGAGTTCAACAACAAATCGCAAACATACTCCATAAAAAAAAAAACTAAAAATTAAAAATATTAATTAATTCAACAACATCTCCGAAACAGAATTTTCCTGTAGAATTTCTATTATGATTTATACATTTAAAAAGATAATTAAGGGATTTTGTTCTCCAGTTTTCTCTCAGCGCTGAACTGTTTTCGAAGCGTTTTTAAAATATTTGAAAAATGATTTGGATGATGATGATGCCTATATAAGCCTCGGCTCGTACGTAGGTAATATATAAGTGGAAAAATGGCAGAGCTTACTGGGAATACAACACAGGATCCATCTTTTTACGTATTAACTGTCTACTAAGAATATTATTTTCTTTCCAGTTCCCGATTAACCTAGAAAAGAGTAAGTTATGTTTTTCTTAAAACCAGGTTTTCAGATCTTCACAACAAATGGAAACCTTCAAATAAAAATTATTAAAAATTTATAAAAAAATCAATTAAAAATTTACGTTATCTTAAAATACGGCCGCCTCGGACCGTGGTAGTAGCGCGCTAGCCTACAAAGCGAAGGTATTGGTTACGATTCCCGGCTAGGTTCTGGAAATAATAACAAGTCAAAACCACAGTTCCAGTTACACAACCCCGTCGCTAATAATTAATAATATAACCTAACATTAGTAAAAAAACATTAAATAAACAAAAAAACTAACCTAAAAGAACATAATTGGTTTTTAATCATGAGTGAAAGACGTAAAGTGAAAATCAACCTCAGTTTAGCTTAAAAATACGGAAAATCACTCTTTCACGCTAAACTAGGCTCTGTAGAAAAAAATGCTCTAACAAAAGTTTAGATCTTTGAATTTCCTATAAATTTGATTATACTTTTTGTCGTAAAATGCATAATAAGGCTGAAATCTTTAAAAAATCGTATTTTTACACAATTTCGTGAGAAGAAAAGAAAACCGCTAAACTAAGCGTTATACAAAAAAATGTTTGAAAAAAGTTATAGAATTTTAACTTTCCACAACTTTTACAGGATACATTTTTGCGCTAAAATGCATATTAAAGTCGCAATCTTAAAAAATCAATTTTTTTAGTAAAAAACAGCCTCTCGAAGAATTTCAGCAGACATGACGCCTATCCTATCTTGCAGAGCATAAAAATGTAGTAAATGAGGCGATTTTTAAAAAAATCGTAGGAGCCGTTTTTGAGAAAATCGCAAAAAAGTGAAAAATTACACGAATAAACTACTACTTCCGGTTGACCAATTTTGATGAAAATGTTCGTGTCGGGTCCTCTAGTGTTATCTAACTTAAGTTTCAAGTTTCAAGTTCGTATGACGTTCCGTTCTTGAGATATTCTGTTCACACACACACCAATCTTTAAAAACATGTTTCTTGGGTTCAGGGGGGTCTGAAAACGTGTAGATCCGGTGAAAACTCAATTTCGAAAAAATCGACATGAAAACAATACTTTTCTTCCTACATATTCATAAAGGCAAGAGAAAGTAAACAAGTAAATTTTAACCGATTACTGAGAGGTAAGTTACTTTTAAATTATTTTCTGTAAATTCGAATATCCGGATAAAATGATAATCCGGACATGGTCATTTTCCAATTAGTTCGAATTATCAACGTTGTAATGTATTTTAAAATTATATTAATGCGCTAGCTGTTCAAAATACATTATTTATACATAAAGAAAAGGTTGACGCACATTAAATCTAGTAACAAATTACACATAAATATGTACTAGAAGGTTTGTACATTAATCATGGAGTCATAGTAATATGATGATATCTAATAAACCCTAATGCTTGGTTAGAATTCGTTTAATCACCATTACATAGTAATAACTGATGACAAAGACTGACATATTTAACATTTCTGACATACCATAATACTATGTACATTTATCTAGCCACAGGAGTAGGTATATATGTTTGCGATTAATTCTACAACTGCAATATTGCAGAAACATAAAGAGCAGATTAATGTTTAATAAATTCAGAATTTGATATATGATTCAATGTTTTTTGCATTTATGCATTTGCGATTCTTTATGGAGATACAAAGTCATAAAATATATTGAACTATTCCATCTACATATTTAAGGGCCCTTTTAGGATACGTTAAGTGTAGTTTATACATTTTTGAAGACTTTTTATGCAGCCCACCCTCTCAGTATTCTTCTGCCAGGTGTTCTGCTTTTGCTTCTGGTGGAAGCTTATAAAATCAGTAATCATTAGTCTGAACTTTGTTAAGGTCATTGTGTTCCCTTGAAACACAAAAGTATGTTTGTTATTTTTGTTATGTTTGTATTGTTTGTTTGTTTGTGTTATGGTGTGTTGTGGATCGATCGAATTCCGAAATTAGGAGAAGAATTGGCGTTCAACGAAATATCCTGGATACCATATCATGGAAGCAATTAAAATGGTTTGGACATTTGTAGAGGATGGATGTGGGGACGGTATACAGTGGACAATTCGAACTGGCACAACTCTTGCTCTGCGTGTACACACAGTTCCGCATAAAGTATATCCATAACCTATTCTTTCAACAAGGTCTACAAATTTTAATGTACGCAAATGCCTACAACCTAATTTCAATGTACAAACATACAAATACTTATTTCATTTTAAAATATGTACTTAATTAGTCCCAGTAAAAAATTAAATTATAAATTACAAGAACTAAACTGCAAAAACTCACTAAACTATACTCTATGGACGTACGCAACAAACTAAACAAATTGATCTGAATATAATTTATAATAAACAGAATATCATTATATGAAAAAAATTTAGTCACATCATTATGTCGGACAGATTATTAATATCAACAGTGAAAACAAAGCGTAGTGACTGTACGTGAGTCTTACATTACAGAAGCGATTGTACGAGGGGGTACCCAAAAGAAACCGGAATTATTTTTTAAAACTATTTATTTTTAATTTTTTTACAAAAGAACCTTATCCCCTTCAAAATACTCTCCATTACAACTAATACATTTGTCCCACCGGTGCTTCCACTGTTCAAAACATTTTTTGTACTCCTCTTCAGTGATGGCTGCCAGCTCATCCGTCGTTTTTTCCTTGACATCATCAACGTTGTTAAATCGGAGACCTTTCATGCCCCTTTTCATGCGTAGGAACAAGAAAAAATCACACGGAGCCAGATCGGGTGAGTACGGTGCGTGTGGTAGCAAAACCATGCCGTTTTTCGCCAAAAACTGGGTAACCGAGATTGCCGTGTGTGCAGGCGCGTTGTCGTGGTGGAAAAACCAGTCCCCTGTCTGCCACAAATTAGGTCTTTTACGACGAATGCTGTTTCGTAGTCTTCTTAACACTTCAAGATAAAAAGCTTGATTTACCGTCTGGCCTGGTGGAACGAACTCTGAATGGACAATTCCCCTCACATCAATAAAACAAATCAGCATTGTTTTGATGTTCGATCTGACTTGACGACTTTTTTTTTGGTCGGGGTGATAATGAAGTCTTCCATTGACTGGATTGTTGTTTGGTTTCTGGGTCGTACCCATAGCACCAAGACTCGTCACCCGTAATGATCTTGGACATGAAATCTGGATCAGTTTCAAGCTGTTGTTTCAAATCACTACACGTTTCAATTCGACGTTCCTTTTGAGTGTCTGTCAGAACCCGAGGCACAAACTTGGCAGCGACTCTTTTCATTGTCAAGTCTTCTGTTAAAATGCGTTGGACTGAGCTCCAAGATAACCCACTAACCTATGATATTTGGTCAATGGTCTGTCGTCGGTCTGTTCGTACAATTTCTTTCACTTTCACAACATTTTCGTCTGTTCGGGAAGTCGACGGTCGTCCAGAACGAGGTTTGTTCTCAATCGACATGTCGCCATTTTTAAAGCGCAAAAACCACTCGTACACTTGGGTTTTTCCAATAGCGTCGTCTTTGTAAGCTGTGTTCAACATTACAACTGTTTCCGCGGCGTTTTTACCGAGCAAGAAGCAAAATTTCACAGCCGCACGTTGTTCATTAAAACTTGCCATCATGAAAAACGACACGAGCACAAAACAGCACTAGAGAGAACAATCACTGCACGAGAACAGAACAAGCTAGATCAACGAACAAAATGGCATTGAACTGGCAATGAGTAGCGCTACAAGCAGCCTAGTGGCGGGAATTTGTACTGCACAAGCTCCGCCCACAGCAGTGCTATTCCGGATACTTTTGGGTACCCCTCGTATACTTTTGTGACTGTACCGTCGTTGCATGACGAGGGGCGAAGAGTGGAGTAGATAAACACCGAAGCTGCTTGTGCCAATTCGAATTGTCCAAGGTTTATAAGTGGCCAAAGACGGAATAGCAGTGGACGCCACCCGGTAGAAGGGAGGGTAGGCCAAAGGTGACGTGGTTAGATGGTGTGCAGGAGGAAATGTCTTTGAGGCAGCTTTCCGATGGTGACTGGCCAGAGTAAGAGAGGTGGTGCTTAGAAAGCGAGATACTGCTGGGGCAGTAAATCCTTGCATGAATATGTATATATAAAACAGTTATCAGACACTTTAATCTTCGTTTTCTGAAATTTTCCATTAACCGTTCCTTTTTTAAAATCATTTCGTATTTTCCTCGTAACCTGTACTGTGACTTATTTAATGTTTTATTACATAAACCGTACGCACACACTTTAATGTTTACGTTGTTATTTATATTGTGTTAACTGTTTGGAACGTTCTGGAACATTCTAGACTCCTATTTTAACAACCTATAACTAGTCAGTTAAAGACGAGTTTTATTGCTGGACTTGTGCTTTAAAATTGTATAGTCTTTTGTAGTTTAATATCTTATGATTTTACGTAACGAATTATACCGCACCGACGAATAATACTGCCTTCGAACGGAGGTTGTTTCTCTCAAATTTCTCTGCTTCTATTAGACAAGCCTTCCCAGTAATTTTAAGGCATTTACTCTTATAAACACCCCAGATTTTATCTCCGTATATTATAACGTCTGAACGTTTTTTGTCTCAAAAATGATTTCTTCTTGAACAGGTGGTGGTAGTTGCAGTGCAGCGGACATCTTTCCTCGTCTGATATTCTTTTTATTATTGCTGGTCTTCGGTTGTAGTATCATTTCCTTAAGGTTCTTGAACTATCAGTTTTTCTAATATTAATTTAACATCTTTCATAGAAATTTTTTACTTTTCTTATTTACCTTAGTTGAAACTACATTTTCCAGTTATTCTTCATGAGATAACAAATGACGTCCACGTTGTAAACCTTATCAAAACAACACTGAAGATTTAAAAACTTCATAATATGTGTCGGTTTCACCAGCTTCCGATAATTTTTGTTTTAGAACAAGAAAGTGTACGCCAAATTTTTCCCACTTATTTTTCAAAATGTTAAGTCACTTCTTCCCATGGTTATGTGATATTCACCATGAAATTTTTAAAATCGAAATCTTTCCAAAATTTCCTGACATATTCTTTTTGAGTTTCGTTTTCTTGTTTCATATTCTGTGCGGAAAAATATTAAGTCGTGTTAACACAAAAATCATGTTACTCGAACTCGCGTAAATTTAAACATTACTATACGAAAAAATTAAATAAAATAATTATGCGGGTTTTACCTTTAAAATAACCGTTCAGATAATACAATTGTGGATACGAATTCAGGTTTTCTATGAGAAATAAAACACCTTTTTACAAGACAAACCTTTAGGGGTTTAGACTTGGTCAAGGAAAACTTTATTTTTCTTTCATTTAAAAATGTTTTTCTATCGGTTTTCTTTTTGTTTTTTGTATCTCGTATATTGAATTAGAGAGAAAAATAAAACCCTATGTTACTGTGAATTTTACTTTGACCTTTACAGAAATAACAAAATAAACATGTTCGAACTTTCGGTTTCAAACCTATAATAGCAATTAATATTTAAATATTAATAATAAACATTTTTATAATAATATAATTAAGGATGTACAGTGTATGCTCTTCATGCATTGTAACAAAAGTATTTATTGATATTCCAAACTATTCAAACAACAAAACGCCCCAAAAAAATTTACAATATTATGTTTAAAAACCAACCGGGATGGTCGGATGGTAAAGTAAAGTCGTCGCCGCGAATCAATTTATTAACAGCTGATTTTTGGAAAAGGTTCCTGGTTTAAATCCAAGTAAAGGTTTTAACGTATTTGAATACTACACAGTGATTACCGGCATACTTTAATGTTTGAACTTTAATTAACCAAACTCCCTCAAGAATGGTAGGCCTGAATCTATTACAAGACTACACCTCATTTACATGTCATACACATAATCATCTTATCTGGTTACGAGGTAGTTTGTTGTTCTTAAATTAAACAGATTGCAACGTGCACACATAAGGAAGTAAACATAATGTTCAGAGGATATCTGAAAACACTTTACCAAAATTATACGATTCGGGAAAATGCAGTTTTCAAACTAACCCTTCGATCATTTATGATTCCTCTACTTTCCGAAAAGCTAAGAAATTAAAATTTACCACGATATTTCCTTGGATGGTATTTACAAAATAAATTCGTTTTAAAGAAATTTAATAAAATCGAAGAAAAAGTTATAGATCTCCCAGAAACAAACTCTTTGGGCATACGAGTTAAACTATTTAAATTATATAGCAAAATTTTGTTCCTAGTATAACCTACCACTTATAGATCTTCCTGCAACAAATTTTTTTAGACATTTCATTATTTTTCCAACAATTTAATAACGAAAGATTATTTATTGGTTTTACGTCTGACTATCTTGCATATGTACTAATATAACGCAACAAGTGAAGGGTGGCAGATGTAAATAAAATAATATATACATGTAAATAATGTATACTAATGTAAATAAATATAATGTATTAGCTCCAGGGCTACTAAAAATAGTTGTGTTTATTATCACATGGTCAGCCAATTATATGATGAATCATTTAAGAACAGAAGAGGTAGAGGTGTAACAGTCACTAATCAGAGTTATCTCCTCTGAGAGTAATGAATTCCATTATACAGCCAGACCCTGTGGTGAATGAAGTGAAGGTGTCATTCACAGGGTGAAAAGTAGATACTTTTCAGAGGACCTGGCATGCTGATAAACATATTTTTCCAATCAGTGAAAAAAATGTATATTGTAATGTATTTGTATTTGGTTATAAAATCACAAGCATGCCCCGCGCGGCTTCGCACGCGGAACATGTGTGATTAATTTTTTAACATAAAGTATAACAGATTTGTGCAGCTGCTATATCGACTGTATACTACAACACACACAACGTTTTGATAAATTCCACCGCGTGCACACACACACGACATACACAAAACGACGTTTTGATCATTTCCCCCGCGCACATCTCTCAATGTCATCACTCCTTCATCTACTTCAACAGCAATACGTATTCACTTGTACACACACACACACACACGCACGCACACACACACACACACACACACACACACACACACACACACACACACACACACACACATATTTATGAAAATCTTCATTTGGACCCTTAGAGTTATCATTTGTGATAGTTTAAAAATAAAATGTTGCTGTAAATATAAATACGAATATACTGTACTGTCAAAATGTCATGAAAATCCGTTCGGTAGTTTTGGAAATTAGCTTTCACAATAAAATTCGCTTTTTTTTAAAGCCACATAGGACTACATAAGTTCATCAAACTAAAAAAAGCTCATTTCAACTTTTGCGGTTCAATCTTTCAGTCCCTGGAGTCCCTTCCTTCCTGATGTTTCCCTCCTTGAACTTTCTCCAGTATTCCCTCAATCCATCCGATCTTCTCTGCCGTTCCTTGTCAGAATACACAACTTTCTGTCGTTTCGTCGGTTTCTGCTGTTCAAGTCTTGTGGTTTTCAGCCTGTGGTAATTTCCGGCTTTTGTTTTGAGGTCCGCAAGTGAGATTTGGAGCCCGTCCATGTCCTCCTTAATTTCCCTGATCCAGTGGGGCTGAGTTTTTCTGTTAAGGAAAACGTTGATGATTTGTTTTGAGATTCTGGAAGAGTCGGTCCTCAAGAGATGTCCAAAGAAGGAAATTCTCTTTTTCCTCATCTGGTCTGCTAGAGGTTCTGTATTTCTGTATACTTCTTCGATTTGTCTTTATAATATAAGTATAAATAAGAAATAATTGTAGATTTATTCTGCTAGTTATAACTATGTAAATTAAAAAAATAATACCATATAATTATAATTATTTATTATTAATATTTTTCCTTCAAGAAATCGCCAATTATAAAATAAAAAGATAAATATTATTCAGAAATAAATACGAGTAAATTGGGTTACATAAAAGTCTTTTCTGATGAAACAATATTTAATAGGGCTGCTTGAAAAAACCTTACTTACTATTACAGTTGATTAATACCAAACTAATTAATGCCAAAGAGTTATTATATCTGTGCTCTTGAAAAGCACAAAAGCAATGCTATATCTCTTTGGTTCCCCTTTAACCGTGTTATTCTCTTTTCATAAAAGACTGCACTTAATAGCAACAGTGCCTGTTTTGAACTGTACTGTAGTACAGTACCCTACAACATTTCTCTCTCTTTCTTGCACGAGCACGCGCGTACACACACGCCGCTACTTATAATGAAGTTCATCATCAAAATTTCCCCCTACAGTAGCAGGCTTACATCAATCAAAGTGAAATTACTTTAATTTACTTTCACCATAAAAAATATCTGCAATGAAATAAATATACATTTCACTTTTACAAAGCACTGATATTTTCATGGTGTGTTTTTCATCACTTAATTCTTTCTTGGCTAAACATTTTCAATTTCAAAACATCTGTACTTGAAAAGATCAACAATGTTACGATATTTTTCACAAGTCAATTTAACAACGGGGAACTCGAGCGGACGGATACAAATTTCCGAATCTAAAACAATTTTTATAAAAATTCAGTCAAACACTCCAAAAAAATTACAAACTCGTAAAATTCTCTTCACGGAATTCAACATTCTTCCGCTGCTATCATTGTACGAGGTGTGATAAAAAAAATACGGTGAATAATTTCATTTTGAACAAACAGCCGAGTTCGAGATTTCAAATATTTAGCATGCAGGATTTCCTACGACAAAGATGATGACATGAGTGAAAAACTGGCAAAATTTAACGCTGTATGCGGCTCTATTCAGGACAATAGGAAAGAAAACAAAACAGGACACCAAAATGAAATTTTACAGAGCAATGGGTGTACCAGTCATAACATATGGGCGTGAAACATGGGTGTCATTACAGAGGAATGAATCTCGTATCCAGGCTGCTGAAATGAGATTTTTGCGGGGAATCAAAGGTTGTATCCGGTGATAAAGTACGTAACGAAGCTATACGCCCCAAATTAAATGTTCAGTCACAGTGTGAAACGTTAAGAACATACAAGAGAAACTGGTCCTCTACGAGCATGGAAATATAAACCTAGAGGAAAGCGAGGTTTGGGAAGACCTAAAAAGAGATGAATCCCGGAACAGGCCATTGAACCTAATCCTTGACAAGATGATGATGATATTGCTGATGATGAACAAACTGCCAACGCTACATGTATTTGAAGTAGGCCTATACATCACCGACGTAAAGAATGCGAAACGTTCAGTTGTAGATTTCCGCTGCATATCTGTCAGAAAATTCTAAAATTGTAACCAGGAACCTTCGTCTCTAAAAACCAGCTGTTAAACAGCGGACTAGCGGTAACGACTTCAGCCCTAAACCAACCCATGGTGGGTTTGTATAATATAAATAATTTTTTGGTCTTTTCTGTTATCCCACCCCCCTAGCAATATTTGTCACATTTTGTGGATATTACGTATGTAGGTAATCTTACAGTATTTTTAACGGTAAAACAGGAAAAATATTTTTAAAAATCATACAGCCAAATCAATATTTTTTAAGTTAACGTTAAAGTAGTTTTTTCTTTTTCAAATTATCGTAAACTCTGGGGAGGTACCAAACAAAGTAATATAAACATCATTCAACGTTTCCAAAACAGGGTGCCGAGAAACACCGTCAACGCACCCTGGTTCATAAGAAAGAACATCGACCTCCGAGGTTGATGTTCTGTTCTACGAATGCATTTCATCTCCAGCAAAATCCAGAGGTTCGCACAGAAGCATGAGGAAAGACTTCACCGCTATTACAACATTGAAGCAATCCAATTGCTTGACAACGATAATCTGATGCGAAGGCTAAAAAGAAAGAAACCATTTGAGTTTGTGTAGTGCCAGTGTTTAAAGTAGAGCAGTGTTAGTGCACGATTAGAATTAGTGTTAAATTTTAGGGCACAATATAAGTAATGTTACATTAAATTAAGTACCGAGGTTCTTTTGAGCATCTCTGTAGTACTATTTTCAATAGTAGTTTAAGTTAGAATAAAGTTACTTATTACTCTAGATCGTAATATACATACATACAAAAAAACGTTATCGTTAAACTATTTATTGAAATTTATAAAATTATTTAATTTAATGATGCCATGCGTTCAATGAGTTTGTATTTCAACCCATCCTAGTACATGGTTTTGTCCATATTTGGATGGGATAATTTCCACCACCTCTAGCGTAATAGGATAGTAGTTTACTGTAGCCTAAGAAATTTTGTATTATCGTAATTTTTTTTTTTATGTAATGTGTAATATTATGGGAATAAATAAATTATTATTATTATTTCATTATTGCATGCAGTAACAATATTAAGAAAAAGCAATGTATTTACCCTACCTATATTTAACCTTAACTTGAAGAATATTGGTGTAGGATTTTTTTTAAATATTTTTCCCGTTTTTGTCATTAAAAATAATGTAAGATTACCTACATATGAAATATCCACAAAATTTGAAAAATATGGGTGAGGAGGGGAATAACAGAAAAGTCCTAATTTTTATTTACAAAACGAGTAAATTTACTTTTTTTGGTTTAACGGCCGACTGTTCTGCAATAACTGTTAATGCAGACGGTGAAGGATAAAATTATTTTTGGTAACGTATGAAAATATGCCATGCCTGAATGGGATTCGAACCTAAGACCACATGATGAGAGGCGAGCACGTTACTAACTACGCCAATGCAGCCGGCAAAGCAAATTTACGATTTATTAAACTTTAGTCATCATTTTGAAAAATGTTATGTTACATTCAAATAAATATAATACGAGATAATATATGTCAAAAAGGTTAACAGAATAAAGCATAATATGTTATACATCCACATAAATCTAAGTCCTACGTATAATAGTACAGAATATATCAAACATTTATGACAGAAAAGTACACATATTGCAAAATATGTTTTTTTTTGAAATGTCAGTACGAGTAAGGTATATGATAAATTACTTTAAGATTGCGATACGATTCGGAAAAAGAGAAGAATTGTTAAGTGACGTTGAGTAAAGATTAAGCTATATTTAATGAGAGGAAAGGAAGATGTAGGAAGGGGGTGTAGAAAATGAGAATGAATGACCAGAAAGCGGAAGAGAAGAAATCGTCTAGAATAACAGTAATAGGAATTGAAGTAATGGTCAAACACTAAAAAGGGGAGTGGGGTAAATAGTAAACCAACTGCATCTAGTGGAGAGGGTTCTAACTTAAGAAATAACGTGGCGAACATCATTTATCAAGTTCTTCAAGATGTGAAAATTCAAAAGAAAATATGAGAATGTTCTGGGGTTGTCAGAATAAGTGGTTTACATGTAATAAAATTCACATATTTTCATTTTTCTGGATATTCCTTAATGGTTTTTCACATGTTTCCAAAATTCATAAATATTCCCTAACAAATTCCTTAAATGATAATAGTATTTTTTTGTTTTTTTTTTTTGTTTAACGTGTGACTGTTCTGCAATTACTGCTAATGCAGACGGTGAAGGATGAAATTATTTTTTGTAACGTAAAAATATGCCGTGCCTGAATGGGATTCGAACCCAAGACCGCATGATGAAAATAATAATAGTAAAATCTAAAAAATTCTATCGATTGTTTTGGACCCAACGCTTAATTCTACCCTAGGATGAATGAATTAAAAACACTACTTCATTGCAATTCCAAATTCACCAGATTTGAATTTTGAGTAAATTTTTCTGGATATCACTTACAGCAAGAGAAGAAAATTTACTTTCTGCAGACGTAGCATCGGGAAAAAATACGAGTTATTGAAATTGGCGCAATAGTGGAAAATCAAAGGGAGAAGAATTCCCGGTCAAAGATGAATATCCTGACTCAAAAAAACTGAGAAAATGGACCTTTCCGATCTGCAGTGCATATGATTAGGTGATGATCGTCAACGTTCACTGAGGTTATGGAATTCGAAAATTAGTCAAAGAATAAGCAGGCCGATTTTTGAAATATATAGCACTTCGGGACCAGTATTGGAACTTAAGAAACTGGTGCTGAATAGAGACCGATTGAGAATTAGAAAATAAGTAAAAATTCAGAAGTTGTACAACGAAAGAACAAATATATAGTTGCTATAATTGAGAGTAAAGAAGAAAAATCTCCTTAGAAAAAGTCTGTGTATTTTGGTAAAACAGAAAAAATCTGGTGTAAAACACTCACAAGACTTTCTCTTGCCAATGTAAATAGTCCCTAATAAAACCAATGATTGATCATGAATAAACAATGTAAAATTAAAAACATAACCTAATTTTCATTATGAACGAATGATGCAAAATGAAAATCAACCTCTGTAGAATTTAAAAAAGGAAAATTACTAGTTGACTAGTGGACAATTACTAGTTGAATTTAAAAAAGGAAAATTACTAGTTAACTAGGCTCTGAAGAAACAATGCTTCAATTAAAATTTGTAGATGTTTTTGTTTCCTATAACTTTGATTATACATAAACAGAAAACCAGTGGTATTAAACTACGCTTCATAGAAAATAAAATGTTTAATTTTCCTACGACTTTAAATTATATACACATTTGCCCTGAAATGCACATAAGGCGTAATCTTTAAAAAAAATTACTGCAAGAGCACGGCTCAACAAGAAATTCAGCAGACAAGCCGCTTACACTATCCTGTAGAGCATAAAAAAATGTAGTAAATAAGGTGATTTTTAAAAAAATTTAGAAGCCGTTTATGAGAAAATCGTTAAAAAGTAAAAATCATCACGAACAAACTACTAATTCCGATTGACCGATATTGATGAAAACGATTTTGTCGAGTCTGGTTCCTTAGTGGTACCTAACTTAATTTCTAAATTTCAACTTCACAAGATAATTGTTGATATATTTTGTTAACGCCACACAAACCAATACATACACATATACCCATTTTTTTTGTTCGCTAAAAACATATAGCCTAGGTATTGTTTGGGTTCAAGGGGCCTAAAAACGTGTATTCCTATAACAACTCGATTTCAAAAAATCGATACGTTGAAAACAATACATTCCTTCCCTATACATAGGTTATTCCTGCACGAGAAAGTAAAAAATATGGAACAAAAGTAAAGAGTGGATAAAAACCGGGAAAAGCAATACACCAGAACTTAATGTAGATATAACCCTCACGCAACTAATAACTTGTTGAAGGTTACAAAATTTAATTTATTGTTTTTTAGCAAGTAATAATTGAGAAAATCTACAATAATATGGAATTACAGAATTATATGTTACACAACTAACAATAGAAAAACAAATACATTTTTTGTCCAATGGTTTTGAAAATGGTGCATGGGGCATTAGATCAGCGCAATTACGTGAAACGAATAAATATATTTACAAGTTATTAAGTTAATCGTACAACATTTTTCGTTTTATTTGAATTCATTGTGAATACAGAGCAAATTAAATTTAGAACAATTACAAAAACTGGTATCCTATCTCTCCTAATGCAATTAAACTGCACATACATTAGTTGTGTGTACGTTAATTTATGTGTTGCAATGGAATTTTGGCGCAACTTGTACGCATCGTGACTCCCCTTTTATCATTGTTTCATTACAGCAATGCCATTTGTATTTCACCATAGTATTCCAATTGCGTTTTTTTTTTAATCATTACACTTACTCTATCACGTGGCACAAATAAATAAAAACTATTTCAGCAATGTAAAAATATTGCCCCTAGATTTTTGAGTTTCACCAGTTGTTTGCTGTTGTAGAAGATTTATTAAATAAGGGTACATAAATTAACGTAGGGTTTTATACGAATTAATCCCGAAAGTGATATATGTTCTAATTAAAGAATTACGTTTCAGAACATGTTAAAAAACCATGCACATTAATGTATCAATTATAGGAACTGATTATAACATAAATTAAATGAAAACATAAATCACAGATACACAAAACAATACTAATAAAAATCTACGAAAAAATCTGATGTATAACACTCACACAACTTAATCTTGCCAATGTAAATAATGACCAAATAATCTAACATTACTAAAGAACGTAAAATGAAAAATGGCTGCCACCGTGACATATTGGATAACACGCTACCCTACTGAGCGGAGATCTCGGGTTCGATTCCCCCGGCTAGAAGCCGTTTTTGAGAAAATCGCAAAAGAATGAAAAATTGCACGAATAAACTACTTAATTTAATTTTCGTACGAAATATAAAATTTACAGGTAATAAAACATACGCATAGTAGTACTGTACAATCAAATACGATAAGTTAATTTTTAAACACGAAAATAGAAGTTCCAAATTTTTTTGAACGCTTACGTCGCAAATATAATAAATTATCACTTGATGTGTATTAGATATTAAAGGCGGAGTATAGTCACGAGTTTGCCCTCGTTTGCAACGAGGAGTAAAGGGGGAAAAGCATCAGTGCACATGCGCAACTGGTTTAATTTCAGTACGACAAACATAACTTATATTATACCCAGAGCATAACTGTTTGTTACCGTAAACACAAATGTCGGTTTCTCGAAAACGTGGTCGAACTATTCACAGTGCTGAACGCAATGTAATGAAATGTTGTGAGTTGAAGCTAAATAAAAATGCCTATCCGTGCCTCTTAACAAAAGCCGTGAGCTAGCGGCTAACTACTGTGATGTTTCTCTTTCTACAATTCGAAAAATAAAGAAGGAAATTAAGGACATGAAGAAGCTATTCTTTAACAGTTTTGTTCACATCTGGTAATAAAAAGAAAACGGTTAGGTAGATACTAGAGAGACTGATAATGAAAACGCCGATGACAGCAATAGTAAAGAAGGCGATTCATTCGTAATTAGAGTAAATCAAACATTTCTAGTCATGTAATTAAGCTATAGGCAATATTACAGGTCATATTTATTTCTTATAAGGTTTATGAAGAAAACATTTTCTCAGAATAAATTACAGCTTAAAACTGTTGAAACTGCACTGTAGTGAAATGTACGAGGAGTGTCTCACTGTTGAAGTTGGCAGCACTGCAAATATTTCAATTCCCTTCCTCACAGCCCATACATACACAAAAGGCAATCTCGTGACTTCAATATAGTATATATTGTTTGAGCGTTAAGGGTGAAATAAAGTTTAAAATAAGGTATAAGTTTCAAGTCAACAGGAACAGTAAGAGAGGAGAAATTGCCCGACTGGTGGGAAAGGTGAGGTGAGGAAGTGGCGAAGTACACAGAAAACTCCCACCCGCCTAAATAAATCGTGCTTATTATAGTGTCTTCTACACCTCTACATCTTCTGTTCTTTAATGCTTCAGTCATATAATTGGCTGACCATGTGATAAAAATCCAGAACCATTTTTGTAGCCCTAGAACTAGCAGATCGAGTGCAAATTTAACACTCCACCTGGCTGTTATGGGCAAATATTCATGTAGGCTAAGAGAAAAATACACTATTTAATTAAGAAGAATGCAGAATATTTTTGGTTAGAATAAAAAGAAACATTTTTCGAATTTCCTGTTTCGAGGATCCTTAATTTACAATACTTTCATTTTAAAAAACTACGTAAACTAATAGTTTAAAACCTGATCATTCTCTCTTTGGATTAAGATGAAATTATTAATTTCTTAATATAAAATCGGTGTTATTTTTCTTAAGCTTATCAGAAGTTTTTCACTGGACTAGTGATATTTGGTATAGGCTTTAGTTTGTTTACGATGTCCCGTACTCGAACAACGGAGCTTCCCATTGCAATATTTCATAGAATCATCGCCTTATCTTTCTTATATCCCTTTTAAGATGTCCCTACCATAACCGTCTTTTATTCTTATGGTGTGTTATATTACAGCCAAAGCTCCCCTTCTTTGTAACTATATATTTATTATACTTTTTCTTTTTAAACTTTTATTCGTTTCGCTGGTTTCTCCATTTCGATAAGAGACAATTTCAAAAAAATTCCAGATTTTATCTTTATGAATTAACTGTATTTTTTATCTTCAAGTAACTTTAATGAACGATAGCAACTCCCTGCTCGCTTCGCAACAAAGTAAACTTAATAGTTTAATATCTCACACAACCTTACGTCAAAAGAAAAATCTCGAACGCAAAAATTTAATTAAAAATTTCAAAAATACTGACAAAAATAACCTTCAAAAAGTTAAAAAAAATAATAATTACGCATTTTAAGGTTTGATATAAGTAATCGTAATTCGATCCATCAAAATGGATCTTTTATGATGTAAAAGGGGCATTGCGTTATCGTTCGTAGAATCTTGTTCTGAATGGCTTGTATACGTTTCGTGTGTGGAGGTTTGGCGTGACGGGTAACTAAGCTCTGTACTGAAAATTGCACGAATTTCAAACCAACAATTTTTTACTTTCTCTTGCCTATATGAATATATAGGAAGGAAAGTATTGTTTTCATGTCGATTTTTCGAAATCGAATTTTCACCGGATCCACACGTTTTCAGACCCCCTGAACCCAAAAAACATGTTTTTAGCGATTGGTCTCGCTCTGTGTGTGTGTGTGTGTGTGTGTGTGTGTGCGCGCGCGCGCGCGCGTGCGCGTGTGTTTGTGTGTGCGTGTGTGTGTGTGTGTGCAAAATATCTCAAGAACGGAACATCGTACGAACTTCAAACTTGAAACTTAAGTTACATACCACTACCGGACCCGACACGAACATTTTTATCAAAATCGGTCAACCGGAAGTAGTAGTTTATGAGTCATTTTTCACTGTTTTGCGATTTTCTCAAAAACTGGTCCTACGATTTTTTTTAAATCGCCTGGTTTACTCATTTTTTATGCTCTACAAGATAGGGCAGGCGCCATGTTTGCTGAAATTCTCGGTAAGGCTGTTTTCACGTAAAAAAAATAGTTTTTTAAGATTACGGCTTCATTATAAATTTTAGCGCAAAAACTTAGTATAAGGCCTAATAAAAGTTGTAGAGAATTTAAAAACCTATAACTCTTATTTCAAACATTTTTTTTGTATAACGCTTAGTTTAGCAGTAATTAGCGAATTTCTGTTTTTTTCTCACGAAAACATGTGAAAAATCTATTTTTTTAAGATTTCGGCCTTAGTATGCATTTTACGACAAAGGTGTATATAATTTATTTTATAGGAAATAAAAAAATCTACAACTTTTATTTAAAGCATTTTTCTCTACAGAGCCTAGTTTAGTGTAAAAGAGTGATTTTCCGTATTTTTAAGCCGAACTGAGTTCGATTTTCATTTTGCGTTTTTCAGTCATGATTAAAATAAGGTTATATTTTTAGAGGTTAGTTTTTTGTTTTTTTTCTAATGTTTTATTACTAATGTTAGGATTATTGTTTATTATTTGTATTGGCAAAAGAAAGCTGTGTGAGTGTTTCACACCAGATTTTTTTAAATCATGGAGGGCCTTCGCATTTAAATACACAGAAGATAGGATAAACACGAAAACAATACTTATATCTCTACAGGTAAATTAACTGATAAATTTTCAAAACTATTTCTTTATTAATAAACATCCTGTACTGTTTTATGCAATATGAAAAACGTAGAGGAATTAAAAACACAATAAAAACTAGGGTAAAATAAAACTGCAAAGTAGTCAGATGCAAAAAAATAATTATGTATTTCAAAGAGAAATAAAATGTGAATATTTAATACGAGTACATGCGATTCATGTTGCAAAATGAGTTGACGTGTAGAAGATTGCATGTTGTGCGTGTTAATTGCAAGATGAACATACTAGTAAAGTGATGGTAACAGCATTTTTAGTAGGCCTTTAATCCGACACTTTAATAAAACAGTATAAACTTAACAATTTTCCCATCCTATACTTGTAACAAAATAAAATAATAACAAAAAACGTCCATCTTTTTTCTTTTTTTATGTTTCAAAACGCATTATCTCATTCTATTAAACAATTTATTTTTGTTACAAACAACGTTTAACATGTAATTTTAGTTTTGCAGATGCCAGGAAGTAAACTAAGAGAATAATTAGGGCAACATCTGCTACTTGCACGCGTTTAAATAAATTATGTATTTCCTGAAAAAACTCATAAATGGTACAAGAATACGCACTAAAAAGTTCACGCTAATACTTTAGCAGTACTATAATTTGCTCAAGTTAAGACCAATTTTTAAGGTGCATCTTCAATATTGGAATAATTTTGTATGCGGTCAAAATTGACTACATAAAAAACTAAGGTGAAACACTCATACGACTTTATCTTGCCAATGTAAACAATGAAAATCCCAACCAATGTTTGACAATGACTAACCAATGTAAAATGAAAAATATAACCTACTTTTAATCATGAGTGAATGACGCAAAACTGGGCTCTGAAGAAAAAAACATGCTTAAAATAAAACTTTTTGATTTTTTGTTTCCTTTAACTTTTATTATATACCCTTTTGCCGTAAAATTCGTACTAAGGCCACAATCTTAAAAACAAAAACATTTTTACCGATTTCAATGATAATTTACAGAAAATCACTAACTGCCGCTAAACTAAGCGTTGCAGGAAAATGTTGGAAATAAAACAAGCACGTTTTTTATTTTCTAAAATCTTGATTACATGCACTGTTGCTTTAAAATGCATATTATAAAGGGCGCACTTTAAGAACAAAAATTTTACCAAGAGAAAAGGCCTCCTCAAGTACTCCAGCAGACAAGCATACCCTATATTGTAGAGCATAAAAAGTGTAGTAAATGAGGTGATTTTTTTTAGATAATCGTAACAGCCTTTTCGAAAAAATTGCAAAAAAGTGAAAACTTGCACGAAAAACTATTACTTCCAGTTGACCGATTTTGATGAAAATGTTTGTGAAGGTTCCCAAATAGTACCCAATTTAGATTTTGAGTTTCAACTTCGTACAATATTTCGTTCTCGAGATATTTTACACACATACATACACGTACAAATCAATCACTAAAACATGGTTTTTGGGTTCCGGGGGTCTGAAAATGCGTATATCCGGTGTTAAGGCATTTGCACCGGGGTTTGCACTATTTTGTAATCCTCTGTGTTTTTTCTTCCTCTTCCTTCTTTCTTCTTCTTTTTGTTGGCCAACTGCTAACCTGCATCCGTTTTCTCCCTCGACCACTTATGCAACTGAATTCATCACGGACATAAGCGTCCTTCGTTTGAGGCTAACTATTTCGGCCTAGCAAATAACGTAAAGCTGGCAACGGCTTATGCATTTCGAAACGAGGCTTTAAACTATACTTATCTACTCGGTTAATATAATTATTTATTTGTGTGTTTGTGTATTTGTTAAACTGTCTACTAACGTAATAATAGTTATTCTTCGTCGGTCGCCATCTTGGGCTCACGCACATGTTCCTGCTGTTGGACTCCAAGCTATTGTGTTCGATAAAAAGTAAGTGGACGTTTTATGTTGGTGATACCTAATTTAGTTGCTCAAGTGGTCATTCTCCTATGTTGTTTGTGTTCCTATTTTTCACTACCACGGTCTTGTACGCGGACCCCTGTAAATGCGTACTGGTCATCCTATAAACATAATTTCGAGCCAAATTCACTTTTCTTACTTTACAAAACCATTCAGGCATTATTACAAGGTGCTAAAATGAACATCCGGTGAAAACTCGATTTCAAAAAATTTACATGAAAACAATAATACTTCCCTTCCTTTGTATTCATGTTGTTGTTGTTGTTGTTTAGGTCAACAGCCGAAAGGCTGGTTTGAACCTCTAGAGGTTTTACTAAGTAAAACGAGGAGTGAGGGGGTTTACCATTGCCTTCCTCACTGAGTGGAAAAGTACGCTTATCAGCATCCCGGGCCCTCTGAAGAGCACATATATTTCCACTCTGTAAATGACAACTTCACTTCATTCACCACAGGGTCTGGCTGTACAATGAAATTCATTACTTTCAGAGAAGATAACTCTGATTAGTGTCTTTTACACATCTACCTCTTCTGTTCTTAAATGATTCAGTCATTTAATTGACTGACCATGTGATAAGAAACAAAACTATTTATTTTAGCCCTGCAATGAACAGATTGAGTGTAAATAATTTGACACTCCACCTGTCTGTTATGGGCAGTTTGTATTCATATAGATCAAGAAAAAGTAAAAAATGACATCATATTGGACAAAAAAATATTGTAGGATTTCGTGTAGATTATTTGAAGTTTTATTATTTTAGTTATATTATCCAATTTTTCCTATGTTTGTTCTCTATTTTCATTAATTTCGTTTTACAATTCAACTTTTGAACTACCTAATGGGATGAATAATTCTTTAAAACGATATTTTCCGTGCATTTTCACGTCATTTGTTTATTCAAACTATAGTTAAACTTTTGGATGGTTATACAATATACAAACAAACAGGTGACGTTTTAAATTATTTGCACTCAATCTGTTAGTTTCAGGGCTAAAAAAATAGATTTGTTTCTTATCACATGGTCAGCCAATTAAATGACTGAATAATTTAAGAACAGAAGAGGTAGAGGTGTAAATACACTAATCAGAGTTATCTCCTCCGCGAGTAATGAATTTCACTATACAGCTAGAACCTGTGGTGAATGAAGTGAAGGGTCATTTGCAGTATGGATAGTAAATTCTTTTCATAAGCCTGGCATGCTGATAAACATAATTTTTAACTCAATTAAAAAGCACCGGTAAACCATTTTAATCCTCGTTTTACGTAGTCAAAACTCTAAGAGGTTCAGATCAGCCTTTCAGCTGAAGACCTAAACAACAACTATATTGTACGAGGTGTGCTATTAAATAACGAGACTGACGTAAAACCTTTATTTTAATTTTATACATAATCACTTATTGTCATCTTCAATATGCATTTCTTCTCTATCCCTACAACGCTCCATACGAATTTTCCATAGTTGGAAACAGTGCTGGAAGTCATCTTCTGTCAGCTCCTTCAGGACACGTGCCGCTTTCTCTTTTACAGCCTCCACAGACTCAAATCTTGTCCGTTTTAATGCAGAATTCACCTTAGGGAACAGGCAGAAGTCACATGGTGCAAGATCTGGTGAATAAGGTGGATGTTCTAACACTGAGATGCTGTACTTGGCTAGGAACCTCTTGACAGATAACGCGGAATGACCTGGCGCATTGTCTTGGTGGAGAACCCATGATTTGTCTTTTCACATTTCGGGGCGTTTTTTCCTTACTCTTTGACGTATTTTAGAAAGTACCTCAAGGTAGTAATATTGATTAATTGTTTGACCTTCAGGAACTCAGTGAAGGTACACAATCCCACGGATATAAAAAAAAACGATCATAGTTGCTTTAAATTTTGACTTGCTCATTCGAGTTTTTTTGGCTCTCGGTGAAGTTCGGCTCTTCCACTGCATGGATTGGCACTTCGTTTCCGGATCATAAGAAAAAAACCATGTTTGCTCTCATGTTAATATCTTCTACCTGTTCCCTAAGGTGAAATCTGCATTAAAAAAAAACAAGATTTGAGTCTGTAGAAGCTGTAAAAGAGAAAGCGGCACGTGTCCTGAAGGAGCTGACAGAAGATGACTTCCAGCACTGTTTCCAGAAATGGAAAATACGCATGGAGCGGATATTGAAGGTGACAATAAGTGATTATGTATAAAATCAAAATAAATTTTTACAACGTCAGTCTCGTTATTTAATAGCCCCAGTCTCGTATAGTTTTTGAATAAAGAATAAAAGTTACAATAAATAAATAAATAAAAAAATAAAGTTTATTTATTTATTTAACGACCAAGATATGTTGATGCAGATTTAAACTAGAAATAAGCAAAGTAAAAATTAAGTAAAATATTGTGATAATATCGAAAAAGAAAGAGTGTTCGAGAAAGACCAAGAGTTTGGAAGTGTTAACGTAGATGGTAAGAGGGTGATAATAGGGTTTTCCAAGAAATAGTTAGGAATATTATGTGTAATATAAATGGCCTTTTAGAGTAAAGGTAACTATTGTTGTACAGGTATTGTGAGAGCCGGGTACCTATTTATATAATTCGCCTTTTTGTAACACCTTCTATTCAATCTTAATTTGTTTACAGTTGTTAAGATTTACCCAGAAGCCGTTAGAAGGATTTTGTATTTTATAATTACATCGAAAATCTCTATTTTTTCTCGAACTCTCCATTAGCCCACACAATCAGTCAATTTGTTTACGGTCGAGTCAGTTTACGTTTTGTCTGTGATTGAGTAAATTGTTTTATTTATTGTATTCTCTTCTTCTTAGGGTGCCTGTCCGTTCCGAACGTTGGCGATCATTCTGGCTATTATTACTTTGTTGGTTGCGCTCCTGAACAATTGGGTGGAGGTCTTTCCGAACCACGCTCTAAGGTTAGCCAACCAGGAAATTCTTCTTCGTCCTGGGGCTCTCCTGCCTTCTATTTTCCTATTTATTTTCTATTTATTATTGTATTAGTAAATTATAATTAGTTTTTTACTTATTAAGTAATTTAATTATAATTTACTTGTAATTTTAAACTTAAAAGTGTTAATTATTTAATTTAACCAGATCCCGAAACAGACTTCAAAGGTAAGTGTCACAATATTTTGAAGATTCACGAAAAAGTCAACTCGGTTTACTATACTACTTTCAGACATTAGGTTAAGGAGGGATTGTAGTGGAAAAATGAAAAAAAAACGATATTCACTTTTTAGGCTCATATTGTAATTTGAAATTCCATTTTTCGAACGCCACCAAAATTACGTTTCTACGACAACTAGGAATATTTTTATTAATTATTTTAGTACATGACGTTTTGCTAAAATTTCACTTCCCCACTTTGAAGATATATAAAATACTTTTTACTGTTTTAGCGCCATTTTGGTAAAGATCTAATTATTATTTCTTTTTTATACATGTTACAAGTATTTTTCTTATTGTTTATCAACTGACGGTTGGCGATGATGAACAGCTGTTTTTTTTAATTTTTTTTTTATTTTACGGCCACAAAGGACCACTTAAGTTCAATCTTTCAACGTCTAGCTCTTTCAGATGTTCCACCAAAACGCCCCCGCAGTTGTCGCTCCCGTATTTCTCCTCTTCTTCGCCAATAATTCTTCAATGTTTCGGATCTTCTCAGTCTCTCAGCGTCCGAAATCACCATGGCTTTCCTGACCCTCATTTGTTCCCTAAATTTAACCGATCGCTGTTTGTATGTCCTATAGCTCCCTGACTTAGTTTTGAGGTCAGCTATTGTGATGTTTAGTTCCTCCATATCCTTTTTGACTTCCTTTATCCAGTTTGGTGTCATCTTCTTTTGCCAGAAAAACTCAGTCATCCTTCTTAGTAATATTGTATCCTCCATTCTCAATATATGTCCCAGGAATGATATCCTTTTTTTCCTGATGATACTGGTTAAAGACTCAATTGTTTCATATACTTCCTTGTTTGGTACAATATAGAAACTACCATCTTGAAGGGACAATTTTCCAATACACCTTCTTGCTATTTGCCTCTCCACTTAACATGTAAAATATAGTAATTTTGAGCGCTTAAAATGCGTTTTACCGAAAATTTATATTTTCTGTACACATGTTCCTTTTTCTAAAAAACTATTAAAGATATAGTCCTGAAATTTCTACAGCAGTTATAACTGTATGAGATACACATACTGGACCACATTCATGCGAAAACATTGGTTACAAAAAAAAATTTATGAAAAATTGGTGAAAAAAATACATTTTTTTTTAACTGTCAAAGAAATTATTTTTCCAACCCCCCCAAAATTGTATCACTATGAATGTGGTTCAGTAAACTAATACGACCTATAACTACATGCTGTAAAAATTTCAGAAGGTTCCATAGAATAGTTTCTGAGAAAAAGGAACGTGAATTTGGTAAAATTAACATGAGTAGCATAGGCACTACAAACCCCCTTAATACTTCAAAAATACGGCTTAAAATCTTAAATTGTTTAATACTCTTCACAACTAACATCAACAAAACAGAATGAAATAGCAACCATTAAATGAGTTCAATAGATCTTGCAAATCCGGTTTAACGACTCTCATTGACTTTTACAAAAGCACGCTTCAAAATAATAACATAAAAAACAGATTCGTCGCTTACATATTTAAGCAGAGAACCTGTTTCGGTTTTAATAATAGTTCTTGGTTGGTTCAGACCAGGTTATGCTCTTATGTATTATGTAATTCCAGTATTACTACAGTATTATGCTAAATTATAAAACTTGCATATTTATGTTCTAAATCTTTAAATAATCTTAAGTAAATGTGAAAGCCCTCACTAACTCACTTATAACTATGCCTGAATCCTCTAATTTTATTCAAACAGATCAACTGAAGTAATTTTAACTTTATTACTTGTATTTAGGAATAAAACAGAAAGTGACTGAACCTAAAACCAATACATTTTATTTCTATAATCTCCTGAACTGCCCATAACAGACAGGTGGAGTGTCAAATTATTTACACTTAATCTGTTCGTTGCAGGGCTAAAATAAATAGTTCTGTTTCTTATCAGATGGTCAGCCAATTAAATGACTGAATCATTTAAGAACAGAAGAGGTAGAGGTGTAAAAGTCACTAATCAGAGTTATCTCCTCTGAAAGTAATGAATTTCATTGTACAGCCAGACCCTGTGGTGAATGAAGTGAAGGTGTCATTTACAGAGTGGAAAATATGTGCTTTTCAGAGGGCCCGGCATGCTGATAAGCGTACGTTTCCACTCAGTGAGGAAGGCAATGGTAAACTACCTCACTCCTCGTTTTACTTAGTAAAACCTCTAGAGGTTCAAACCAGCCTTTCGGCTGTTGACCTAAACAACAACTATCTCCTGAAAAGATATAGTCTAAAAATTTACAAGAATATTCTGTACGTGATACCTGGGATGAACCGAACCAATTCACACAACTAATTACGGGTTTTAAGGGATTTCAAGAAGAGCAAAAATAGAACACCGGGTGGACAGAAGAAAGGAGAAAATCCTACAGTGACCGAATTCTGAGAATGTGGGCTGCATAAACAAAAGATTCGAGAAACGTCTAAAAATACCTCAAGTGGTTTAAAATTGGCCCAATACGATAGAAAGTGATACCTGGGAAATATAAAGCATTTTTCGGGCAATCAATTTCGGAAAAGTTGCTAAAATAAAATATTCAAAATTTAACACGCCACCGCTTCCGAAGAAAATGGAGTAGAGATCTACTGATCTAATTGCGGAAAGAACAAATTAAAATGCTTAAAAAAATTTACTTTTGTAATTTATTGTATCATTTTTTTATTAAATAGTTAAATATTTATTATTTTCAATTTTATTTTAATTTCTACGCTACTTCTTGTTCTACGAATTTTATGTTATTCTTGTTTTTTGTTATATTTTTCCTATTTCTCTAATTTTATATTAATTTTTCAACTCTTGAATTATCCACTCGGATGTATTCTTTAATAAAAAAATTAAGTTTTTTCACGTCATTTGTCTATTCCCAAAAATTTAGAATAGTGATAAATTATTTCTCTGACTAAATGAATGCGTTGCCCACAAGAAGTTATTTATATGAAAATTTTTAAAAAAATCATAAAGTTTAAAAAAATTTGGTTTTTTCTTGTTTGTACAAAATATTGATTGATCCAATTTAATACAATGAACTATAAAATACTATGTGTAAGGGTCAAAACCTAAAAAAGAAAAAATAAGAGGCTGCACATAATTTCTGTACCTTCCCACAAAGCAGAATTTGTGAAATTAGGTCAGTCACAAAATAAATAATCATTGAAAAAGTAACGAATTGTGAAATGAAACTGGGAAACAAATAAAACAGTTTTTACAACATTCTCCTAGAAGAAAAAGAAATCATTACAAGGTACGGTTTTTGGTAAATTTCTAAAACGTACAGTAACCGCGGTTATCCGGTCCCCGACAAAACAAATTCCGGGCTAACCGAGTTATAGTCCCAAAAATTAATTCACAAAGCGAAATAACGCATAGACTATAACGTCAAATCGATCATAAACTGTATATAGGCCTACTGTATGTCTTTCTTCATCTTGTATTTTTATTTGTACGTCATTTTTCATTTGATGATAAAACAGATGCATTTTTTCACATCTTTAACCAAGTTTCCAAATATAGGGTGATTCAAAAAGAGCGCCGGTTTTTAAACGGCTGGTAAATTTTTGTTTATCGGTTGGCAACATTGTTTGACCTCATTTCTATTTCGGAGAACATTCCGATTGACGATTCAGTTGTAGTTTCTCTTGTTCGCAGTGTAATACTCTCGCAGTCTCTGTCTAACCATGGAGAAGTTTACTATTGCGCAACGAGTGTTAATCGTCAAAACATTTTACCAGAGTGAAGAGAGTTATGCAGCTACTGTCAGGCGACTTCGCGGTACTCTAGGACGTATGAAGCACCGAATGAATCAACAGTTCGCAGGCTCATGAAAAAGTTTTTTGAGACGGGTTCAACAGTCGACCTTAAAAGTTCTGGACGTCGTCGTTTTGGCCGAACTGAGCAGAACGTTGCGTTGGTTCGTGACAGTGTGGCTGTTAGCCCAGCAAAATCAATACGTCGCCGTTCTCAACAATTGGGTTTAAGATGTTCTTCTGTACGGAGAATTCTTCGGTACGATCTCCAATATCACCCGTAAAAAATTCAGTTGACGCAACATTTGAAAGTGGCAGACCACCAGAAGAGACGACAGTTTGTTGACTGGGTATTGAGAAAACGGCAGGATGATGACACCTTCGCAAACAAAATCATTTTCAGTGATGAGGCGCACTTCCACTTAAACGGTTTTGTTAATAAACAGAACTGCCGTATGTGGGGTTTAGAAAATCCCACATACGGAAACTTGTCCCACATAGTCGAAACTTGTCGTGCAGTAATATCCACTTTCATGGACAGAGTTGATGCGTGCCAGCGCAGTAGAGGAGGACACATGCATGACATCATTTTTCATACATAAAATCGGAAGGTAAGATGAACTTGTTGATGTATTTATTTTCAGTTTTTCAATAAAATAAATCTCTTAATTTGATATATCAAAACCAGTGCTCTTTTTGAATCACCCTATATTTCACCGGTTACGTATACCAATACGTTTCCCTCTCATCCATAAAACCTCGGATAATCGAGGCTCTACTATATCTGTAAATTTTAACTACAAGAACTCGAAAAAATGGGGGATAAAAAGGTAAAATATCTTTACATACAAATTTTTATTTTTATTATCACATAACTAACTGTTTGGTAATTACTAACAACTATTTATCACGGAGCGGTAAATTTAACACGTGTCAAGATTTTAACAACCTAAATATACAACGAACAAAGGACTTACTGCTTTTCAGTCTTCGATGTTCAATGCGTATAAAAAAAAAAAAATCTCTTGTGAAACACTCACACGACTTTCTATTGCCAATGCAAATAATTAACAATATAACCTGAGTGAGAAAACATTAGGAATAAACAAAAATTCACCTCAAAAAACCTAACCTAATTTTAATCGTGAGTGAAAAACGCAAAATGAAAATCAACCTCAGTTTGACTTTGAAATACGGAAAATCACTCTTCCACGCTAAACTAGGCTCTGTAGAGAAAAATGCTTAAAATAAAAGTTGTAGATCTTTTAATTTCCTATAAATCAGATCCTACACTTTTGTCGTAAAATGCATACTGAGGCCGAAATCTAAAAAAAATCGATTTTTCACACGTTTTTGTGAGTAAAAAAAGCAGAAAATCGCTAATTACCGCTAAACTAAACGTTATACAAAAAAATTTAAAACAAAGTTGTATGATTTTAAATTCTCTACAACTTTTAGTACCTACATAAATTTTTGCGCTAAAATGCATAATAAAGCCGTAATCTTAAAAATAAACATTTTTTTACGTGAAAATAGCCTCACCAAGAATTCCAGCAAACATGGCGCCGACATGAAAATGTTCATGCCGGGTCCTCTAGTGATATTACTTAAATTTCAAGTTTCAAGTTCGTACGATGTTCCGGTCTTGAGATATTCTGTTCACACGCACAAGCACACACATAGACCAATCGCTAAAACCATGTTTTTTGGATTCAGGGAGTCTGAAAACGTGTAGATCCGGTGAAAATTCGATTTCGAAAAATCGACACGAAAACAATACTTTCCTTCCTATACTGTATTCATGTAAGCAAGAGAAAGTAAAAATAATTTACTCCAAAAAAAAATTCAATAAATGAAAAACACAATCCTATGGATAAACAAATGAATATCGAGAGTAATATAACAGACAATAAAAAGATAAAAGAAAACAAAAGTAAAAATGATTCATTAATACGATAAGACAACTGTTGACATGCAAACATGCAATCTCTAAATTTTAAAAACACTGAAGTATTTATTTTAAGATACTGTAATAGGATTGTAATAGGAGATACACATACGAACACCTAACGCATAACGGACAGTGGAAACAAAATATAACGAACAGTACGCACGTAACAAAACAAAACATAACGAACAGTACGCACAAAACAAAACAAAACATAACGAACAGTACGCACGTAACGACATTCCAACGTAAACATAAACACTCTTACAGCATCAACATCAATGTACCACCAGATGATCTTATTTACACAACGTCAGATGTGAGTACAAAAAAAAAAGAAAAAGACAATTTTCTTAATTTAAATAAATTGGATTGTTGTCCTCACTCTCTTTTAAAACTTTTAAAGGGATAGGTGATATACAATTTTTATAAAAAAAAGAAAACAAAATATTAATAATTTATTAATTTTTTTTCAACTTTATTTTGATGAAAGTATTTTAGAAGATTTAATAATTACTCCAACTGAATTTAAAGAATTTTAATTTTTTTTAAGAATTTTAATTGTTTTAAGAATTTTAATTGTTTTAAATATTTCAACATTGGATCTGATAAGATTTTTTTTTCTTGAATAAAACAAAACACTAGTTGGATTTTCGATAAAAGCTTTTGAATTTTATTTCACGAACCTGGGACGTAACAAAAATGGTGCATCGACCGGGAAATTAAACAAGGATAAACCAGGACAAAACAAGGATAAACCAGGATAAAAACAGGGATAAACCAGGATAAAACAAGGATAAACCAAGATACGACAAGGATAAACCAGGATATAAATCAGAATATCATAAAAACTAAAACAAAAATTCAATAAATAACATCAATAAATCTTCTAAAATTCATAAAAACCAATTATCAATAACAATTTCAAAAAACGTAACAATCTCACATCTGGCAAGTGTATTGAAATTATCTGGTAAGGCATTGTTTACATACATTTAAATAGTCATCATTACAGAAAACAATAAACAGGTAGAAACATGGATAGACAAGTAGCACCAATTCTTGACCCCACTAAATTAGACGAAACAAACGTTAATTTCCAATTACGAATACGAAAAAGTACAACAACAGGAAACGTAAGACAAAAAAGACAAAGGTTACAAAAACTCTTAAATAATGGACGACAAATTGACTTAACTACGCTACATAGGTTTGACATAGACAAACAACTGACGGAGTGTCAAAACTATTTGGTAAAGTTACGAAACCTAGAAAATTTAACTGAAGTAGAAAAGTATAATGCCGAAACATTTGATGATAGGCTTAATAAATTATTAACATTCATATTAACTAATAAACCAGATAAACTTGTAGGATTTCAAAATTTAAAGGGAGAATTTGATATTTGGAAACTTAATAGGTTACAAAATTTCGAAATTGAGCCTAATTTAGAACAAAACAACATAAATATTGAAAACGCACATTTAGGAAATGATTTCTTACTTGATCAACAAGAAAATTTTGGTGTTAACCATATTAATATTTTACATTCCCCAGTAATGCAAAATCCTGTTCTTAGAAACGAAACTCCTGATATATTAATACCGAATGCAGTAGGTAATCATAATCCAGCCTATTTTAATCGTGAGTTAAACTTCAATTGGACGAAAATTGCAAATCCAATTGAAAATGAATTAAAGCAATTAACTATAACTGATGGACGTGATATTGATATACTAGTACGAAATATCAAAATAATTAAACAAATTCAGAAACGCTATGCAGTAGATTTACCTTTAGTATTGTTAACTCAATTTATGACAGGCTTTACTGAACAAATCTTTGAGAATTCAATTAAAAATAATCATAATTTCGATCAATTTCATAGAGATTTAGTCAACAAATTAATAACGCCAAAAATGAAAGAAATATTAAAACTCAAATTGTTGTACCGAAATCAGTCGCAAACAGAGACACTTAATGAATACATAAAAGAAATTTTAGAACACCATGAGGTATTAAGATTAGATCTAACAGAAGGTGAGTTAATTAATATAATTTTAACCGGTTTAAATGAAGTATACGCCGCACATATAGGTATAATTGGCCAACCTCGTAACTTACAAGATTTCAATAAACTAGATACCTATGTCTATGAGAGAGTTTATGCTAGGACTCTGAATGACATCGGCGTATCTAAAATAAGTGATACGAGCGTAATACAAGATATAAATAGCATGGTACCTTCACGAGGTAAACAAAATATATTAAAAGATACAACTTACAACACCGTTAGATCACTAATGCCTGCAACCACTTTAAAATGTTTCTATTGCCATAAATTAGGTCATATCAAACGAAATTGTAAACTTTTACAACAAAAAGGAAATAATAATGTTTCAAAAAACTAAATGTTTACAAATGTACTGACCATAAACATATGATGTGCATTTGTAAAAATAATTCAAGTAAATATTTAAAGTTGAAAGAAAATAAGTTAAATTGTAATTATTCTTTAAAAACATTACCAATAAAAATTAAAAATAACATATTTAATGCCCTTATCGATTCAGGTTCCACCCATAATATTATAAATCAACAACTGTATACATTTTTAAAAAATAAAAAGGCAATTATAGAGGAAGAAAACATTAATACAATTTGTCTCACAGCTGATCGATTTCCTTTAAAAATAAATAAACAAATTTGGATTAAGGTTAATCTTCAAAAATTATCATGGAAAGTGAATTTTAAAATATTATCCAAATTACAACACCGAATAATACTCGGGATGAATTTTTTACAAACAACCCGCGCAATAGTTAACCCAACAAAATCTTTCATAACTTTTGATTGGGCAAGAGGTAAACAATTTCACTTAACCGACCTATCTCCAGAACAAATTAACAACGTGGAACAAAGTGAGTATATTAAAAATACAATTAATAATTTATGTAAAGAATTTCCTGATGTTCTTACAACTAAATTAGGTTGTACTCATGTATTGAAATACGATATTGTACTTAAAAATAATGAAATTATTAAATCTAGACCCTATCCTTTAAATCCGATAAAAACGTTTCAAATGAAACAACAAATTGACAAATTATTAAAAGATAAGGTAATTCGAGAAAGTATTTCCCCCTATTCTTCCCCAGCATTTTTAATTCCGAAACCAAACGGAACTAGTCGTCTAGTTGTAGATTATCGTCAAGTTAACCTAATAATTGATTCAGAGGCACAACCTTTGCCGAATATAAATCATGCGTTCCAATGGTTTTCCAATGCAAGATGGTTTAGTACGTTAGATTTAGCACAAGCGTACCATCAGATCCCATTGACAGAAAAATCTCGTCAAATTACTGCATTTTGTACACCAGATGGTTTGTACGAATATGAAAGGCTACCTTTTGGTTTGTCGACTGGTGCGCAAGTTTTAACTCGTCTTATGAATACATTATTCAAAAATATTAAATATAAATTTGTATTTAATTATATGGATGATATATTAATATATTCAAAAAGTTTTACAGAGCATGTTAAACATATCAAAATAGTATTGTCAATTTTACGGAAAGCTGGCATTACAGTTAATCCTGATAAAGTGACATTTGCTGTAAATGAAATACCGTTTCTCGGACATGTATTGTCGTACAAAGGAGTCTCTATAGACTCAAATAGGACACAAAAAATATTACAGTACCCACAGCCTATGACAGTAAAACAAGTACATCGATTTTGTGGTATGGTTAATTATTTTTCCAAATTTATCAAAAATTATGCTGATAGAATTGAACCACTAAATAAATTACGTCGCAAAAACACTCCGTTTATCTGGCACGACGCTCAAAAACTTGCGTTTGAAGATCTCAAACAGGCAATCGCTAATCCACCGGTATTAGCAATTCCAGACTTTTCCAAAACTTTCATTTTGCAGACGGATGCGTCTGATACAGGTCTAGGAGCTGTCCTACTTCAGGAACAAGAAGGATCTAGGAAACCTATAGCGTATGCTTCTAAAACACTAACAGAAGCAGAACGAAAGTTTTCAGCATATGAAAGAGAGTGTCTTGCAGTTGTTTTCGCAACGGATCATTTCAGGACCTATTTAACACATCGCGAATTTCTTTTAGAAACTGATAATCAAGCCTTAGCCTGGCTTCTTTCCAAACCAAAACAGTTAGGTAGATTAGCTAGATGGTTACTCCGAATATCTGTCTTTAAATTTAAAATTAATCACATCCGTGGTTCAGATAATAATGTTGCCGATGCATTATCGAGGATGTATGATCTAAATAACGAAGATATTCCGCAGGATATAACTTATATTAATAGTTTATTGTCACAATTCCCCCTATCTTTTACAGACGTCAAACTACATCAGGAACAGGATACCTTTATCCTACAACAAAAACAACAAAGGAATAGTAAATTTTGTTTATCCAAAGGAGTCCTATGTTCAAAAAATAAACATAATAATCCAACCAAAATCGTACTTCCCGACTCTTTGAAAGATTTAGTATTTAAATATTTTCATGATTCGGAGATTGGTGGACACTTAGGTGTTGAGAAAACTATACACAAAATCACACGATATTTTTATTGGCCAGCTATATATCGAGAAATTCCTCTGAAAGTCAAGGCTTGTACAACCTGCCAACGAAGTAAACCTGGGATAAATTATAAATGGGGAAATCTCAGTTCCAGAGTTCCGACAGCGCCATTTGACACACTGTTTATTGATACCGTCGGTAGCCTAGCAAAAACCAATCAAGGATATAAATATATTCTAGTGGTAGTCGATAGTTTCTCAAAATTCACATGGTTAGCCCCGTTAAAAAACACTAATACATCCTCTATTATACATGAATTAAAACGTATTTTCCAAAGTTATTCTATTCCAAGATTGATTGTCACAGATAATGCTAAAAATTTTAATTCCATAATGTTTAAAAACTTTTGTTTCAATTTAGGCATAAAACGAACCACCCTCTCACCCTATCACCCTCAACCATCGCATGCAGAACGTTTAAACCGAAATCTTAGGTCTATCCTTATTGCGTATCATGCGAAGACTCAAGCAACTTGGGACAAATCTTTATTTTGGTTTCAATTAGCTTTCAATATGGCTCAACATAATGCTCATGGGAAATGCCCATTTGACATATTGCATACTTTTCCAGCTCACACTCCATTAGATAGAGCATGGAATATCCAAGATATCCTCCATAGAAATCCTATACGTTCTAGTAATATGATGTGTGATATTAGAAGAAAACTAGTTAAATCACATAATGATATGGCACGTCGATATAATGCTACACGCCATCCCAATCCATTTTCAGTGGGAGATAAAGTTCTGCTAAAAACTCACCCCGTTAGTTCAAAACAAAAAAATATTTGTGCCAAAATGGCGTATCGATGGTCTGAACCTTTTTATATCATCGGCTTCTCTACTCCAGTTACAGCATTACTTCGTAAGACTGTAGGAGGAGATATCACTAAAGAACATATTTCTAATATTAAAAAAGTTAAATAGTATACTCATAAATTACATAATTTATTTTTAGGTGCTGTCTGTAGCGATCCTCGAGTTTGGGATGATTGTAATAAGAAAAAAAAAAAATGCTGTTTGCATGTTGTTTGAATGTTTTATTGAATGGGGCCCCAAATGAATGTATATTACCATCTCAAGCCGACAACTGCTACATACTCATCTTCTCTTTTTCATTTTAACACTCACCCCCTTTATTTTGCTTACACGTACTGTGTGCTTCTCTTTACTCTCCGGGGGGAGGGGAAGATTGTAATAGGATTGTAATAGGAGATACACATACGAACACCTAACGCATAACGGACAGTGGAAACAAAATATAACGAACAGTACGCACGTAACAAAACAAAACATAACGAACAGTACGCACAAAACAAAACAAAACATAACGAACAGTACGCACGTAACGACATTCCAACGTAAACATAAACACTCTTACAGCATCAACATCAATGTACCACCAGATGATCTTATTTACACAACGTCAGATGTGAGTACAAAAAAAAAAGAAAAAGACAATTTTCTTAATTTAAATAAATTGGATTGTTGTCCTCACTCTCTTTTAAAACTTTTAAAGGGATAGGTGATATACAATTTTTATAAAAAAAAGAAAACAAAATATTAATAATTTATTAATTTTTTTTCAACTTTATTTTGATGAAAGTATTTTAGAAGATTTAATAATTACTCCAACTGAATTTAAAGAATTTTAATTTTTTTTAAGAATTTTAATTGTTTTAAGAATTTTAATTGTTTTAAATATTTCAACATTGGATCTGATAAGATTTTTTTTTCTTGAATAAAACAAAACACTAGTTGGATTTTCGATAAAAGCTTTTGAATTTTATTTCACGAACCTGGGACGTAACAATACTAGCCTACTACATATTAGTTAACCGATCACGAAAGTTAACTTACTACTGAACATGATTGTTTACAAAATTTAATTAGTTTACTTTTAAAAAAAAAACAATCACGTATCTATTTAAGGAGAGCATGACTCATAACATTTTACAATTATGTATCTTCATAATGTAAAATAACGCAAAGGAAAAACAGTGATGGAATGCTAAATATATGGAAAACTCAAAATATTTTCATACACTTGTAAATTTTATAACAGAAACGCAATATTGAAAATTCCGTAAATCTAATCGGAGGTTGCAAATTTCTAATTTCTATTTTTTCTGTAACAAGCAGGTTAATTATTTACAGTCGATCTGCTAGTTCCAGGACTACAAAAAATAGTTCTGTTTCTTATCACACGGTCAGCCAATTATATGACTGAATCATTTAAGAACAAAAGAGGTAGAGGTGTAAAAGACATTATTCAGAGTTATCTCATCTGAAAGTAATGAATTTTATTATACAGTCAGACCCTGTGGTAAATGAAGTGAAAGTGTCATTTGCAGGATGGAAAGTAGATGCTTTTGAGAGGGCCTGGCATGCTGATAAGCATACTTTTCCACTCGGCAAGATTCAAACCAGCCTTTCGGCTGATGATCTAAACAACAACAATTCATGTTTATTCATTTCAATATTCAAAAATATACGTCACGGCAAACTCACGAACTTTCTTGTCCGCAAGAAATCTACATTAATTTTTTTTCTTTAGTTTAACGTCCGACTGTTCTGCAATTACTGCTAATGCAGACTGTGAAGGATGAAATGATTTTTGTAACGTATGAAAATATGCTGTGCCTTAATAGGGGTTCGAACTTAAGACCGCATGATGAGAGACGAGCACATTACCAACTACGCCAATGTGACCGGGAAACTTAAAAATAAACTTAAAACCTTGTATGTACGTTAAGACTCCACTGATTCATGTGTATTTACCGCGCATAGCGCGATCACGTTTAATGATACAACCAACGTAGATAATAATTGTTTCATTACGTCGTAAGTACACTATTAAAGAAAATTTAAAAGTAAACAAACAGAAGAACATTTGAATGGGAAAAACTTTTCAAAAATAAACTACAGACAAAAGAAAAAAAGAAAAGTAAACAAAACCACCAGTTTAAATTAGAATAGAAAATTCTACTTTTCCTTTCGCGTTTTATTTAATAGGAAATCCGTAGGGGAATGAAAAGTACTTTAACAAAACGTTGGAAAAAAGTATGGAAAAACAAAACCACAAGCAAGTGAAACTGTTTCAACAAAAAATTCCGTTTCATTAAAGAGAGGAGAACACCGTACAGGCATACCATTATAAAAGTTATACCTGCTCGTTTAGACCGTTTTTCTAACAGAAAGTATTGATTGCAATATAACATTCACGGATTTCAACCAAAACTAAGTTATTTAAAAAAAATCTGGTGTAAAACACTCACACAACTTTCTCTTGCCAATGCAAGTAATTAACAATAAACCTAACATTATTAATAAAATATTAGAAATAAACAAAACAATAACCTCAAAAACATAACCTTATTTTAATCATGAGTGAATGACGCAAAATGAAAATCGTACTCAGTTTGGCTTAAAAAAACGGAAAATCACACTTTCACGCCAAACTAGGCTCTGTAGAGAAAAATTCTCCAAAATAAAAGTTGTAGATCTCTTAATTTCCTATAAATTTATTATAGACACTTTTGTCTTAAAATGCGTACTAAAGCCGATATCTTTAAAAAAATCGATTTTCACACGTTTTCGTGAGAAAAAAACAGAAAATCGCTAATTACCGCTAAACTAAGCGTTATACAAAAAATGTTTGAAATAAAAGTTGTAGAATTTTAAATTCTCTACATTTTTTTATTATATAAATTTTTGCGCTATAATACAAATTAAAGCCGTAATCTTAAAAAAACACTTTTTTTACGTAAAAACATCTTCACCAAGAATTTCAGCAAACATGGCGCCTACCCTATCTTGTAGAGTATCTTGTAGAGAAAATCGCAAAAAAGTGAAAAATTACACGAATAAACTACCACTTCCGGTTGACCGATTTTGATAAAAATGTTCGTGTCGAGTCCGGTAGTGGTACGTAACTTAAGTTTCAAGTTTCAAGTTCGTACGATGTTCCGTTCTTGAGATATTCTGTTCACACACAGACACACACACACACACACACACACACACACACACACACACACACACACACACACACACACACACACACACACAGACCAATCGCTAAAAACATGTTTTTTGGGTTCAGGGGGTCTGAAAACGTATAGATCCGGTGAAAACTCGATTTCGAAAAATCGACATGAAAACATATATTCCTTCCTATATCCTTCCTATATATTCATATAGGCAAGAGAAAGTAAAAAAAGGAGTCACTTTAAAAATCTTCCGCATCATTATACAAAAGTGGAGTTAATGTGGTTGCTGCAACTTTTATAGAGCTTTCTTGCTGATTTTCAAACTTAATTTGCCAAAATTGGAATTAACACCCTTTACCTCTAGAACACAGATATAATGTCAGGTTAAACTGATACTTAAAATTGGAAGTCATTTCAACCAATCCTAATGGGGGTATTCAGAATCACCTATTATTTTGGATTGTATATATTTTATGTATATGTAGCTACAAAATACAGTTCTCAACAACAAGATCTTCGGCAGCTTTCCTCATCGACCATCACCTGGTACCAGCAGGTGAGTTATGGATGCCTTCGGTGAGTGGAAGTAATTTTTTTACAAACATCTCTAAGCTGCCAACCATCTAAACCGTCTATCACCTACGTAGTCCCAAAATTAAGAGTAAAGGCCAAGCCAATTGCTGTGAGCGCTGGACTACGCATCCGAATACAGTAGAACCTCTTTAATCCGGCACGTTTGGGACTCGAAGCTTGCCGGATTAAAGGAAATTCCGGACTATGGAGGTTATTTATAAAAATACAGGAATCTTATAAAAAATAACACAATTTGCACACGAAACTTTTACTGTATGTATTTATTATTTAAGCATGGGTTATTTAAACAAAATAAATCAATATATAAGTACAGGAGAAATATTAAAATGCATTTTTTAAGTACAGTACATGATGAAAGAAATTTGAATACAGTATGAAATACAGTACAGTACTGTACTATTCGTGGTTTTTAGCAACAGCACTGGTAGATGGCTGGAAAAGATTTAATATCTACTTGCTTCTTACGACTAGTAGCCTATTGTTTTTATTTAAAAAATCATTTTTTATTATATGCAAGTTCATAACTTCGGCCATACTGTATTGTTTATTTGATTAAGCAAATTTTACAAACGTGTAAAAAAGCGTACTGAGTTTACAAACTCAGAGCGTGACGCTTGAGTGTCGGCGGTAGCTGTCGGGTTGCTCACTTTACAATGTTTATTGTAAAGGCAATTCTATAATTTTTGTCTATTGCCGTTGATGCCGGACTATAGACAATTCCGGACTATAGAATGCCGGATTAAGGAGGTTTTACTGTACTTGACTTCGACCCCGCATACCCCCTCCGACCCACATTAACAAGTACAGTCAGAGTGTTGTTGAAATTGACAACACCCATTGTATTTTGTAGACATGCAATTCCATTGTTGATTATATTAAGCTGCACTATTGCAGTACATACAAGACTATACTAATGCAGACACACGTTTTGCCCAGCGCTCTCCTTACGAAAATCAGGCTACACCTATCTTACTCCGGTGCAAATATTAAAAATTTCAATTTTTAAAACAATAGCTTTAATCATTCATGAATTTTATCTTTTACTACATTTCCGGGGTTTATGAAGGTGAAACACAGAATGATCATACCATTTAATACCTTAAGTTTGGTGTACGGGGCCCTAATACGGAACGATTGCTAAGTTGGTGTTAAAAACTTAAAATAACTAAAAATTAATCAACGTTAATATTATAGTTATCTCAGAACATATACAACAAAGATATCACAGACAAATTATTACTATATACACGGCAAATGGTAATTACATTTAAAAAAAGAAAATACCAACACGGGGCTGCAAAAAGTTCCTCAAATAAAACAAAAAGGTAACAGAACCCCATTATCAAAACAATTTAGCGAAACAAATTTGACGACCATTAAATATTATGTAACTTTTGTATTTAATATTTGCATATCCAACACTTAGTTGAGTCGATATTTTAAATTTTGTGAGAAAACCCGTATAAAATTCGGTTTCTCTGCAACGAAAGTTAAAAATATAAGCAATATAAGAGAAATAAATCCTCATAATGCATCCTGCCGTTTGAAATCGATTCTATTTTATAAAATAAATTTATCCAATAAATTTCACTTAAGTTTTTAAGCTGCCTTGATTTCTTCTACCTACTATTTACACAGGTTTCGGTGGATCCACCATCTTTAGAGTACACAATATCATTTGAAACTAAGAATCTTTATTTAAAATCTGCAAAATATATTACATCTTGAGTCATCAATATAAAACTTCGTAAAAAAAAATACATAAAATAATTTTATATAGATGAAGATAATATCTTTTACAGATTTTAAATAAAAATGTTTAGTTTCAAATGATATTTTGTACTCAGATGATGGTGAATCCACTGAAACACAAGTAAGTAGCATATAGTAGAAATCAAGACACCTTAAAAAGGTTAGTGAAATTTATTGTATAAATATATTACATAAATTACAAAATAAGAGAAGAGGAGATAAAACAAAAATTAAAGAGATATTTTAAATCATACAATTTTTTTTCCAAGATATTTTCTTCATCGCTTATTTTGGAGACAATTTCAGATTTTTAAAAACCGCATTAAAATTGGTCAATTTTACGGTGCATTAAATCGTTCCTCTTTGTTAATAACATAAAATTTATAGCTGCTGAGAATCCAGCATCAAAATCGGTTTAAAAATTATTATTACATATTATAAACCTAATATTTTTTGAAGATTACCGAGAAAAACAGCGTGGGTTGCCTTATTTTTTTTTTTTTAATTTAAACCTTTAATTAATGTTGTTTAATTAAAGAGCTAAATCAGTAGTTTAATCTATAATTAACGTTATGCAATTTTGTTTAATAAAGATCTAATCTAAAGTATTATTTAAATCATGTCAGGTATTTAAATTAGACGGACAGGTGGTTGTATTTAATTTAAATTTTATGTATGAATTATATATACCTTTGGTAATACATAATAAATACTTCACTAATAATGCACAATGTAAATGCAACACTATTTTTGTACCAGGTGCTAAAAAATTAAAATAACAAACATGAACAATTACTATCCTGTTTTCTTATCTTTAACGTATTCTATTTTTTTGTTTTTTTGTTTTGCGTCTGACTGTTCTGCAATTTCTGTTAATGCAGACGGTGGATAATGATTATAATGAAAATGAGTGATGAAAAAATGCCAGACCTGACCGGGAATCGAACCCGAGAACCCGGCGTAGAAGCCAGTTGCAACAATGCAAACAAAACTAGCGAAAATTATCAGAATACTTGATTAGTTAATTTTTTTAAATGCGTTAATGGCTAAGTGTAGGAAACCATTTGATCGTAATCTGTATATGTTGTTTAGATCATCAACCGAAAGGCTGGTTTGAACCTCTAGAGGTTTTACTAAGTAGTTAGGTTGTTTACCACTGCCTTCCTCACCGAATGGAAAAGTACGCTTATCAGCATGCCGGGCCCTCTGAAAAGCACATATTTTTCACTCTGCAAATGACACCTTCACTTCATTCATCACAGGGTCTGGCTGTATAATGAAATTCATTACTTTCACAGAAAATAACTCTGATTAGTGTCTTTTACACCTCTACTTCTTCTGTTCTTAAATGATTCAGTAATTTAATTGGCTGACCATGTGATAGGAAACAGAACTATTTATTTTTGCCCTGCAACGAACAGATTGAGTGTAAATAATTTGACACCCAACCTGTCTGTTGGGGTAAAATCTGTATATATAAATTGGAAAACACTTACTCCTTGATTCACTCATCATCAAGCTCAAATTTGGATAAAATAATACCTTTAGGATACTAAATAGAAAAAAATTCCTATAACAGGCAGGTGGAGTGTTAAATTATTTGCACTCAATCTATCAGTCCAGGGCTCCAAAAAAGTTCTGTTTCTTATCACATGGTCAGACAATTATATGACTGACATATTTAAGAACAGAAGACCTAGAGGTTCAAAAGACAAAATGAATTAGCTTCAGAGAATTTGACAAAATCAAAGAAAAATAACATAGATCTCCCAACTCTTTGGACATACGAGTTAAAATTTTAAAATTTAGCAAAATTGTTCATAGCGTAGCTTAGGCTTCCTGAGGCAAATCCTTTGGACATTTCAATATTTTTAACATTTTTCATGAACTTTAATTTATTGGTTTCACGTCTGACTATCTTGCACATTTACTAATAACGCAGCCAAAAAAGGGTGACAGATGGTAATGAAGGTATCAGATGTAAATCTGTCCATTACAGGTTGAGAGTTAAATTATTTGCACTCAATCTGTTATTTGCAGGGCTACAAAACATTATTCTGTTTCTTATCACTCTGAGAGAGTGATAACAGAACAGGTAGAGGTGTAAAAGACACTAATCCAAATTATCTCTTCAGAAAGTAATGAATTTTATTACATAGCCAGACCCTGTGGTGAAAGAATAGGTGTCATTTGCAGGGTGGAAAGTTGATGGTTTTCGGAGAGCCTGCCATGCTGATAAGCATACTTTTCCATGAAGTGAGGGAGGCAAATGCAAACCGCCACAGTCCTTATTTTAGTAAAACCTCTAAAGGTTCAAACCAGCTTTTTGGCTGATGACCTAAACAAAAACAAAATATTCCAGGTAAACGTTTAATATCTTAGAATCTCTATATAAAATAACCTTTTCCAAAGTCCTGTGAGAACTTATCACCAAAATCTAAGCTTATGTAAAAGAAACCCCAACGAAACCGCTATAAAAATTTAAAACTGATTGGTTGAGTAGTTTCTGAGGAAATTTCCTCAAAAATATAATACAGAGATTACTTAAAATACAGTAGTTTAAAGCAAATCAACGTTCAAAAATGCCGGCCGCATTGGCGTAGTTGGTAACGTGCTTGCCTCTCACCATGCGGTCTTGGGTTCGAATCCCATTCAGGCATGGCATATTTTCATACGTTACAAAAAAAATCATTTCATCCTTCACCGTCTGCATTAGCAGTCATTGCAGACGAGTCGGACGTTAGACAAAAATAAAACAAAAAAAAGTTTAACAATTTTATGAACACCTAGTATTAATTCCTTACAGCTTTGTTTGTCGTATAAATAAATATAATAATGTTGACCAAATATGGTTCCTTTTTTATTTAAATTGTTTAGAATACATATTTATGTATTTAGTGTAATTGGAACATAATCAAGTGTCATTATTTATGTGGTATGATAAAATGTGGTTGCTGGTGAAAGTTTTTTTTATCATATTGTACTTGTTTTTGTCCATTTTTTGTTAGTTGTGATTGTTATTTGTAGGTCGTAATGATTCATAAAAACTGGAGCAGGATTTAATTGAATAAAATTGTTAGTTGCTTTTATTTATCTATATTTATCATACCAGATAAATTTGTACGTGTGAAAGTATTATTGTATCTGTCATGAAAAAACAAAACAATTTTTAACTTTTAAGTAAACGCATGCAATTATGCGCTTTCGCCAGAAGTTATAGCTCTAAATATCGGCACGTGTATTTCTCTGAATGATATTTATAAAAAATAAATTACAGTGATATCTGTTTAAGACGGTCACGGCTAACACTTTTATTTGACACGATTTTTATGGAGTCCCTAGAGCAAGAATGGAAAATCTTTTCCCACAACAAGAGACAAGCAAAATATATAATTTATCTTTATTTGCACAAACTAGAGGAACAAATTTCCATAAAAGGCAGATGGAGTGTTATATTGTTTGCACTTGACCTGCTATTTCCAGGGCTACAAAATATATAGTTCTGTTTCTTATCATATGGTCAGCCAATTATATAACTGAAGAATTTAAGAACAAAAGAGGTGTAAAATATACTACTAGTCAAGAGTTATCTCCTCTGAGAGTAATTTCATTATACAGCGAGACCCTGTGGTGAAGGTGTCATTTGCAGAGTGGAAATTATATGCTTTTCAGAGGACCCAGCATACTAATAAGCATACTTTTCCACATACTGAGGAAGGCAATGGCAAACCGCCTCACTCCTTGTTTTACTTAGTTAAGCCTCTGAAGGTTCAACCCAGCTTTTCAGCTTATGACCTAAACAACAACAGTAGAAAAACCACAAAGAAAAAATGGTGCACGAAATCTAGGGGAACCAGATCACCATGACAACAAATAATTAATCACATTTTTTTTCTAGCGCTTAGAACTGAATAAATTATAACTCATTTTAGAGCTAAAGGATCAGGCTATTTAATGCCGCAAACAAAAAACAAGTCAACATTATGACCGAAAATTCGTTATGACCCTTTTTCTTTAACTTTAAGATGTTCTGAACTATTTTCAGAAGCCGGTTTTACAGTTGGTGTACCATGTAACATAAAAATATTTGGAACACCTTTCTAATAGCTCCGTATAAGGAGAATCAAATGCTTATTCCTTGTATTAGTGGATTCGTTTAGGGAAGTTTGATATGTGTTCGTCCGTCTGTATAGTTAACTATCTGAAACTACTCACAATTATTTTTCAAAATTAAAAGATTACATTAATGGCATACAGGCTATGTTAGACATGAGGACAGCAGCCCCGTAGGGCTAATTGTAGGAAGCTCACATCTAAAATGTTTTCTGTAATTTCAAAACACTCAATAATTTCCAAGGTTACAAAAATAGTTCTGTTTATTATCACATGGTCAGCCAATTATAAGACTGAAACATTTAAAAACAGAAGAGGTAGAAGTGTAAAAGACACTAGTCAAAGTTATCTCATCTGAGAGTAATGAATTTCATTATACAGCCACAACCTGTGGTGAATGAAGTGAAGGTGATATTTGTAAAGTGGAAAGTAGATGTTTTTTCAGAGGTCCTGGCATGCTAATAAGGAAACTTTTAAATTCAGTGAGGAAAATATGGTAAATCACCTCACTCCTCGGTTTACCTGGTAAAACCTCTAGAGGTCGAAACAAGCATTCGGGAGATGACCTGAACAGCATACCTATTCAGGAAGCTGTAAACTTCCAACAAAGTGAAAGAGTTTTTGAAATCGTTTGGTTAGTTTTTGGGATTACTTCGTGCAAACAAATAAATAAAAAAGCCCGCAGTTAAATCGGTAAAATAATGAAACCAGTTTATTTAATGCACTTTTTAAACTAGTGGTTCTCAACCGGTGGTCCAAAGGCGGGTCCGGCACCACATATAAAAAAAAGGCAAATACATGGGGATTTTGAATGCGATGTTCATTGAACGACATGGGCTGAATACATCCGATGATTATCGGTTGTGCATCGGAAAAAAGTTAAATGGGTTTCTCCAAGCTATATTACAAGGAAGAATACCTGGACAAAGTAGTGTGGATAGAAAACTTATTTCCTGGTTAAAAAATCTCTGTGGTACTCGAAAACGAAAACACAACTATCTCTAGAAGCAGTGGATAAAGTTCAGATTTTTAATATGGAGGCCACATCCGGGACGGATAGGAACCTAAAGAAGATCAGATGTTTAATTTAAATTTATTTTCTGGGACTCTAATGCATTTCTTCTTTTTGCTGGGGAAAGGATTTGCGTATCCCATATTTTCGAGATAGTTTATCTCCCAACAAGTAAGCAATGGGGATAGTCCAATGAACTTTTAACTAATACAACAAACATGCATTAATACAAACTACATTTAACAAGAAAAATTAATAAAAATGTGCATAATGCCTATAAAATATTTATAAATCATGCAACATTTAAAAAAGTATCGTACAAAACTTGTAATAAATACAGAAAAATTCTATAAAAATGTACTGACCGTGTTTTCCAGGCTCCTATTTCAGCATATCTCCGACTGCAATTATGGTTGGTCGGTAATATAGGTAAATTTCCGTTAGAATTTCGGCATCGTGTCACAACCAATATATTATTGTTATTGTTATTATTATTATTATTATTATTGTTATTCGTGTTATTGTTAAGGCAACTTGCCTCACCGGGCTCACGCCCTCGTCCTTTCATAATATCAAAAGCAGGCGGAACCATCACATCCTTTTTGTATTATTTCTTTTTTTTTTCAATCTACCCTGGATGCATTATCGTTTTATCAGTAATGTACCACACAACTCATTTCCAAATAATAAACCACCTATTTTTTTATGCTACATAAATTTGATTATGAATACAGTTAATTTAAATTTTAAATCACCAAAATATATATAAATGTTTATAATTATATATAATTACACACACTTCACCACCGAAAACACACACACGCCGATATCACTTAATTATACAAAAAGGATTACATATTATATAAAAAATGTTTATAGACCGAAAAGTCAATTTTCACCTGAAAAATACGAATTTTTTATTATTATTAATTTTTTTTTAATTTTTAACTAACATAAATATAATTATATTATAGAATGCAATACTAATGTATCTTGTAAATACATTACCGGGTTTGTTTTGTAAATTACAATAATTTAAAAAAATACAAATTATACTAATATGGATTTGAAAATTAAACAGTGGTTACCAGTGTACTTTGATAGTTAGGTTTACATTAACTATAATCTCTCAGGAATTATCGACCTGAGTCTGTATAACACTACACTTCTTACCTATATCATTCCCATCTCATTGTATCATGGGTTGCCTATTATTCTTTAATTATGTTGACATGACAAGACACGAAATGTTCGATGCAGTCGTTTCGTCGTTGCCGGAAGTTCAGTTTTTTTGCTTATTGTGCCCTTACCTCATCTCAAAAGTAAAGTTTAATAATTTTCACTTCCAATTTAAAAATTTTAAACCAATTTAAAAGGTCAAATTTTAAGTACGATTACTGAATCGTTCTTAAGTTTAATGGTAGAGTTGAAACCAAGTTTATAGGACAAAAATAAAGAAAACAAAATTACTTAATTAATCATAAGAGAAAAATTATGGCTGAAAATTTTTAATTATATGTTTAACATTAAGCATCAAGTCCTTAATTTAACAAAGTAATGATGAACTGGTATCTGAGTCCGTGTTGGCCAATGTGAAAACAACCTATCAGGTTCAAAGTGTTAAGTCTCCAACGAATGCGCGGACAGAACTCTTTGTGAAGAAGAGTTTTTGTGTATAAGTATATTTAGTTTAAAATATTGTATACTTGTACAGCTTATTTTAGTTCAGTATTAAATCGTTATGTACATTTAACTAAATAAAATAAATAAATAAAAATAAAAAATGTTGACAAATATATACCTACATAATTCAAAATATGTACAATCTCTAAAAAGTAAAATGTACCGAAAATATAACGCAAATATTGTAAAATATTTAAATAATCCTTAGTATTATGATTGTTTCAACATTCAAAAGAAGACACACTAATATTATTTCTTAGAAAAGTCAGTAAAGCAAATTATATCACGTTAAAAAAACTTACTGATATTGCAGTGATTGATACTAAAATATGAATTCCCAGAAAATCTATAATTTTATTTCATTTTTAAACTTAAACGTGCATCCTTTTATAAATGAACATTCAGAGAAAAATTTTAATTAACTTTTCAATCAATCATTCTCAATATTAATTAGGAAAATGTAAATAAAGTTAAAAAGTAAATCAATCAAAATTAAGTAAAGTAATCAATAAAAGCCTACTTAACCTTATGTCAAAAATCTAAATCAAGATAAATAAAACATCTTCAAAATTAATAGCACTCGTTAACCTTTCATAAACCAAAAATCTATACTTCAACCACCTAATACAGCAACCTGATTCACTCAAATACCACGAATTCTCCAGAAACACAAATTCTAGAAACTTGAGAAATTTTGTATTAGTTACATTTGTATATCACAAGAGATTACAGCTTTAACTGAATTTTAGGACTCTTAATATTGCACGACTATGTTGTGTTGTTTAGGTAATCAGCCGAAAGGCTAGTTCGAAGCTCTAGAAGCTTTACTAAATAAAACGAAAATCGAGATGGTTACCATTTCCTTCCTCACCGAATTGAAAAGTATGCTCAACAGCATGCTAGGTCCTCTAAAAAAAACTCATATTTTCCACTCTGCAAATGACACCTTCACTTCATTCCCCACAGGTTCTGGCTGTGTAATGAAATGAATAACTTCCGGAGAAGATAACTCTGATTAGTGTCTTTTACACCCCTACCTCTTATGTTCTTAAACCCTTTCAGTGGCGAAAGAATATTTAAAAGTTTGGTCTTAAGTCCCATTTTATTTTAATAAGGTGTACAAAAAAATGACAGCCCTTTTTTCGAAAACTTGCAGGCGTAAAGCCTGCCATTGCCAACCAAAATTTTAACGTTACTGAAAAATAAAATTTCCTGTTACAAATTAATTTGTATTGTGTTCATAAAAACATAAATCGTTCTAACACTAAAAATATTCAAAATAGTTTATTTTAGTTTACCTTAAGTCGCATAGACAGCTTCATTAGCAACTACTGTGGTTTTTGATACCTTAACGGCAGTTTTAACGGATTAAAATTTCCGGACCCTAGCCGGAAATCATCATGCGGTCTTGGGTTCGAATCCCATTCAGGCATGGCATTTTTTCATACGTTACAAAATATCATTTCATCCTTCACCGTCTGCATTAGCAGTAATTGCAGAACAGTCGGACGTTAAACCAAAAAAAAAAAAAAAAAAAAAAAAAAAAAAAAAAAAAAAAAAAAAAAGCCGGGAATGGAACCCGGGACCTTTCGCTTTGTAGCTAGCGCGCTAGTCACTACGCCACGGATTCAAAATACATTATTCCATTAAATTTTGTTTAAAAGTTTTTTGTTAATGTTCGGTTAACCGGGCGTTGGCATTTTACGCATAACTTACAGGCGTCCGGTAAACCGGATGTTACAACTACATAAAATACATCGACATCCTGTTTACCGGACGTTTGTACTGAAAGGGTTAAATGATTCAGTTATACAATTGGATAGTAATGTGATAAGAAACAGAACTATATTTTGTAGCCCTGGAACTACCAGATAGTGTGCAAATAATTTAACACTCTACCTACCTATGGGCATACTTAATTTCACTATACTTAATACCGATTGGGTAAGTTAATAATTAAATAGTTTATGTGAGAGAAAATAAATATATCAATAAGAGATGTAAAGAGTAAAGAGAACCGACAAAACGAAAAACGTAGACTATAATTTAATTTTTTTTTAACAAATGAAAATCGTAAATCTTATTAACCCTTTCAGTGCCAAAACAATATTAAGTGCCATTTAATTTGAATAAGGGAGTAAAAAAAGTGCCAGCCCTTATTTCGAAAACTTGAAAGCTTACAGAAAAATAAAATTTTCTGTTAAAAATTAATTTTTATTGTGTTCATAAAACCAGAAATCGTTCTAACACCAAAAATATTCAAAATAGTTTTTTTTAGTTTATTTTCAGTCGCATTGACAGCTCGGTCATTAGCATCTACTAAGGGTTTTGGTACCTTAACGGTGGTTTTAATGTGTTAAAATTTTCAGACCCTAGCCGGGAATTGAACCCGACTCCTTTCGCTTTGTAGGCTAGAGCGCTAGTCACTACGCCATAGAGGCGGTTTCAAAATACATTATTCCATTAATTTTTGTTTAAAATTTTATTTGTAAATGTTCGGTTATCCGAACGTTGGCACTTTATGCATAACTTGTGGACGTCCGGTAAACCGAATAGTACAACTACGTAAAATATATCGACGTCCTGTTTACCGGACGTTTGTACTGAAAGGGTTAAATGATTCAGTTATACAATTGGATAGTAATGTGATAAGAAACAGAACTATTTTTTGTAGCCCTGGAACTATCAGATAGTGTGCAAATAATTTAACACTCCACCTACCTATGGGCATACTTAATTTCACTATACTTAATACCGATTGGGTAAGCTAATAATTAAATAGTTTGTGTTGTTGTTGTTTAGGTCAACAGCCGAAAGGCTGGTTTGAACCTCTAGAGGTTTTACTAAGTAAAACGAGAAGTGAGGTGGTTTACCATTGGCTTCCTCACTGAGTGGAAAAGTACGCTTATCAGCATGCCGAGCCCTCTGAAAAGCACATATTTTCCACTCTGTAAATGACAACTTCACTTCACTCACCACAGGGTCTGGCTGTACAATGAAATTCATTACTTTCAGAGAAGATAACTCTGATAAGTGTCTTTTACACCTCTACCTCTTCTGTTCTTAAATGATTCAGTCATTTAATTGGCTGATCATGTGATAAGAAACAGAACTATTTATTTGAGCCCTGCAACGGACAGATTGAGTGTAAATAAATTGACACTCCACCTGTCTGTTATGGGCAGAAAATGGTTTATGTGAGAGAAAATAAATATATCAATAAGAGATGTAACGAGTAAAGAGAACCGACAAAACGAAAAAGGTAGAGTATAATTTAATTTTTTTTAACAAACGAAAATCGTAAATCCTTTAAGATACACGATTCATTTGGGTAATTAATTTTATTACAGTATTATTAGTATTTTTATTAAAAAGGTAACGAATTTAGGTGTATTTATTTCATTACAGTATTCGTTGTAAGGGTTCTTCATAATACATCCAACATCTGTTCCAGGTTTTTAGGGAGCTAACAAACAATACGCGTGGTTTTGTTTGAAAAAAATTTCCCCATTTGCATATAGAAGTTCCTTTTGTTTCATCGGTTAATTGCACTCCTGAACCCTTTTCATTGTAGTGCTGTGGGTTCCGGCTAACAATTAAATCCAATCCCCTTTAGAATTGGTCACAAATGACGTCATTGCTTTAAGGTACACATGGGTGGGTGAATGGTCTTTAAAACAAAAATAGAAAAGGGATGGTAGGTGAATTATTTCCAATGTGTTGCATTTTTAGATGGTTTATCGAAACAAAATAATATGCATACATGATAAGGTATTGCAATGAAAATTCTTAACCGATTTATTGAGATCTTTCAAATTTTTTTTTTCAATTCCTAATATGTGTACGTTGCAATCTGTTCAATTCAGAACAATAAGCAACACCATGACCCAATGAGATGAGGATGATGTGTATGACGTGTAAATGAGGTGTAGTCTTGTACAGACTCAGGTCGACCACTCCTGAGAAAATATGGTTAATTGAACCCCAACCATCAAAGTACACCGGCAACCACTGTCTAGTATTCAAATCCGTATAAAAGTAACTACCTTTACTAGGATTTGAACCAGGAACCTTCGTCTCCGAAAATCAGCTGTTAAACAGCTAATTTTGGCGACGACTTTACCTCTAGACCAACCCGGTGGGTTAGATCTTTCAAATAAATAAATAAATAACAATCAAATCTGATTAATATTGAAGAAGTAACAAATTCAAATTTGTTAAATCCATTACTCTTCGTTCAGTTCAACATTTGACTCATACTCAGACTGATTTTGATGTTCCTGTTTCCATTAGATAATTTTATGAGCCCAACAATGCTGATCAACTCAATATGAAATGGACAGATTTCAAATAAATTTTATAACACAAAATCACCTATTGCCACTATTAAACTAAGCGTTGGTAAGTATTATACAACCATATATTATGAAAGTTTTATTATCTTTCATAATATTATTTCAAGTCTGTTATTTTGTAAACAAACCAATTTTGATGAAGTTTTCTCAAAATTTTACAAATAATAGATAAACCAAGTCTAAAACAAAAAAGTGTGGTAGCATTTTTTATATACTTAATCCGTGTTATCTCAATTTTCTGTTAAAATGCAACGTAAAAGCGTAGATTTTTCAAAATTACCCGGAGACAAAACACTTAAGGTAACTTCAACTTTACCGGTATTTTTAAATCGGCCTGGGTTTGTACAAGACTACACCTCATTTTCACGTCATTTGATTGGGTCATCCTCATCATCCTCATTTGATTGGGTCATGAGGTTGCTTATTGTCTGATTTGGGCAGATTGCAACGTACACACATTACGGATTAAAACAAAAAAATCTGGTGTGAAACACTCACACAACTTTCTCTTGCCAATGCAAATAATTAACAATAAACCTAACATTAGTATTAAAACATTAGAAATGAACAAAAACTAACCTCAAAAACATAACCTTATTTTAATCATGAGTGGAAGACGCAAAATGAAAATCGAACTCAATTTGGCTTAAAAAAAACGGAAAATCACACTTTCACGCTAAACTAGGCTCTGTAGAGAAAAATTCTCTAAACAAAAGTTGTAGATCTTTTAATTTTCTATAACTTTTATTATATACACTTTTGTCGTAAAATGCATACTAAGACCGAAACGTTAAAAAAATCGATTTTTCTCACGTTTTCGTGAGAAAAAAACAGAAAATCGCAAATTACCGCTAAACTAAGCGTCATACAAAAAAATGTTTGAAACATAAGTTGTAGGTTTTTAAATTCTCTACAACTTTTATTATATAAGTTTTTGCGCTAAAATTTATATTAAAGCCGTAATCTTAAAAAAACAACGTTTTTACGTGAAAAGAGCCTCACCGAGAATTTCAGCAGACATGGCGCCTACCCTATCTTGTAGAGAATAAAAAATTGAGTAAAATAGGCGATTTTAAAAAAAATCGTAGGACCAGTTTTTGAGAAAATCGCAAAAAACTGAAAAATTATACGAATAAACTACTACTTCCGGTTGACCGATTTTGATGAAAATGTTCGTGTCGCGTCCGGTAGTGGTATGTAACTTAAGTTTCAAGTTTCAAGTTCGTACGATGTTCCGTTCTTGAGATATTCTGTTCACACACACACACACAGACACACAGACCAATCGCTAAAAACATGTTTTTTGGATTCTGGGGGTCTGAAAACGTATAGATCCGGTGAAAACTCGATTTCGAAAAATCGACATGAAAACAATACTTTCCTTCCTATATATTCATATAGGCAAGAGAAAGTAAAAAAATAACTAACAAAATTTCCCTAACATCAATAATTTCAAACAACGAAAGCAATGTCACAGAAATATAAACATTATTTTTAAATTTGATTTTCTGTTTTCAGATATTAATACGCAAAGTAATATTGTTTCGAACATTAAAAAATTATTTAAATCTCTGATGATTAAAATGTTACTGTTAGGGAAATTAAAAAAAAACTATTGAATATAAAGGAAATACATACTGCAACCATAAATGGGGTTTTCTTCGTCTTATCAGTGCCTATCAATTCCGAATACAGGCAACCATATTACGAGTAGCTGTCATTATTTTGTTGACAGTCGCCCTGAATAATTATGTTGAGTCATGATCATGATGTCTAGAATGGGATTTTTCCTTCGATTTGACACCAATGTCATGTAAACTAATCAAAGTGCACCCAAGTTATGATTTCTGAAACTAATGGATCTTTTTAAACTGCCACCTTGATTTTAAGGTAAAATTAAAGTTACTCTGTTCAGAATTTATTTAAAAAATAGCAATATTTCAGACAAAAGAAAGTTTTTCACTAATTTGGTACAGAAACAGAAATTTTCAAAGGAAGCCACAATCTTAATAAACCCGAAATGAGTACATGAAGGAATCCAAACAAAAATCGTAACGGCATTTTTAAAAAAATATAATTTTTGTATTCTGTTCTACAGCATTAGACCATTTACAGCGACCCAAAACGCCATCCATTTTCATAGAACACGTTCTCCATATCTTAGACCCCTCCCCCATTCAATACTCGATCTGTTAGTTCCAGGGCTACAAAAAAAGTTAGGTTTCTTATCACATGTTGTTTAGGTCAACAGCAGAAAGACTGGTTTGAACCTGTAGAGGTTTTACTAAATAAAAACGAGAAGTGAGGTGGTTTACTACTGCCTTCCTCACTGAGTTGAAAGAGTCTGCTTATCAGCTTGCCAGGCCCTCCGAAAAGCACCCACTTTCTACCCTGCAAATGACACCTTCACTTCATTCACCACAGGGTCTGACTGTATAGTGAAATTCATTACTCTAAGAGGAAATAACTCTGACTAGTGTCTTTTACACCTCTACCTCTTCTGTTCTAAAATATTTCTTTACACCTCTACCTCTTCTGTTCTAAAATATTTCAGTCATATAATTAGCTGACTATGTGATAAGAAACAGAACTATTTTTTGTAGCCCTAGAACCAACAGATCGAGTGCATAATTTAACACTCCACCTGCCCGTTATGGGCATTCTTATCACATGTTCAGCCAATTATATGACTGAAACATTTAAGAACAGAAGAGGTAGAGGTGTAAAAGAGACTGGTCACAGTTATCTCCTCCGAGAGTAATGAATTTCATTATACAGCCAGAAACAGAGGTGATATGACGTGAAGGTATCATTTGTAGAATGGAAAGTAGATGCGTTTTAGTGGGCCTGGCATGCTGATAAGCATACTTTGCTACTCAGGGAAGAAGGAAAAGGGAAATTAGGTCACTCCTCGTTTTACTTCGTAAAGCGTCTAAAGGTTCAAACTAGCCTCAGGAATGGTCGGCCTGGGTCTGTACAAGACTACACCTCATTTACACGTCATACACATCATCCTCATCTCATTGGGTCATGGGATTGCTTATTGCTCTCAATTGAACAGATTGCAACGTACACAAATTAGGAATAAAAAAAACTAGCCTTTCGTATGATGACCTAATCAAAAACTAAACATAAAACTTTAAAAACACAATCTCTTTCAACCGAATTACAGATAAAACAATTCTTATCAATTATTTACCTCGTTCTACTACACCTTCCATCATTTACGTTATTTAAAAACTGACATTATCTCTGAATGTAATAATAAAAAGTAAATAGTAAAGCCTATTAATTTAACACTAGTATAATAATTTTATCAGAGTATTAAGTGAAAGTGAACAATGCAATGTATAAATACATTAAACTACAAAGTTTATGTATTCTACACTTACTTAATAACTAACAAATGATAAGTGAAAGGGCAACGTAGGTATTAATTACGATGAGCTGCACTTTATTTAGCTTCATTCACCCTACAACGTTATCGTGTAACAATAAAACGATGAGTATTTCATTTATAGTACTCGAAAGGAAAGAAGGCAGTTCCCAATAATTGTTTATGATAAAACCAATAGAGTCGCCGCCTTTATTGGCCAGTAGATGCAGTAGCTACTAGACTACGGTATGCTACCGAGAGGTCCCGGGTTCGATTCATGGCTAGGCTCTGGAATTGATTACAAAACCCAAAAATTCCGTAGCGTAACCAATAATAGATGCTAATGATCAACTATCTAAAAATAAACTAATTAAAAATTGACATTAAAACAATACTTTCCTTCCCTATAAACTCATATTTTTTTCGAACTCGAGTTTTTACCGAAAGTACACGTTTTCAGGTCCCCTGAACCCAAAAAACCTGTTTTTTTTTAGCGATTGATGTGTGCGTATGTATGAACAAAATATCTCAAGTTTGGAATACCGAACGAAGTTAACAATTGGAATTTAAGTTAGGTACCACTAGCGGACCCAATAAAAATACTTTTATCAAAATCGGTTCGGTGAACCGGAAAAAGTTTATTCGTGCAATTTTTCACTTTTTGCGGTTTTCTCAAAAACTGTGTGATGTGTCCAAAATATGCATTTTAGAGAAAGGTGTATAGGCCTATAGCCTACTTAAAGTTGTATACAATTAAAAACTTTTATTTTAAACATCTTTTCTACAACGCTTAGTTTAAAGTCAGTTAGAAATATAATTGTATTTTGGATTAAAATCGATATTCTAAATATATTTTTTTTAAATTGCTGTCTTAGTACACATTTTAGTAGCTTCCTCGTTGTAAAAAATTATGTTTTTTTAAGATTGTGGTTTTAATGTATGCATTTTAGGGCAAAAGTTCAATAATTAATTACGTTGTAGGAAATTAAAAAACCCTAAAAATTTTATTTTAAACATCTTTTTAACAACTTAGCTGAATTAATTGAAAAAATTGAATGTGAGTTAAGAGATTTTCTGTATTTTGGTCATTAAAATCGGTACAAATGGGATTTAAGATTGCGGGGTACATTTTATTTCAAATTTTTTTTCAAGAGATTCCAGTTTAGCGTCAATTAGTGATATTCCGAATTTCAAACTTTTACACAGTTTGATTTTCCCGTCATTAAAATTAGGTAGCTACTGGTATTTTTTATATTATTTGTTGTTGTTGTTTAGGTCAACAGCCGAAAGGCTGGTTTGAAACCTGCAGAGGTTTTACTAAGTAAAACAAGGAGTGAGGTGGTTTACAACTGCCTTCCTCACCGAGTGGAAAAGTACGCTTATCAGCATGCCGGGCCCTCTGAAAAGCACACATTTTCCACTCTGCAAATGACACCTTCACTTCATTCACCACAGGGTCTGGCAGTATAATGAAATTCATTACTTTCAGAAAAGATAACTCTGATTAGTGTCTTTTACACCTCTACCTCTCTGTCCTTAAATGATTCAGTCATTTAATTGGCTGACCATGTGATAAGAAACAGAACTATTTATTTTAGCCCTGCAACGAACAGATTGGGTGTAAATAATTTGACACTCCACCTGTCTGATCTGGGCAGTTATATTATTTACTAATGATTAAACATCGTTTATATTTTGTTTTTATTATTTATTTTGGAAAGATACTAAAGATAAGATTTTTATACCAAAGAAAATCAACCTGAAGACAAAGTACTGTAATTTATATGAAACAGTCCTGTAATGTTAATCATTTATTCAGAATAAAGTGGTTATTCTACGGATGGATTCCTTTAAAAAAAGAAGGGAATCTCATTTGAACATTGTCTCTTAAAAGTTATGACGTCACAACAAAAGAATCATCTCCTTTCCTGATTAGCGCACTATACATCAATAAATTTGAAATTACACAATCACACACTCGAATCATCATTATCTATTGTATTACATATTTTATTAATCTATTATCTATTTTCTATTATATGCCAATGACCTAATAGTTAACAAGAATATTTTACACAATTAACATTAAATTACGGTAAAGAACAGTACATGTAATCTATTGTTTCCTATTTCCCATTCATTATCGTCTTTAAACGAGTAATTTCGTAATAGTAATTTGTAATTGTCATTCTTACAATTTCCCATTATGTTTAAGTATAAAAGAATTTCTTCCATTTATTTAAAATTGTTATTAGCCTATTTATGAATTATGTCCTTGTAAATATATTAAGTATTGTTTTATTTAGCACTTGAAAAGAAACGTAGAGAAAGTGAAAATTAAATTCTTTAATTTGCTAAACTAAGATCTTAGAACAGGTGTTTTTTATTGTCTAGTATTTTCCTTACTTAGTTACAACACATTTTATTGTTTAATTTTTTAATAGATAAACTCTGATGACCACCAACGATGAGAAGTGTTGTTGTTTGGGTCATCGGCCGAAAGGCTGGTTTGAACCTCTAGAAGGCTTGACTGAAAAACTAAAATTGTGGTGGTTTACTATTGTCTACCTCATTGATTGGGAATGTATTATTATAAGCACTCCAGGCCCTCCGAAAAGCATATACTTTCCATCCTGCAAATTACACCTTCACTTCAAATACCACAGGGTCTGGCTGTATAGTGAAACTCATTACTCTCAGAGAAAAAAACTCTGACTAGTGTCTTTTACACCTCTATTCTGTTTTTAAATGCTTCAGTCATATAATTGATTGACCATGTAATAAGAAAAAGAACTATTGGGTCTTTTCTGTTATTCCCCCCCCCCCAAGCATAATTTTTCACATTTTGTGAATATTTCGTAAGCAACCTTACAGTGTTTTTACCGATAAAAACTGGCAAAATATTAAAAAAATTCTACATCAATATTCTTCAAATTAAGGTTAAGTATTGACAGCGTAAATACATTGGTTTTTCTCAACATTGTTACTGTATGTAATAATCAAATATGAACTCACCGAGTACATGACATCATTAAATTAATTTAATATAATTTAATTAAATATTATTTAATAATTGTCAATAAATAGTTAAGGTTATCTTGAAAAAGAAAAAAACTTAAACGTTAACTAGAAAAATATTGATGTGGTATGATTTTTTTAAATATTTTTCCCGTTTTTATCGTTAAAAATACTGTAAGAATACTTGTTGAATGCGAAATATCAACAAAATGTAAAAAATTATGTGGGGGGGGGGGGGAATAACAGAAAAGACAAGAACTATTTTTTGTAGCCCTGGAACTAGCAGATCGAGTGTAAATATTTAACTCTCCACCTGCTGGTAATGGGAAATTTGAATAAATAATAAATAAAATTAAAAAAATTGGTCATGTAGTTAAGTTGGAGGATAAAATTTGGCTTCCGCTTATATAGAAGGCTGAAACTCGGCGGAGGTGTCCAAATATACATACTCGTACATCAAAATTACCAAATCAGAAAATCTTGATTTTGATTTAAAAATTATTGAAACAAAACAAAATCATACCCGGGTATAGCCGGGACCGGGCAGCTAGTATTTTCTAAACGTTAAACATTAATATTTAAAAAAAATCATCAATGGAGCATGTTAAATTACCATACAATACTAGAGGTCACATGTTTCTATCAAATTAAAAAATAAATTACAATAATTCACAGTTTGACAGAAAAGGGAGGGAGAATTATAATAGTAATCAGTAAAAGATTGTGGTGATTGTTCTAAGAGGCTATTCTTTCAACGGAACACAACCGGTAGGTATATTGTATTATGTATAATCGACCTTGACAGATATTTCAGAAAAAGTGAGTCAGCTGGTCTCTGTTCTGGCACAACCGACGGACTGATCAAGCGAGAGAGCGTTTAGTAATGGTTGGGAAACCTAAACTACTTGTCAATTCGATTGGCGAGTGGAATATGTTCCTGTTGCATTTGTTCGACGCGCTAGTCCACCATTTTTACTTTTCCTTGTTCTATTCTACATGAATGTATTTGCCGATAACAGACAGGTGGAGTGTTAAATTATTTGCACTCAATCTATTAGTTCAAAAGATAGTAAGGGTCTTTCCTGTTATCCCCCCTAAAGCATAATTTTCCACATTTTGTGAATACTACGTATGCACCTTACACTATTTTTAAAGATAAAAACGGGAAAAATATTTAATAAATCATACACAAATACTCTTCAAGTTAAGGTTAATTTTTGTTATCATCAGTCTCTCGACTGGTTTGAAGCAGTTCTCCAAGCTATTTAATCTTGCCGTTTAAGAACGGGGTTTTGAACTAAGGCGTTTCATATTTACGTTATCTGCAACGCCCTATATCTTTTGTAATATGCTTTATATATTCTAACCTTTGCCTCCCCCTACAATTCCCTCCCTTAATACTACCCTCCATTATTGTAGATTAATACCTGAATGTCTTAGGATTTGTCCCACTAGCCTATCCCTTCTTTTGACAAGATGTATGATTCTGGTAAGGCTGACTTAGTATAAGGAGGTCTTCAAGAGCTTCGAGAACACCAAGAATTTCGAGGTTAAATATAGGTAGGGTAAAAAGATTGGTTTTTCTCAATATTATTACGATAAGTAATAATGAAACTCATTGAGTATATGAGATCATTTAATAAATTAATCATCAAATTAATTTTTTGTTGTTTAGGTCATCAGCCGAAAGCCTGGTTTGAACCTGTAGAGGTTTTACTAAGTAAAACGAGGAGTGAGGTGGTTTACCATTGCCATTGCAATGGAAAAGTACGCTTATCAGCATGCCGGGCCCTATGAAAAGCTCATATTTTTCACGCTACAAATGAAACCTTTACTACATTCACCACAGGGTCTAGCTGTATAATAAAATTCATTACTTTCAGAGGAAATAACTCTGATTAAAGTCTTTTACACCTCTGCCTCTTCTGTTCTTAAATTATTCAGTTATTTAATTGGCTGACCATGTGATAAGAAACAGAACTATTTATTTTAGCCCTGCAACGAACAGATTGAGTGTTAAATTAATTTAACATAATTAAATTAAATATTTTGTAGTCTGTTTAGATCTGCTGCACGGTTACATGGGATAGAGAACAGGCATTGTGGTTCTAGAGGTATCATTATGAGAGAGTGGAAAGAATTACCTTTCATACGATAAAGTCTTTATCGAAGATATCATAACAGTTTGGCAACGTCCCCCGCCAATTGATTTTAGAAGGACTGTAGTAATGGCTAGAACCCTAGCATTAATATTATTATTAAACGAACGAAACCGCCTGCTGGCTGTTATAACATCGCATATGCCACGAATCGTACCGTAAAACTATAATAACACACTACAGTATATTAAAAAAAGGGTTGGTCGAGATATAATTTGGCGCCAATTTTAACGAGTGTCAACACTGGAAACTTGCCCAAGGTTTTAACTCAACTAATTTTCAATGTTTCTTTTGTTGATACATAAACACATGCTTACATACATTTATAAAAATACATAAAATTATACTTCAAACTACCGAATCAAATTCATGACTGTTAGTGTTACAAATTACAGTTATGTACTTACAAATTAATATTAAACAAGTATTTATAGGACTTTCTTATAATTTGGCAAAAGAACGAACGTACTTATATTATTACAATTTTTTACTTTCTCTTGCCTATATGAATATATAGCAAGGTAAGTAGTCTATTATTTTCACGTCGATTTTTCAAAATCGAGTTTTCACCGGATCTACACGTTTTCAGACCCCCTGAACCCAAAAATTATGTTTTTAGCGATTGGTCTGTGTGTGTGTGAACAGAATTTTTCAAGAACGGAAAATCGTAAAAACTTGAAACTTAAGTTAGATACTACTACCGGACCTGACACTAACATTTTCATTAAAATCGGTCAACCGGAAGTAGTAGTTTATTCGTGTAATTTTTCAATTTTTTGCGATTTTCTCAAAAATGGCTCCTACGGATTTTTTTAAAATCGCCTCATTTACTAAATTTTTTATGCTCTACAAGATAGGGTAGGCGCCATGCCTGCCGAAAATCTTGGGGAGGCTGTTAGCTCGTAAAAAATTGTGTTTTTAAGATTTGGGCTTTAATATGGATTTTAGCGCAAAAATGTATATCATAAAAGTTGTAGAGAATTTAAAATCCTACAACTTTTATTTCAAACATTTTTTTGTATAACGCTTAGTTTAGCGGTGATTAGCGATTTTGTTTCTTTTTCTCACAAAAACGTGTAAAAATCCATTTCTTTAAAATTTCAGCCTTATGCATTTCACGACTAATGATAATTACTAAAATGCTAATTAGTCCCGCATAACCCAAACTTTTAAAGGCAAGAAATTTAACTTCGGCAGAAAATTATTCGTTTTCATCTATCATCCTTCTCATCCACTGCATTAGCAGTAATTTGCAAAACAGTCGGACATAAAACAAAAAAAAAACTACTCGTTTTACTTATTACAGACTCTAGAGGTTCAAACCAGCCTTTCGACTGATGACCTAAACAGCATTAAATGAAATTACAGAGAAATGTCGAGAACAATATGTAATATTGTGCAGTAATTAATATTATTCTGTAAACCTATCTTTATTAAATTATTTAGTCTTAAAAAAGTGATTTTTTTTATAAAACCATACTTTGCGGTAACATTGCGTCATCGTTTTACTAGAACCACGTCCTGTAGTTGATGAACGAATAAATGAATTCCCAGAATAGTGAAACTTTATTTCATTGGACACTGTTCCGTACTTTAACGACGCTACGTATTTAAATTATGTGGAATTATATGGCCTACTGTACGTACACACAATATTGAAACTAAGTAATCACCAAATTAAAAAAAAAAAACAGTATTTGAGGAACCGTTTCTGTTAAGGCCGGTTACGGATAATCGAGGTTTTAGCGTTTATACTGTCACCGCCACCCCTCCTAATTAATCATTTACTGTGTTGCCGGCCTTCAATACTTCTTCCGGCTTTTGTCGGCGCGGTAGGCCCTTTGGCGGCGTACCGACAAACCTTTCGGCTGCGCACCGACAGAGGCCTTTGTCATCAATTCCGATCCAGACACAGAGAGATTCACCACCAGATTCCACCAGTCTACAGCATCGACAAGACGTCCACCACGGCACACGGCTACAGGACTCCAGCGAAGACTCATCGACGACCCCGCAAGAGAGAAGATGATCCTTCCGCTCACCGACCCGTCACCGTAAGACGCCGACCGGACCGTCATCGCCTGCTGATGCGAGCGATGCCCACAGCGGTCCCTCGACAGAGCCTTACGCCCACCGGACCCGACGAAGCAGCCATCGACGCACTACTGCGAGGGAAGAAGATGTCTCCGCTGGACGACGAGTCGCCCAGCTCCTCGACCGCCACGACGACTACGACCGATGCTTTCCATCGAGACGACCACCGCTTAAACGGCCCTTTTCAGGGCCACCAACAATTAAAGGTTTAACTCGCCACTATATGTCGCCATCCGGTGACAATACGAAAACCTTTTCTAAATTACCTTCCTACATTATATAAATAAATTGTAGGTTCAGATAACAAAAAATAAATAAGTATATATTTTAACAGGGCGAAACACGTGCTTGAAAATACCTATTCCTTTTTTTAACAATACCATTCTTATAAGTGCATGGTATATATACAGGCAACTTGTATTTTAGAATGAAAATGTGTTTGTCTCGTGCTCTTGTTTTGAAAATGGGTGAAAAGGGTTGTTAGGTAAAAGGCAAAGAGGAATGGTTATTTGGAAGGGCATAGACCTCCTCTACAAAGAGCATTGTAGTCATCATTGTAAAAGAGAGGACCCAGTGGGGGAGGCATGGTAGTAGTAATAGTAGAAAAAGAAAAAGTGTATAAAATAAGATCGGGAAATGAGGGGTGGTTCACAGTTTTGAATTACGACCAAAGCAAAAGTGTATGGTTTCGTAGGGAGGGGGATAATGATAGAAGAGGCAAAACAGCACGCGTACGAAAGTATGAACGCAACCCCCGCCACGAAAATGATCCGCAAAAAATCCTCACTACTACTATGACTGGTTTTTTTATTTATTTTATCCCATACTAAGTAAACACAAGCATGTACGTACTATAGCTACTCCGAGAGCTCTGAATCCTGTAATAAAAGACATGTGTTTTTTCAGTAAAGATGTTTGTTTAATTTCCATTTCCTGATTCTTTATTCACATTCTTTAAAAAAATAAAACTAGCAACCCTCGCTGCGCTTCACGGCAAACTAAACTTAAAACGATTAACTTCTTACAAAAACTTACACATTGAAAGCAAAGACAACTGCACTATAAATAAAACCAATTCTTGTGGAAACCACTAGGTAATGTGAAACGAAAAAAATATGGATTGCTCCAATCTATATTACAAGGAAGAATATTCGTACAACGTAGCGTTGGGAAAAGAAGTACGAGGGGCGTTCAAAAAGTTCCTGGATTGCCTTGCCGTCACCAAACAAGCGATAAGATAGCCGAACAGCAGCAACATGATTTTGTGCACACTCGTGTTTGAACATGTTTGTCAGTCAACACAATGACGCAGTTAGAACATCAAGTTCATGTGCAAATTGAATAAGTCGGCTTTAGAGATGCTGTTGGCTCAGCAGCAAGTTTATGGTGATAATGAACTAAACTGCCCATAACAGACAGGTGGAGTGTCAAATGTTTTACACTCAATCTGTTCGTTGCAGGGCTAAAATAAATAGTTCTGTTTCTTAACACATGGTCAGCCAATTAAATGACTGAATCATTTAAGAACAGAAGAGGTAGAGGTGTAAAAGACACTAATCAGAGTTATCTTTTCTGAAAGTAATGAATTTCATTATACTGCCAGACCCTGTGGTGAATGAAGTGAAGGTGTCATTTGCAGAGTGGAAAATATGTGATTTTAAAAGGGCCCGGCATGCTGATAAGCGTACTTTTCCACTCGGTGAGGAAGGCATTGGTAAACCACCTCACTCCTCGTTTTACTAAGTAAAACCTCTTCAGGTTCAAACCAGCCTTTCGGCTGATGACCTAAACAACAATGAACTAAAACATCTGCCTTTTACGACTGGTTTGCACGGTTTAGGAAAGGGTAGGAGACGTTAGCGGACAACGAGCCACAGCGGGAGACCATCGTGATCCCGAAATGATTGCAAAAGTGAAAGAACTGATTCTACATGATCGGAGATAACAATCGCGGGATTTGCGAACGAAGTTTGTATCTCACAAGGATCAATTCATGCCATTTTACGCGATGATTTGAAGATAAGACATGTCAGTGCGAAGTTTGTTCCGAAGCTGCTGAACACAGATCAGATGGAATGTTTCAAGACAATCATTGACGAGCTGTTTGAGAGAAGTTCGAACAACCCTTCAAGCGACTATTGGCTGTTCCCTACCCTGAAAATGGACCTCAAAAGTACACAATTTTCAAAATGTACCCCAAAAAGGTTGAAAAGGGTTGTTTAACCCTTAACCAAAATTTTTATTTACTAATTTCCGGATGAGTTCGAAGACTGAAACTCCATAGAGACGTTACTTATGGTTGACCTACAAAAATTATCCCTTAACGATTACAAAAATATACACGTGAGGGGTTGAAAACTATGTTCAACCTTTAAACCAATAATTTTTGTTTATTAAGTTTCGAACGAGGTAAATGACTAAACCTCAGTGGAGGTGTCCAAATATACTACATCAAAAATTTCCAAATCAGAAAATCTTATTTTTATTTATTTATTTATTTATTTATAACCCTAATTAGAAAAAAATTAAAATAAAACAAAAAAAAATTATACCCGGTTGAAGCCGGAAGCTAGTAAATATAAATAAATAAAACTAAAAAGAACAAATCCAATGGAATTGGCATCTTTTGTAAAAAAATAAACAAAAAGTTTTAAAATTTTAGAACATACGGAAGAAAACAATATTATTTTTTAATTAGGTGAAAACTGAAAGATGTAAGTGACAGTTGTTTAGTATTGAAGTAAATTCAATGTAAAATGTATAATGCAAATAAATACACACTAAATTTAACACTAAACAAACTTAAAAAAAAGATAAACACAAAAATAAAAATAGAAAGAAAAACTACTTAGTTGTGAAGAAAGGTCATTAAAGGTCGAGTACTATTGAAATATAACAGGTGACCGCATTTAAAATTATACCACATCCGATTGGTATTTGTGTTGGAATATTGAAATAAATTCATTCGTATTCAAAATATAATTCATATTCAAATAAAATGAATATAATAAAACGAAAAAAGATGAAAAAAATAATAAGCTTGTTTCCGTAACTCAAGTTCTTCTATTTGCAATCTTTTGTTGTTCGTTTTAATAATATACTTGAACATTCAACACAGAGAATGAATTTCCGTTTTTTGTTATCTCATTTCGATCATTCCACTGGGTGTCTATTTTTTTTTTTTAACAAACTGAATTATTATTATTCAGTTAGAGTACACGGTGCAATTTTAGAACAAAATAAACAAATAAATAACGAATATTTAAAGGAAAATATTTGCGCAAATAAATTGTTATTCTAACATTATCATCTCATTTACATTCAATGTAAAAACAATTTTCACGGAAAAATTAAAATGAAAATTCCATTTTAAAACGTTTAATTTACAAAAAGTTTCTGAACCGTACAGTAATGTTATTTTTCTATTAATTTTTTTTACTTTCTTTATTTGAAAGGGAAGGAAAGTACTGTTTTCATTTCGATTTTTCGGGATTGAATTTTCAGGCCCCCCCCCTAAACCCAAAAACATGTTTTTAGCGATTGGTCTGTGTGGATTAATTTCCTCTGAGAGTAATGAATTTCATTATACAGCCAGACACTACGGTGAATAAAGTGAAGGTGTCTTTTACAGTATGAAAGTAGGTGTTTTTCAGAGGGCCTGGCATGCTGATAAGCATAATTATCCACTCAGTGAGGATGGTATCGGTAAACCACCTCACTCCTCGTTTTACTTAGTAAAGCCTTTAGAGGTTCAAACTAACCTTTAGGGTAATGAACTAAAGAACAACAATTCAGACGTTAAATACCATGTTCTATAAATAATAGTTAGGTAATAGTGTAATAGATTTTGCCGGTACACCTGCTAAAACTTTAACGTCACCTGTCTCACTTAAGCTATTTGCTTATAACAAAATATTAATGTTACAGGAACTTTGTACGTAAATTCCTTAGTTATATACACACACATCAGAAAAACTACAACAATATTATTAGAACCATCTTCCTTAAAAAAAAACAAGCAAAAAAATAAACAGAATATTCTTTAAAAAAGAAAACGCAAATGACACAGAAAACTAAAGTAGAAAATAAAAACAATACAAATTGCAAAACAAAAAAAACATATTTTCTATTCCTATAATATTATAATGTAAATTTAAGAGTTTTAAATTTAAACACAGTTAAAAAAATGATGTGTAAACAAACATTAACACACAGTCAGGTAGGTCCATCTTACTCAATAAATTTTTAAAAACTGCCTTGCTTGCAAAACAAATATAAATATTATATTATTACAATAAATAAATCACATATGAAACTTGTGTAATTTATTTAAACATCCTTAATAAATTGGCGCCAACCCCACACTAACTGCTCGCGAAAGTTCAATCACCAATAGACTACACATTTTTCTCACATTGTAATTTACACTTTCGTAGAACCACAGAAATTCATGATTCATGAAGAAATTAAATACTTTTAAAGATAAATCTACATCGAAAAATAAAAAAAGTTCATATAAACACAGGTCCGGAATTCTTTCGTTAGTGTTACGGCTTGCCAAAGATTTCACTCAGACTTCGACTCATTCCACGAAATAAGTTCGTAATGAAATTTTTAGAGCGTTGCTTAACAGTCAGAAATGGTGGTTTCTTATGGGTTTTGACCTGAGAAAATAAAAACAAAAATCTTAGACATTAGAAGTATTATTCTTCCCGTATAAAAATTAATGCGTTTTTCCAGCAAGTATCAGATATTTTGATGTTAATAAAATTAATTTTTTTGCAACATTTTTTGATTTTAATTAACTTTATTTACATAAATTTTCTTTAAATTAAATTTTCTACCAGTGTTATTTAAAACCATTACGTGGTTGTTGCCCATTTAACGAAATTATTGTACGACAAACATAACAAAAAAAAAAACAGGGGTTTTTACCCCATTTATTTCCATTTTACCCTAAATTTCTCAAGAACTACATAAGATATAGTTCTGGGGCTTATTTTTTCGCTTTCTCAGTTCAAAAACCATAAGAAACTTACATTTTTGATTCTTAAATTAACGCCCAAAAATTTCATTACTAATTTATTTCACGGGATGAGTAGAAATCCTATCGAAATCTTTCGATAATCGTAACACGCTAATGGCCTATTCCCACGACGCTAGTCCACTAGCTGCTAGTACTAATGGGACCTACTAGCCCATCGAGGATGGTTCCTACGGAGCTAGTTAATTATTGCCAGTACTCTGAAAACATAAGTGAGTTGAGTTGTGTATTACTATACAAAGTACAGCTTACTAGCAACAAGCAACGTTTCCAAACATTCACACCGAGCTAGTTAACTACCTGCCCGCCCTTTTCTCCCCTACTAGCGCTAGTAAGCACCGTTCACACCGAGCTAGTTTACTAGCGCAAGCCAATTGCGTGCCCTTTTCCCCCCTACTAACGCTAGTAAGCAACGTTCACACCGAACTAGTCAATTGTGTGCCTTTTTCTCCCCTACTAGCGCTAGTTAGCACCGTTCACACCGAGCTAGTTTACTAGCGCTAGTCAATTGCGTGCCTTTTTCTCCCCTTACTAGCGCTAGTAAGCAACGTTCACACCGAGCTAGTTTACTAGCGCTAGTCAACTGCGTGGCTTTTTCTCCCCAACTAGCGTCAGTAAGCGACGTTCACACCGAGCAATTTTACTAGCGCTAGTCGATTGCGTGCCTTTTTCTCCCCTACTAGCGCTAGTAAGCAACGTTCACACCGAGCTAGTTTACTAGCGCTGGTCAATTGCGTGCCCTTTTCTCCTCTACTAGCGCTATTCAATTACGTAACCTTTTCTCCTCTACTAAGGCTTTAACTAAACCAGCTGCTAGTTGTTCGTTCCCACGACGCTAGTTTACTAGCGTCTTAATGAAGTATTTCCGGACCTACATTTATATGAACTTTTTTCTATTTTTTCGATGTAGATTCATCTCGCGAAGTATTTCCATTTCTTCGTGAATCACTCTGTATTTATTAAAATAATGATTTATTAAATAAATTAAAAGAAAATTGTGATACATTTTTTCTTAAAAGAATTATTTAATAAACTATTATGAGATTAAATAAAATCCAAGGATAGCAGTAGCAACTCTGTGAATAACCGCCCGCGCTATGAATCCGCTTATTATTGAGATATATATATATATATACAATAGACAGGTTCTCAAGGTTGCATTTAACATAGCTTCAATTTAAAAAGAGTTAAGAAAAAAATAGTGCAAAAACAAAACCGGATTTATAAATTATATAATACAAAAAATTAAGGTAAGATGAAGGAAATTAATTAAATTAATATACCTGAATCATTTAGAATGTTTACGGTTTTTATAAGTTAAATTTCCATAAACCAAAATAATTTGTTAAGAATTAGAATATCACCAAAAATTTAAACCTCCTAAAAATTTTGTAATAAAATCCATGTACTCATAATAGAATTTTTATTAATTATATTTCGGTGGGATACCTAAAATATAAACAAGTACTTTTCAAAAAAAAACAACGACGGGACATTGCATGGTACCTACAGTAAAAAGAATTTTTAAAAAATCTGGGGTGAAACATTTCCACGACTTTCTCTTATCCATGTAAATATTAAAAATAAAACTTAATTGTAATTACGATAATAACCCTACATGAAATCAATCTCTGTTCCACTATAAAATACGGAAAATCACTAATTAACGCCAAACTAAGCGCTTAAGAAAAATAACATGCTTCAACACAAGTTGTAGGTTTTTTAATCTTCTATAACTTAAGTTATATACCTTGTCGTAAAATTTATGCTAAGGCCACTTAAAAATGACCTATTTTTTTACAGATTTCAATAAAAAACGGAAAATTGATAATTGAAGCTAAACGTTTTATAAAAAAGTGCTTGAAATAAAGGTTGTACGTTTTTTAAATTTTTTACAACTTTGATCAAACACCCCTTTTGCTCCAAATGCACATTAAGACCTAAATCTTAATAAGAAATTTATCACATGAGCCTTCCCCTGAATTTCGGCAGACATGCCATTTACCCTACCTTGTAGAGCTCAAAAAATGTAGTAACGACCGGGATTTCAAAAAAACTACTTCCGGTTGACCAATTTTCATGAAAATGTTCCGTGTCGGATCCCTTTGTGGTACCTAACTTAATTTCTAAGTTTCAATTTCGTACGATATTCCGTTTAAAAATATTTTGTTCACACACAAATATCAATCGAAAGAAACACGGTTTTTTAGTTCAGGGGGTCTGAAAACTAGTATTTCCAGTGAAACTTGATTTCGAAAAATCTAAATGAAAAGAAAATCTTCTTACATTCATCTATAGGGTAAAACAAAAGAAAAATAATTTTATTGGTTACTGAGAGTTTAGCTAAAGTATTTACATAGTTTTCTGTAAATTCAAAAATCCGGATGGGTTAATCTACAATCAGTAGTCTATGACTTATCGACGCAAATGTATTCATACAATAATTATACAGTATACAAATTTTGTAGTCTCCGCTTTTAAATTAAGTCTTAAGTCCAACGATCATGGCTGAATCACTACAGAATACGTAGAATATACTATTACAAGCGTTAACATTCTACGGAAATATTTACAATCTAATTGTACATACAACAACACCATAAAAAAATACAACGTTGTTTACAACAACGATTTTATTACTGTACATTTTATCAATGCTTCTCAATGTCATTGCAGCCTAAACACAATTAAACTACGTTAGTAACTCACCACTATACCAAGAAATAACAAATTAGTAATGACAGTATATTAAAAAATTAGATATCTCATCAACAAAACAAAAAATTCTTTGAAACTATACCGTTTGGAATTAATTTAAAAATATTAAGGATTACGTTCTGCATAACCTTCTCTAACAAAATAAATGATCATCAAATCGTTCAGATCTTTTAGGTGAAACCTTTACAAAGACATCTCGGGTATTTGCACTAAAACTAATTGCCAGATTAAATGATAAAAAAATTACTAATGGCAGCTAATCAAGGCCTCATTCTGTCTCATATCCGTTATGGTATCTTAGTATGGAGTAATTCTAGCATGGGTAATATGAATAAGGTTTTTAAAATTCAAAATAAAGCTATTAGTTGTATGGTGGGAGCTAACCAGCTAACCTCGTGCAGGCCACTATTTAAGGAGCTTAAATTGCTTACAGTTCCCTCTCTTTACATTTTTGAGGTGATTATGTATGTTAGGCAAAATGATTTTATGCAAAATTTCAATGTTCACAATAACAACACGAGAAACAGAAATGATTATTACGTGGCTAATCACTCCACAAAATTGTTTGAACAAAAATCTACTTATGCAGGGAGGGATTACATTTCAGGGAATAAATTACCCCAATTTTCAAAATGTTGTGATAATTTGCATTTCTTTAAAAAAATCTGAAAAATTACTTGATCGGTGAAACTTTTTATAGCGTACAAGAATTTCTTTCGTGATAGTAGTGATACATTGAATGATTCTTATATGTATTTCAAGTGTTATAACTGACATGTCCTATACTCCTGGAGTCTCCTCAGTCTCAGTCTCCTCGCGTATCAGCATGCCCGGCATGCTGATAAGCGTACTGTCTGTCTATAACTTGATGGCCTCCCGCAGAGTGAGGCAGAATCGGCCCACTACTATTCTTCTCAATAAGACTTCATTATGTACTATTATTTTGTACTAGTTAATAGTAGTAGATAATAAAGTGTTATTGAGAAGGCTAGTAGCGGGCCGATTCCGCTCCTCTGTGCGGGAGGCCATCAAGTTATAAACAGACAGTACTTTTCCACTCAGAGAGGAAGGCAATGGTAAACCACCTCACTCCTCGATTTACTTAGTAAACCTCTACAGGTTCAAACCAGCCCTTTCGGTGATGACCTAAACAACAAATATAATTTGTTGTAAATATACAGTTGTAGTTACTAAATAAATACAAAAAAACTTCAGCAAAATTAATTAATTTATTAGATCGATATAATATTGTGGTATTGTAAACTCAGTTATCTTCTGGGTCAATTTTGTTTCTATACAGAACATTATAAAATTTTTAAAAACCACAACAGAACATAGTAAAAAATGTCTTATGCGCATGCGCTAACTGTAGACTGGGGAAGAGTTCCTCCTTTAACTGCCTTCTTTTGATAGTTGGAGCAGCGTCAGCAGTAATTAACGGCTGGACCGACAGTAGGAGATTAGTATTGATGGACAAGAGTGGGAGGGCGCAAACAGTACAAGTAGAGCAGCCACGTCTTCCAATGTTTTAAAAATTGTAAAATAATAAAAAGGAAGTTCCTGAATACTTAATTGAACAATGCTGAAAGATTAGTAGCTAAATTATTAAAGAACACGAAACGAATTAAGCCAATTTATACAAGCTGTGGTTTGCCAGCCAATAATAATGTACAGTTAAACTTTCCAATACCGTTATACAAACTGTGCAAATCAAGCAGAAAATTATAAACAGAATTACTGAAATTAATTTCCTTATTAATTAATTAATTAATTTTTAAAAACCAGCAATTCATTTAGTAGGCGTAATTAACTACTTAAATTACAAACAATAAGATAAAACAAAAGAAAGAAAGAGGAAGAAACGAGTTGAATAATATAAAATGAATGATTTTCTTTACCGATTATTTAGTTCTGCCACATTTTCCATAACCTTCAAATCGATTATCTATGGCCTCGATTACCAATTTTAATGTAAAACAACACAGAATAACATCATCCAAGTAAAAGAATACTTGTACATACCATTGGACGATAACAGAATATACTTATACAGAGTGTTTCAAAAATTCACGGCAATTTCTCAGGAGATTATTTTTCATTTCTAACAATAAAAATTTCACATGAATATACCATAAAACAATTCGATGGCGAATAAAACGAAAAACTACGTCTATTATTAAAAAATCCTGTCAAAAAATAAAACATCAAAATATAACTTACTAAATAAGTTATACATTCGGTATGAAAATAAACTGCAAAATTTGAAATTTCAAATCATTTCACAAAAGATATTTCAAACTAATTACTTTTTGGGTACGTTGGGTACTGTCCTATAACGAACAATAAGCAACCTAGCTCATAACAGGCAGGTGGAGTGTTAAATTATTTGCACTCGATCTGCTAGTTCCAGGACTACAAAAAATAGTTCTGTTTCTTATCACACAGTCAGTTAATTATATGTTTGAACCATTTAACAAGAGAACAGGTAGAGGTGTAAATGACACTACTCAGAGTTATCTCCTCTGAGAGTAATGAATTTCATGATACAGCCAGACTCTGTGGTGAATGAAGTGAAGGTGTCATTTGCAGGGTGGAAAATAGATGCCTTTTAGAGAGCCTGTCACGCTGATAAGCATACTTTTCCACTCAGTGAGGAAGGCAAACGTAAACCACCTAATTTTACTTAGTAAAGCCTCGAGAGAGTTCAAACCAGCCTTCCGCCAGATGACCTTAACAATAACAACACAGGCAACCCCATAACACAATGAGATGAAGATGACGTGCAGCCTTGCACAGATTCAGCCCGACCATTCCTGAGAGAGTTAATATGGGTATTGAACCCGAACCATCAAAGTACACTGGCAACCACTGTCTATTAGTCAAATCCGTATAAAAGTAACTAACTTTACTACAATTAACTAAAATTTTCATCCTAAATTTCAGAATTAAAACAAGTTGCTACTGTAGTTCTCACGGAAATTTTTTATGGGACAGATAGTTTACAAATATTTTCTTGTAGTAGAAAAGAAACGTAGAAAAGAAACATTCATGAATAATACGAGAATTGAATAATACAATTTAGGAAATTTAGAAAAAGACTACACTATATAGATAATGAATGAAAACATATTAATAAGGAAAAGGTTAAATTTTCAATGATAATAAAATTAATAATAATAAAATTTAAAAGAATTAACTGGTTGAAAAAATCGAAATTGACTGTTAAATATTTAATATCTCAAAGAGCAATTATTTTAAGAGCTATATATTTTATATAGAAAAATTTATAAAAATAATTTAATGAGACTTGATTTTCACAGAAAGAAAGCCTTAGATCGAATAATTGGAGTAATGAAAAGGACACTAGAGAAAAAAATGAGGATTTTGGAAAAAATATCAACAAAGTAAACGTAATCTTAAATCCTCGGAATGCAAAAACAACTGGAATTAATTAAAGCAGTCTTCGTAGCACAGCGATAATACCGTTAGACAGTGCTACACGGCTATGCGGAATGTACCGGGATCGATTATCCGCAAGGTCTGGAAAAACATTATAAGTTAAAACAAGTTTAATAAAATATTAATGAATCAGTTAAAAAACTATTTAACGCAAAAAAATGGGGTTTTCGACAATTTTTTTAAGGTCCAGCGCTTTTTTTTCGAAAACTACAATAGATGCAACTCTGGAGTTGTTTTTTTAATTATTCAGATCAAAACCCAAATGTCACCACAAAATTTTCCCCAAAATTGATACGGAAAAATTTAAATGGTTTCATTTTACTGTATTCAATAACAAAAAAAATTTTTAAGACACTAAACAATAAACCTGAAGTGTCAGATAAATGGATTAAAGAAGTCAGAAAGAATATTGAGAAAACCATGAAAACTTAATGAATCGAACGAAATTCAGACCAAACTATTTACGGATTTTAAGGGCTTCCATGAATAGCAAAATCAGAACATCGGATGGATAGAAGAAAGGAGAAAACCTTACAGTTAGCGAATACGGAGATCGTGGGCTGCAAAATGAGCTTCCAAAAATGTCTAAAGTCACCTCACGTGGTCTACAATTGGCTCCATACGAAAAAATCTATTCAATAAACAGGTATGAATGATAAGAAATTATGCAAAAAAATAGAAGCAGAAATAACTTAAAAATTTTCCTTAACCAAAACTCGCTGACGAATCATTAACGGACAAATATTTGTACGAATGTAATTTCTCATTCCTATCAATAGAATCAACAACAAACTTTTAAAACACCCTGTATAAACATGTAACAACGTGGAATTTTCACGAATTTTTTTTGTTTATTATGTCCTGAATCATTCAGTTACGCTATTTGCTCCATTGATTCTCCATTTGCTATTGTCTTTTATTTCTTATTACAGTACTATTTATATTATTTTAAAACGAATAAAAACTATGAAAAGATACTAATTTTTTTAAATTTAAAATTAGTTTTGCAAATCACTATTGTACACAGGTATTGTTTCTTTTTTGTTCACCTACTTTGAAACAGAAATCTTAGTGTATAAATCCTAAAAAAATACATCAAGTTATTTTGTACTGTTCGTACTTGATAATTCAGTTCAATTACTTTAAATCGTCAGAACAACAGTATACCGTATTCCCCACACTTAAGTAACCTTTTACATTCTCTTGCCAGACACAAAAACATAGGGAAGAAAAAAGTTCGAGGTGTGGCTATTAAATAACGAGACTGACGTAAAAAATTTAATTTTAATTTTATACATAATCACTTATTGTCACCTTCAATATAAACTCCTTCTCTATCCCTACAACACTCCATGCGAATTTTCCATTGTTGGAAACAGTGCTGGAAGTCATCTTCGGTCAGCTCCTTCAGGACACGTGCCGCTTTCTTTTTACAGCTTCCACAGACTCAAATCTTGTCCCTTTTAATGCAGACTTCACCTTAGGGAACAAGTAGAAACGTGGTTTTCACCTTAGGGAACATGTGATGAAACGTGGTTTTTTACTTATGATCTGGAAACGAAGCGCCAATCCATGCACTGGAAGAGCCGAACTTCACCGAGAGCCAAGAAAGCTCGAATGAGAAAGTCAAAATTTAAAGTAATAATGATTGTTTTTTTTATATCCATGGGATTGTGTACCTTCACTGGGTTCCTGAAGGTCAAACAATTAATCAATATACTGCCTTAAGGTACTTTCTAAACTACGAGGGTAGGCTGATAAGTAATGCACACATGCTTGTAGAAGACAACTAAATAAACTTCAGTAGCGCGCCTGGTGGCATGTGGAAGTACTATTTCTCCTCTACAAGCCTGCGCAGTTTGAAGGCGTTGCTTTCATTCAGTTTGTTTTGAGTAGTGGAAGTATGGCGTCGTGTTCTGGTGCTATGTCAACGAGAATTAAACAACGCGCTGTTATCGAATTTTTAACTGCTGAGAAAGTGAATCCTAGTGAGATTTATCGTCGTTTAAAGGCTGTTTATTGTGACGATACTGTTGATAGGTCTACTGTGAATCGTTGGGTAATAAAATTTCGTGATTGCCAACCTGGAAAAGCCTTAATTGTTGACAAAACACGCAGTGGACGACCAATCACTGCCTCAGACGATAATCGTCGCAAACTCATCGATGATTTGATTCAAAATGACCGGCGAATCACTCAACAGCGTATCGCAAACCAAATTGGAATATCTAAGGAACGTGTTGGCTTCATTATTGAACAATTGGGATACCGTAAAATCTGTGCACGATGGGTACCACGCCGTCTGACAGACGAGAATAAACAGCGTCGATTGGAATGCTGTGAACAACTTTTGAAGCGCTACCGTGACGAAGGAGACGACTTTCTTTTGAATATTGTGACGGGGGACGAGTCATGGGTTCATCATTACGATCCCGAAGAAAAAAGGCAGAGCGCTGAATATCGTCATCCTCATTCTCCTGTTGTGAAAAAGTTCAAAACACAACCGTCCGCAAAAAAAATTCTTTTGACTGTGTTTTGGGATGCTCGCCGAGTTTATGTGACTGATTATCTGGAACGAGGGGCAACGGTAAATTCTGCTCAGTATATACAGACTCTGAAACACCTCCGACGTCGAGTTTGTCGTGTTAGAGGCAACCTGGCGCCAATAATTTTGCAACACGACAATGCTCGTCCACACACTTCGCGTGCAACTGGAGAGGCTCTGAGAAACCTGAAGTTTCAACCAATTTTACACCCTCCGTATTCTCCCGACCTTGCGCCTTGCGATTTTTATTTTTTTCCTCTACTGAAGAGAGACCTTAAGGGTAATCATTACAGCTCGGACAATGAGGTGAAGGCAGCTATTGCGTCCTGGGTTCGAGGAAAGTCGGAAGAATTTTTCAGTGACGGAATGAAAAAACTTGTTAAACGTTGGGAGAAATGTGTAATGCTTAACGGTGACTATATTGAAAAATAAATAGATAATTTGGTAGGTTAAGATTTGTACTTTAATTTGTTATTTACCCCATCTTGCTATTTCTTTTTGTTCGTCTTCTACAAGCATGTGTGCATTACTTATCAGCCTACCCTCGTACGTCAAAGAGTAAGGAAAAAACGCCCCGAAATGTGGATGGACAAATCATGGGTTCTCCACCAAGACAATGCGCCAGCTCATTCCGCGTTATCTGTCAAGAGGTTCCTAGCCAAGTACAGCATCTCAGTGTTCCACCTTATTCACCAGCTCTTGCACCATGTGACTTCTACCTGTTCCCTAAGGTTAAATCTGCATTAAAAGGGACAATTTTTGAGTCTGTGGAAGCTGTAAAAGAGAAAGCGGCACTTATCCTGAAGGAGCTGACAGAAGATGACTTCCAGCACTGTTTCCAACAATGGAAAATTCGCATGAAGCGTTGTATGAATAGAGGAGTGTATATTGAAGATGACAATAAGTGAGTATGTATAAAATTAAAATAATTTTTTTTAAAACGTCAGTCTCGTTGTTTAATAGCCACGCCTCGTATATTACAATGATATTACATAATAATCATGCGCGACTAATTTTGCGTAAAAATTTTTACATACTTTATACTAGTATTAAAATCCGTATAAAAGTACTACTTTTACTAGAACTTAAACCACGGAATCTTCGTCTACATAAATCAGCTGTTAAATAGCTGAAACAAATTTTTAAGACACTTAACAATAGATTTAAAGCGTCGGATAAGTGGTTGAAAGAAATCAGAAGGTATATTAAGAAAACTGGAATAAACCGAGACAACATAATGTATGAAACCAAATTAAGACAACTGATTTACTGACTTTAAGGGCTTTCATGAAAAGTAAAAACAACACCGGTTGGACGGAAAAAGGACAAAAGCCATAATGAAAGAATCCTGAGAAAATGTGCTGCAAAGACAGGTTCCAGAAATATATAAAGTCACTTCACGTAATCTGAAATTGGCCCATTTTACGAAAAACATTAACTACGATACAAGTAGAAACAAATCAAATTACTCTACTGCACTCATGAACTTGAAAAATTGTGTTTTTTATGTTTAATATTTTGTTCAATAATACCGGGTGATTACAAATGAAATAGACACTTTCGGTAGCCTCTAAAAAATTAAACTGGTGTATTTTAATACAGTAAATGATATAGGTTTACAGGGAATTTTTTAAATTTTTGTTGGTACAACGTTTGAAAATGACACCTTATAAATTACAGTTAGCTCAAAGTTTAAATATCGGTAATAAAGTCTTACGTAAAAAGTTTTGTACGGAGTTGCAGGGTTGTGTTGAAAATGATGCCATTTTTCATCGCTGAATTTTCAGTGATGAATGTACGTTTCGCATTAGTGGAAAAGTTAATAGACGTAATGTAATAATATGAAGCACAGAAAACCCAAGAGCAAGTTTACAGCATATAAGCGATTCCCCTAAAGTGAACGTACTTTGCGCTATATCTTGTGAAAAGGTTTACGGGCCGTTCTTTTTTTACGAAGTGTCTGTAACCGGAGTAATTTATCTGGAAATGTTACATGAATGGCTAATTCCTCAACTCCAGGAAGATAGTGACAACTTCATTTTTGTACAAGCTGGAGTTCCGCCTCAATGGCACTCACAGATCAAATATTATCTGGATGAACGCCTTTCTGGGCGATGGATTGGCCGTATAAGTGAGGACAATATGGTGTACAAGCGTTGGCCACCTCGAAGTCCAGATTTAACGCCCCGCGACTACTTTTTATGAGGTCATGTAAAAGACACAGTTTTTGTACCACCCTTTCTTGTCGATATCGATGATTTAAAACAACGCATCACAAATGCTCTCGCTATTGTTGACCACCATGTGTATGGGAAGAATTCAACAACCGTGTTGATATCTGTCATGTTACAAACGGTGCACACATTAAATATTTATGGGTAAAAAAACTTAATGCATTCTTGTATATAATCATGTAAGTTAATCATCTTAACTTTTAAAAAATACATTTTCTATAAGCTATCGAAAGTGTCATTTCTTTTGTAATCACCCGGTATTATGTATCAATTTTTGTAAAAATTATTTTAGTTTAATTTTTGTAGCCACCAATTACGTTTGTAACCCATTAAGTACCTTTTTTAGTTGATATGAATTCAAAACAATAATTTAAAAATTACAAACTGTATTAATAAAATAATTAATTAATCTAGATAAAAACTATATTTAATAACACTGAAAACGCATTAATAATTCCAGAATAATTTAAAACAAGAATGCAAACTCAACAGAAATCACAAACTGCAAACAAATTAAAAATAACAAATGCATTTAAATATTTTACAAATCTTTCTTAACTAATATCGATTGCATTTTAGTTATGGACACGTTTAGTAAATTAAAAAAAAACAAAGGTCAATGTATTTTATTGTTTTAAGAGGCTATTAAACTAACCTAGTCCAATATAATGAAATTGCAATACACGATTTCATTTGAGTTGAAAGGTAAAAGACCTAATACATACAATAATACAAAATAATTACACGAATACAATACAAAACTGTAAGACATTAATATTTCTATGTCATAATTGTGAACTATCAATGAACGAAAGTAAATAATTTATGATAAATGTTATAATTTGTCATAAATTCCTATAAAGTATATGAGTATTTGATTAAATGATTTTTTATCGGTATAAAAATACGTTTATTGATAAGTCACGAATTTATCGACAAGTATATAACAAATGTTATTTAAACGTTTATTCGAATTGCAGAACAATTAAAAGTAATTACGTACGATTTATTTTAATGAATGAGTGAATATTTTGCAATTACAGTAACTTTTTTTAAGCAATAAAGCAAACAAAGAAGGTGTCAATTAATAATTTTTTATCGGTTGAAAAGTTTTATATAATACGATTATGTTTTATATCTTGTAGTAAACTAAAAAATCTGGTGTGAAACACTCACACAACTTTCACTTGCCAATGCAAATAACTTAATTAACAATATAACTTAACATTAGTAATAAAACATTAGAAATAAACAAAAAACTAACCTCAATAAACATAATATTTTAATCATGAGTAAAAGACGTCAAGTGAAAATAAACCTAGTTTAGCTTAAAAATACGGAAAATCACTTCACGCTAACTAGGCTCTCTAGAGAAAAATACTCTTAATAAAAGTTGTAGATCGTTTAATTTCCTACAAATTTGATTTGTTTTTTTTATTTAGTGATGATGCCTACATAAACCTTGGGCTTGTGCGTAGGTTATGTGGTGATTTACAGATGAAAAAATGCCAGACCTGACCGGGAATGGAACCCGGGACCCCGGCATAGTAGCCAGTTGCGCTGACCACTACACCACGGGCCGGCCCGTGATTATATACACTTCCGTCATAAAATGCATACTAAGGCCGAAATCTTAAAAATATCAATTTTCACACGTTTTCGTGAGAAAAAAACAGAAAATCATTAATTACCCCTTAACTAAGCGTTATACAAAAAAAATGTTAAAAATAAAAGTTGTAGGATTTAAAATTCTCTACAACTTATATTATACACATTTTTGCGCCAAAATGCATATTTAAGTCACAACCTTAAAAACATTTTTTACTTGAATACAGCGCCTCCAAGAATTTCAGCAGACATGACGTCCAGACCTATCTTGTAAAGCATAAAAAATCTAGTAAAACAGGCGATTTTTTAAAAAAAATCGTAGTAGGCCTACCAGTTTTTGAAAAAATTGCAAAACAGTGAAAAATGACACGAATAAGCTACTACTTCCGGTTGACCGATTTTGATGAAAATGTTCGTGTCGGGTCCGGTAGTAGTGTCTAACTTAAGTTTTAAGTTTCAAGTTCGTACAATGTTCTGTTCTTGAGATATTCTGTTCACACACACACACACACAGACCAATCGCTAAAAACATGTTTTTTGGGTTCAGGGGGTCTGAAAACGTGTAGATCCGGTGAAAACTCTATTTCGAAAAATCTACATGAAAACAATACTTTCCTTTCTATATATTTAAATAGACAAGGAAAGTAAAAGTTCTGGTTGGATACACTCACATGACTTTCTCTTACCAATGTAAATAATGAACAATATAACCTAGTTTAATTATACAGTGATTTTTAAGTAAGGAAACGGCTTTATATTGCGTAATTGAGACGTACTAGGCGGAAAAGCTCATGCGGAACTTTCTAACGCTAGTAATACATTTAAGAAAATAAAATTTGCGGAAAATTCAAGTTATATTGTACCTTATAACCTCCACCCTGGAATTGCTTTGTCTACAGCAAAAAGCTAAAAAAACCACTAAAAATGTAAGCATAATTACACGTCATAATAATTATAGCTAAGCAGTTAATTAAAAAAAAAGAATCAACCTTCTACGAGCTTTCTTTCAGACAAATATTTTCGTAAGTCATTGTTATTACAGCTGTTTAGGCGAATTTTTTTAATTATTTATTTATTTATTTAACGTCGCATCAACTGAAACGGTCATTAGCGACGACGTTGGGGTGTAACTGTGTGAGGGTGAAATGATTTTTTGTAACGTACGAAAATATGCCGTGGCTGAGTGGGATTCGAACCCACGACCGCATGATGAGAGACGAGCACGATACTAACTACACCATGCGGTCGGCAGATGAAATTTCACTTTTGATATTATGATTAAAAAACAAAGTCCCATTTTCTTGGTTACTACTTTTTTTTTGACAAGATATTTTTATTTGCAACCGTGTTATAAAATTAACAAGCCAATTTGATAAAAAAATGGATACAAATATTGACAAATTTTAAGACATTGAGGAGATCGCTGTCCATTCACAGCGATAGTACCATTGGTTACTACTTAACGTATTTTGAATATAGAATCTTCTTCTTCTTTGCCTGCTATCCATTAATGGATGTTTGCGATCACCGCTGACCATTTTTCCCTGTCACCACACGTGTGTATTATGTCTCCTGCGGCCTCCATCCCTGTCCATTGCTTGATATTCTGTAGCCACGACATCCTCCTTCTGCCTACTCCTCTCCGTCCCTCTATCTTCCCCTCAATTATCAGTTGCAGCAGATGGTACCTCTCATTGCGCATCAAATGTCCCAGATAAGCGGTCTTCCTTCTTTTTATGGTGCTCATCAGTTCCCGTTTCCTTCCTATCCTCTCCAGAATCTCCTCATTGGTTCTTTTTGCTGTCCATGGAACCTTCAGGATTCTTCGGTATATCCACATTTCAAATGCTTCCAGCCTGTTCATGGTGTTAACCTTCAGCGTCCAACCCTCCATGCCATACAAAAGTACCGACCATACATAGCATTTTGTGAATCGTATTTTAAGGTTGAGGTCAAATTCCCGTGTTTGTGAGGATGCTTCTGAACCTTATAAATGCACTCTGTGCCTTCTCTATTCGACACTTGATTTCCACATCTGATGACCAGTCTTCACATAACCAAGTTCCTAAATAGTTGAACTTCTTCACACGCTCTATGTCTTCATTGTTGAGCTTTAGCTTTGAATTCTGAAACTCATCTGGTTTGCGAGTAATTATTAAGAACTTTGTCTTTCTTACGTTGATATCTATTCCCATACCTTTGCTATGCACTGCAACTGTGTTGAGGAGATGTTGAAGGTCATTCATGTTATCCGCCACAAGAACCGTGTCATCCGCATACCGTACATTGTTGATCCATGTGCCGTTCACTTTGATGCCCAACTGTTGTCCTTCGAGTGCTTCTTGGAAAATGCTTTCCGAATACAAGTTGAACAGGAGTGGGGAGAGGACACATCCCTGTCTCACACCTCTAACAATACTCTGTGCCTCTGTAGTTTCATTGTCAATCCTCACTGCAGCCGTTTGATTCCAGTATAAGTCCTCTATACATCGGACATCCCTTTGATCTATGTCAAGTCCTCTCAATATTTGAACAAGTTTACTATGTTGTACCTTGTCAAATGCTTTTTCGTAATCTATAAAGCACAAAATTACATTCTTCCCCTGATCGTAGCATTTCTGAACCAGTACCTGGATTGCTACCAGTGCCTCTCTCGTACCAAGACCCCTTTTAAATCCAAACTGGGAGGATCCCATATCACTTTCACACTTAGTGGAGATTCTGTATTGGAGAACCTTGAGAAAAATTTTAAGAGTATGACTCATTACGCTGATAAGTCTGTGCTCCTCACATTTGGTTGCATTACTCTTTTTTGGAAGTGGGATGAAAAGAGATGCAAGCCATCTGACTGGGAATTTTCCCCTATCATAAATTTGATTGAAAAACCTTTGAAGCATCTTAACACCCTCATTGTCAAGTAACTTGAGCATCTCAACCGGTACCTGATCCGGTCCAACTGCTTTCCCATTTTTTGAGGTTTTTAATGCTCTAATAATTTCTTCAATTGTAATTGCAGGCCCAGATAGATCATTTCCACCCTCAAGGTTATTCTCCAACTGAGGTCTTTCATCTGCAAAGAGATTACCAATATATCGCTCCCATATTGCTTTCTTCTCTCCGATATCATGTGCCATCTGTCCATGCTCATCCTGAGTGTTAGAGAAAGTCATTTTCCTATATATCCCAGCTACCTCCTTCAATTTCCTCTGCAGATTATAATCATCGTGCTGTTCCTGCAGGCATTCCAACTCCTCGCACTGCTCCCTCAGCCACTTGTTTTTTGCCACTCTTATTTCTTTTCTTATGGCATTTTGCAACATTCTATACCCGTTTTGGTTTCCTTGGCACTTGTATTTTCTTCTCTCCTCAAACATTGCCAATATTTCGTTTGTCATCCAATTTTTTCTTTTGATCTTTTGTCTATATCCTATTTCCTTTTGCGTCACATCCATGATCTGCTCCTCCATATTCCTCCAAGCGCCATCCAAGGTCTCTTCGTCTGCTGAATATAGAATAATCATTAACAATTCTGAACATAAATTAACATAAATTTGCTATCAGAAACGGAAAAAAAAAATTTTGAAAAAATATTTTTGCCATTTTTGGTGAGGGAATACTACTACCCCCTTAAAATGGCTATTTAAGGAATAAAAATTTCACATTATACATCTATTATCGTTCTACAAAGCTGTAATTTAGTGAAAATTAAAACTATTTTTGAATTTTTTGGATTAAATATTCAAAAGACAACAGGTGGAACCACCTAAGTATTCAAGAACACGTAATAGCAAAGATAAAAAATTCAAAAAGATTTATACTATTATATTGTTCTACGATGGAGTAATTTAGTGGAAAATAAAACTATCTTTGGACCTACTGGATTAAACATTTCAAGAACACCGACGCACTGAAGCAATCAAGTCAACAACTGATATGAATTTACACTGAACTGTTAAGTTAAATACACAAAGTTTACGGTAGGATACTCAACGGAAATTCCATATATTTAAAAACAATGATTTAACAATTTCAAATCTTACAGAAAATATAAAATAATCAGAAAGCGTACGATTGTTAGAATAAAAAAGAACAACAATACAATCGAGGTTTTAACTTTTAAGATTCATGCAAGAATGCATGTTCTTTTTTATGAATTTTATATAAAAAAATTTTTAATACATTTTTATTATTAATTATACCTATGAAATAGATATTACAATACGGTGACCAAACTTGAAAGTCTCTATGCTGTAGAATGTATACAGTTTAATATGAAAGGACCTCTTAACAGAATTCAAGAGAAAGAGAAAAAACCCTTTTATAAGACCCCGTCTCATAACTGGTGGCACTATTCAAGCCCACTTAGGTTTCGTAAGAAAGAAAAAGGTTTTCCTTTGAACTACGAATAAAACTATTAGTTATTTCTGTATTTACTCTTTTAAAAGGAAATCGAATGACACCATTTTTATTTCCAAATTCCGACTTTGATTTCTTGACTTCCGGTTGAAACCGGAACTTCAAACCAAATCCAAGACCACTAACTTTATGTATAGATTAGGAACCCGAAAACAGTTTGTTGCTACCTCTTGTAACTATGTTAGTTTCTGACATCTGGATGTGACGGAAGGACGGAAATCGAAAAATGATAGATGAAAAATTTTAAAAATGTCCACCAATCATAACAAAAATATTAGGACCTAAGAAAGTAAAGATTACAAGATGCGCTGTAATGAAGAACTTTTCTAAAATATTGAGGAACTGATAACTTCATTCAGAAAAGAAGACACGTACACATTAAAAGAATTTTAACAAAAAAAGAACAGCCAGAAGGATTCTAGAATCAATGAAGAAAAGTAAGACATCAGTCAACTGGTTCAAGGAAGTCAAGAAGGACCTAAGAGAAAAAAGTAACACAAGAAACGGTTATAAAACACACAAGAGTATTAGGGTATCTAAGGGATCCTGGAGCAAATCAAAACAGGGAAGACAGAAAACATCTGATCGGAGAGAGAAAGAAAAACGAAGAACTAGGTAATAGATGATAATTAACGTGGTCAACACTGACGTAATTGAAAGTAATTAATAATAATAAATGACATAATTTGTCCATTATTAAGTAGCATTAATAATAAAATGGGGAAAATCCTTGGGGCGAACCTAGAAAACGGACAAAACAAAACTCCAAAAGCTAAACTCCAAACATAATGTTTTAAGAAATGTTTCCTAATCTGTAAGTCAATGTTTGTAGTCACTAAGGTGTTTTTCATTTCAAAAGCTTTTCTAACTTCAGCAATCCTACTATATAGGATAGGCACACGAATTTCCTGAGCTGGTGATGAAAGAGATGAATTAAAGTGAGAGTGAGTGTTGGTCGGTAACAGCGAGAGGGGAATTAGGCTACGGTTCCCTTCCACGCCCCGCTGATATTATGTAAAGCTTTTTTTTAACCTGACATTTCCCTTGTAGTATTATATAAACAGTTCCGACGGAGGTGGAGGGTTGTTTGCTGATGTCGGATCAAGTGGCCAGGCGGCGGGTTTTTGGTTGGTAGGCGGTTGCAGCCTCCTTGAGGCTGGACGAGAACGCCTCAATTGAGTCCAACACTACTTTTCCCATCGTGAGGGAGTGAACATGAGTTTTCCTCGCCGCCACGAATATAAAAAAAATCCTACTACATTTAAAAAGTATAGATTGTAAAACAAACACAAACAAAACAAAAATTCAACTAAAGTAACAGCACTACCAAATACGGAATAAACAACAAAAAGCAAATATGCAATTCTTTTAAGGATTAGCAAAATCAGATAATACAGAAAAACGTAATACTAATGAGCTAAAGAAGAATCTAATTAGAAGACCCCGTCTGTCGTTTACCAGAGCAAAGTAAATAAAATAGAATAAAAAACCAGAATAAAGAAAACCAAATAAAATAAGTAAACATATACTAAACTTAAGAAGCATACTGCGCTACTGGAGAACGATCAACTTAAGATTATTACTGGAATAAAACAGCATTATAATTTCTGCGTGCGCTATACGCCGGATTATTGTACCCTTAAATTAAAAAATCTGGTGCGAAACACTCACACAACTTTCTCTTGCCAATGCAAATAATTAACAATATAACCTAACATTAGTAATAAAACATTAGAAATAACCAAAAAACTAACATCAAAAAACATAACCGTATTTTAATCATGAGTGAAAGACGCAAAATGAAAATCGACCTCAGTTTGGCTTAAAAATACGGAAAATCACTCTTTCATGCTAAACTAGGCTCTGTAGAGAAAAGTGCTCTAAACAAAAGTTGTAGATATTTTAATTTCCTATAAATTTGACTATACATACTTTTGTCGTAAGATGCATACTAAGGCCGAAATCTTAAAAAAATTGATTTTTCACACGTTTTCGTGAGAAAAAAACAGAAAATCGCTAATTACCGCTAAACTAAGCGTAATTGAAATAAAAGTGGTCGGGTTTTAAATTCTCTACTTTTTTTATTATACAAAACTTTGGGCTAAAACGCATATGCTGCTGTAAAACCGTTACAGGTTCAAACCAGACTTTTGGGTGATGACCTAAACAACAACAATCGAAACTTTACTATATTTTTACTTTCTCTTGCCTGTATGAATACATAAGAAGGAAAGTATTGTTTTCATGTCGATTTTTCGAAATCGAGTTTTCGCCGGATCTACACGTTTTCAGAGCCCATGAACCCAAAAAACATGTTTTTAGCGATTGGTGTGTGTGTGTGTGTGTGTGTGTGTGTGTGTGTGTGTGTGTGTGTGTGTGTGTGTGTGTGTGTGTGTGTGTATGTGTGTATGTGTGTGTCTGTGTCAGTCTGTATGTGTAAACACAATATCTCAAGAACGGAACTTTGTACGAACTTGAAACTCAAGTTAGATACCACTAGAGGCCCCGACACGAACATTTTCATCAAAATCGGTCAACCGGAAGTAGTAGTTTATTCGTGTCATTTTTCACTTTTTTGCGAGTTTCTCAAAAACGGCTCCTACGATTTTTTCAAAAAAATCGCTTCATTTAATACATTTTTTACGCTCTACAAGATAGGGTAGGCGCCATGTCTGCTGAAATTCTTGGTGAAGCTGTTTTCTCGTAAAAAATTGTTTTTTTTTTAAGATTGCGACTTTATATTACGTATTTTAGCGCAAAAAAGTATCTAGTAAAAGTTGTAGAGAATTTAAAATTCAACAATTTTTATTTCAAACATTTTTTTGTATAAGCTTAGTTTTAGCGGTAATTAGCGATTTTCTGTTTTTTTTCACAAGAAAACGTGTGAAAAATCTATTTTTTTTAAGATTTCGGTCTTAGTATGCATTTTACGACAAAAGTGTATAATCAAATTTAGGCTATAAGAAATTAAAAGATCTACACCTTTTGTTTAGAACATTTATTTCTACAGAGGCTAGTTTAGCGTGAACGAGTGATTTTCCGTATTTTTAAGCCAAACTGAGGTTTATTTTCATTTTGCGTCTCTCACTCATGATTAAAATTAGGATACGTTTTTTGAGGTTAGTTTATTGTTTATATCTAATGTTTTATTGCTAATATTAGGTTGTTTAACAGCTGATTTTCGGAGACGAAGGTTCCTGGTTCAAATCCTAGTAAAGGTAGTTACTTTTATACGGATTTGAATACTAGACAGTGATTGCCGGTGTACTTTGATGGTTGGGGTTCAATTAACCATACTCTCTCAAGAGTGGTCGACCTGGGTCTGTACAAGACTACACCTCATTTACACGTCATACACATCATCCTCATCTCATTGGGTCATGGGGTTGCTTTTTTTTTGTCATCAGTCTCTCGACTGGTTTGTGGTTTGATGCAGTTCTCCAAGCTGTTCTATCTTGCGCAATTCGTTTCATATCTACATACCTGTAACACCCTACATCTTTCGTAATTTGCTTTATATATTCTAATCTTTGCCACCCTCTACAAATTACTCCCTCAATATTACCCTCCATTATTGATAGCCCAATACCTGGATGTCTTAGGATATGCCCCACTAGCCTATCCCTTCTTTTGGTAAGATGCTTCCATATACTTCTTTTTTCATCCACTCGCCTAAGAACCTCTAAATTACTTATTTTGTCCACCCACCTAATCTTCAACATTTTCCTATAACACCACATTTCAAAAGCTTCTATCCTCTTCCGTTCTACAGCCCCTATCACCCACGTTTCACTTCCGTATAATGCTACACTCCAAACATAATGTTTTAAGAAATTTTTCCTAATCTGTAAATCAATGTTTGTAGTCAGTAAGCTGTTTTTCATTTCAAAGGCTTTTCTAGCTTGAGCAATTCTACTCTTGATATCACTTGTGCTTCTACCATCCTTTGTTATTTTACTCCCTAGATAGCAGAATTCCCCAACTTCCTGTATGTTTTCGTTGCCTACTTTTAAATTTCCCATCTCTTCTAAACCACTCTTGCTGCTGCACAACACTTTCGTTTTGTTCTTATTAATTTTCATGAAGTAATCCTTCCTCAAGATCTCATCCATTCCATTTAAGGCATCCTCTAGTTCATTCTTTGCCTCGGCTAATACTACTATATCATCGGCAAATCTCAGCATTTTTATTGTCTCTCCTTGAATTTTTATTCCTGCGTCAAATTTCTCCTTCACTTCATTTATAGCCTCTTCTATATACAAGTTAAAAAGTAGTGGTGACAAAGAACAACCTTGTCGTACACCTTTTCTTACAGCAGCCTCTTTTTCGTACCCCTCGATTCTCAAAACAGCCGTTTGATTCTTATACAGACTGTAGATAACTTTCCTTTCTTTGTATTTAATTCCTAGCCTTTTCAAAGTTTTAAACATTTTACTCCAGTCCAGATTGTCAAATGCTTTCTCTAAATCTACAAATGCCATAAAAGTAGTTTTATTTTTCTGTAACCTTTTCTCAATAATCAGTCTCAGAGCCAATATTGCATCTCGAGTTCCCATTCTCCTTCTAAATCCAAATTGGTCATCGTCCAATACTTCTTCTACTCGGTGTTCTATTCTCCTGTATATAATTCTTGTCAGTATCTTAGATGCATGGCATGTTAGGCTGATAGTTCTGTAATGTTCACACTTCTCCGCTCCTGACTTTTTTGGTATTGGAATCATAATATTTTTTTTAAAGTCCGATGGTACCTCTCCACTCTCATAAATTCTGCACACAAGTTTGTATAATTTGTTTTGAGCAACTTCGCCACATCGTAATAATAATTCCGATGGTATGTTATCTATTCTTGGTGTCTTATTCATATTCATATCCTTAAGTGCCCGATCGAATTCTTCTCGTAGTATAGGGTCCCCTCTTTGATCTTCTTCAACATCAGTTTCTTGTTCTATCGCATCATATTCTAATTCTTTTCCCCTGTAGAGTTGGTTTACGTATTCCTTCCATCTTTCAGCTCTCTCTTGGCCATTCAACAATGGTTTGCCACCTGCGCTTTGGGTTGCTTATTGTTCTGAATTGAACAGATTGCAACGTACACATATTAGGAATTTAAAAAAAACTTCAAAAAATATTAGGTTATATTGCTCATTATTTGGATTGGCAAGAGAAAGTCGTGTGAGTGTTTCACACCAGATTTTAAAAGTAGGAATGACCAAGACGTTAATGGGTTAAACACGTGTTAGTAATCGATCAACTGTACAGTATAACTGAATAAATCTTTTATTAATAAGTTAAATATTAAAATATGTCTACGATAAGTACTGGAATAAACAGCAACACGATCAGAACTGTCGATTCGTGGTAATTTTCACATGAATTTTTCATACAGTTAACCCCAAATCGAGGGATAACACCAAATACATATTGAGAAATTGATGCATGCACATATAAACGTAAGCGCACGAATAATGAACCAACTATTTATAACGGAGGGTGCGTTTAAAACGAAACCGAATCATGAATTCTATAAAATCGAGAAAAAACCAATGAAAACCATTATATTTTCAATTACAAAAACATTTAAGGGAGTAGTCAACCCAAAAAATGAAAATCGAAACTTCTGGCTATAATTTATCATTATTTATTTTAAATGAAAGACTAATTTACTAGTAATGATCTACCATTTGAACCAAGCCAAAAAATTAATTACAGCCCCTAATATAAGGGTGAGGTTGGAAAAACGGGCTTTTACGAGGAATCAAATATCTCAGGAACCAAGAAAGATATCAACATGCTTCTTATGCTACAAAATACAGAAAATTTCTCTCTATTATCTGTTGTATGCGCTTGTATGTATTTTTCTTAGAAGAAATTTATTGAAAAAAAAAACACTTTTCAAAACATTTTTTTTATGTATTCACAAATTATTTTTTAACTAAATCCCTATTACCGTTTTTGTAATAACCACTCCACAGATAAAAGAGCAAAAAATTATGAACATTTGAGAAAAACATCATCCAAATATCTCAAATACTAACCAAAATATTTAATTCCCAAGAATGTACAATCATGTAAAAACCACATTCCCGGAAAACTTAAAGTTGAAGGAATAATTTCACTCCCCTTGCTTGTGAGTTTTATTTTAAACAGATGTTTTTATAACTTTTTGTCAACGTACAAACAAAGTAAACAAATGTTGTGATTTAGAAAATTTTAAAATTCAAATAACTGCAAAAAACATCGAATTTTTTAAAAAATCATCTTCTTGAGTTGACTACCCCCTTAATAAACACCAAAGTTTATTTACGTACGAAATTTAAAAAATATACAATTGAAAACGAATAAAAATTATAAATTATCTATTGCTATTAATTGTTAAGTAACACCGGTTGGGTAAGCGATTTTGTATGGTGACTAGCTGACAGCTATTCCTGAACAAACTCCACTGGGGGTCCCTATTAAAAAATTCATCCCGAATCATGTCTAAAATACAGCTAAAAGCAGGGATCAAATTGGGGTGTTGTCAATGAAGTACGGTTCCCGATAACAAATAAAAGCTAAAAAAATATATCTTACAATATAAAATACCAATTTACGTAAGCCGGAAAATATATTAAGAGTTTTTCTTATCTTTCTTTAAGTGTAAAAACAATTCATAAAATGAATACAGTACCTAATTTTTTATTTATTTGCTTATTTATTATTACGAAAAATCGAAGATAAGAACAAATAAATAACAAAATGTACTTCCTGATTTTCAATATTTAATTTGAAATATCTTACATTGCTTTTTTTAGAATTACAAAATCTTACAAAATTTAATTCAGGCAGTCAATAATTGAAAATATGAATTGATTCTCGCCTATAAAATGACAAAAATTCGTTTGACTATAAACCGAATTTTAATTTATTATTTTATCTTGCCCTATATGAATACGCAGGGCAAAAGTATTGTTTTCCTGACGATTTTTTGAAATCGAGTTATCACAAAAATACACGTTTTCAGGTCCCCTGAAAAACATGTTTTCTCGATTGGGCTGAGTATATATGTCAACAAAATATCTTACGAATTTTAAACTTAAGCACGAAGTTGGAACATTCAACTTAAGTAAGGTACCATTCCGGAACCATACATATACTTTTTTGTAAAAATCAGTAAACTGGCAGTAAGTTAGTAAGTAGTTTCTGCATGTAATTTTCTCAAAAACGGCTCCTCGTACAATTTTGTTTAAAATCGCCTATTATATTTTTTGTTCTCTACAAACCAGTTTAAAATATAATCTTACTACATTTGTTGGTCATCAAATTTTATTCCTGGGAAAATTTAATGATAGGTTCTGCTCAGTTACGAATTTTTTTTCAAAATTACAACTCCAGGTGCATTTTAGAACAAACATTCACATAAAAAAATTACTAATAAGTACTTATCATGGTTTTGTCCAACGCTTAGTTTAGCCGAAATTTGTAATTTCACGTGAAAATCGAATCAAAATCGGTTTCTTCTAAAACTACAGGCTTAAAATGCAATACAAAGTTCAAATTTACATAAAAAATTTGAATATACGATTAAATTTTAAGCCTAACATTTTCCTAAACGCTTCTTTAAGCCGCTATTTGTAGAGTTATGTGAAAAACGCATCAAAATCGGTTTCTTCTAAAACTATAGGCTTAAAATGTAATATAAGGTAAAAATTTACATAAAAAATTTGAAAATACGAAAAAATTTTAAGCGTAACATTCTCCTAAACGCTTATTTAAGCCGCTATTTGTAGATTTATGTGAAAAACCCATCAAAATCGGAATTTTTTAAAATTATAGACTAAAACTACAATGATAACGAAATTAAAGTTGAAAGTAAATTTAAAGAGCTACAACAATTTGCTAGTAACATTTTTAGGCAAAAGCTTAATTTAGCGATAATAGGTGATTTCTGTAAAGAAAACCCGTATTAAAATTGGCCCATCCATATTAATAATTGTTTAAACATATTAAACGTAAACTAGGTCAAGATTTGAGATGATACAAGTACGGATAGTCGAAAATTATATTAAATGAAGTAAACAACCAAACACAGCAGTACAAAAAAAATCCTAAAGATAAAATGAAAACGAGGTAAATAACACTTTTAATAAATAAATCCTGAATTGTTTAGTTAAACTAACAATAGAATAAATAAATCATAATTCTTTGAAAATTTATAATAAAATAATAATTGTGCAACCATTACTGCACTACAGTAATTCCAACGATAATTAAATTTCGTATAAATTACTAACGGTTTTTCTAAGTAATTGATAATGATTAAGCGTATAATATAGGATACGCACACAAAATAACCTACAAAAAATAAATAACTTTTTTAACATCAATATCTGCCCATAACAGACAGGTGGAGTGTCAAATTATTTACACTCAATCTGTCTGTTGCAGGGCTAAAATAAATAGTTTTGTTTCTTATCACATGGTCAGCTAATTAAATAACTGAATCATTAAAGAACAGAAGAGGTAGAGGTGTAAAAGACACTAATCAGAGTTATCTCGTTTGAAAGTAATGGATTTCATTATACAGCCAGACCCTGTGGTGAATGAAGTGAAAGTGTCATTTGCAGAGTGGAAATTATATGCTTTTCAGAGGGCCCGGCATGCTGATAAGTGTACTTTTCCACTCAGTGAGGAAGGCTGTGGTAAACCACCTCACTTCTCGATTTACTTAGTAAAACCTCTATAGGTTCAAACCAGCCTTTTGGCTGATGACCTAAACAACAGCAACATCAATATATTTACTTTATGAAATGTATAATATAAGAAAAATTAAAAATGTATTTTTCACACAGAAACTTCTGTATCTATGCTAGATAATGCGATAAAAATGTTGTAATATTTTATTAGCTAATCGAAACCGGTTTTAGTGAGAGATCAAATTAGAATTCATATAGTTATACCTGAGGTTATGTTAGTTGACCGCAAAAATACTATATTTATATGAAAATATTGACGTAGCAATTTTTAAGTAAAGTTTTGATAATCTTTAAACTTGCTGAAAGTTTAATAAAAGATAAAAATTTGTTAATAAGTAAAGTATAACGAATTTTAAGTAAAACATGCATTGAATGATTCAAAACAATGAAGTACTACCAACTAAAAATTTATCTATGTATTCCCCGGCGTTATCTAGTTTGATGTATACGTTATAAAATTTTACTTGTGCAGTACTAAAAAATAAGTACTAAGAACTTGAAATATACCCGAACAATTTTACAAAAATAAAACAGATTAAGGAAACGTCATCTTATTTATTTCAACCTAGGTGAAAAATAGAATAAATTAAAGTAAAACAAAATATCAGAACAACTAGATACGTACCATAACGTAAAAACTCATCAAAAAAATGAAAAAGAATTCACACAAGTCTCCCTAGAAAACATGGCTGTACCATAGTTGGGTAAATTGATTTCCCCGCACCACAATTATCATTTTGTGTAAATATCGCATTAATAATAAACAATAATTTAAGTGATACATTTCTTTTATTTATTCTTTTTAATGTAATTGATAAATGGGAAATTAATCGTAAATGTATTAATTTAGTAAAATAACCGCACATCATTCAAAGATACCGGCAAAACGTTCAATCAAAAATGTTGATTAAATTAGTTTGTTTCTTAGATTTTCTGCACCACGGCACCGGAAAGTATTTAAATCAAATAATAGGCTAATACAGGATGATTCACGAAGATATGCAGAAACTTTGGGAGCTCATTGTACATGTAAAAATAATGAAAAAAGTTTAAATAAACATGGGTCCGGAAATGCATCGTTACCGAGTTACTGTTAGCGAAAGATTTCGCCCGGATTTCAGCTCACCAGGTGAAATGAGGTCTTCCTGAAATTCTTGTAAGGTAGATTAAGGGGCGAATTCAATCGTTTCATATGGTTTTTGATCTGATAAATTGAATAAAACCGGTCCCAGAGCTGTAAGTTAACTAGTTTATGAGAAAACCAGTGTCAAATGTAAAAAATTGAGTGAAAAATCATTTATTAAAATAACATTAATACTTAGACGTATAATGAAGCTTTTACACCATTAAAGGAAAGCCTTGTTGAACTACGGAAAGCAACAAGAGCTGTCCTTAAACGAGCAGAAAAATGCATTGAAATCAGCGGAGACACTAATGAAAAATTACTGTAATTTGGTTGAATAGGTTTAGATTAATGGTTTTCCGGTTAATTTTACTTTGAACTCTTGTTGTTGTTTAGGTCATCAGCCGAAAGGCTGGTTTGAACCTGTAGAGGTTTTACTAAGTAAAACGAGGAGTGAGGTGGTTTACCATTGCCTTCCTCACTGAGTGGAAAAGTACACTTATCTGCATGCCGGGCCCTCTGAAAAGCACATATTTTCCGCTCTGTAAATGACACCTCCAATTCATTCACCACAGGGTCTGGCTGTATAATGAAATTCATTACTTTCAGAGGAGATAACTCTGATTAGTGTCTTTTACACCTCTACCTCTTCTGTTCTTAAATGATTCAGTCATTTAATTGGCTGAACATGTGATAAGAAACAGAACTATTTATTTTAGCCCTGCAACGAACAGATTGAGTGTAAATAATTTGACACTCCACCTGTCTGTTATGGGCAGTTTGAACTCTTATGAATAAAAATTCATTTAATCAAACATCTATTCGCTTTCTGTGTACTTTTTTACACAGTTTTGTTCAAAATAAAATTTTCTACAAGTTTTATTTAAAAATTTTATCTGTTTCTTGGTGAAATAACAAAGTTATTGTTGTCCAAATATGAAAAAATGTGTTTTTTCACTCCATTTTTTGGATTTGACACTGGTTTTCTCATAAACAAGTTAACTTACACTCTGGGACCTGTTTTATTCAATCTATCGGGTCAAAAACCATAAGAAACGATTGAATTCGCCCCTTAATCTACCTAACCAGAATTTCAGGAAGACCTCATTTTCACCTGGTGAGCTGAAATCCGGGCGAAATATTTCGCCAGCCGTAACGCGGCAACGATGCATTTCCGGACCCATGTTTATATAAACTTTTTTCATTATTTTTACATGTACATTGAGCTCCCAAAGTATCTGCATATCTTCGTGAATCACCCTGTATAGAACAATCGGACAATAAACAAAATCTATAAACAACATTTGTAATAAATAAACATTAATATTTAAAAGTGAAGAAGCAATGGGTTAAAGAGAGCTAATATTTTTTTCTAATCTAACAAATTGAAAACAAAACACTATAACTAAAATTATTAGAACAAATTAAGGTCATAATTTGAATAACTAAACCGGTAAACATTCAAAAATCAATACAAACAAACAAAAAGTATAAACAAACATGTACAATACCTAAAACTTTAAATTCACACAAACGTTAAAAAATCTATAAAGGTACAAAAACACAACACGTGTCAACAAATTAATGTACTAATAAATTTGTTTACGTTTTTTAAACCGTTAATAAGCTATTATTATAAAAAAACCCGTACTGCATTCAAAAATTATATTACAAACTAGACTAAACTAATCTAACCTATAATGTAAGATAAAAAAAGCAAAATATAATCTTTATATAGATCATTTTATAAAATGTATTGAACATACATTGTATTTTATAACAAATAATAAAAAATAAATCATATTAACTGACACAGACCTCATTAAAAGTTGTTTAATTCACTTTTCGTTTGAATATAATAATTTACACAAAAAACACACAGTATTAAACTAAACAATTATATTTACTAAATACAACACTAATATTTACAATGATCGATCAGAATATTCGTAGATTGAGACAACCGGTATAAAACACGATCAACAACACTAACACACGATACAAGAGACGACTAAAGACTGGCTTGTTCTTGAAAACTGCACAGAGCTACCACCACCAGACAGCAGCGTCGGCTGTGTAAGTTAGTTAAAGCGCATGCGTGGACAAGCCGGTAGTCTCACGTGTAAAAGAGGGAGCATTGCACAGCAGTAGACTCAAAAAGCGAGTCCGCAAAAATATTCATCTAGGAAATAAACATTAGAAAAATATTTGCTCAATTTATTATGCATAATAAAACTTGAAAATATTTATATTTATGTACAAATTAACGTAATATTTTTGTCAGATAATTAAGGCATTATATAAACTAATCTATTTAGATTTAATAATATATAAATATAATCGTTTCGTTAGATCCTGCAATAACACCGTTCAGTTTATTGATGTTACACAAAAATATGTAGTTCTAAACAGTGAAATGAGTAGCGGGTTTCAATAGCGTCCAAAAATTAAAAACTAATTTTTAAAATTTGTTTTGTATACTCCTATGCGCGGACACAACTCTTTGTGAAGAAGAGTTTTTGCGTAGAAGTATTTTTAATTTAAAATTCTGTACATAGCTTAGTATAGTAATGAATTGTAATTTTAATGTAGTTGTATTTTACTAAATAAAATAAATGAATAAAAAAATCAAACCGATACAATAAAAAAAGTCATTAAGGCTTTTGCATTAACATTTAGTTATTTACATTAAATTCTCACAAATTATTAATAACTCGAAAATCAGCGTAATATCTGTCAAAAGAACTTTAAAACTTAAATAATTTAAAAAAATCTGGTGTGAAACACTCGCACGACTTTTTCTTGCCAATGTAGATAATCAAAAATATAACCTGTATTTAATCATGAGTAGACGATTTAAATGAAAAACAACCGGACTTTAATCATTAGTGAAGACGCAAAATGGAAATCAACCTCTGTAGAACTTAAAAATACGGAAAATCTAATTACGCTATACTAACTGGCGCTAAATTAAGCGCTGTAGTAAAAATGCTTAAAATTAAAGTTTGTAGGTTTTTTTAATTTCCCATAACTTTGATTGTGTTGTTAAGGCCATCAATCGAAAGGCTGGTTTGAACATCTAGAGCCTTTATTAAGTAAAACGAGGAGTGAGGTGGTTTACCATTGCCTTTCACACTGAGTGGAAAAGTATGCTTATCAGAATACCAAGCCCTCTGAAAAGCACTACTTTCCACCCTGCAAATGACACGTTCACTTCATTCACCACAGGGTCTAGCTGTTTAATGAAATTTATTAAATTAAGAGGATATAACTGTGACTAGTGTCTTTTACACCTCTACCTCTTCTGTTCTTAAATGCTTCAGTGATATATAATTGGCTACTAAAGTGATAAGAAACAGAACTATTTTTTGTAGCCGTGGAACTTGCAAATCGAGTGCAAATAATTTAACACTCCACCTGCCTGTTATGGGCATAACTTTGATTTTATACACTTTTGCCCTAAAATTCATATTAAGGCTGCAGTCATTAAAAAAAATTTACCACTGGAGCACAGCTCCCAAGAATTTTTAGCAGACATGGCTCTTATTCTGTCTTGTAGAGCATAATAAAAAGCAGTAAATAAGGCGAGAATATCGCAAAAAATTAAAAAAAGATCAAGAGCAAGTAAGAATATATTTACAATTTGACCGATACTGATTAAAAAGTCGTTGTGGCCTTTGCAATGATTTTTAGTCATCTAAATTTAATTGTCATGAATTGTTTACTGAAAAATCTGCAAAATATCTAGTAAAATCTACTTTAAAAAATAAATACATTAAAAAATTGTACGAGTTCTTATAATATGCTGGCCTATTTTTCATAAAGGCATAGAATAAAAACGATAAAGTACTGTATTTAGTCATATTATTTTTCCAAACAAAATTAAATTCGATCCAATTTTAACCAAAACTTTCAAAATTGGAACACAAAGGCTTAACTATTAATATTATACAAGCATAAAAACTACTGTCACTATTCTCAACATTTTTAACTAGATGTTTAATATGTCACCCATACGAATAATTAGATATGTCGGGAAGCAATTATATCATTTTAGCAGTCTCCATGACGTTGTCAACATGTCACACTACGGAGCGGAAGATCCCAGGGTTCGATTCCCAGCCAGGGCTTGAAAATCGGCACAAGTTATTAAAACCCACAATTAAAACCCATCGCGTCGTGTAATAAAAAATTAAATATAAATATTCAACGATTATAATATAAATAAAGATAGATGAGAAACCAAAATTAACCACTATACCGCCACTATAGCGTAATGCCGGCCGCATTGGCGTAGTTGGTAACGTGCTCGCCTCTCATCATGCGGTCTTGGGTACGAATCCCATTCAGGCACGACATATTTTCATACGTTATAAAAAATATCATTTCATCCTTCACCGCCCGCATTAGCAGTAATTGCGGAAGAGTCGGACGTTAAACAAAAAGAAAAACTATAGCGTAGTGGTTAGCATGCAAGGCTACAAAGAGGTAAATCCTCAGTATGATTCCCGGCTACAGTCTAGAAGATTATTACACCCTTAAACCCAACGATATTGTAGCACAACCCACAGTAGCCGCTAAGTAGTAGAAGCAACTTTTAAAAAATTAAACCGATTCTGGTTAAAACTTTCACCAAAATACGGGGGACCGGAGAAAGCATACATAAAGTTCTTACTAGAAAGAAGGACTTAACGTAGAATGTTCGACACCATGCAAGAGAATTATGTGAATCACTCACCTGAAACAGAACAGATAAAACAACAATTAAAAAAAGGTTTATGATTACTTTACTACTAAATTTTATGACCATAACAAACTGTTGATTAATTTAGTCAATAGATATTGGAAATCGATTTGATGAATCGATTCCAGCATAAATCGTTGTTTAGGTCATCAGCCAAAAGGCTGGTTTGTACCTCTAGAGAACATAACTTTACTAAGTAAAACGAGGAGTGAGGTGGTTTATTATTGCCTTCCTCACCAAGTGAAAAAGTATGCTTATTAACATGCCAGGCCCTCTGAAAAGCATTTACTTTCACCCTGTAAATGACAATTTCACTTCATTCACCACTGGGTCTGGCTGTATAATGGAATTCATAACTCCAGAGGAGATAACTTTGACTACTATCGGTCTCATAATCATAGACACCCGAGTTTGAACCCTTGCATCTCCAAAACTATGAGTCGGATTTCGACATTCTTTACATCAAAATTTAGTTCATTTTATTCTGCGTTGACCCTTACTAATCCTATATTTTTAATGTAGTATAAAAATTGCCATATCGAGGTTGGAAGACAAAAAGACCCAGTTTTTTTGCTACCGCAACAAAGTTCATGCGTTTAGACGCGTTTAACTCTATAATTATTTGACCGATAAGTTTGATATTTTAACACAACATAGTCAATTATATTCTTACAGCGTGTACGAAATTTCGAATTTGTACGTTATTTAAATTTTGTTTTATTAACAATATTCTGAACCCTTGCTATCTCGGTAACCGCTCGATCGTTTGGCACGGGCAAACTATCGTTTTATTCAGCGTAAAAAAACTTAGAACAGATATGTTAATTACATGAAATGGATTGGCCAATGTTGTGGTAGAATTTTTAAAATTTTGAAACATAGACTGGGTAATGTGGGGGTGGGATAGTTTGTGTACTTGACATCCTGTAGCACTGACCACCTAAATTGACAGACTGCATTGTCAATCCAGGTAGACAGTCAGATTCAGGCAACATGGATAGTAGTGCCCCCCGCAACACAAGTCTATTTTTCAAAATTCTACCACAACATTGGCCAATCAATATTTCGTGTTATTAACATATCTGTACTAAGTTTTTAACGTTGAATAAAACGATAGTTTGCCCGTGCCGAACGATCGAGCGGTTACCGAGATAGCAAGGGTTCAGAATATTGTTAATTAATCAAAATTTAAATAACGTACGAATTTCAAATTTCGTACACGCTGTAAGAATATAATTGTCTATGTTGCGTTAAAATTTCAATTTTTTCGGTCAAATAATTATAGAGTTACACGCCTCTAAACGCATGAAATTTGTTGCGGTAGCAAAAATACCGGGTCTTTTTGTCTTCTAACCTCGATATGGTAATTTTTAGATAAAATTAAAAATATAGGACTATTATGGACCAACGCATAATAAAATGATCTAAATTTTGATGTAAAGTATGTTGAAATCCGAATCATAGTTTTGGAGATGCAAGGGTTCAAACTCAGGTGTCTATGATTATGAAACCGATAGTGGTGTCGTTTACACTTTCTGTTCTTAAATGCTTCAGTCATATAATTGGGTGACCATGTGATAAGAAACAGAACTCTTTTGTTGTAGCTCTGGAACTAACAGATCGAGTGTAAATAATTTAACATTACACCTGCCTGTTATGGGCATAACTATATCAGCATAGATATTCAATATTAAATGATTTATCCCCCTTGCAACCTCAAAAATTTGTGCGGAACAGAAGTAGGGAATGATTTTACCACGATGTGTACAGTCATTGGCCACTATCTGAAAAACCAAAGAATATATCGTTATGCGGTTTACGGTATAGTAATGTTCGTTAAATTTTACATTAAAATAATGATAAAGCTGCCCGTTCCCGCATCACCTGGGTATAATTTCGTTTTAAATTTTTAAATTAGGGTTATAAATAAATTCATAAGTCCATAAAAGTCCATAACAGACAGGTGGAGTGTCAAATTATTTACACTCAATCTGTTCGTTGCAGGGCTAAAATAAATAGTTCTGTTTCTTATCACATGGTGAGCCAGTTGAATGACTGAATCATTTAAGAACAGAAGAGGTAGAGGTGTAAAAGACACTAATCAGAGTTATCTTCTCTGAAAGTAATGAATTTCATTATACAGCCAGACCCTGTGGTGAACGAAGTGAAGGTGTCATTTGCAGAGTGGAAAATATGTGCTTTTCAGAGGGCCCGGCATGCTGATAAGCGTACTTTTCTACTCAATGAGGAAGGCAATGGTAAACCACCTCACTCCTCGTTTTACTTAGTAAAACCTCTACAGGTTCAAACCAGCCTTTTGGCTGATGACCTAAACAACAAATAAATTAAAATTACAATTTTCTGATTTTAAAAAGCTGATATACACAGGGTGGTTCATGAAGTTCTCCCCCCTCCCCCCCCTACAGTGCATACTACTAGTAAAATAATAAAAAAATGTTAAGAAACATAAGTCCGAAAACGCTTCGTTAGCGAGTTACAGCTAGCGAAGTATTTCGGCATGATTTCTGGGCAAATAGTGAAATAAAGCCATACTGAACTTCTGGAAAGATAAATTAAGAGGTAAAATTTGTGGTTTCTTTTGTACTTTGACTTGGAAAACCTAAAAAAAACCCCGTTTTTGTACTTTTGATGTACAATAACTTTGTTAACAATTTATGGGTAATAAATAGATAAATCTTATAATATAAATTGTAGAGAATTCAAACAAAAATGTATTTAACCGTTAATTCGGGGTTTTTTCATTTATCTTATCATTAAAAAAATATTTAGTTTTTGTATTTTTTATTTTAACAAATTATTTCCTTAAAATTAGTAAAATGAATTATACTAAATAAAAATTGAACTTTTTTGTACTTATTTCTGTTTTATTTTTGACTTAACTTAGCCAACATAAATTTTCTCAGAATTAAATTCTCAATAATTTGTTTTTAAACATTTTATGTATTTATTACCCATTTAACAAAGTGTTATTATAATACATCAAACGTAAAAAATACAGGCTTTTACGCCCTAATTTCTTGCACTCAACCGCAAATTTCTCAAAAACTACTAATGGTACAGTTCTGAAACCTATTGTATTAGCTTTCTCAGGTCAAAATACATAAGAAATCGCAAATTTTTCCATTTAATTTACCTTTCCAGAAGTTCAATATGGCTTTATTCACTCTTTTGCCCAGAAATCATGCCGAAATACTTCGCTAGCTGTAACTCGCTAACGAAGAGTTTTCGAACCTATGTTTGTATAATATTTTTACTTTCTCTTGCCTATATGAATAAATAGGAAGGAAAGTATTGTTTTCATGTCGATTTTTCGAAATCGAGTTTTCACCGGATCTATACGTTTTCAGACCCCCTGAACCCAAAAAACATGTTTTTAGCGATTGGTCTGTGTGTGTGTGTGTGTGTGTGTGTGTGTGTGTGTGTGTGTGTGTGTGTGTGTGTGTGTGTGTATGTGTGTGTGTGTGTGTGTGTGTGTGTGTGAACAGAATATCTCAAGAACGGAACATCGTACGAACTTGAAACTTAAGTTACATACCACTACCGGACGCGACACGAACATTTTCATCAAAATCGGTCAACCGGAAGTAGTAGTTTATTCGTATAATTTTTCAGTTTTTTGCGATTTTCTCAAAAACTGGTCCTACGATTTTTTTAAAAATCGCCTATTTTACTCAATTTTTTATTCTCTACATGATAGGGTAGGCGTCATGTTTGCTGAAATTCTCGGTGAGGCTGTTTTCACGTAAAAACGTTGTTTTTTTAAGATTACGGCTTTAATATGCAATTTAGAGCAAAAATGTATATAACAAAAGTTGTAGAGAATTTTAAATTCTACAACTTTTATTTCAAACATTTTTTTGTATAACGCTTAGTTTAGCGGTAAATAGCGATTTTTTTATTTTTTCTCACGAAAACGTGTGAAAAATAGATTTTTGTAATATTTCGGCCTTGGTATGCATTTTACGACAAAAGTGTATATAATCAAATTTATAGAAAATTGAAAGATCTACAACTTTTATTTAAAGAATTTTTCTCTACAGAGCCTAGTTTAGCGTGAAATAGTGATTTTCCGTATTTTTAAGCCAAACTGAGTTCGATTTTCATTTTGCGTCTTTCACTCATGATTAAAATAAGGTTATGTTTTTGAGGTTATTTTTTTTTATTTCTAATATTTTATTACTAATGTTAAATTATATTGTAAATTATTTGCATTGGCAAGAGAAAGTTGTGTGAGTGTTTCACACCAGATTTTTACTTGTAGAATGCGCTGTAGTAGTGGGGGGAGAACTTCATGAATTATCCTATATAATACTTAGACACGTCCACCGAGTTTCACCATCTGCCAAGTCCGAAACTTAATAAACAAAAAATATTGATATAAAATTATATTAGAACACCGTTTTCAACCCTATAGGTTAATATAGTGTGAAAATATGCGTGTTAAATTGTAATTAAAGTTCTACAGACTAAATTATTTTTACCTATTTGGACAGAACAGACGGGTGACAATTTCTAAAAGAGTTTGCGTACAAGTTTATTTCATATCAGACGGTTGTCTAAGTAATTATAAAACTACTAATGAACAAAAACTTTTTAAGTTACCTAGTCACACTCATTTTCCTGAAATTCAGCCTTTCCAGACTTTAAGAACAAATGAGATGGGATTTATGTAAGTCAATTAAGTTCTTTGAAAAAATGTGAAGTAATCCCATAATTGATTTTATTAACACAAAAATAATTAATAATTCATAAATTAGTACGTGAATTAACAATAAAATTATCCCAGGGGCTTGTAATATCAGCAGGCATAATAAATCTGTAATCTGACCTGAAATTAATGAGTCATGTTAAAAATATGAATTCACCCTCTTTTACAAACGTCCGAAGGGTAGACTACATTAATTTAAAATAATATATTACTTAACATTTATAATACATAGTTAATTTTAATTAACAAAATATTTTGTTATATGTAGTGATATATTGATCCTTATTCATTTTGTAAGGAACCAAACGGATATTGTTAAGTTGACCTTATACCAATGGCTTTTGTATTGGACACGGAGGATGGCTGAAGGAGTTCCAAGAAATAAAAGTGGTACAAGATATTTTGGGCGATTAATTCGGCTTTCAAAAACTTAAAAATATTAAAATAGTATCACAGAACGCACATACTAAAATATCACACACTTGATAAATGCTGAAATCAAAGATATTACGTTACCAGCCAATTACTTTCTCTTGCCTATATGAATATATAGGAAAAAAGAATTGTTTTCATGTCGATTTTTCGAAATCGAGTTTTCACCGAATCTACACGTTTTCAGACACCCTCAAACAAAAAAACATGTTTTTAGCGATTGGTCTGTGTGTGTGTGTGTGTGTGTGTGAACAGAATATCTCAAGAACGGAACCTCGTACGAACTTGAAACTTAAAACTTAAGTTAGACACCACTACCGGACCCGACACGAACATTTTCATCAAAATCGGTCAACCGGAAGTAGTAGTTTATTCGTATAATTTTTCATTTTTTTGCGATTTTCTCCAAAAACTGGTCCAACGATTTTTTTAAAATCGCCATGTTTACTAAATGTTTTTATGCTCTACAAGATAAGGTAGGCGCCACGTTTGCTGAAATTCTTAGTGAAGCTGTTTTCACGAAAAAAAAATTGTTTTTTTCAGATTGCGGATTTAATATGCGTTTTAGCGCAAAAATGTATATAATAAAAGTTTTAGCGTATTTAAAATACTAAAACTTTTATTTCGAACATTGTTTTGTATAACGCTTAGTTTAGCAGTAATTAGCGATTTTCTGGTTTTTTTTCTCACAAAAACGTGTGAAAATCGATTTTTTTAAATTTCAGCCTTAGTAGGCTATACATTTTACGACAAAAGTGTATAGGCCTATAATAAAATTTAAAGGAAATTGAAATATCTACAACTTTTATTTAGAGCATTTTTCTCTACAGAGCCTAGTTTATCGTGAAAGAGTGATTTTCCGAACTTTTAAGCCAATCTGAGGTTGATTTTCAGTGTGCGTTTTTCAATCATGAATAAAATAAAGTCAGGTTTATTTGAGGTTAGTTTTTTGTTTATTTCTAATGTTTCATTACTAATTTTAGGTTATATTGTTCATTATTTGCATTAACAAGAGAAAGTCGTGTGAGTGTTTCACACCAGATTTTTTTTTTCTATTGTGTTAGTTTACAATATTGTTTAGACACACAATTCTTATGATTTTATTGCTGTTTAGGTCATCAGCTGATAGGTTCTTTTGAACCTCTATATAGAGGCTTTACAAAGTAAAAAGAGGAGTGAGGTGGTTTAACACTACCTTCCTCACTGAGTGGAAAGCTTGCCATGTTCCACCTTTAGTAGTAAATTTTAAATTTGAATCACATAACTACTAGTCTGAAACTTATAAAAGATAAAGTTTGATTAATGAATAAGTCAGGTTTATTTCACTCAGAATTGTAGACGGATAATTGATGGTTCTTGATGGATCTTGATTATAATTTGTATGTTATAAAATTAATACATAGTTCACGTTGATAACTTTATATTGATTAACTTAGGCCTTTAGCTGTTTTTATAAAACAAAACATAACTTCACTGTTCAATTTCTACAACATAAGTCCACTTTAAAAGTTATTCTACTAATAAAATAAAAGAAATTAAACTATGAGCTTTAAAAGTATACAAATCAATATTAACCCTTTCAGTACTAACGTCCGGAAAACAGGACGTCGATATATTTTACGTAGTGACAATATTCGGTTTACCGGACGTCCGAAGTTATGCGTAAAGTGCCAACGTCCGGATAACCGAACATTTCCAAAAAAACTTTTAAACAAAAATTAATGGAATAATGTATTTTGAAACAGCCTCCGTGGCGTAGTGACTAGCGCCTGAAAATTTTAACACGTGTAAACCACCGTTAGGGTACCAAATCACCAAAAACCACAGGTAGGGTACTAAATCTGTTCGTTGCAGGGCTAAAAAAAATAGTTCTGCTTCTTATCACATGTTCAGCCATTTAAATGACTGAATCATTTATCAACAGAAGAGGTAGAGGTGTAAAACATACTAATCAGAGATATCTCCTCTGAAAGTAATGAATTTCATTATACAGCCAGACCCTGTGGTGAATGAAGTGAAGGTGTCATTTGCAGAGTGGAAAATGTACTTTTCAGAGGGCCCGGCATGCTGATAAGCGTACTTTTCCACTCAGTGAGGAAGGTAATGGTAAATCACCTCACTTCTCGTTTTACTTAGTAAAACCTCTACAGGTTCAAACCAGCCTTTCGGCTGATGACCTAAACAACAACAACAGGGTACCAAAATCCACAGTAGTTGCTATTAACAAAGCCGTCGATGTGTCTTTAAATAAATAAAAAAAATATTTTGCATATTTTTATTGTAAGAACGATTTCTTTTTTTATGAACATAATAAAAATTAATTTAACAGAAAATTGTTTTTTCTGTAACGTTGAAATTTTGGTTGGCAATGGCAGGCTAATGCCTGGAAGTTTTTGAAATAAGGGCTGACACTTTTTGTACACCCTTATTCAAATTAAATGGCTTTAGATCAAACTTTTAAATATTTTTTCGGAACTGTAAGGGTTAAATCAAACAATTATAAATCAAAAACCGTTAAAAAATATAAAAATAGCTAATGAACGAACTTTTAATCAATAAAATGTAATTTGGTTAAAATATAATTTAATTAAAAATATATAATTTAACGCTTACATTATGTATTACTACAAGGTACACTTATCAGCATCCCGGGTCCTCTGAAAATCATCTACTTTTTATTCCGCGAATGACACCTCCACTTCATTCACCACAAGGTCTGGCTGTATAATGAAATTCATTACTCTCAGAAGAGATAACTCTGATGATTATTGTTTTTTATACCTGTATCTCTCCTATTCTTAAATACTTCAGTCATATAAACGGAAACGTTTATTACTGAATTCCCGATTTAAACTTCTATATTCCCTACATCACAAACGATCAAAATTACCAATGGCACAAAAATTACGCAATATTGTTCTCTTTTGAAACCTATATGGACCTACGGGTCCCAAATTTACGGTTCAACCAAACCCTCTAACTTGTAACGAATTCAAGCATTCCAGTCAAAAACATTACGCCTTATAGGAAAAGCACCTCTTTACGTTAGCAACAAAACCTTACATACAGATTTGAAAACACCACTTGTACAAAATTCCATCGAATACCTATACAAACACTTTCACGACAAGTCACACGAATACGAGAACCCCCTGGTGCGTTCACTTTCCACCTTCCATTTACCTAATAATCCCCCTAGACGCCTTAAAAGACGCTGGAGTAAAGACCTGCTAATTTGGTATACAAATTTCATTCTTGGGGAGGCACCAATGGGGGCCCTACCCCTCTCATGCCTATCATATCATTTACATTATTATCATAATCATGACATTTGCTTGTTGTAAAATTTTACAGTTGTAAATAAAGAATTAAAGAGAGAAAAAAAGAAAAAAATAATTGGCTGAGCACATGATAAGAAACAGAACTATTTTTTTGTATCCCTGGAACTAGTAGATCGAGTGCAAATAATTAAACACTCCACCTACCTGTTATGGGCAATTAGACTTTTCATGATCAAATTATCGACGCTCTACAATATATAGAATCAAACCGGAGACTTTTATGATGAAATACACAGTACCTTCTTAACTTCAATCGGATTAGATATGTATTTAATTTGACGGACACCATATACGATTTGTAAGTAGATAAAAAGGTACTTTGAGGGTACCTAGGTACCCCAATTGGTTCTATTGTTAAGGAGATGTACTCAACAGAAAGGGTGAAGTATGAAGAAGTGAAGTGACGAGGGTGTGTTCGGTTGTGATAACACCTTATCTCCGTTAGCAAGCAAGAAGAGAGAGCACCGGCTTCACGCTTCGTTTCAATGAATGAATTTCAACGTTATGTAATATTAACTTAATGGTAAGTCGGATCTTGCAAATTGAAAAGCTCTCTCTTTCCACCCATCATTCTCTCTTTGTTTTTCACACAAACACACATACATACTTAATACAAAATGTATTTCAACCCTACTAACTACTTCTCAGTAAATCTCCAACAATCCCCTATGTAACCACCATCAAAGTGAACCCACTAGTTATCTGAAGGTCCAGTTGCATTATGGGTAACGCAGGCTAATGTATTGTAATGGACGCGACGCAAATGTCTCTAAGCCTTTAAATTCCATTAGACCATTAACTCTACTCTGAGTCTAATTCCAGAATAACTTCATAAATGTAGGTACCAGTTAATATAGAAATCCTAATCTTCACTAACTTGTTAGGATTTTATATAATTAATTTGTACTTAAGGTTTGCTCAAAAAATATCATTTCATTTCAAAGATTTAAAAATCCCCAATAACGTTCCCTGGAATCTTCATAAGTAACAAATTTTATGAACTGATATATTTTGATGCTGAATCCATGATTGTTAAATAATTTGTATGTGGTCAGCCTAATTGACTATTATGTCAGGAGTCCTGGATTCGATTCGTGATCAAACTTAACACTTTTTCGTCTGTACGCATTATCATTCAATAAACAATTGAAAATATTGCCGTAAGATTAACAAAAAATATTACAGAAATGCAGTTTCCCGAATATTAAAAAAAAAATTATTTCTTAAGTTTGTTGTCTCAAATTCGGAAAGACAAACTTATGTAACTTAATGGGAAAAATCTCTTTCATGAGACGCGTCTCACGGCTGGTGGTAATTTTAAAAAAAGCTTACATTTGACCAATGGCAAAAACCATTATTGATCTCTATAACTACTCTTTAAGAGGAATTGAATGACACTATTTTGGTTTTAAAATTCCGACTTTGATTTTTGGACTTCTAGTTTTGGGCCACTTCTGGTGGGAACCGCAACTTTAAGCTCAATTATTTCTGTATCTACTCTTCAAGAGGAATCGACTGACACTATTTTGTTTCAGAATTCCGACTTTGATTTCTTGAATTCCGGTTTCGGGTGACTTCCGGTCGAAACCAGAACTTAAAACCCAATAATTTCTGTATTTACTCTTCATGAGGAATCGAATGACACTTTTTGTTTCAAACTTCCGACTTTGATTTTTCGACTTCCCGTCGAAACCGGAACTTCAAATCCTATCCAGGCCAACTACCTTTTTGTGTAGATCACAAAACCGAAAACCGTTTGTTGCTCTCTTTTGTAGTTTCTGACACCTGGGTGTGACGGACGGACGGACAACCGTAAATGATGATGACAATTTAAAAAATTGACACCAACAAAATAATGATCAATATCACCGACATCTTTAATAGGGTTAAAAATATTTCAATACTCGATAAGGGATCTTCACGAGGGATAAATTCCTGAACTTCTTTCACACCTACCGAAAACAAAAAGCGGAAAAGTTAATAAATAATAAAAAAATATTTTATAACCAAAAAATTCCAGAATTTTATTTATTAAAAAATACCAATGAAAATATTTTTACAATTTCATTATTTATAGGTGACATATTTTACACGTGCCACAATGTCAGTTGGACGTAGAAACTAATAGAGAAAAAATATATTTGTCAGGTCACGTGCGATTAGATTTCTTCGCCCAGATATTTTTTCCTAACATCAACTAAAAATAATGGTCGGTATTTTTTTCTTTGAAATGATTCAAAAATCTCATTTGTTAGAAACGTTTGAAGTGGTGGAATGTTATAATGTAAGAGAGAATAGGACATTCCTTGGCGTTGCGAAGAAAATTGTGGGCCAGTCTTTCGTTGCGTCACATTCTTTAAATGTTGTACTCTAAACATGTAATAAGCAGTCGATTATTCGTTTATTGAATATTGGAATATTGAAATTATGTTGTTTATTATGAATAATATTTAATTTTTACCAAATTTCGGAACACCTGAATATGGATGGAACAATAAAATACAAATCTGCTGTTCAAATACATCTATGTACTTAAAAAAGATTTTTTTCCTTGTCTTTGTTATTAAGGTCAGCAGCAGAAAGGTTAGTTTGAGCCTCTAGTCTATAGGCTTTACTAGATAAACAATGTGTGATGTGGTTTACAATTGCCTTCCTCACTGAGTGGAAAAGTAGGCCTATGCTTGTCAGCATGCCAAGCCCTCCATTCTTTGAAATGAAGACGAAAACAATACATTAAATACGTATTTACATCATAAATACTGCTGGTTGTATAAACATTTACAGTATTGTAAGTTTTTACTAAATAAAGACAAACCAGACCCATACAGGCAGATGGAATGTTAAGGGTACCCGGAACGGAGAAAATTAAAAATGTTTACATATCCGGTTTTTTGCACATTATTAAAATTCAGAATTTTCTGCATCCAATGACGTATAATTTGTTGCGGTGTTTGCAATTTTTAACCCAAAAAAATTAAAAATATGTTGAACCCTTACGTTATTTTCAAACGTTATCAGTTTGCATAAACACATCTATTTTTTTAATGACAAACTATAAACTCATAATTTTGTTTTTGTTTTAAAACTAAGTCGGCATTAGACCAAGTGTCAATGTAACAGTTGAGGAATTTCCAGATAATGATCCTCAAATGCATTAGAGGTAACTATTTTGTAGTACTTATAATATGTTCTTTTTTAGTTTTTACTTGTTTCCCATAAACAGCAATTTTTGACACATTTTCTCAGCCAAATGTGAAAGAATTTTAATGAAATTTTTGTACAACCTTTTATACCATAATTTAATAATGTACTGAGTTAATATTACAGTAAGAAAATGTGTTTAAATATTTATTTTCCACTTAAATAGGGAAAAAATTGTGTTGTTTTTTAGGTCAACACCCGAAAGGCTGGTTTGAACCTCTAGAGGTTTTACTAAGTAAAAACGAGGAGTGAGGCGGTTTACCATGACTTTCTCACTGAATTGAAAGAGTACGCTTATCAGCATGCCAGGCCCTCCGAAAAGCACCCACTTTCAACCTTGGAAATGACACCTTCACTTCATTCACCACAGGGTCTGGCTGTATACTGAAATTCATTACTCTAAGAGAAGATAATTCTGACTAGTGTCTTTTACACCTCTACCTCTTCTGTTTTTAAATAGTTCAGTCATATAATTGGCTGACTATGTGATAAGAAACAGAACTATTTTTTGTAGCCCTGGAACCAACAGAACGAGTGCAATTAATTTAACACTCCACCTGCCCGTTATGGGCATAAAAAAGCAAAAAGTTATGCTTTTTTAAAATTATTATTATTATTATTATGGGCAAAAGCAAAAAATTATGCTTTTCAAAAGTGGTAATTTAAAAAAATTATATATATAATATAAAAAAGCATATATATATATATATATATATATATATATAGATGCTACTAATTCCGTGGGTGTAGAATAGCCTGAAAAGAAAAAAAAAGTTGAACAGCATAACTGTAGTAGTTTTTAAGAAAATATTCCTTACATTAACATTACGGAGATAGGCATTCCGGGTACCCTTAAATTATTATTTGCATTCGATTTCCTAGTTCCAGTACTACAAAAGTAGTTCCGTTTCTTATCACATTGTCAGCTAACTATATGACTCAAGCATTTAAGAAAAGAAGAGGTAGAGGTGTAAAAGACACTAGTCAGTTATCTCCTCTGAGGTGGTGAATGAAGTGAAGGTGTCTTGCAGTGTGGAAAGTAAATGCTTTTCAGAGGGCCGAACATGCTGATCAGCATACTTTTCCATTCGGTGAGAAAGATATTGATAAACCACCTCACTCCTCATTATAATTAGTAAATTCTGTAAAAGTTTAAACCAGCCTTTCGGCTGATGATTCTAAACAACAGTTAATTATTATTTATTTGTATTTATTATACCCCGCAGGGTAGAATTTAACATGTACACCTCTGCCTACACATATTAGCGTTTGCTAATATGCAGAAAAAATTATGTCATTTTGAAATGTAAACGAAAAATTTCACCATCTGTACAAAATTTAATTATCTAAATTTAAATACCTAGAAACTTATATTTAAAATAAATAATTTGATAAAATATGTTGGTTGTTTCTGCGAAACTCATTTTTGTACTCCCATAACTGAGATAAAACAACAATTGCATAAAAATAATTAAAAAATAATATATTTTGATATGCCCTTAAGCCATGAATTTAATTTAAAATAGTAGACAACTAACTTGTCAACATATGTGAGTGCTGTACATTTAATTATTTTTTATGGATCTTACAAAATGGATTTTAACAAAAAATAACTTATAAAAAAATGTATTATCATTTTTTGGAAAAAGTTTATTACTTGAATTTAATATAACTTATTTTTTTAAATTATTATAAAACTGACTTTATTTGGTAGTTTATTTTAGCATAAATTAATTTTGTTTTTTTAATAGCTCTACCTACTTTTACTTGTCTTGCACTATAAGAATATATAGGAAAGAAAGTATTGTTTTCATGTCAATTTTTTCGAAATCGAGTTTTCACCGGATATACACCTTTTTAGCTCCCCTGAACCCAAAAAAACAATTATTTTTAGCTATTGGTCTGTGTGTGCGAACAAAATATCTCAAGAACGGAATATTGTACGAAGTTGAAACTTGAAACTTAGGTTAGGTACCCGACATGAACATTTTCATCAAAATCGGTCAAACGGAAGTAGTAGTTTTTATTTTTTTTGCGATTTTATCGAAAACGACTCCTACATTTTTTTGAAAATCGCCTCATTTACTACATTTTTATGCACTATAAGATAGGATAAGCGCTATTTCGGTTGAAATTTTTGGGGAGGAGGTGCTTTCGTGGAAAAAATTATTCTTTTAAGATTGCGGCCTTATTATGCATTTTGGGTAAAAGTGTATAAAATCAAAGTTGTAGAACATTGAAGAACCTACAACTTTTATTTGAATTGTTTTTTATTTTTTGTATAACGCTTAGTCTAGCGGTAATTAGTAATTTTCTATTTTTTTCATAAACATCTGTAAAAAATTGACTTTTTTAAGATTTCGGCTTTAGAATCGATTTTACGACAAAAGTGTATAGCCTATAAACAAATTTATAGGATATAAAAAAAATTAAGTATTTTTCTCTACAAAGCCTAGTTTTTCGTTAAAGAGTGATTTTCCGTATTATTAATCCAAACTGATGTTGGTTTTAATTTTGCATCATTCACTCATGATTAAAATTAGGTTGTTTTTCAGGTTTTTTGTTTATTAAAAGTCGCATCAACATCTTGATCATTAACGACTATGGTGGGTTAAGAAACTGTAATTGTAAATTTTAGCACGTAATTTTCAAACCCTAGCCGGGAATCGAACTCGGGACCTCCGCTTAGTAGGCTAGCGCGGTATCCACAACGTCACAAAGCATTTTTAATTTTACTTTGTTTATTAATGTTAGGTTATATTGTTAATAATTTACATTGGCAAGAGAAACTCGTGTGAGTGGATCACACCAGATTTTTTAATGAAATATTTATGTATTCAACCGTTGTATTTTGTGTTACAGTTTTAGATAAATAAAGTAGATTGATGGAAATGTTTTTTAGCTGATGCCTAAAGGCTTCAGTTCACGATCTCAAGTAGTAAATTTTATATAGGCTGACCACATTTGAAAATTTACAACCGTGTAGGGACTTAGCAATTTATTTCGTTCTGGCGCAGTGTAACAAACGTGTAGTTGAACTGTACCGTTTGGTAAAGAACGGCCTGTAAAGTCTTCAATCAGGCGATCTCTTTTAAATTGCACACATTTAAAACACAGTAGACACGTTTCAATGTATTAAACAAGTTTCATAAATGCGATCCAATTTCGTTTAGTAATTTATATTATCAATTAATTAAATTTTCAATTTATATGTAGATGATTTATATACTTATGTTGAAATAAATAAATTACTTTTTTTATTACTGTATTATAAAGTAAACTGGACATTTTATTATTGTGATAAAAAACCTGCGTGTCTGTAAGCGAATGAATGGCTTAGAACACGGCTGGTCTAAAACCACAATCGTCTAAGCTCATTTTTAGGCCTTTTTGGGGAATAACTAGTACAGTTTTTACAGTTGCCAAACATAGCTATTGTAACAATAAAGCCTAGGGTTCTTTTCAGGATCTGGTTAAAATAAATAATAAACAAACTTCCTTTCAACAAATAACAATTATTTATTGACGGATAAATAACTAATTTGACACACCTGGTTGCTCTAGAAGTAAAGTCGTCGCCGCGAGTCAGCTGTTCAACAGCTGAATTTCGAAGACAGACGCCTCTCATCACGCGGTCTTGGGTTCGAATCCCACTCGGGCATGGCATTTTTTCATACGTTACAAAAAATTCATTTCATCCTTCACCGTCTGCATTAGCAGCAATTTGCAAAACAGTCAGACGTTAAACAAAAAAAAAAAAAAATTTCGAAGACAGACGTTCCTGGTTCAAATCCTAGTAAAGGTAGTTACTTTTATACGATTTGAATAATAGACAGAGGTTACCGGTGTCAAAGTACAACAGATTTAAATAATAATATAAAAAAAAACATTTTCTGAATAAATCTTTTTAGCTGGGTGCTATCAAAGCGAGAGGAGAGTAGATTGCAAGCATCTGAAATGAAATTTCTTCGACATACGTATGGGTGTAGTAGAGAAGATCGTTACAGGAATACCGAGATAAGGAAAGAACTCAACATCTTCTCTATAATCAACAAGGTATCCCAGAACAAATTCAGTGATTAGAGCATGTAAACAGAATGGGGGAGGATAGGATACCTAAGCAGACACTGGGCTATAAGCCGGAGGGCAGGAGAAAACGAGGACGCCCGAGAAAGAGATGGGCAGATTTGAGAGGTTCGGAACAGGGAGAGATGCTTAATCCTTGAAAGGCAGAAGAAGAAGAATTTTTTAACAAATACAATAACTAATCAAATGTTCTTCACAATGGTTTTTCATTTATTTGGTTTTTGCTAAACTTACAGTTGTGGCCACCTTGGGGCGCGGGTTTATTCTAACCCCAAAGAAGTGGAATAAAGAAACTGGTTTATTATGTTTTTCCCTAATTGTGGTTCTTCTACTATTCCCTAATTGTATCTTTCTACTTCCCTAATTTGTGGTTCAATTCCTAGTAAAGGTAATAAAGGTAATTTTATACGGATTTGAATACTAGACAAAGGTTACCGATGTACTTTGATCGTTGGGGTTCAATTAACCATACACTCCCAGGAATGGTTGCCCTGGGTCTGTAAAAGACTACACCTCATTTACATAATCCTCATCTCATTGGGTTATGGGGATGGTTATCGTTCTCAATTGAACAGATTTCAATTCAAATTCCGTTGAATTGCACAACGGACACAAATTAAGAAGAAAAAGAAAAATAATAATTTTGTTGTTGCTTAGTTCATCAGCCGGAACGTTGATTTGAACCTTTACTAAGTAAAACGAGGAGTGAGGTGGTAATGCGTGCCTCACTGAGTGGAAAGGTACGCTTATCAGCATACCCGGCCCTCTGAAAAGCATCTACTTTATACTTTACACCCTGCAAACGACACCTTCACCACATCTGGCTGTATAATGAAATTCATTAATCTCAGAGAAGACAACTCTGACTAGTGTCTTTTACACCCCTACATCTTCTGAATGCTTCAGTCATGTAATTGACTGACCATGTAATAAGACACAGAACTATTTATAGTAGCCCTGGAACAAAACTACGTTTAACAAAATTTTGAATTTGTCAAACCTGGAAGAAAAAGATTGTTTATTATTAATTTCTGATACGAATTTTTATGGATTATGGATTTATCGAACACTGGATGATTACGCGCTGATTATAATAAAGGGTTGATTGCCAAATTTGGTTTTAACTCCCAACAGACTGATTTCGGCAAACCTTTCTTTTAAAATTATTGCGCAGATTTGGTACCACCCGTCACTATTATTCTTAAATTCCAGATTAACGCAAGAAATGGAGTAGAAACTTTTCCCTTATACCCCGGTTTTCTAATAATTTTCCGCATCAATTTCTTTCTTACAATTTGATTTTATTTCTTTCAGATTATTCCTGAAGGACTTGTATTTATTAACAAGGATACGAAATTCAAATTTATTTTTTTTATTCTTCTGTTATAAATACTTTTTACGACTTCTTTTTATACGAAGGAAAAGAATTTGGTATCGCTATCAGTTTTGTGGTTTTCTGTATTCAATTACGGACAGAGAATGAGGGATTTCCCTTATTGTGCAGCACTTATATAGGGCCTACACCAACCCTATAAGGTACACCCTTACAAATTTAAACACTGGCTTCCTACTTCCTAATATCTAACCGTATTTATTCACTTTCTTTCCTTTTTTATTTCTCTTGGGTCCTTACTTTGAACGAACAATCGTAAATCCAGTCCCCGTACTAACTTTCATTTTTAAACTATAAAATGAAATCGTATTTACCCTCTGTTTATTTATCGTATCTTTTTAATATTACATTTTCTGTTTGACTCGACTTACATACTGCAGTACATATTGTACACAAATTTTTAAATGCATGTCTCTGTTAATTTTACGGTTAACTTGATTCTTTTTCGGGAAATGTTAACAAAAGATTTCCTTGACAAATACGTTCTACGGGACATATACATATTATGACAATATCTAAAGGGGATGTGTTCGAGAATTTTCGAGGAGGACTGAGATTTTAAAAATGTTAACGTAAATAAGTGATAAATAGGTTTCCAAGGAATAGTTATAAATGGTTATAGTACAGGTAGACCTGCCTTTTGTTGTACGACTACTGTGAAAAAGCCGAGGCGGGTACCTACTAAGATAATTGGCCTTTTTCTAACACCTTCTATTCAATCCTCATTAGTTTACAGTTGTTGAGATTTATCCTGAAGCCGTCAGAAGGATTTTGTATTTTTATTACTGTATCGAAAATCTCTGTCTTTCTCGAATCTCCATTAGCTCACCAACATAATCAGCCAGTTTGTTTACGGTCGTCAGTTTACGTTTTGTCTGTGATTGTGTGAGCGTAATCCATAATGCATACCAGTACGTTAGAAAAGGTCAACGTTACTGCGAATAACTACCTATTGTTTAACTTATTTATTCTGTATCGTTTTATGTAAGTAGTGATTAGTAAATTGTTTAAGTTATTTATTGTATTAGTTAATTATAATTAGTTTGTTAATTATTATAAGTAATTTAATGTTAATTATTGTTAATCATTTAATTTACCAAGATCCCGAAACGAAAAAGTAAGAAAAAAGTAAGAAAGAAGTAAGTAAGAGTAAGAAAAAAGTAGTCCTTAGAAAAAGTGTCACAATATACTTCGGGATATATTGTATTTTATTATCGCAACAAAATTGTTAGATTGCGGATTACACAAGAAACAGAAACAATTATTTTGTAGCTAACCACATCAATTAATAACCCCAATTTTTAAAATGTGATAATTTGCATTCCTTTAAAAGAAATCTGAAAAATTACTTGATTGGTGAAACTTTTTACAGTGTACAAGATTTTCTTTCTAAATAGTAGTACCAAATCAATATGTGATTGAAATATGTAATTCAGATGTTATAAGTTCTTCTTTTGCCCATAACGGGCAAATGGAGTGAGAAATTAATTGCACTCGATCTGTTGGTTCCAGGGCTATAAAAAATAGTTCTGTTTCTTATTACACAGTCAGCTAATTATATGATTGAACTATTTAAGAACAGACGAGGTAGATGTGTAAAAGACACTAGTAATCAACTCTGAGAGTAATGAATTTTACTATACAGCCAGACCCTGTGGTGAATGAAGTGAAGGTATCATTTGCAGAGTGGAAAGTGGGTGCTTTTTGGAGGGCCTGGCATGCTGATAAGCGTATTTTTTCAACTCAGTGAGGAAGGCAATAGTGAACCACCTCATTCCTCGATTTATTCAGTAAAACCTCTAGAGGTTCAAACCAGCCTTTCGGCTGTTGACCTAAACAACTACTTTTTCTTGACAAGCCCTATACTCCCTCGGGGGTCTTCTGGACGCAATAAAAAAAATCTCTTGGAGTGGCCAAGGAAAACTGAGCGAAAACCTTGATCAGGACAGCCAAACTTTTGCTAAGACAAATTAACTACAAGCGAATTCTCATCAATCTTGTACAGTGTCCATACTCAGAATCCAAATTAATAATGGTCCATTAAAAATTTAGCACTTTTATTCACAAAAATAAATAAATAAAAAATAATTTTTTATGTCAAAATAATTTGAACATAATTTGGTATAGTCTACATTTTTAAACATTTTGAACAAGTTTAACTGATACTGAATTATTATTTTTTTTAGTAGGAATAATAAAAAAAACTTAATATAAAATTACAATTGTACAAAGAAAGTTAATTTTATTTTGGGAAAGAATTCTTCAAAATATTTATAACTGCGCAACAAAGTACAGTTTGAAAATATGATTTTATCAGATGAAAGGTGACCTTACTGCATTTTATTCACCAAAAAACTTAAAACATCGAAACAATTACTTAAAACGTTTTGGAATCCACCTCTTCAATTAGATACAATGAATAAATCTATAAAAAAAACGCGGAAAGAAAATTGCTGAAGACAAAACGAAAAATTAAATTTGAAGACCGAGACGTGGACTCTTTTATCTTCTACAACTATTGAACAAGTAGAAAGTGGTGGAAGAAGAAGGAGAAGGAAGAAGAAGATAATCACAAGTAGAAAACAATAATTTTGATTCAATTTCAGCTCCAATTTATATCAATTTTACAGTCAATCAATTCGAATATATATTTGACAATGCAGGGGTATTATTTAGAAAACATACCAAATAGAGACAAGAAATAATACCCTACACTTTGTAGCAATATCGTATTAACTGTCTCATTAATCCAAAATCAATCTACAATTTGCTAAAACAATGTCCTATTTTGATGTTGTTACTCATAACTGTGGTGCAGTATAGATTTTATCAAATTTTGTCCAGCGGCCGCTATTCAGGCGAAGTAGACGAAGAGTCATTTTACCTATTTTATGAATAGTATCGCAATTTATTTCTCTCACAAAATAAGTGTAATTTCTGTTATAATTTTTTAAATTTTACAATAAATGAAGTTGTGTCGTGTAAAAATTACATAAAATTATTGTATCTGCTTAGAGCGCTTACTAATGTTTTAAATAGCTAGAAGAGTTAGACGGGTGGCCGTCGCTTCTATTCCAGCGGGAGCGGTTGCCATGACAACGGAGATTTCAGCGGAAAATATGCTACCTGAATTGGCAGACTGCATTGTCAATCCAGGTAGACAGTCAGATTCAGGCAACATGGATAGGACTGCCCACCCCCGCATTAACACAGTCTAAATTTTAAAAATTCTACCACAACATTGGCCAGTCAATATTTCATGTTATTGACATATTTGTACTAAGTTTTTTACGCTAAATAAAACAATAGTTTGCCCGTGCCGAACGATCGAGCGGTTACCGAAATAGCAAGGGTTCAGAATATTGTTAATGAATCAAAATTTAAATAACGTACTAATTTCAAATTTCGTACACGCTGTAAGAATATAATTGTCTATGTTGCGTTAAAATTTCAATTTTTTCGGCCAAATAACTATCGAGTTACATGCCTCGAAACGCATGAAATTTGTTGCGGTAGCAAAAACAACCAGGTCTTTTTATCTTCCAAATTCGATAAGGCAATTTTTAAACATTATTATAAATAAAGGACTATTATAGATCAACGCAGAATAAAATGAGCTAAATTTTGATATAAAGTATGTTGAAATCCGACTCATAGTTTTGGAAATGCAAGGGTTCAAACTCGGGTGTCTATGATTATGAAACCGATGGAAGTAACGACGTTAGTAACTGGTAACGTTTCCAAACGTTCATACCGAGATAGTTTACTAGCGCTAGTCAATCACGTGACCTTTTATCCCCTACTAGCGCTACTAAAATCAAACATGTTCAAAGACACTAGCGCTTTAACTAAACTAGCCGCTAGTTGTTCGTTCCTACGACTAGTAAACAAGCATCGTGGGAATAAGCCTTTAGCCCTTGCACGCTATATACATAACCTTTTTTTTCTCCCCCTCACTTCCTTATTTTGCATTTTCTTTGAATCGAAAAGACCAACCCGTATTATCATGTCAAAGCTGATTCTTGTCACCCAACAATCCACCGATATGTAGTCGGTATTTTTTTTAAACATGTTATTTTCCAGAATGCAACTTAACTTTGTCCTCCCTAGTTCCATATTCAATTCAATTCTCTTCTACCTTTATAAGATCTGAAAATAGGGATTATCCCCTTTTTCCCCAAAAAAATATATACAAGTATATTTCCCTACGGATTTGTCTTTATAATAACATAAAAGTAAACCGGAACGATACAAATTTTATCAAACAATATTTTTTATCATAATTATCTGTTGGCATGAATTAATTATTTTCTTAAGAAATTTGTAATTTAAATGTTTTTAAGGGAAGGATACACATTTGAAGATATAGAAGTTTCTTTGCCTTCTCCTTTCAAGGTTGCTACGTTTCATCTTTGCCTTCCTCCTCCTATTCCTTCACCTCCTTATTATCTTCCTAAACGTACGACCAGCGTACTGTGAATTACTCTCTATTGTTTAACATTTATTTACTCTATCATTTCTGTAAGTAGTATTAAGTAAATTAGTTAAGTTATGTATTGTATTAGTTAATTATAGCTTAATTAGTTTGTTATTTATTATGTAATATCACTGAAATATACGAAGTGTGGCTATCAAACAACGAGACTGACGTTGTAAAAAATTTAATTTTAATTTTATACATAATCACTTATTGTCACCATCAATATACACTCCTTCTCTACCCATACAGCACTCCATACGAATTTTCCATTATTGGAAACAGTGCTGGAAGTCATCTTCTGTCAGCTCCTTCAGGACACGTGCCGCTTTCTCTTTTACAGCTTCCACAGACTCAAAAATTGTCCCTTTTAATGCAGATTTAACCTTAGGGAACAGGTAGAAGTCACATGGTGCAAGAGCTGGTGAATAAGGTGGAACACTGAGATGCTGTACTTGGCTAGGAACCTCTTGACAGATAACGCGGAATGAGCTGGCGCATTGTCTTGGTGGAGAACACACGATTTGTCCCCTTCCACATTTCGGGGCCTTTTTCCTTCCTCTTTGACGTAGTTTAGAAAGTACCTTAAGGTAGTAATATTGATTAACTGTTTGACCTTTAGGAACCCAGTGAAGGTACACAATCCCATGAATATAAAAAAAAACAATCATTATTACTTTAAATTTTGACTTGCTCATTCGAGCTTTTTTGGCTCTCGGTGAAGTTTGGCTCTTCCATTGCATAGATTGGCGCTTCGTTTCCGAATCATAAGTAAAAAACCATGTTTCATCACATGTTATTATCTTCTACCTGTTCCTTAAGGTGAAATCTGCATTAAAAGGGACAAGATTTGAGTCTGTTGAAGCTGTAAAAGAGAAAGCGGCACGTGTCCTGAAGGAGCTGACAGAAGATAACTTCCAGCACTGTTTCCAATAATGGAAAATTCGCATGGAGAGTTGTTGTAGGAATAGAGAAAGAGTGTATACTGAAGGTGACAATAAGTGATTATGTATAAAATTAAAATTAAATTTTTTACGTCAGTCTCCTTATTTAATAGCCACACCTCGTACTTGTAGATTTTAGTCACTTATTTAATTGTAATTCTTAGTTGTAATTATAAACGTTGGTGTGTTAATTATTTCATTTACCCAGATCCCGAAACGGACATTGGAGATAAGTGTCACAATAATATTATTTGTGAGATATCACTTTTTATCTTGACATACTCTGTACTCCATTTTGAAGTCTTCTGAATACAGTTAATAAAAAATAAATAAACAAGCAATCTCAATAACGATAACAGCAATAATACAAAGCAATATTGTTCTAGATATACGAGCAAATTATCAATACTATTGTCTAATCACGTTCCAACAACGTGTACATTAATGTTCAGCTGTTTACAGTCGAAATCACATGATCTGCAATTTAAGTGAATGAGCTTAATTTAACAATCAATTTGTGTTCAGTGTCAAACATATTACCGTGAAGACAGTAACTTACATATGAAATAGATTTGAACATTAAATTCAAATAATTAATAAATACATAATTAATTTGTGTATATAAAAAGTTTTAAGTGTAGTGTACAGTTTTAAATATTTCACATAAAAATATTGTATAATCAAATTTAAATTATTAAGTGTTGTGTAAATTTGAATCGGTGAAAACATCAAAATGTCTGAACAGATATTGAAAATAACAATCGATAATAAAATTTCAAATAATTGTGAAAATTGTAAAGAAAATGAAAAACTAAAACGTATTAATATAATAAGTGGAAATTATAATACTTTGCAAGATAATAAAGGGACGGTTGTTTATGATTCAAATGGTAACGTAAAAATTAATATGCCGACGAATTCAAATAATGATGAATCTAAAAATGTAATTGTAAAATGTAATTGGTACCATATAAACAATACATATTTAGATCACGATGATTATTTTATAATATTTATTTACATTTTAATTTTGTGTGGTATTCTTATTGCTACGCACTGGTTAGGATATTTAAAAAGTTGTGAATCAAAATTTAATACTTAGTCTAGTAATAAATATTTTTTGTAAATTATTTAGTATTTTTAATTTTTTTTAAATATAAGGTGTTTTACGTTGAAATAAGATACCAGGAGACTCCGAAAATGGAGTGTAGGACTTACCAAGATAAAAAAAATCTTGATGTGAAATACTCACACGACTTTCTTTAGCCAATGTAAATAATGAAAAATATAATTATGTTTAAACATTAGTAAACAATGTAAGTGAATGAAGCAAAATGAAAATCAACTTCAAAAATTGAAAAGTTGAAAATCAACTAAAAAATACGGAAAATCATTGACGCTAAACTAGGCTCTGTAGAAGGAAACCTAGTAAGAAAAGTTTAGGTTTTTTATTCCTATAACTTTTAATACATAAATTTGTGTCGCAAAATGCATATACTAAGGGCCCATCAAAAGCAATCTTAAAAAAATCCCATTTTTACACATTCTGAGTAATATTTGCAGAAAATCATTTATTGACGTTAAACTAAGTGTTCCCGAAAAAAATGGTTTAAATAAAGGTTGTAGGGTTCAGTAATTTGCTAAAACCTTAACTATATAGACGTTAGGTCTAAAAACAAAACAATTTTACCACGAAATTAAAGCCCCACGAATTTAAGCAGACTGTTTACCCTATGCTGTAGAACACAAAATTTTAGTAAATGAGGCGATTTTTAAAAAACGGGTCTTAGGAATGTTTTTTGAGAAAATCGCATTTAAGTGAAAAATTGCACGAATAAAACAACTACTTCCGGTTGACTAATTTTGATAAAAATGTTCGGATCTCTTTCCGCAGTGGTACCTAACGTAAGTTACAAGTTTCAATTTCGTACAATATTCCATTCTTGTGAATGTTCATACGCGCGCGCGCACACACACACACACACACACACACGCACACACACACACACACACACACACACACACACACACACACACACACACACACACACACACACACACAACACAAACAGACCACTAGCTAAAAACATGTTGATTGCGTTCAGGGGGCCTGAAAACGGTACACCCGGTGAAAACTCAATTTCAAAAAATCGACATAAAAACAATACTTTCCTTTCCTACATATTCATACAGGGCAAGAGAAAAATTGAGAAAGAGTAAAAATAGAGAACAAACAAAGGAAACAAATTTAATGACTATACTATTTTTTTTATTAATTTAAAGTCGCTTTTACAGCTTGGTTATTTGCAACTACGGCGGGTTATGTTACTGGAACAGAAGATTTTGACATGTAAATACTTCCAACCCTAGCTGGAAATTCGGCCGGCCGCATTGGCGCAGTTGGTAACGTGCTCGCCTCTCATCATGCGGTCTTGGGTTCGAATCCCATTCAGGCATGGCATTTTTTCATACGTTACAAAATATCATTTCATCCTTCACCGTCTGCATTAGCAGTAATTGCAGAACAGTCGGACGTTAAACAAAAAAAAAAAAAAAAAAAAAAGTAGTTGGAAATGAATCCAGAATTCCGCGTTGCAAGGCTAGCACGTTAACCTAAAATGCAATTTAAGTATTGAACTAAAGAAAAGTTTATATTACCTACTCAACAATTATTTAACAATTCCGCTCATGCTACGCACGGGCTTATTGATGGCATCATAGGGATGATGCAATGAAATTGAGATTGAAGAATTTTGGGATCTACGTTTTTATGAATTTCATTTTCATTAATTTCATAAAGATCTTCCGGTCTTTTTTCACCTCGCCGTAAAACAACTTGAATGTTTTATACCTAATACTGACTAAAAAGTGCCTATTATTAAACAATTTCGTATTAAACAGAGATGAAATTTCTAATTATAAAACAATTTAAATTTTGGTATTCTTAAGTGATTGTTCTGTTGATTCATTCTGTATTATTTCTTTGAAAAGGACTTCAAAAGTGGAACTGATCTTTATATTTTTTTCATACATCAAACAATCTTTATAGAGACAAGTAGCCGGCCATCTTTTCAACTTTTTCTCTCTTAAGTTTAACGTTCTTATATAGCTAGGGGAAAGGATGCTCCCCAGGGACTAAAAAAAGAACCAGAATATCTCGTGAGAGAGTTGGCTAACTATTTTGACAGCGAAGAAAATTCAATCAAATTGAAGACCAGAAATGATGATGAATCTAACACAACAGTGTCAGGGCAGTTTGGGTCATAATTCTTTATCAGAAAACACAATCTTTCTCTAAAATTTATTGAACAAATACAAAATTTAATTTATCTCACGATAGTAGAAAAGATACTGCAAAATTTATTAATTTTAGGTTAGGTAGTACTTTATACTAAGAGAAATAATTATAATCATTAAAAATAATACACAGTTTGGGTTTAGGAAAAATTGTGAATGAATTCCCAAAACTAAAATACTTATCAGTAACGTTCAAAGATTTTGTGAAAGTAAAAGATTTGGTGCGAAACACTCACACAACTTTCTCTTGCCAATTCAACTAATGATCAATATAACCAACATTAGTAATAAACAAAAAACTAAACTCGAAAAACATAACCTTACTTTAATCATGAGTGAAAGACGCAATACGAAAATCGACCTCAGTTTGGCTTAAAAATACGGAAAATCACTCTTTCACGCTAAACTAGGCTCTGTAGAGAAAAATGCTCTAAAAAAAAGTTGTAGATCTCTTAATTTTCTATAAATTTTATTATATACACTTTTGTCGTAAAATGCATACTAAGGCCGAAATGTTAAAAAAATAAATTTTTCTCACGTTTTCGTGAGAAAAAAACAGAAAATCGCAAATTACCGCTAAACTAAGCGTTATACAAAAAAATGTTTGAAATAAAAGATGTAGGATTTTAAATTCTCTACAACTTTTATTATATAAATTTTTGCTCTAAATTGCATATTAAAGCCGTAATCTTAAAAAAAACTATGTTTTTACGTGAAAACAGCCTCACCCAGAATTTCAGCAAACATGGCGCCTACCCTATCTTGTAGAGCATAAAAAATTACGTAAATAAGGCGATTTAAAAAAAATCGTAGGCCCAGTTTTTAAGAAAATCGCAAAAAAGTGAAAAATTACACGAATAATTATTTTAATACTAATAAATAATAATTAAATAATAATAATAATAATAATAATAAAAGACATTTATTTTAATGATACGAAATAAACAATCTGAAATGATAAACAACGAATCACTGGAATTGTTTACTCTCCTGTTATAATTCAAGCGCATTAGTCTTATATTATTACTTGTGACAAAAAAGAAAACTGAGTCTTTATTAAAAACCTACTAATCATAAATAATAATGTAATAATAACAAATAATTGACAGGTGGAGTGTCAAATTTTTTACTCAATCTGTTCGTTGCAGGGCTAAAATAAATAGTTCTGTTTCTTGTCACATGGTCAGCCAATTAAATGACTGAATAATTTAAGAACAGAAGAGGTAGAGGTGTAAAAGACACTAATCAGAGTTATCTCCTCTGAAAGTAATGAATTTCATTATACAGCCAGACCCTGTGGTGAATGAAGTGTAGGTGTCATTTGCAGAGTGGAAAATATGTGCTTTTCAGAGGGCCCGGCATGCTGATAAGCATACTTTTCCATTCAGTGAGGAAGGCAATTGTAAACCACCTCACTCCTCGTTTTACTTAGTAAAACCTCTAAAGGTTCAAACCAGCCTTTCGGCTGATGACCTAAACAACAACACAACAAATAATGTAACGAAAAATAATAATATAAGAGTAACAATAGTAAAAGTTTTAGTTATTAATGGTAAACTAATGTTCGATTTATAAAATATTTTCTAACAGATGAATTGAACGTGTTATAATATTAAGCTTAGTGCGAATTAGTGTTGTATGAAATTTTGTTTTTGATCATGCTGTGTATTTTTAATTAATGCGCATGCTTACTTGTGTTGCTGGTTGCCTACGTCGGAGTACTCTTAGCGTAGACAGACTCTACTTTCCACCCTGCAAATGACACCTTCACTGAGTATGGCTGTATAATAAAATTCATTACTCTTAAGAGGAGACAACTCTTGACTAGTGTCTTTTACACCTCTACCTCTTCTGTTCTTAACTGCTTCATATAATTGGCTAACCATGTGATAAGAAACAGAACTATTTTTTCTAGCCCTGGAACTAGCAGATCGAGTGCAATTAACTTAACACTCCACTTGCATGTTACGGGAAATTTATTTTATATAAATTAATAGGTACTAGAAGTTAACTACCAGAACTGTAAAGTCAATGAACTTTATTATAACACAAAGGGTTTGAAGATTTATAAGTTAGAAGAAATAGAATATTAGGGGTTATTACCCTAACCTAAAGAAGACATACGTCAATATTTGTAAAAGGAACCGGAACTGTTTACTGTTTAACCGCTCATTAAATATTTCCATACACATACAAACAAATAGATACTACTGTATAATAAATGAATGCATTCGAATTCCTTTCCAAAATGAATGAACTACGTTTACAGAATAATTAATTAAATTCTAAGGACTTTGTATAATAAATTCATTTATAAGGATGAAAACACATACTAAATATAGTATTAGCAATAAAATAATAATACTTCTGCATTTGATATCGAATGTTATTAAACTTAATCAACTTGAAAAACATTTTACTTTTCTTGGAGTAAGGAATTTGATCAAGTGTAACAAACACAGTAGATCTAAAAACTTAGTTGGGATTAATAGTTTCTTTTATAAAACACAATGCGAGTGAAAAAATGAAGTAGTATCATAAGGACCACCCACAGACTTTTTTACTTTCTCTTGCCTATATGAATATATAGGAAGGAAGTATTGTTTTCATGTTGAGTTTTCGAAATCGAGTTTTCACCGAATCTACACGTTTTCAGACCCCCTGAACCCAAAAAACATGTTTTTAGCGATTGGTCTGTGTATGTGTCTGTGTGAACAGAATATCTCAAGAACGGAACAACGTACGAACTTGAAACTTAAGTTACATACCACTACCGGACCCGACACGAACATTTTCATCAAAATCGGTCAACCGGAAGTAGTAGTTTATTCGTATAATTTTTCACTTTTTTGTGATTTTCTCAAAAACTGGTCCCACGATTTTTTTAAAAATCGCCTGGTTTACTCAATTTTTTATTCTCTACAAGATAGGGTAGGCGTCATGTTGCTGAAATTCTGGGTGAGGCTGTTTTCATGTAAAAACATAGTTTTTTTAAGATTACGGCTTTAATATGCAATTTAGCGCAAAAATTTATATAATAAGTTGTAAAGAATTAAAAATTTTACAACTTTAATTTCAAAACATTGTTTTGTATAACGCTTAGTTTAGCGGTAATTAGCAATTTTTTGTTTTTTTTCTCACGAAAACGTGTAAAAGATTTATTTTTTTAAAATTTCGGCCTTAGTATGCATTTTACGACAAAAGTGTATATAATAAAATTTATAGGAAATTAAAAGATCTACAACTTTTATTTAGAGCATTTTTCTCTACAGAGCCAAGTTTAGCGTGAAAGAGTGATTTTCCGTATTTTTAAGGCAAACTGAGATCGATTTTCATTTTGCGTCTTTCATATATGATTAAAATTAGGTTATGTTTATTGAGGTTAGTTTTTTGTTTATTTCTATTGTTTTATTACTAATTTTAGGTTTATTGTTAATTATTTGCATTGGCAAGAGAAAGTTGTATGAGTGTTTCACACCAGATTTTTTGTTTAACGGGAGTCGGACTCGAAAAAATGAAAAAATATCGATTTTCAGATTTTAACTGTGTTATAATGACTCCGTCTATCTGTCAATAACATATCAATGAATAACTGATTAAAATTTGAAAATTTTCTAGTTATAGATAAAGGAGTAAACGGTTCAAACATTAAAATGAGCAGTTAAAAACATTAACTAAGATAGCAGTTGAAACTAATACTTTCCTTCCTATATATTCATATAGGCAAGAGAAAGTAATACTCAAATGTACAATTTGGGAATAAGTTAACGCTATTTATTCAATATAATATGCATTTTAATGAATAACAAAAAATTAATACGAAGTTTCGTAAAACTTGTATTAAAGTACTTTGTAGCGGTTAGAAGACGCCATTAAACTTTAAAGTGATCTTTTAATGTTTTTACTAGAGACCAAACTTTCTCCTATCTACATTGGTTCAAATTAAAATCTAAACGAGCAAGACTTTACGATAAAAGAGATAGAATTCCAAAAAAAGTAATAAGGGAAATACGCTTGTATATGTTCTTAAGAAGTTAACTTTTTTGAAAGGGGTAAAAAAAATCTTGTCAAATAACACGACTGTCAGTAGCCTACGCAGACTAGAAACTTTTATAAAGTTATAATAGTATAAGTTTTGTGTACTTAGTAAAGTAGTTTTCAAAGGAAAACAAAAGAAAGCAAATATTGGACCTACTAAAACGATTTATAAAATAAATCATTAAAAGATAACGGGTGATTCAAAAAGAGCGCCGGTTTTTAAACGGCTGGTAAATTTTTGTTTATCGGTTGGCAACATTGTTAGACCTCATTTCTATTTCGGAGAACATTCCGATTGACGATTCAGTTGTAGTTTCTCTTGTTCGCATTGTAGTACTCTCGCAGTCTGTGTCTAACCATGGAGAAGTTTACTATTGCACAACGAGTGTTAATCGTCAAAACATTTTACCAGAGTGGAGAGAGTTATGCGGCTACTGTCAGGCGACTTCGCGGTACTCTTGGACGTAATGAAGCACCGAATGAATCAACAGTTCGCAGGCTCATGAAAAAGTTTTTTGAGACGGGTTCAACAGTCGACCCTAAAGTTAAAGGGTTAAAGTTAAAGTTCTGGACGTCGTCGTTCTGGCCGAACTGAGCAGAACGTTGCGTTGGTTCGTGACAGTGTGGCTGTTAGCCCAGCAAAATCAATACGTCGCCGTTCTCAACAATTGGGTTTACGATGTTCTTCTGTACGGAGAATTCTTCGGTACGATTTCCAATATCACCCGTATAAAATTCAGTTGCTGCACGAGAAACAATGTTGTTGCTCCGTGAACGGTTCCAGGATCGCATCATTTCTCGCAATTCCGACCATCAATGGCCACCAAGGTCGTGTGACTTGACGCCTTGTGACTTTCATCTTTGGGGTCATCTGAAGTCATTGGTGTATGCCAATAAAACCCGAAACATCAATGACTTGAAGGAGGAAATTCGACGGGTTATCGGGCAAATGGAAGTCGAAACTTGTCGTGCAGTAATATCCAATTTCATGGACAGAGTTGATGCGTGCCAGCGCAGTAGAGGAGGACACATGCATGACATCATTTTTCATACATGAAATCGGAAGGTAAGATGAACTAGTTGATGTATTTATTTTCAGTTTTTCAATATAATAAATCTCATAATTTGATATATCAAAACCGGCGCTCTTTTTGAATCACCCTATACAAACTTATCTGTTCAAATTAGTAAGTTAATAAAGAATTCCTTTAGAGACGAATTTAAAATTAAATACAGTAAGAAGACTTAAGGGGAGACTGTACTTTGTACCCCGCCAATGTTAAATTTGCTACTTTTAGGAACATTTCTCATAGGATTGGTAAAAGATACTGGAAATTAACCTTTACATACCATATGTGTCGGGTTTCTTCTCCAGCTACTGATATTTTTTTCAATTTAATCTTTGGACCATACCATTTTTTTTTAAAATTACGAATAATATAACATTTTTACACATTGTTTTCTACGTTTTTTGCGTATTACTAATTTTTGGAGCACCTGAGGAAGTCAAATAAACGTGATGCAGATATTTTACAATTATTATAAACTAAAATTCTCTTTGCACTAACATGAGCAGTAGTATAAAATTGTGAAAAATATATTCGTTCTCGGTAACATAATTTTTCAATGTAAACTTGATAAAAACTTAATTTTTTCGTTAAATAATAATTTTTTTGACGTAATTTAATGTTTTTTACTTTCTCTTGCCTATATGAATATTATAGGCACGAAAATATTGTTTTCATGTCCATTTTTGGAAATCGAGTTTTCACCGGATCTGCATGTTTTCAGACCCCCTGAACCCAAAAAACATGTTTTTAGCGATTGGTGTGTGTGTGTGTGTGTGTGAACAAAATTTCTCAAGAACAGAACATCGAACGAACTTGAAACTTAAGTTAAATACTACTCCGGACCCGACACGAACATTTTCATCAAAATAGGTCAACCGGAAGTAGTACCTAGTTTATTCGTGTAATTTTTCACTTTTTTGCGATTTTCTCAAAAACCGCTCCTACAATTTTTTGTAAAATCGCCTCGATTACTAAATTTTTTACTAAATTTTTATGGTTTTTGCAAGAAAGAGCAAGGCAATCTATAAAAGGTGGAGACATACTCACCCAAAAGCGAAGTTTTTCTGCAAGGAAATGACCGGGAAAGATGACTTTCAAGCCAGTATAGGTTGGCTGGACAAATTCAAACAACGATAAGGTATTAGATTGTAAACTGTTACCGGTGAAAAAAATTCTAGTGATATCGACGATTTTATGGAATTTAAAACAAAATTTTAGGATGAAGTAGAAAATAGGGGTTTAACAGCAGATCAAGTTTACAATGGAGATGAGTCGGCATTGTACTGGAAAATGTTGTCTGGAAAAATAAGTTCATTAAGGGGAAAAGACTGCCGCTGGATTCAAAGTTCAATAAGATAACATTTTTACCGTGGAGTAACAGCACTGACAATCACAAATTATAGTTACTTGAGTTACGAGTTTGTCGTTGTTTACAATGAGGGGTAAAGGGAAAAAACATCAGTGCGCATGCGCGACTGCTTTAATTTCAGTAAAACAAACACAACAGCTTATACTATACCCAGAGCATATACAATATATCGCGGAACTTTTGTAGGTTAATTGTACGAATATAACTACGTGTTACCGTAAACAGAAATGTTAAGTTTTTCGAAAACGTAGGCAGACTATTCACAGTGCTGAACGAAATCTAATATGCTGTGAAGTTGAAGCTAAACAAAAATGCCTTTCACTGCCTCCTAATAAAAGCCGTGAGCGAGTGGCTAACTACTGTGATGTTTCTCTTTCCACAATTCGAAAAATAAAGAAGGAAATTAAAGACGTGAAGAAGCTATTCTTCAACAGTTTTGTAGACACCTGATAAAAAAAGGAAGTGGTTAGGTAGGTGAGACTGATACTGAAGACGCTGGTGAAAGCGACAGTATATAAGGCGATTCATTTGTAGAAAATTTTATTTCAATGGAATAAGGTAATTATAGTAAATAAAACATTTCTGGTCATGTAATTAAGCTATAGGCAATATTACAGGTCACATTTATTTCATATAAGGTTTATGAAGAAAACATTTTCTTGGAATAAACCACAGCTTACAAAATGTATGTAGAAACTACACGGTAGTGAAATGTACGAATAGTGTCTCACTGTGGACGTTGGCAGCACTGTCAATTTTTACTTCCCTTCCTCACAGCCCATTAATACGCAAAAGGCAATCTCGTGACTTCATTTATATACCATTGTTTGTTTAAAAATTGTATTATGTTTCAAAATTATATGAAAATAATACTGTAACAGATTTCATATAAAGGTGTCATTTATAATTTTGTGTTCTCTTATTGTGTTAAATTTGTATTTTTTATATAGGATTTGTAATTTGATTACCGAAATGTAAGATTGTAGACATCGATAATCCGCAAAGGTCGGACATCTTACGTGTTCGGACTACCGTGTGACTATACTGTATATTCATATAGGACAAGATAAACAAAAAACCGCATCTTTTTGCACATAGATAAGTAGGTTAGTATTAAATTATTGAAAAACTTACGATACCTTAGAAATTTGGAAGTTATAATCATGTGAAAAATATCCATTCTTACCTGTGGAAAAAAGAGAAAGTGATTAAAAAAAATGTGATTAAAATAAAGTGATTAAGTAAAAATACAGCAATTTTTAAGTTAAAAACATAACTAAGTAATAATTACCCATACTAAGTAACCATCTGCTGCAAAAAACTATAGTAGTAGGTAAAAAAGTCACTATTTAAATTATGTCAGTTCCTTATTCTGTCTTCACGTAACGCGGAGCTGTTTCGATGATCGTTACATATTTCGATTTTCGAAGAAAACCAGAAGTCCTGCTTTTTCTGCTTCTTCTTTTAACATGTTTATTTGTTTTATTGTTGTTTCCATGTTCAATTACTAGATTTTTACTTTCTCTTGCCTATATGAATATACAGGGTGATTCATGAAGTTCTCCCCCCACTTCTACAGCACATTGTACTAGTAAAAATAATGAAAAAATGTTATATAAACATAGGTCCGAAAACGCTTCGTTAGCGAGTTACAGCTAGCGAAAGTTTCGCCTGGATTTCAGTTCACCAGGTGAAATGAGGTCTTCCTGGAATTCTGGTAAGGTAGATTAAGGGGCGAATTCAATCATTTCTTATGGTTTTTGATCTGATAAATTGAATAAAACAGGTCCCAGAACTGTAAGTTAAATAGTTTTTGAGAAAACCAGTGTCAAATGCAAAAAATGGAGTGAAAATCACATTTTTTCATCTTTGGGCAAGAATAACTTTGTTATTTCACCAAGAAACAGTTAAAAATTTTCAATAAAAAATGTAGAAAATTTTATTCTGAACAAACCGGTGTAAATAAAGTACACAGAAAGCGAATAGTTTTTGAGAAAACCAGTGTCAAATGCAAAAAAATGGAGTGAAAAAAACACATTTTTTCATTTTAGTTTTTCCGGTTAATTTTACTTTGTACTCTTATGAATAAAAACTCATTTAATCAAACATCTATTCGCTTTCTGTGTACTTAATTTACACCGGTTTGTTCAGATTAAAATTTTCTACATGTTTTATTGAAAATTTTTAACTGTTTCTTGGTGAAATAACAAAGTTATTCTTGCCCAAAGATGAAAAAATGTGATTTTCACTCCATTTTTTGCATTTGACACTGGTTTTCTCAAAAACTATTTAACTTACAGTTCTGGGACCTGTTTTATTCAATTTATCAGATCAAAAACCATAAGAAATGATTGAATTTGCCCCTTAATCTACCTTACCACAATTCCAGGAAGACCTCATTTCACCTGGTGAACTGAAATCCAGGCGAAACTTTCGCTAGCTGTAACTCGCTAACGAAGCGTTTTCGGACCTATGTTTATATAACATTTTTTCATTATTTTTACTAGTACAATGTGCTGTAGAAGTGGGGGGAGAACTTCATGAATCACCCTGTATAGGAAGGAAAGTATTGTTTTCATGTTGATTTTTCGAAATCAAGTTTTTACCAGATCAACACGTTTTCAGACCCCCTGAACCCAAAAAACATGTTTTTAGCGATTGGTCTATATGTGCGTGTGTGTGTGTGTGTGTGTGTGTGTGTGTGAACAAAATATCTAAAGAACGGAACATCGTACGAACTTGAAACTTGAAACTTAAGTTACATACCACTATCGGACTCGACACGAACATTTTCTTCAAAATCGGTCAACCGGAAGTAGTAGTTTATTCGCGTAATTTTCACTTTTTTGCGTTCTCAAAAACTGGTCTTACGATTTTTTTAAAATCGCCTGGTTTACTAAATTTTTTATGCTCTACAAGATAGGGTAGGTGTCATGTCTGCTGAAATTCTTGGTGAGGCTGTTTTCACGTAAAAAAAATTGTTTTTTTAAGATTACGGCTTTAATATGCACTTTAGCGCAAAAATTTATATAATAACAACTGTAGAGAATTTAAAATCCTACAACTTTTCTTTGTAACATTTTTTTGTATAACGCTTAGTTTAGCGGTAATTAGCGATTTTTTCCTCACGAAATCGTGTAAAAAATCTATGTTTTACACGATTTCAGCCTTATTATGCATTTTACGACAAAAGTGTATAATCATATATGCAGGAAATTTGCAGATCTACAACTTTTCTTTAGAGAATTTTCTCTACAGATCCTAGTTTAGCGTGAAAGAGTGATTTTCCGTATTTTTAAGCCAAACTGAGGTCGATTTTTATTTTGTGTGTCTTTCACTCGTGATTAAAATAAGGTTATGTTTTTTGAGGTTAGTTATTTGTTTATTTCTAATGTTTTATTACCAATGTTAGGTTATATTGGTCATTATTTGCATTGGCAAGAGAAAGTTGTGTGAGTGTTTCACACCAGATTTTTTTATACATGTCTTCTTTTTTCCATTAATCGTTCATTTTCGAAGTACAATTTTTTTCTACGTAACCTATGTTCTCCGTCTTCTTACTAGTAATTAAAGCATTGTACAAAATTTTATAACTATTTAGTCACATTAAAATTGGTTCCAAAAACCATACTGAGAAGGGGAGAATCATTTATAAAATTACCAAAACTGCTTCAATTAGAGATTCAAAGAACATTTTCTACAGCTGTACCTTTACAACCTTTATATTAATCTATCATAATTAATTACAAAATATTAAATAGCCTAACATTTTTGTTAATGAAATAAAAATACATTCAAAGCACAGTACATCATAATTATTATTAATTAGGCAATTTATGGAAAGGGATTCAGCGAATGGTAAAAGTATGGTACTTTTAAGTCAGTACTTAAGGGAATAAACTTATATATAAGCTTAAGTATTTTTCTTGCATCGTTATTTCCCCCTTTCTCCATTTTACATTAGAGTTAAGCCGTATTATGCAATTCTATATAATCTCCCACTCCTTCCTAGCGCCTCTCATTAACCCTAACTAATTAAGGTTTTTAAAAGAACACAAAACGACGACGCTATGAATCTTTATGTACTTTGGGGTATGTACAGTTTTACTACTACGAAAGAAAAAAAATTAATAACCTTAGGAAAAATGAATTAGTCAAAACTTTACCAAAATTACCTTTTTGGCTTCATAATAAAACCTTAATTAATTGCTATGACTCGTTTCTTTAATAAAACTTCTATATTTTCACTAAACAAGAAAAATAAGATAAATTGCTATACAACTGTAAAATAAAATTAATTAGGGTGTTCTGAACTAATATTTGCAATTTATTAAATACAAGTAGAAACCAGATTTTTTACTTTCTCTTGCCTACATGAATACATAGGAAGGAAAGTATTGTTTTCATGTCGATTTTTCACCGGATCTACACGTTTTCAGACCTCCTGAACCAAAAAAAACATGTTTTTAGCGATTGGTCTGTGTGTGTGTGTGTGTGTGTGTGTGTGTGTGTGTGTGTGTGTGTGTGTGTGTGTGTGCGCGTGTGTGTGTGTGTGTGTGTGTGTGTGCGCGTGCGTGTGTGTGTGTGTGTATGTGTGTACAGAATATCTTAACAACGGAACATCGTACGAACTTGAAACTTAAGTTACATACCACTACCAAACCCGACACGAACATTTTCATCAAAATCGATCAACCGGAAGTAGTAGTTTATTCGTGTCATTTTTCACTTTTTTGCGATTTTCTTAAAACTGGATCCTACAATTTTTTGAAAAATCGCCTGGTTTACAAAATTTTTTATGCTCTACAAGATAGGGTAGGCGCCACGTTCGCTGAAATTCTTGGAGAGGCTGTTTTCACGTAAAAAAATTGTTTTTTAAGATAGCGGCTTTAATATGCATTTTAGCGCAAAAAATGTTTTAATAAAAGTTGTAGACAATTTAAAATCCTACAACTTTTATTTTAAACATTTTTTTGTATAACGCTTAGTTTAGCGGTAATTAGCGATTTTCTGTTTTTTTTTCACGAAAACATGTAAAAATTCGATTTTTTAAAGATTTCAGCCTTAGTATGCATTTTACGACAGAAGTGTATAATCAAATTTGTAGTAAATTTAAAGATCTACATCTTTTATTCAAAGCATTTTTCTCTACAAAGCCTAGTTTAACGTGAAAGAGTGATTTTCCGTATTTTTAAGCCAAACTGAGGTTGATTTTCATTTTGCATCTTTCACTCATGATTAAAATAAGAATATATTTTTTGAGGTTAGTTTTTTGTTTATTTCTAATGTTTTATTACTAAAGTTAGGTTATACTGTTCATTATTTGCACTGGCAAGAGAAAGTCGTGTGAGTGTTCACACCAGATTTTTAACAGTACATGTTAAAATTTTATTTAATTTAAATAAACGAGTGGGTAAAGTTTGTTTTCAAATACTATATTATCTAAATTTGGTGCAGACAAAATACAACCGAAATATGGGCTAATTAAACATAATAAACCAAAATGTATATGGAAGCATCTTACCAAAAGAAGGGATAGGCTAGTGGGGCATATCCTAAGACATCCAGGTATTGGGCTATCAATAATGGAGGGTAACATTGAGGGAGTAAATTGTAGAGGGAGGCAAAGATTAGAATATATAAAGCAAATTACAAAAGATGTAGGGTGTTACAGGTATGTAGATATGAAACGACTTGCGCAAGATAGAAAGGTTGGAGAACTGCATCAAACCAGTCGAGAGACTGATGACAAAAAAAAAAACCAAAATGGTATACTCGTAGGTTTGGTAGGGGTAACTATGGAAGTGTAAAGAAGGGGTTATTAATGGTTACATCCAAAATCTGGCACATGTTAACCGTACGCTAGCATGTCCGGTAATATTACGCCATATTAAACACTACACATGGTAAGCGTGGGTAAGTTACTTGTCAATATCGTACGGTGAATAAACATAACTAGCTGGACCATTTCATGGTCCGATAAAACTGTACATTGTAATATAGAGAAACCTAAAGCTTATGCACGCATGTAGGCCCTATGTTAACAAACTAAACAAAACAAGGTTCAGACTGTGTTGCATAATACGAAAGCAATTTGTCCCTTCATAAACATTCGGAATTTAGCCACTGGCTACATATTAACACCCCACTCCAAAAATACTGGATTCAAGCGGGAATTAACTTGTGACCACTTAACTCATATTAAAATAATTTTCAAATTGTATATAATTTAAATAAACCGTAATAAACAAAAACATTGCTTATGTAGTGGAAAATAAAAATTAATTTAAATAATTTGTAACAGATGATATTCACTTTAACATAAAATTAAAAATATGGTGTGAAACACTCACACGACTTTCTCTTGCCATGCAAATAAAACGTAACCTAATTTTAATCATGAGTGAATGATGCAAAATGAAAATTGACCTTTGTTCGACTTAAAAATACGGAAAATCACTAATTGACGCTAAAATGGGCTTGCCGGCTGCATTGGCGTAGTTTGTAAAAAGCTCGCCTTTCATCATGCGGTCTTGGGTTCGAATCCCACTCAGGAAAGGCATATTTTCATACGTTACAAAAATCATTTCATCCTTCACCGCCTCCATTAGCAGTAATTGCAAAACAGTCGGACGTTAAACAAAAAATAAAAAAATAAAAAACTAGGCTCTGTAGAAGAAAATGTTTGGAATAAAGTTGTAGATTTTTTTATTTCCTATAATGTTAACTATTAATATATACACTTTTGTTGTAAAATGCATACTAAGGCCGCAATATTAAAAAAAAACACTTTACAGATTTTCATGAAAAAAATACAGAAAATAACTACTTGACGCTAAACTTAGCGTTATAGAAAAATTTATTTGAAATAAAAGTTGTAGGTACTGTATGTTCTACAACTTTGATTTATATGTACTTTGCCCTAAAATGCAAATTAAGGTCTCAATTTAAAAAAAAAACAGTTTTTCCTACGAGAGCACAACCCCCCCTCAAGAATTTTAGCAGCCATGAGGTTTACGCTATCATGTAGAGCATAAAAAAGGTAGTAAACGAGGCGATTTTTAAAAACAATCGTAAGAGACGTATTTGAGAATATCGTAAAAATGTAAAATATTTCACGAACAAACTACCACTTCCGGTTGACCGATTTTGATGAAAATGTTCGTGTCGCGTCTTCTTATGGTACTAAACTTAAGTTCCAAGTTACAACTTCGTGCGATATTCCAATCTTGAAATATTTTTACACACACACACACACAGACCAATCGCTAAAAACACGTATTTTGGGTTCAGGTGTGTCCTGAAAACATTTATATCTGGTGAAAACACGATTTTAAAAAATCTACATAAGAACAATTTCCATCCGTATAAATTCATATAGGATAAGAGAAAGTAAAAATTAAACTAATGAAAAAAAAATGAATTTTAAGTTATTTGAAACTACCCTATTAAAACATACTACCAACCTTACAAAGTTAAAACTACCGGAAATTCAATAAAACACCTCATCATATGAACAAATCAGATTGTTTATTTTGTATCAGGTTATACACGTAACATACAGCAAATGAAGAGGACATCCCGTTAATTACCAATTAAAACATACATTAATTTCCCGACTAAATACCCCCTTCAAGGTTTATTTTAGTAATGGAGTATTTACCCTAAACTAGAGGGATGATGTTGTTGATGATGAGAGAGGACGGTGGAGGTAAAAGCTTTAAAGGGATGCGAATGAATAACAGGGACAGTTTAACGAAGTTAGGATAAACTTCATGATGGACTTCATCCCTTAACGAAGTCATTTACTTGAATATAATAACAGTAATAGAAATGCATTTTATGATATTCAATGTACACAAATTATGGTATATGCCTTATGTATATGGTTATAACACAAAAGTAATTAATAAAAATCTGGTGTGAAACACTCACACAACTTTCTCTTGCCAATGCAAATAATTAACAATAATCCTAACATTAGTAATAAAACATTAGAAATAAACAAAAAACTAACGTCAATAAACATAACCTAATTTTAATCATGAGTGAATGACCCAAAATGAAAATCGACCTCAGTTTCGCTTAAAAATACGGAAAATCACTCTTTCTCACTAAACTAGGCTCCGTGGAGAAAAATGCTCTCAATAAAAGTTGTAGATCTTTTAATTTTCTATAAATTTAATTATATACACTTTTGTCGTAAAATGCATACTAAGGCCGAAATCTTAAAAAAAATCAATTTTTCACACTTTTTACGCAAATCACCGCTAAACTAAGCGTTATACAAACAAATGTTTGAAATAAAAGTTGTAGGATTTTAAATTCTCTACAATTTTTATTATATAAATTGTTGCGCTAAATTGCATATTAAACCCGTAATCTTAAAAAAAACTATGTTTTTACGTGAAAACAGCCTCACCCAGAATTTCAGCAAACATGACGCCTACCCTATCTTGTAGAAAATAAAAAATTGAATAAACCAGGCGATTTAAAAAAAAATCGTAGGACCAGTTTTTGAGAAAATCGCAAAAAAGTGAAAAATTATACGAATAAACTACTACTTCCGGTTGACCGATTTTGATGAAAATGTTCGCGCACACACACAAACACACACACACACACGTACGCACGCGCGCACGCACACGCACACACACACACACAGACCAATCGCTAAAAACATGTTTTTTGGGTTCAGGGGGTCTGAAAACGTATAGATCCGGTGAAAACTTGATTTCGAAAAATCGACATGAAAACAATACTTTCCTTCTTATATATTCATATAGGTAAGAGAAAGTAAAAAGAAGAACAATAAAAGTAGCCAAGGAGCATCTTTTTGAAACTCTCAAGCATTAAACAAAAATTAAAATTGTCTGACAAGAATCATCTTCATCATCATCTGTCAAGGATTAGGCTCAATGGCCTGTTCCGGCATCCATCTCTTTTTAGGTATTCCCAAGCCTCGCTCTCCTTTATTACTTTCTCTTGCCTATATGAAAATGATAGCCCTATAGGAAAGTATTGTTTTCATGTCGAGTTTTCACCGGATCTATACGTTTTCAGACCCCCTGAACCCAAAAAACATGTTTTTAGCGATTGTGTGTGTGTGTGTGTGTGTGCGTGCGTGCGTGTGTGTACAAAATATCTCAAGAACGGAACATCGTACGAACTTGATACTTAAAACTTAAGTTGCATACCACTACCGGACCCGACACGAACATTTTCATCAAAATCGGTCAACCGGAAGTAGTAGTTTATTCGTGTAATTTTTCACTTTTTTGCGGTTTTCTCAAAAACTGGTCCTACAATTTTTTTTTTAATCGCCTGGTTTACTCATTTCTTTACGGTCTACAAGATAGGGTAGGCGCCATGTTTGCTGAAATTCTCGGTGAGGCTGTTTTTACGTAAAGAAATTGTTTTTTTAAGATTACGGCATCATTATAAATTTTAACACAAAAACTTATTTAATAAAAGTTGTAGAGAATTTAAAAACCTACAACTCTTATTTTAAACATATTTTTATATAACGCTTAGTTTAGCAGTAATTAGCGATTTTCTGTTTTTTTCTCACGAAAACGTGTGAAAAATCGATTTTTTAAAGATTGCGGCCTTAGTATGCATTTTATAACAAAAGTGTATATGATTAATTTTATAGGAAATAAAAAGATCTACAACTTTTATTTAAAGCATTTTTCTGTACAGAGCCTAGTTTAGTGTGAAAGAGTGACTTTCCGTATTTTTAAGCCGAACTGAGTTCGATTTTCATTTTGCGTCCTTCAGTCATGATTAAAATAAAGTTATATTTTTAGAGGTTAGTTTTTTGTTTATTTCTAATGTTTTCTTACTAATGTTAGGTTATATTGTTAATTAATCGCATTGGCAAGAGAAAGTTGTGTGAGTGTTTCAAACCAGATTTTTTTTATATTACCATGCTCGTAGAGGAAATCTGTGAGCTGGCAAGCGAAGTAAATGATTGGACCAGTTTTTCTTATACATTCTTAACGTTTCCAACAGTGACTGAACATTTAACTCGGCGCGGATAGCTTCGTTACGTACTCTATCTAACCGGGCACAACCTTTGACTCCCCGCAAAAACCTCATTTCAGCAGCCTGGATACGCGATTCATTCTTCTGTAATGACACCCATGTTTCACTCCCATATGATATAAGTAGTAAAATTCCATTTTTCTCTATAAAATTTCATTTGGGTTACACACCCAAATGAAATTTCTGACAAGAACCCATTGTTAAAATACAAGGAACAGGAAAATTTTTCTGTGACGTAAGACCTTAAAAGCCTTGACCAAAGCGAAGATTTTTTAATGAACCTCATCAACAAGACTCCGAAAACGGAGTGTAGGACATGTCAAGAAAAACTTAAGTGTTGTTTGAGCCATCAGCGGAAAGGCTCGTTTGAGCCTCTTGAGAGACTTTAGTGCGATCGTTTACAATTGCCTTTCACATTGAGTTAAAAAGTATGCTTATCAGCATGGCAACATCATCTACTTTCTTCCCTGCAAATGACACCTTCACTTCATTCACCACAGGGTCTGGCTATGTAATGAAATTCTTTACTCTCAGATGAAATAACTCTGTCTAGTATCTTTTACACCTCTACCTCTTCTGTTCTTAAATACTTCAGTTATTTAACTGGCTAACAACCATTAGCGGAAAGGCTCGTTTGAACCTTTAGAGAGACTTTACTAAGTAAAATGAGGGGTGCCGTGGTTTACCATTGTCTTTCTTGCTGAGTTGAAACGTATGCTTATGAGTATGCCTCTGAACATCATCTACTTTCTACCCTGCAAATGACACCTTCACTTCATTCACTATAGGGTCTGGCTGTATAATAAAATTCATTGCTCTCAGAGGAGATAACTGTGATTAGTGTCTTTTACACCTCTACATCTTCTGTTCTTAAATACTTCAGTCATATAATTGGCAGATCATGTGATAAGAAACATAACCAATTTTTGTAGCCCTGCAACTTACAGATAAAATGAAAAGAATTTAACCCTCTATGATTCTATTATGGGCAAGGGGTTCTATACTGTTTTAAATTGAACAGGTTGCAAAGTACATATATAGGGTGATTCAAAAAGAGCGCCGGTTTTGATATATCAAATTAAGAGATTTATTTTATTGAAAAACTGAAAATAAATACATCAACAAGTTTATCTTTCCTTCCGATTTTATGTATGAAAAATGATGTCATGCATGTGTCCTCCTCTACTGCGCTGGCACGCATCAACTCTGTCCATGAAATTGGATATTACTGCACGACAAGTTTCGACTTCCATTTGCCCGATAACCCGTCGAATATCCTCCTTCAAGTCATTGATGTTTCGGGGTTTATTGGCATACACCAATGACTTCAGATGATCCAAAGATGAAAGTCACAAGGCGTCAAGTCACACGACCTTGGTGGCCATTGATGGTCGGAATTACGAGAAATGATGCGATCCTGGAACCGTTCACGGAGCAACAACATTGTTTCTCGTGCAGCAACTGAATTTTATACGGGTGATATTGGAGATCGTACCGAAGAATTCTCCGTACAGAAGAATAAATATCGTAAACCCAATTGTTGAGAACGGCGACGTATTGATTTTGCTGGGCTAACAGCCACACTGTCACGAACCAACGCAACGTTCTGCTCAGTTCGGCCAGAACGACGACGTCCAGAACTTTTAAGGTCGACTGTTGAACCCGTCTCAAAAAACTTTTTCATGAGCCTGCGAACTGTTGATTCATTCGGTGCTTCATTACGTCCTAGAGTACCGCGAAGTCGCCTGACAGTAGCCGCATAACTCTCTCCACTCTGGTAAAATGTTTTGACGATTAACAATCGTTGTGCAATAGTAAACTTCTCCATGGTTAGACACAGACTGCGAGAATACTACAATGCGAACAAGAGAAACTACAACTGAATCGTCAATCGGAATGTTCTCCGAAATAGAAATGAGGTCTAACAATGTTGCCAACCGATAAACAAAAATTTACCAGCCGTTTAAAAACCGGCGCTCTTTTTGAATCACCCGTTGTTAGTAATTAAAAAACAAACAAAAATCGGACGATTTACATGTAATAAAACCTGCAGAAAATTCGTCCATTAATTTAAACAAAATGTCCTTTATTCAAATAAGTGGGGAGACAAAAAACCAGCAGAAAATTTAATTCAAATTAATAGTACGCCTATATTAGATGTAAAATTTTTTAATGAAGAAAGTAAATTAATTTTTAAACATAAATTCCATTGTTTCCTAATCTTCACGCGCCCACGACCACCACTTACGATTCGCTCAACACACCCGAGTCGTTTAACTATGGAATTATAATATGAAGCAATTTGCACCGGGTAAAAGGGGGATATATCAAGGCAGGAGTAATTTTCCCCCGTAGCAGCTGTCTGTTAATGACAAGTTCTAATGCAACATGAAGGGGCAAAAACTTGTGGGGAACCATAACAGTGTCGTCCAAAGTTCATCCATCAAAAAGACAAACACCAGCAGCCCGCAAACACCTCTTCTTAGAACATTAGCTGCTAATATTAACCTTGCTTCTATTATATACTATGTATTAAATAAACCCTCTCTATATTTCACAATTTGTCTGTTGTAAGTGCTCTTTGGTATCGGAGAAAGAAAGATAATGTTTGTACATACTTTAGACAGGCAGGCATCAATAAAATAACCACAAATAAATCAAAAATGAGTAAACAATTGCACCATGTAATATAATTCGACTAATAATTTAAACTGTCAATTATAACTGACAGTTTCGACGAAGAAGGCATAGGTAATGGCATTTAGGAGAAGGAGCCAGTCAGAAGCAAAATTGTTATAGATAATAATATTTTGGAACAGATATCCCACTTTCAATATCTAGATTGCAACATTACATGCCAACAGAATAAAGATGCTTACAATAAGATGCACAAATTCAGCATATGCGGAACTATGCACCGCACCTTAAAAAATAGTACCAGCAAAAACAGGAGGGTGAGATTTTATCAAACAATGGCAGTGTTGATCAAAGCGAAATAGGAGTAGATTGCAAGCATCTGAAATGAAATTTCTTCAACATACGTATGTGTATAGTAGAGAAGCTCGTTACAGGAATACCGAGATAAGGAAAGAACTCAAAATCTTCTCTATAAACGACAAGGTATCTCAGAACAGAATGCAGTGATTAGAGCATATGAACAGAATGAGGGAGGATAGGATACCTAATCAGACACTGGGATATAAGCCGGAGGGCAGGAGAGAACAACGAGGACGCCCGAGAAAGAGATGGGAGAATTTGAGAGGTTCGGAGCAGGCAGAGATGCCTAACCCTTGAAAGGCAAAGGAAGAAGAAGACAATTGATTTCATAAAGATTCACAAAACTAGTTTACTATTGACAATTATACTGATTTTTAGAATTACAGGTTATCGGAAGGTACAGAAAAAATATGTCATGGTTACGTAGTATCCCTTTTCTTTTACCGTAGGAGCTTCAGGATAATAATATTATTACATCATTCGTTTTGTAATTTAGCGTGTGTTTAAATAGTATGTTAAATATATTATAGTTGCATGGATATGTCAGAAAAGCAAATGGAACCAGATGGATATGGCGGGTAACAGATTAAAGTCCCGTGGGAAGGTAAGAAGAGTTAGTTAAATTTGTTGAAGTTGTTGAATATCAACATAAATCAGTTACCTATCAAAACAAAAACTAGGCAGTTATAACTATCTAATTAGTCCGATATGGATATAATATGCTTTTCACGGTTGATGAGCTCTGCTGTTCCACACGTTTAGACCAATCAGAATGTTTGCCAGCGTTGCCAGATTGTACCTGACAAACATTACGCGCGCATGCGTATAAGAGCCGCAATAGTTCACTCTTGTCTTGCATCTCGCACTGAACACATCAATAATTACAGAACGCGTTAACATACAATACTTTATAATATAATCAGCTGATTGTATGTTTATAGATTATAAAATTGATATTAAAAGACTAAAAAAAAAAAATGGCTGACAAAATATTTAACAGAGCTACAAGAGCAACGTTTAAAGTATTGTATATAAAGTATTGTATTTGTAAAGTATTTTTTAAGTATATAAAGTATTGTATATTGTATGTAGTATATTAAAAATATTGGCAACGTCGCTGGCAAGTGATTGGCTAGCTATACAGTGGGTAGGGGGCAATGCATACGTTTAGAGCTCATCACCCTTGAAAAACAGTATAGGGAGCTTTGATCTATGTGTTGTTGGTTAGGTCATCAGCAGAAAGGTTGGTTTGAACCTGTAGAGGTTTTACTAAGTAAAACGAAGAGTGGTTTACAAATGCCTTCCTCACTGAGTGGAAAAGTACGCTTATCAGCATACCGGCCCTTCTGAAAAGCACATATTTTCCACTCTGAAAATGACACCTTCACTTCATTCACCACAGGGTCTGGCTGTATAATGAAATCCATTACTTTCAGAGAAGATAACTATGACTTGTGTCTTTTACACCTCTACCTCTTCTGTTCTTAAGTGATTCAGTCATTTAATTGGCTGAATATGTGATAAGAAACAGAACTAATTATTTTAGCCCTGCAACAAAAAGATTGAGTGTAATTAATTTGACACGCCACCTGTTTGTTACGGGCATTCTATCAAATGTTCAGCCAATTAAATGGACTGGAGCATTTAAGAGCAGAAGAAGTAGATGTGTAAAAAACACTAGTTATCACAGTTATCTCCACTAAAAATAATGAATTTCATTACACAGCCCGAATCTGTGGTGAATGATGTGAAATTGTCATTTACAAGGTGTAAAGTATATGCTTTACAGAGGGCCTGGCATACTGATAAGCATACTTTTCTACTCAATAATAAAGGCTTTGGTAAACCACCTCACTCCTCATTTTACTTAGTAAAACCTCTAGAGGTTCAAACCAGCCATTCGGCTGATGACCTAAACAACAAACACATAAATAGCCATACATATATATTATACAGCTGTTGTAGTTACTGAATGAGAAAAAAAATTATTTTGTGACTTTCAGTGTAAGTGTTTATTTTAAGTTGTGTATGTCTAAACAGTAATAATTTTTTAGTTTATTTAAAGTCAAATCAACGTCCTCGTCAACAGTGACAACTAAGAGTTAAGGAAAGGTGGGTATAAACGTGTAATAATTTTCCAGATCTTAGCCGAGAATCGTACCCAGGACCATATAAAATTAGGGGCAAGCAGAATACAGTGGGCCAATTTTAACGGATTCGAATGTCTTGAGAATATTCTATCACTAACAATTTGATTATAACCCACCGAGTTGGTCTGGTGGTAAAGTTGATAATATATACCGGTGTACTTTGATGGTTGGGGTTCAATTAACCGAACTGTCTCAAGAAAGGTCGGTCTGAGTCTGTACAAGACTACGCCTCGTTTACATGTCATACATATCATTATCATCTCATTGGGTCATATAGTTACTTATTGTTCTAAATTAACAGATTACAATGTACACACATTAGGGATAAAATTATTTTGATTATTGAGCTTTTTCATATGGGCACAATAAAATTTTAGTTAATTTGAGGAAAGACTAATTTACCTTATAAATAAAAGAATAATTAAAGAACCCAGGATAACTAAACAGAAAACCAAACAGAAACAAATAAACTAAAGCAAACAAAACAAACAAGAGGAACTTGATGTAGGATCTAGAAATTGGTGAAGTACATTTATACAACAGATGAAAGGATTGGGTGTGCAGTTCAATTCGAAGAGCGAATGAACGGAGGGTGAAGAGGAGGAGGAGGTGGGACATGGTAACAAGTACGTACCTTGAACTAAACCAGTGAGCAAGGGTTGATACAGCTTAATTAGATTCTGTGGTCACAAAGCAATTTCACTGCGGTTACCTGTAGAAGCTCTAAAATACCTGAATTTATTATGAACTACTGTATATTCATTGTTATTTTCTCTATCCAAATATTTATTAAAATATAAAGTTATATAATAATAAAATGTATTAGTATTTACAATACCACAGATTTTAATTGATGAATTTATTAAATAATTATAGATATTTTAAAACAAAAAATTGGAGCAAATTCCAATTGACAATTTTTTGACCCGAAATTTCTCTTTTGAATTTACCCAATAATGCACTTGCGCATTGATGTGTGCGAGAACATGTTCCAGCCTACGCATTCGGTTTGTATAGTAAACGAACCCATTCGCACCAACTCTAACCTTTTTCTAACTCCTTCCTCTACGACAAAATTATGAAATTTTAAACATTACTAGCATAATAGACACGCCCATAACAAGCAGGTGGATTGTTAAATTATTTGCACTTGATCTGCTCCTTCCAGGGCTACAAAAAATAGTTGTTTCTTATCACATGGTTAGCCAATTATATGACTGATACATTTAAAACAGAAGAGGTAGAGGTGTAAAAGACACTAGTCAGAGTTTATCCTCTGAGAGTAACGAATTTCATTATACAGCCAGACACTGTGGTGAATGTAGTTAAGGTGTCATTTGCAGGGTAAAAAGTAGTTGATTTTCGGTGGGCCTGGCATGCTGATAAGCATATTTTTCCATTTAGTGAGGAAGGCAATGGTAAACCACGTCACTCCTCGTTTTACTTAGTAAAGCCTCTTAAGGTTCAAACCAGACTTTCGGCTTATGACCTAAACAACACAGCATAGTGGACCCGTGCGAATAAATTCGCACAATGTTCTTGGGTTTCAAACCCCAATCGTTAAATAAATCTAACTGTTCTTCGAAGAGTGCTGAGTAACAACTAAAGCTGAGTAATACGATAGTTTCGCCCAGAAAAGAACGGTTTTAAACTAAAACTTTAAATAAAACAACGTTAACACAACGTTGATTACCGACTGAGTGTGTTGTGAGATTACACATGTCCTGTATGCTTATGAAATATATATGAAAATTATATAAAATATATATGCTATGGACAGGGTAAATGTGGGAGAACGGCACTAAATTACGCTGTATTACCGCTACGTTGTAAACAAAATTTACTTTCTTTCATTTCGTAAAATGAAGCTCATATAAGCATGAATATCAAGTTTATAACTTTGGGGAAATCATAAAGAATACTCTTTAAATTTATTTAAACTTTATAAAAATCCGTTTGGAAGAACTCTGTATTTAGAAGTAAATAGAAAAATTTTAACGTTCTATAATGAAATGAGGTACGACAACTTAGCATTTTTAGCATATAGCGTAGCCGAAGCTAGATCCCAAAAAATTATACTAGAAAGAATAACAGGAAAAATAGAGCTAAAAATTTAATATGAAAAAACAAAATTAATGACAATAGACCAACTCTTTTCATAAACTAAGTTAAAATTAACGAAAATCTGGTACATGTAGTCGAAACTTTTAAATATTTAGATGAAACAATCTGATATAATGGCGCAGAGAAAGCAACATGGGAAGAACGAACAGGAAAAATGATAAGTTACAAGAATCTACTAACAATATTTACAAAAAAAAAAATATTTATGTCAATTTAACACAAAATTTAGAAACTATCAAACTGTAATAAAACCAATAGTAACATACTGTATTGAAACTCTCTCAAAATTAAAACAGAATAATTTAACAGAAAGGGTGGGAAAATCATCATCATCATCAACTATACGGCTTAGGCTTTACCCAGCCTGTTCCGTTGCAATGGTAGTTGTTTTCTTCTTTTGTTGCCATATGTAGGGTGGGAAAATGGAAAGATAATTTTAAGGACATGCATGGATAAAAATCATTAGGGAAACGGTATATTTGTACTATTACGTAATAACCAAGTTTATAAAGATCTTCTCCTTCTCCTGCTCTTGCTCCTGCTGCTGCTCCTCCTTCTCTTCCTCCTCCTCCTCCTCCTCCCCTTCTTCCTTCAAGGCTTAGGCCGTCGCCTGTTCCAAACTCACAAACTTGAAGCTCTCAGCTAATATCCATGTTTTTCGAGGTCGTCCCACATCTCTCCGTCTAACCGGTGGATAACGGTATACTTGGAGGGGTATTCTGTGGTCCGGCATTCTGTCCAGGTATCCCCTCCAACACCCTCGATACCCCTTCAAAATCTTTTCATTCAGGCAGTAGACTTGGAGCTCCTTCCTTATATCCATATTCCGCAATCTATCCAATCTCAAACATAACTTAACTCTTCGCAGGAATCTCATCTCCGCGTTTATAAAGATATTGACCCAATAACAGATTTGATAAAAAAAATTTCTTCTGTGGTCATTTACTAAGAACACCGAAAACACGAATTTTAAGACAAAAGTTCTTTTTTCTGCAGAGCCTACTATAGCGACGATTAGGGATTTTTGTATTTTTAAGTCCTATAGAGGTTGATTTTCATTTTGCGCAATTCACTCAAGATTAAAATTAGGTTATCTTTTTAATAAAATATAACCTATGTTTTATAACTTATGTTTTGTTATGTTTAGACCATAACCTATGTTTTTAATAAAACATAACGTGTGCGCTCACGCACGATAAATTAAATAATTAACTGATCTACGAAAATTTAAGTAAATTCGATTATGAAAAATACAAAAGTTAAAAATCAATAGCCAACAATATTTGTTAAAATTATTATTTATTTGGTTCAGTCCTCGTGGAGATTGTAATTTAGTATGAAGATTGATAATACAGCTTAAAACGAATCAATATGAATTGAAATTTTAAAAATTGGATACTTTCAAGTATTTTTAACAATACGATAACACACAGCTTGTACGAGGTTTACAGAAAATAACAATAGACAGCAGTGAATCATCGGTGCAATTTTTCATAAATAACATTTTTCACATTTTTTGTTAAAACAAAGTAGCTTTAAAAAGCAGTAAACGTTCTTGGAAGTTATAAAAATAGCTGCAATATACAGATTGTTTATTACCCACCATAACTCATCGGAGACTGTAGTTTTATGTGCAACATTACTGCAAAAGTGTCTATATAGTATTGAAACTGTAACAGTCAACCTAATACAGTACATGAATTATAAAATAAGGCGACCAAAAAATGTTTAGCTATTTTTTTTTAAATCTGCTATGAAACATTCACATAACTTTCTCCGGACAATGTAAATAATTAAACAACGGAAAAATGAATCATGAGTAAATAATGTAAAATATATCTTAATTTAAATTATAAAATGAATGACGCAAAATAAAAATCAACCTCTTTAGGACTTTAAAATACGGAAACTCACTAAAATGCTTTTCACAGTTGATGAGCTCTCCTGTTCCACGCGTTTAGACCAATCAGAACGTTTGACAGCGTTGTCACATTGTACGAATGTATTAGCTTGACAAACATTACCGCGCATGAGTATAAGAGCTGCAGTAGTTCACTCGTGTCTTGCATCTCGTACCGAACACATCGATTATAGATCGCGTTAGCATGCAATACTTCTTAATATAACCAGCTGGTTTCATATTTCTAGGTTATATTATCATTGAAAAACATAAAAACATGGCTGACAAAATATAAACAACAGAACTACAACAGCAAGTATTGGAAACGTTGCTGGCAAGTCGTTTGCTAGCTTTGAAGTGGGTAGGAGACAATGCGTACGTTCAGAGCTCATCAACTTTGAAAAATAGTATAATTGACATAAAATAGGCTTTGTAGAAAAAAATCTGGTGTGAAACACTCACACAACTTTCTCTTGCCAATATAAATAATTAACAATAAACCTAATATTAGTAATAAAACATTAGACATAAACAAAAAAACTAACCTTAATAAACATAACCTAATTTTAATCATGAGTGAAAGACGCAAAATGAAAATCAACCTCAGTTTGGCTTCAAAATACAGAAAATCACTCTTTCACGCTAAACTAGGCTCTGTAGAGAAAAATGCTTTAAATAAAAGTTGTAGATCTTTTAATTTTCTATAAATTAAATTATATACACTTTTGTCGTAAAATGCATACTAAGGCCGAAATCTTAAAAAAATCAATTTTTCACACATTTTCGTGAGAAAAAAACAGAAAATCGCAAATTACCGCTAAACTAAGCGTTATACAAAAAATTGTTTGAAATAAAAGTTGTAGAATTTTTAATTATCTACAACTTTTATTACATAAAGTTTTGCGCTAAAATGCATATTAAAGCTGTAATCTTAAAAAAACAACGTTTTTACGTGAAAACAGCCTCACCCAGAATTTCAGCAAACATGACGCCTACCCTATCTTGTAGAGAATAAAAAATTGAGTAAACCAGGCGATTTAAAAAAAAATCGTAGGACCAGTTTTTGAGAAAATCGCAAAAAAGTGAAAAATTACACGAATAAACTACCACTTCCGGTTGACCGATTTTGATGAAAATGTTCGTGTCGAGTCCGGTAGTGGTACGTAACTTAAGTTTCAAGTTTCAAGTTCGTACGATGTTCCGTTCTTGAGATATTCTGTTCACACACAGACACACACACACACACACACACCAATCGCTAAAAACATGTTTTTTGGGTTCAGGGGGTCTGAAAACGTATAGATCCGGTGAAAACTCGATTCCGAAAAATCGACATGAAAACAATACTTTCCTTCCTATATATTCATATAGGCAAGAGAAAGTAAAAATGCTCGAAATTAAAGTTGTAGGTTTTTTTAATTTCCTACAACTTTACTTTTACACACTTTTGTCGTAAAATGCATGTTAAAGTCGCAACCTTTAAAAAAATCCCATTTGTACCGACATGAGTAAAACAGAAAATTACTAATTGACGCTAAACTAAGCAGTTTAGAAAATAATATTTGAAAAATAAAAGTAGTAGGTTTCTTAATTTTCTACATTTTTGATTATACACTTTTGCCCTAAAATGCTTATTAAGGCTGCTATCTTAAAACAAAAACACAGTTTTTACCACGAAAGCACAGTCCCACAAGAACTTTAATAGGCATGGCGCTTAACCTATATTCTACAGCACAAAAATGTACTAAATGAGACGATTTTTAATAAAATCGTAGGAGTTGTTTATGAGAAAATTGCAAAGAAGTGAAAAATCCCACGAATAAACTACTACTTCCGGTTGACCGATTTTGATGAACATTTTTTTGATGGATCTTTTAGTGGTACCTACCTACTTTTTAGTAATTTCACCTGAAATTTTTTATAACACATTTTCAGTTATTCCTAAACCGTACTTTCTCCCCTTCATTGGTGATTTATATTGTTATTTAGGTCATAAGCTAAAAGGCTCGTTTAAACCTTTAGAGGTTTCACTAAGTAAAACGAGCAGTGAGGCGGTTTACCATTGCCTTCCTCACTGAGTTGAAAAGTATACTTTTTAGCAAGCTAGGCGCTCTGAAAGGAACATATTTTCCATCCTGCAAATGACACCTTCATTCACCACCGGGTCTAGCTGTATAATGAAATTAATTACTTTTACAGGAGATACCTTTGATTAGTGTCTTTTACCCCTCTAACTGTTCTGTTCTTAAATGATTCCGTCAATTAATTGACTGACCTTGTGATAAGAAACAGAACTGTTTTTTGAATCCATGTAACTAGGAGATCGAGTGCAAATTCTTTTATCACACCACTGCCTGTTATGAGCAGATACAGGCTCTATCCAATTAAATAACTCCAATTTTTACTTTCTCTTGCCTATATGAATATACAGGGTGATTCATGAAGTTCTCCCCCCACTTCTACAGCACATTGTACTAGTAAAAATAATGAAAAAATGTTATATAAACATAGGTCCGAAAACGCTTCGTTAGCGAGTTACAGCTAGCGAAAGTTTCGCCTGGATTTCAGTTCACCAGGTGAAATGAGGTCTTCCTGGAATTGTGGTAAGGTAGATTAAGGGGCAAATTCAATCATTTCTTATGGTTTTTGATCTGATAAATTGAATAAAATAGGTCCCAGATCTGTAAGTTAAATAGTTTTTAAGAAAACCAGTGTCAAATGCAAAAAATGGAGTGAAAATCACATTTTTTCATCTTTGGGCAAGAATAACTTTGTTATTTCACCAAGAAACAGTTAAAAATTTTCAATAAAAAATGTAGAAAATTTTATTCTGAACAAACCGGTGTAAATTAAGTACACAGAAAGCGAATAGATGTTTGATTAAATGAGTTTTTATTCATAAGAGTACAAAGTAAAATTAACCGGAAAAACTAAAATGAAAAAATGTGTTTTTTTCACTCCATTTTTTTGCATTTGACACTGGTTTTCTCAAAAACTATTCGCTTTCTGTGTACTTTATTTACACCGGTTTGTTCAGAATAAAATTTTCTACATTTTTTATTGAAAATTTTTAACTGTTTCTTGGTGAAATAACAAAGTTATTCTTGCCCAAAGATGAAAAAATGTGATTTTCACTCCATTTTTTGCATTTGACACTGGTTTTCTTAAAAACTATTTAACTTACAGATCTGGGACCTGTTTTATTCAATTTATCAGATCAAAAACCATAAGAAATGATTGAATTTGCCCCTTAATCTACCTTACCACAATTCCAGGAAGACCTCATTTCACCTGGTGAACTGAAATCCAGGCGAAACTTTCGCTAGCTGTAACTCGCTAACGAAGCGTTTTCGGACCTATGTTTATATAACATTTTTTCATTATTTTTACTAGTACAATGTGCTGTAGAAGTGGGGGGAGAACTTCATGAATCACCCTGTATAGGAAGGAAAGTATTGTTTTCATGTCGATTTTCCGAAATCGAGTTTTCACCGGATCTATACGTTTTCAGACCCCCTGAACCCAAAAAACATGTTTTTAGCGATTGGTCTGTGTGTGTGTGTGTGTGTGTGTGTGTCTGTGTGTCTGTGTGTGAACAGAATATCTCAAGAACGGAACATTGTACGAACTTGAAACTTGAAACTTAAGTTACATACCACTACCGGACGCGACACGAACATTTTCATCAAAATCGGTCAACCGGAAGTAGTAGTTTATTCGTATAATTTTTCAGTTTTTTGCGATTTTCTCAAAAACTGGTCCTACGATTTTTTTTAAAATCGCCTATTTTACTCAATTTTTTATTCTCTACAAGATAGGGTAGGCGCCATGTTTGCTGAAATTCTCGGTGAGGCTGTTTTCACGTAAAAACGTTGTTTTTTTAAGATTACGGCTTTAATATAAATTTCAGCGCAAAAACTTATATAATAAAAGTTGTAGAGAATTTAAAAACCTACAACTTTTATTTCAAACATTTTTTTGTATAACGCTTAGTTTAGCGGTAATTTGCGATTTTCTGTTTTTTTCTCACGAAAACGTGAGAAAAATAGATTTTTTTAACATTTCGGTCTTAGTATGCATTTTACGACAAAAGTGTATATAATAAAAGTTATAGAAAATTAAAAGATCTACAACTTTTGTTTAGAGCATTTTTCTCTACAGAGCCTAGTTTAGCGTGAAAGCGTGATTTTCCGTATTTTTAAGCCAAACTGAGTTCGATTGTCATTTTGCGTCATTCACTCGTGATTAAAATAAGGTTATGTTTTGAGGTTAGTTTTTGTTTATTTCTAATATTTAATTAATAATGTTAGGTTTATTATTAATCATTTGCATTGGCAAGAGAAAGTTGTGTGAGTGTTTCACACCAGATTTTTAATAGTCAAAAAAATCTTATTAAAAACAAATAAATTACAATAAACAAGGTGTTGCGATATATATTTTTTTAATTAGACGAAAAGTAGGTTGTTAAATATAATATGTACAAATAAATCAAACATTACTTACTATGATAAAATATGTAAAAACAGTCGAAAAAAGTGTTTAAGGTAATAAAATATTATTAAATCGATTATGGAATAACGCCTTAAGATACAATTTACATAACCTAAAAACGGTAGCATTAACAATTAAGTAATAAATAAATAATAAGAAAAATTTAGTGATTTAAATTAAATGGAAGCATTTAAAAATGAGACGTGATCAATCGTTCCTTAAATGGATTGAAAAGAGATGGTGCATGATAAAAGGGAGAGAAAAGGAATTTATACGTAGGTTGTCTGAATGAATATATTTCAAAGTAGATAAAAATTATGATCAGATTGGACTCGTGTAATAATTTTCCTCTGAATTTTTGTTTTACATTTTATTAGAGTGGGATAAATAATAGATGAAGTTTCTATGTTTTATAACCATGTTTTATAGTTTAAATTTTTTGTAGTACATCTACTCGTTCTATGGACTACCGTACACGGTTATTTGCTTTTTTTCAAGGTACGTCAATTATTTTATTAACCCTAGAGCCGGCAATCGTCGATTTTGAGACAATGTTACCGCTTCTTGAACCGGTCGCGTCGTTAAATAGGATTTGCTTCATAGCATTGCAATGTTGTCGTTTTAGTTTTAATTTCATCTACTGACCGCTTTGCTGTTTTGTACAATAGGTTAGTAATGTATTAAGTAAATTTTTACGTATAATACAATAGCTTTGGTTGCATATTCTGCTTGTGTTTCTCTGTTGAAACCATGCTGTCTTAGAGCTGAATTTGGTTATTTCTTGGTTTTAATGAGGTGTTTTTGTATATATTTTCTTCAGTTTTGAACGTAGATTCGTTTTTTTTGGTTTTATTTTAAAATAAACATTAAAAGTAACGATTCGTATATAATGAGTTTTAAAAGTAGAGCATAAGAAAGTTTTAAACAGTAATGTCATCTGAAATTTTAGAAAAATATTTGTATAAAAATTATTTTCAAGTAGTTTCAGCATCCCTTACTGTCAGACTAAAATTTCAGTAATGTATTTATTCTATTTTCCTAAGTTTTCTTGTTACTTTGATGTCACGTGACAAGGTTTATGATTTATAGCAAATTTTTAATGATTTTTTATGGTTCGGTGACTAGAAATTCTCTGCTGGTCTAGAAAAATGTTATTGCCGGCTGTAGGGTTATATAGTGATTGCAAATCGCACCAGTTTATATTCCGCAGCTTCAGAGGGGTTTCGTTTACACTTAGTTTGAAAAAAAGTTACTACCACTGCACTATCGCACCGGCCTAAAGTAGAAAAAAAAAATAAAAACCTGATGTTAAACACTCCACGACTTTCTCTTCCCAATGAAATAATGAACAATATAACCTAAACTTAGTAATAATACATTGGAAATAAACAAAAAAATTAACCTCAGATAACATAACCTGAATTTAATCTTGAGTGAATAGTTGAATGAGTGAATGACTGAAAATAAAAGTTGTAAATCTTTTAATTTCCTACATTTGATTTTATCCACTTTTGTCGTAAAATGCATACTAAGGCCGAAATCTTAAAAAATCCATTTTTTACAGATTTTCATGAAAAAAAAAACAGAACATCACTAATTACCGGTAAACTAAGCGTTATACAAAGAAATGTATGAAATATAAGAGAGTAAAAGAGAGAAAATAACAGTTTGAAATAAAAGTTGTAGGTTTTTAAATTTTCTACAACTTTGATTATAGTATACACTTTTGCCCTAAAATGTATATTAAGGCCGCAATCTTAAAAAAACCATTTTGTAGCTCAGAAGAGCTATTTCACACCCACATTCGGTACGGATAGGCACCTGAAGACGGAGGAGGAGGAGGAGGAGGAGGAGGAGGAAGAAATGGAGGGATAAATTTCTATCTACCCAACGATGTTTGCAATCGCACTTGTCTAAAGACTAGCAATAAACCCAAGAAAAAAAGCATACGCTATTGATAATACTCAATAAAAGTACATAAAGGTACTTAGGAACCACAGTACGTAGAAAATTATGTAAATTAAAACATAAATACACGCCCATAAAACATCATATTAAAAAATAAACCAGAAACTACATATGTAAATTTAAAAAAAATATTAAAAAAACCTTTACATATTTAAGTAACTGAAACTAAAATAAACTATAAAACTATTTTTAAAATCAAGTAGGCGTACAAATCTATTGTTTATTATAACAATAAAAATGATACGAAAGATTTGAACGGAATAATCATGGAGAAAGTTAACAACTTAATCAACAAAAAAAACTGTATGTAAATAACCGATTTAACCTCACAGGCATATTTCTTACAGTTTATTTTTTTATTTATTCAGGACCTAACCAGATTATTTTAAACTAAAAATATATTTGTATTATAATATATTCATTGGATAGATAAATAAATAGACCGACCTCGCCCTTTAAAAGTTAAAAAAATTAGGGATTTAAATATTAAAATAAACTAATATTTTAGTTTGAGACTGAATCATATTTTATGTTTATTTTCACGTTACCATCGTAGGCGGGCGGGGCTCTTTTTAAACTGAGGTTTAGAATTTTGATGATTAAAAATACCCAATCAAAATAACAGATCAATTTACAAACCGATTTTTAAAAATAATTTCAAAATATAAGAGATAATTAACTGAAGATAAAAATAGATTTTTTTAAACATTTGGAGTAGGCGAAGTTCCCGAAAATAATTTTAAAAATGATGATTAAAGAAAGTGAAAGATCCAACGAATCAATGAACACAATTACAGGTTACAAGGAAAATAATAACTTATATAAGTAAAAATAACAACGAATGACTTATAAAACGATAAATAGAACGGCTACCTTCGTTTCCCAGTTGTTACAATTTAGATTAAATACATTTACGGTTACTTTACTTTTCTTTTTTTCAACTTTCATCTTACAAAAATTGAGAAACTATTTGAATGCAAATTGCACAACTGATAGGAATGTTACAGCAAAATATAATAAATAAATAATAAAATTTTTTGACACTTTTAATAGAAATTTGTTATCTTTAAATACAACAATTTCTAAATGTGAAGCTTATGTTTCAAAACTTGATTTACTTGGAGCGTGCAGTCATCACCACAGTCCTACAGTTAGCCAAGAAGATCTCTTGGCCAGAGGCACTTCAAACGTCTGCGCTGAGCACCCGGTATCACCCTAGTGTACATGTTTTGTATGAGAGGGTTGTCATGTAATTCAAATTTGTCATGTATCGTCTTGTATAGTTGTTTCGCAACATCAATTACGTATGGCATTTGTAAGTCTTTGTGCAACATTGAGTTTGTGATGTAAAAAGGGCATTGCGTAATCGTTCTTAGAATCTTGTTCTGAATCGCTTGTATGCGTTTCTTGTGTGAAGGTTTAGCAGATCCCCAAAGTTTAACTCCATATGTCCAGATTGGTCTTAAGACTGTCTTGTAGATTGTTAATTTGTGTGACATGTTTAATTTAGAATGTCTATCGAGTAAGCGTTTCAATTGATAGAAGCGTGTTTTAAGTTTGTGGCGTGTGTGTGCAACATGTGCATTCCACGTAAGTTTTCTGTCCAAGTGTAAGCCTAAACAGCGTGTTTGAGTAGTGTGAGGCAGTGGAATATTATTAATGTAAACGGTTAGGCAGTTTTTTTCGCTTAAAGTAACTTTTATCAGTAAAAAGAACAACGAATAACTTATAAAACAATAAATAGAACGGCTACGTTCGTTTCCCAGTTGTTACAATATTAGATTAAATACATTTACAGTTACTAACTTTTCTTTTTTTCAACTTTCATCTTAAAAAAATTCAGAAACTATTTGTATGCAAATTGCACAACTGATAGGAATGTTACAGCAAAAGAAATTAACATAAAACTTAATGGGAAATCAGGTGAATTTTCCTCTGATCAAGCAAAAAAAAAAAAAACCGTAATAAAACAATAATTGTGTACAATGAATGATAGGATAATAATATAAATGAAATATAACTTCATTTTTTTTATGATTTTCATTCGTTCATATTGTAAAGGATTAGTCTTGTCGCTACAACCGTGAGTTCGTTTCAATGCCCATTGTTTTCATATTTACATACTTATTTAACTTCATCCTCGGGCCTTCACTTCCTTTCTTATTTAGTATCTTACCAATTTAAAGATCTTTCAATATTTATAAATTTAAAAATAAACTCAAAAGGTTTCTACTATATTTAATTTGCCCATAACAGGCAGGTGGAGTGTGAAATAATTTAAGAACTCGATCTGCTAGTTCCATGGCAACAAAAAAATAGTTCTGTTTCTTAACACATGGTCATGCCCATAACCGGCTGGTGAAGTGTTAAATTAATTGCACTTGACCTGTTGGTTCCAGGGCAACAAAAAAGCTCTGTTTCTTAACACATGGTCATGCCCATAACCGGCTGGTGAAGTGTTAAATTAATTGCACTTGACCTGTTGGTTCCAGGGCAACAAAAAAAGCTCTGTTTCTTAACACATGGTCATGCCCATAACCGGCTGGTGAAGTGTTAAATTAATTGCACTTGACCTGTTGGTTCCAGGGCAACAAAAAGAGTTCTGTTTCTTAACACATGGTTATGCAAATAACGGGCTGGTGAAGTGTTAAATTAATTGCACTTGACCTATTGATATTTTATTTTATTTATTCAACAAAACAAAAAAAATAAATATTGGTTCCAGGGCAACAAAAAAAAAGTTCTGTTTCTTAACACATGGTCATGCCCATAACGGGCTGATAAAGTGTTAAATTAATTGCAATTCACCTTTTGGTTCCAGGGCTACAAAAAATAGTTCTGTTTCTTATCACATAGTCAGCTCATTATATGACTGAACTATTTAAGAACAGAAGAGGTAGAGGTGTAAAAGACACAAGTCAGAGTTATCTTCTCTGAAAGAAATGAATTTCACAACACAGCCAGAACCTGTGGTGAAGAAGTAAAGGTGTCATTTGAAGGGTAGAAACTGGGTTCTTTTTGAGGGCCTGGCTGATAAGCATACTCTTTCAACTCAATGAGAAATGCAATAGTAAACCACCTCACTCCTCGTTTTTACTTAGTTAAACCTCTAGAAGTTCAAACCAGCCTTACAGCTGATGACCTAAACAACAACACATGGTTAGTCAGTTATGATTGAAACATTTAAAAACAGAAGAGGTAGAGGTGTAAAAGAGACTAGTCACAATTATCTCTTCTGAGAGTAATGAATTTTATTATACAACCAGAACCGTGCGGTGAATGAAGTGAAGTTGTAATTTGCAAGGTGGAAAGCAGATGCTTTCCAAAGGGCCTGATAAGCATAATTTTCAATCAACTCAGTGAGGGAGGCAATGGTAAACCACCTAAAACCGTCGTTTTACTTAATAAAGCCTCTAGAGATTCAAACCAGCCTTTCGGCTGTTGACCTAAACAACACAGGATAATAATGAAATAGAACAACAATGCGATTTTTTTGACGGTCTCCTCACAATCCCCTATAACCGTCCGTCTCCTCACCATACTATGATGGTGCAAGGCACGTAAAGGTAGTACAACAGAACGGCATTCCGGCTTCGTATGATATACATAACTATAACAAATAAAGAGTTTCTCCCTCAATAAGTTCTTTAATTTTGTTTTCTTCTCTTCATAAAATCATAACTCAAGAATATATACACATAACCAAAACACATAATCGTATTAAGTATAACATAAAACATTTATTCACATACAAATATGTAAACGTGAGAAATAAAACATAAAGCACATATTATATCTTTACATTAACCATTTATGTAATCTTTCCCGGAAGTTATTTTGTTTTTATACAATCTTGCCTATCAAAAAAACAATTAAAATATTAACAGAAATAAACAAAATCAATTAAAACTTACGAACCCCTTAAGTTTTTCTTTATAAAATATTACACAAAACGGTTGGTGAATTTTTCATTAGTATAATTTATTTTTACTTTCTCTTGCCTATAAGAATATATAGGAAGGAAATTATTGTTTTCATGTCGATTTTTCGAAATCGAGTTTCCACCGGATCTACACGTATTCAGAACCCCTGACCCAAAAAAATTTGTTTTCTAGCGATTGGTTGTGTGTGTGTGTGTGTGTGTGTGCGTGTGTGTGTGTGTGTGTGTGTGTGTGTGTGTGTGTGTGTGTATGTGTGTGAACAGAATATCTCAAGAACAGTACATAGTACGAACTTAAAACTTAAGTTAGATACTATTACCGGACCCGACACGAACAATCATCAAAATCAGTCAACTGGAAGTAGTGGTTTATTGGTGTCATTTTTCACTTTTTGCTATATTCACAAGATAAGTTAAGGAGAAAGATAAGGTAGGCGCCATTTCTGCTGAAATTCTTGGGGTTGTTTTCTCGTTAAAAAAATGGTTTTTAAGATTGCGGCTTTAATATGCATTTTAACCCAAAAATGTATCTTGTAAAAGTTGTAGAGAATTTAAATTCCTACAACTTTTATTATAAACATTTTGATATATAACGCTTAGTTTAGCGGTAATTAGCAATTTTCTGTTTTTTTTTCACGAAAATGTGTAAAATAATATTTTTTAACGATTTCAGCGTTAGTATGCATTTTACGACAAAAGTGTATATAATCAAATATATAGGAAATTTAAAGATCTACAACTTTTACTTAGAGTATTTTTCGCTACAGACCCTAGTTTAGCGTGAAAAAGTGATTTTCCGTATTTTAAAGCCAACTGAGGTTGATTTTCATTTTGTCACTCATGATTAAAGTTAGGTAATGTTATTTTACGTAATTTTTTTGGTTTATTTCTAATGTTTGATTACTAATATTATGTTATATTGGGCATTACTAGCATTGGCAAGAGAACGTCGAGTGAGTATTTCACATTAGATTTTTATATTATTAATTTTACCATACATACAATTTTGATAAAAATACAACTTACAGTAGACAAAAACTACATCTGCAACCTTCCGTACAAATAAATGTATGATAAAATCAATTCTATACACTGGGAAAAAAATGTCAACGTAAAAAAGAAAAAGTTACATAACAATCATCTTGAAAAGTGAAACATTTTTCTATGGATATAGGATAAGATACTGCGACAGATTGCAACAATTGTGAACGACCCGACAGTAGAATCTGTTTATATGAAAGATATTGTATTGGATAGGGATACTAGAAGATATTGGAAACAAAGAAGTAAAACACAGTTGTATCTGATGACATGAAGAAGTATTCAAAAAAATCTGTTCTCATATCATCCTTCGTAATTCCGATAGGAAAGTGCAAAATTCAGGCATCAGCGAATATTCAAAGAAATAATACATCTCACAATGAAAAATACAAACGTCTTTTTACTTTTTCTTGCTTATATGAATATATAGGAAGTAAAGGATTGTTTTCATGTCGATTTTTCGAAATCGAGTTTTCACCGGATCTACACATTTTCGGACCTCCTGAATCCAAAAAAACATGTTTTTTAGCGATTGGTCAGTGTGTGTGTGTGTGTGTGTGTGTGTGTTTGTGTGTGAAGAAAATATCTCAAGAAAAATCGCCTCATTTACTAATTGTTTTTATTCTCTGATGGGTCGGCGCCATGTCTGCTAAAATTCTTGGGAAGGCTGTTTTCTCGTAAAAAATTGTTTTTTTTAAGATTGCGACTTTAATATGCATTGTAACGTAAAAATGTATATAATAAAATATGTAGAGAATTTAAAATCCTACAACATTTATTTCAATCATTTTTTTTTATAAAGCTAAGTTTAGCGGTAATTAGTGATTTTCTGTTTTTTTCTCACGAAAACGTATAAAAATTCGATTTTTTAAAGATTTCAGCCTTAGTAGCCTATGTATTTTACGACAAAAGTGTATTTAATCAAATTTATAGGAAATTAAAAGATCTAGGCCTACAACTTTTATTTAGAGCATTTTTCTCTACAAAACGAGTGATTTTCCGTTTTTTTAAGCAAAACTGAGGTTGATTTTCATTTTGCGTCTTTCACTCATGATTAAAATAAGATTATGTTTTTGAGGTTAGTTTTTTGTTTATTTCTAATGTTTAATTAGTCTACTAATGTTAGGTTATATTGGTCATTATTTGCATTGGCAAGAGAATGTCGTGTGAGTGTTTCACACCAGATTTTTTTCCATTCCATCTATTTTTCCTTCAAAACAGAGTTTCTTTATTATAAGTTACCCAAATAAATCGATACAGAAAATGGGATTATTCTTCAACAAAACTACATAGTGCTTTTATACCCTTTTACTTTCTCTTGCTTTATATAAATATTTGCCCGTAACAAGCAGGTGGAGTGTTAAATTATTTACACTCGATCTGCTAGTTTCAGGGCTACAAAAAAAATAGTTCTGTTTCTTATCACATGGTCAGTAAATTACATGACTGAAGCATTTAATAACAGAAGAGGTGTAAAGACCCTAGTCACAGTTAGCTCCTCTTGAAAGTAATGAATTTCATTATACAGCCAGACTCTGTGGACAATGAAGTGAAGTTGTCTTTTTCACGGTGAAAAGTAGGTGCTTTTCAAAAGGCCTGGCATGCTGATAAGCATGCCAGGTCTTTCAACTAGGTAGGCATTGGTAAACCACCTGACTCCTCAGTTTACTTAGTAAAGCATCTAGAGGTTCAATGAGCCTCTTAGCTGATGACTAAACAACAACAGATACAGGAAATAGTATTAATATTCTAGCAAAACTACATTGTCTTTAATTTATGTCCTTTTTACTTTCTCTTGTCTATATGAATATATAGGAAGGAAAGTATTGTTTTCATGTCAATTTTTCGAAATCGAGTTTTCACCGGATCTATACGTTTTCAGACCCCCTGAACCCAAAAAACATGTTTTTAGCGATTGGTCTGTGTGTGTGTCTGTGTGTGAACAGAATATCTCAAGAACGGAACATCGTATGAACTTGAAACTTGAAACTTAAGTTACATACTACTACCGGACCCGACACGAACATTTTCATCAAAATCGGTCAACCGGAAGTAGTAGTTTATTCGTATAATTTTTCACTTTTTTGCGATTTTCTCAAAAACTGGTCCTATGTTTTTTTTTAAAATCGCCTGGTTTACTACATTTTTTATGCTCTACAAGATAGGGTAGGGTACGCCATGTTTGCTGAAATTCTGCGTGAGGCTGTTTTTACGTAAAAACATTTTCTTTTTAAAATTGCGGCTTTAATATGCATTTTAGCGCAAAACGTTATATAATAAAAGTTGTAGAGAATGTAAAATTCTACAACTTTTATTTTAAACATTTTTTTGTATAACGCTTAGTTTAGCGGTGATTAGCGATTTTCTGTTTTTTCTCACGAAAACGTGAGAAAAATCTATTTTTTTAAGATTTCAGCCTTAGAATGCATTTTACGACAAAAGTGTATATAATAAAATTTATAGGAAATTAAGAGATCTACAACTTTTATTTTAAGCATTTTTTGTACAGTGCCTAGTTTAGCGTGAATGAGCGATTTTCCGTATTTTTAAGCCAAACTGATAGATTTTAATTTTGCGTATTTCACTAACGTTTTTTGAGGTTAGTTTTTTGTTTATTTCTAATGTTAGGTTTATTGTTAGTTATTTGTATTGGCAAGAGAAAGTTGTGTGAGTTTTTCACACCAGATTTTTTTACTTTCTCTTGCCTATCGTAGGAAGGAAAGTATTGTTTTCATGTCGATTTTACGAAATCGAGTTTTCACCGGATCTACACGTTTTCAGACCCCCTGAACCCAAAAAACATGTTTTTAGCGATTGGTCTGTGTGTGTGTGTGTGTGTGTGTGTGTGTGTGCGTGTGTGTGAACAGAATATCTCAAGAACGGAACATCGTACGAACTTCAAACTTGAAACTTAAGTTACATACCACTACCGGACCCGACACGAACATTTTCATCCAAATCGGTCAACTGGAAGTAGTAGTTTATTCGCATAATCTTTCACTTTTTTGCGATTTTCTCAAAAACTGGTCCTACGATTTTTTTTAAATCGCCTCATTTACTCAATTTTTTATTCTCTACAAGATAGGGTAGGCGCCATGTTTGCTGAAATTCTTGGTGAGGGTGTTTTTACGTAAAAAAAGTGTTTTTTTAAGATTACAGCTTTAATATTAATTTTAGAGCAAAAATGTATATAATAAAAGTTGTAGAGAATTTGAAAACCTACAACTTTTATTTCAAGCATTTTTTTTGTTTAACGCTTAGTTTAGCGGTAATTAGCGATTTTCTGTTTTTTATCACGAAAACGTGTGAAAAATTGATTTTTTTAAGATTTCGGCCTTAGTATGCACTTTACTACAAAAGTGTACATAATAAAATTTATAGAAAATTAAGAGATTTACAACTTTTATTTAGAGAATTTTTCTCTACAGAGCCTAGTTTAGCGTGAAAGTGTGATTTTCCGTTTTTTAAGCCAAATTGAGTTTTATTTTTATTTTGCGTCATTCACTCATGATTAAAATAAGGTTATGTTTTTGAGGTTAGTTTTTGTTTATTTCTAATATTTTATTAATAATGTTAGGTTTATTATTAATTATTTGCATTGGCAAGAGAAAGTTGTGTGAGTGTTTCACACCAGATTTTTTAATTTCTCTTGCCTTGTATGAATTAATAGGGGAGGAAAGTATTGTTTTCATGCCGAATTTGCATTTCCGAAACAACGGTATTTCATCAGAAATACACGTTTTCAGGACCATTGAACCCACAAAGCATGCTTTTACCGATCCCTCATGATAACCTTTAGAATATGTAGTAAATGAGCAATTGAAAAATCAACAAAGCTGTTTTTCAAAAATGAGAGTTTAGCATTTTTTAGATTGGAATGAAAAAAACCTCAATTTTGGGGATACATAGCTAATTCCACAAAAAACCCTCTAGAGTTGGATCAATACACGAACAGAAAACTTCTAAATTAGGTACACTTTCTGGGTTTGATATAGTTATGACATGTGAAGGTCAATCAAACTCACAATAGATATCAAAACTTTGCCCAATAATACTAGGCTATCTACTATATTATATAGAACACGAGAAAGTAGAAAATTAAGACTCTGCGAATTGGTCAAAAAACTTATAAAGTATCAGTAAATAAAATAAGATATTTGCGAATGCGTAGTGAAGAAAGATGGCTTTACAAGTCAATAATATATTACTTAAATTAAATGCCAAACAAATTTAAGTAAAAACGTAAAAATATTCAAAAAAGAAACGATAAAAACATGCAAAAAGGGAATTCTTTTTGCAACTTCCATACCTTACTAAAATCAGACTCGAAAAGACGTTACTTTAAAACAAAACTGAAAAGAAAGCAGCATAAAACGTAAGGTTTTTATAAATGGGACAAACGGTAAAAGAAACCTCAGCATGTAAGAGGTGCATTCAGCACAGTCAGCAATAAGACAATTGAATTTACTCAGCACGAGAAGACAATAAAAAAGAGAGATATGTGAGAAGGATGGATACCTGAATGGAGTGAGAAGTGATCGAATGTAGGAGAAACAAAAAAAAAATGAGAGAATTTCCTGTGGTTTACAGTTCGTGTTCAATAACCGTTTTTATCTTTGAAAGGGTGTATCTGTTTTAGATACAATAGACGATTGGAAAATACCAGTATTTTTTTGTACGTTTTATAAAATAAACTTACAAAATGTTCAAGATAAAAAGGTTTTTAAAAGCGATGTGAGTTTACTTAATGAATTGCAAACGCTAACTTCCCGGATTTTCAACTTGTTGTTTAGGTCATCACCCCAAACGGTGGTTTAAACCTCTAGAGGTTTTACTAAGTAAAATGAAGCGTCAGGTAGTTCACTATTGCCTTCCTCACTGAGTGGAAAAGTATGTTAATCAGCATGCCAGGCCCTCTGATAAGTATTTACTATCCACCTTGCAAATGACACCTTTACTTCATTCACCATAGGGTATGGTTGTATAATAATGAAATTCATAACTCTCAGAGGAGATAACTGTGACTAGTATCTTTTATACGCCTCTACTTCTTCTGTCCTTAAATATTTTGGAAATATAATTAGCTGACCATGTGATATGAAACGGTACTATTTTTCGTAGTCATGAACTAGCAGACCGAGTGCAAATATTTTAACACTCCACCTGTTATGGGCAATGTTCAACTACTATTAGGAAAACTCACTGATCAATTAAAAATTAGTCCCAATCTTGATTTTGCTATACAGGCTATGTAATACTAGTAACCACCTGCTTACAGCGCTTCACGGGACCTAAAGTTAAAACATTTTACTCCTCGTACAACCCTACACGTTGAAAGATAATTAACACTAACAACAAATTAGTACTAGAAACCGGAATTTAGTTGAAATCGTTATGAATCACCACCAATAGATAGGGAGAAATACAGCTTGAGAATAACTGAACATATCTTACAAGAAAAGTAGGGAGAAATACAATTGGAGAATAACAACATATCTTACAAGAAAAGTAGGGAGAAATACAACTTGAGAATAACTGAACATATCTTACAAGAAAAGTAGGGAGAAATACAACTTGAGAATAACTGAACATATCTTACAAGAAATGCAGGAAGAAATACAACTTGAGAATAACTGAACATATCTTACAAGAAAAGTAGGGAGAAATACAACTTGAGAATAACTGAACATATCTTACAAGAAAAGTAGGGAGAAATACAACTTGAGAATACTGAACATACGAAAATCTTACAAGAAAAGTAGGGAGAAATACAACTTGAGAATAACTGAACATATCTTACAAAAAAGTATAAAAATCTATTTCTTTAGGAAATGGTACGATTTCTTTGATTTTTGGAAGGTTTACATAAATTTAAATGCACAAATCTGATTACGTAATTTTTACTTTCCCTTGGCCTAATACGAATATGTAAAAAAGTACAGTACTACTTTCATGGGGATTTTTCGAAATCAAGTTTTCATCGTAAATTTATTATGTTTTCATGCCCCCTGAACATAAAAAACATTTTTTTAGCGATTAGTTTGTGTGCGTTAGAAACTGTGAGTACAAAAAAATCTAGAACGGAATATCGTACAACGTTGAAACTTGGAAGTTAAGTTTTAGGTATTACTAGTGGACCTGACACGAATATTTTCATCAAAATTGGTCAACCGGAAGTAGTAGTTTATTCGTATTTTTCCACTTTTTTCAATTTTATCAAAAACAGCTTCGTCTCATTTACTACATTTTTTATGCTCTACAAGATAGGGTAAGCGTCATGCCTGTTGAGCTCTCGTGGTAAAAAATATCTCTTTAAAAATTGCGGTCTTAATATGGACTTTAGGATAAAATTACAGTTGTAGGAATTTAAAAATCTACAACGTTTATTACAATAATTTTCTATAAAGCTTGGTTTAGATTCAATTAGTGTTTCTCTATTTTATTCAATAAAATTGGTAATAAAATGAGTTTTTAAGATTGCGGCCTTAGTAAGCATTTTATGATAAAAGTGTATTAATCAAAGTTATAGGAAATAAAAAAATCTACAATTGTTACTTTCCCTTGCCTATATGAATATGTAGGAAGAAAAGTATTGTTTTCATGTCGATTTTTCAAAATCGAGTTTCACCGGATCTACGCGTTTTCAGACCCCTTGAACCTTAAAACAAGTTTTTAGTAATTGGTCTGTGTTTGTCCGTGTGTGTGAACAAAATATCTCAAAAACGGAACATCGTATAAAATTGAAACTTGAAACTTAAGTTTGATACCACTAGAGGACCCGACAGGAATATTTTCATCAAAATCGGTCAACCGGAGGTAGTAGTTTGTTCGTGACATTTTTCACTTTTTTGCGATTTTCTGAAAAACGGCTCCTACGATTTTTTTTTAAATCGCCAGGTTTATTAAATTTTTTATGCATCACAAGATAGGGTAGGCGCCATGTCTGGTGAAATTCTTGGAGAGGTTATTTTAAAGATTTTGACTTTAATATGAATTTTAGCGCAAAAAATGTGGTATATAATGAAAGTTGTAGACAATTTAAAAACCTATAACTTTTATTTCAATTATTTTTTCCATAACGCTTAGTTTAGCGGTAATTAGCGATTTTCGGTTTTTTTCTCACGAAAACATGTAGAAAAATCGATTATTTTTAAATTTAGGCCTTAGTATGCATTTTACGATAAAAGTGTATACAATAAAATTTATAGGAAATTAAAAGATCTACAACTTTTATTTACAGCATTTTTCTCTACAGAGCCTAGCGTGAAAGAGTGATTTTCCGTATTTTTTTTAACCAAACTGAGGTTGATTTTCGTTTTGCGGTTTCACTCACGATTAAAATTAGGTTATGTTTTTAATTTTACATTGTTTACCTACTAATGATTAACCATAGGTTATACTTTCATTATTTATATTAGTATGAGAAAGTCGTGTGAGTGTTTCACAACAGAATTATTTAATAACTATCCCGTAAACAATCTTAAAAGAATTCGAAGAGAAAAGAATATTATACGGTACTCTACAATAGTAATTTTTTAGCATTAGTTAATAAACGATTATGAACAATAAAACTGAAAATTTAATGTCTTTTTTTATAAAAACCGTACTTTATATTTTATAACGAAAGAAGAAAACTTAAAAAAGAAATTAAACGATAAATTTCCTTTATATAGAACATTAAGAAAACACTAAAGTGTTTAATAAAGAAGTCGGGGTAAAATAAAATTTGAATTCGACATAGCAACGTACGCACAAATAAAATAATCCAGAGAGATGTTTATTACGTTAAGTCCTTAGGTACGATTTAATTAAAAAGCATAGTAAATGAAGAGGAAATTATTTGAATAAGGGCATAAAAGTCAAAAAGGCAAAAGGGGGTGTTTAAAAAAAAAAGAGCAATGGCGAACTACTATCAGGAGGTGGTGGGTTGGTTGTGAGAATCTTCAGTTACTAGTCCAGGGTTTTATGTTTTAGAAATATACGAAGAAGAACTGCCCCCTGGAGGCTCATCACCTTCCAAGGCGTTTAATTAACACTGGTGCTGCAATAGAGAGAATTGGGGGTGGGAAGGGGGTTTGTTTCCCTATGAACTAGCCCTAAAACTAATTGTTATCATTTCTCTGACCCTCATTTGAATAACTCTCCCATTTAGAAACGAGAATTCTGTTCTGCTACCGAACGGCAAGAAATGGGACTAAATAACATCACTTGGTAGTTGGTTGTTATTCGATAACATTTCATTCTAAGAGAAATACAAGGATTGTTGAATAGACCCCTAATTAAGTGTTCAAATTTAATTTTCTTACCATAATACTAATACAAAAGCTTAATAATATTATTACACCTCAGTCTAGGTTCATTTGAGATCTGGGTTTAATAAATAATTAACAGATTAACATTAAACGTATAAGAATTAAATATTTATTTTACCAACTAACAAATGAATCAGTCATATCAGAAAGCCAATAAGTCAAAAAAACTAATTTTTGAAAATTATTTAAAAATTGTACTTTACTACGTTTCAATAAAAATCAATATTAAAAAATACTATTTGTTCATAGGGTTGTTCCCTTTAATATGAAATGTATAAGTTTGTTTTTTTTTTAAATATCATCCGTGAACTGGCAAAGGGGCGTATCTAACTTACTTAACTTAATATCCTTAAGGATAAGCCTTTTCTTTCGGATAGCTTAAGAAGAAATCTTTCGGATAGCTACCAAGACGGTAAGCATTGCCGTGACGGTCGCCAACCTTCGGAATGGAGAGGCATCATGAGAAGAAGAAGATGTGGTAACCCTATCTTGCAGAGTATATTGTAAATGAGGCGATTTTGAAAAATTTCAGAAAAGTGAAAAATCGCACGAATAAACTTCCGGTTGCTTCTGGTTGACCGTTTCGATGAAAATGTTCGTGTCGGATTCCCTTTTGATATATAAACACGTACACAGACTAATCGGCAAAAACATGTCTTTTTGGGTTCACGGGACCTAAACACGTATTTCCACTGAAAATTCTATTTTGAAAAATCGACATGAAAACAATATTTTTTACCTTATAATTATACATCATATAGGGCAAGAAAGTCAAAAATAACAACCTGGCTGAAATTTTTGGCATTAGTTGGGTAAATCAGTAGGCTTGTGGAGTGTTAAATTATTTGCACTCGATCTGCTAGTTCCAGGGCTACAAAAAAATATTTATATTACGTATCATTTGGTAAGCCCAGTAATGATAGCCTGTGACTGAAGCATCTAAGAGCAGAAAAGGTAGAGGTGTAAAAGACACTAGTCAGTGTTATCTCCTCTGACAGTAATGCATTTCATTATACAGCCAGACCCTATGGTGAATGAGGTGAAGATGTCATTTACAAAGTGAAAAATACGTGCTTTTCAGAAAGCCTGGCATGCTGATACGCATAATTTTTCACTCAGTGAGGAGAGCAATGGTAAACCAACTCAGTCCTCGTTTTACTTGGTAAAGCCTCTAGAGGTTCAAACTGTAGTATTTCGGGTGATGACCTAAACAAAAATATAATAAACAGACGAGCGATTAAAGTAGGAAAAATTATTCTGATGAGAGATATGAAAGGGTATTTTTAAACATTTGAACAATCACACCATAAAAAAGAAATACAAAATTATATCTTACGATATAAGTAATAAAATAATAAGCCAGACTGTTTTATGATTCTAATAAAAACTTATTATATTAAGCTTATCGAAACGAATAAAGACATTTTCATTTAATATCAATACATAAGTTACGAAATACATACAACTTTATAAGAAATAAACGTAGAATAAATTCAAATAAATTAATGTCACCGATTTCTGAAACGAAACGGGGTTTTTAAATGCATTTAAAAACCTCTTATCAGTGACAATAATTTCTCAATATGTAGTTAAGAGACGATTTTACTAGATATTAAATCATGTTTAACGATACAGTAATGTAATACGAATGTTTGTAGAACGAACGCCATTAAGTTTTATCAGTTCATTCTAAATGATTATGTAATACAGTACTTAATAATTTATTGTATTATTGAAAAATGGTATTGTATTTTTGTGTAATTATGGAGATATTTATATTGTGAATAAATAGATACAAATGATAAATGTTACAACTGAAAAGGAAATTCAAGCTGAAAAATCTGATGTGAAACATTCACACGACTTTATCTTGCTAATGTAAATAATGAAAACTATAACCTACGTTTCATCATTTGTAAATAAAGCATAATAATAAATATAACCTAATTTTAATCGTAAGTGAATGACGCAAAATGAAAATCAACCTCTGTTCGACTTAAACATACTGGAAATCACTAACTGACGCTGAACTTAGCTCTAGAAAAAATTTGTTTGAAATAAAAATTCTAGGTTATTTCCTTTAACTTTGGTTACACACACTTTTATCATAAAATGCAACCAAGGCCGTAATAATAAAAAAAAATCTGGTGTGAAACATTCACACGACTTTCTCTTGCCATTGAAAATAATTAACAATAAACCTAACATTAGTAATAAAACATTAGAAATAAACAAAAAACTAACCTCAATAAACATAACCTAATTTTAATCATGAGTGAAAGACGCAAAATGAAAATCGACCTCAGTTTGGCTTAAAATACGGAAAATCATTCTTTCACGCTAACTAGGCTTTGTAGAGAAAAATTCTCTAATTTAAGTTGTAAATCTTTTACTTTCCTATAAATTTGATTATATAGCTACACTTTTGTCGTAAAATGGTATTACACACACTTTTATCATAAAATATCATACTAAGGCCGAAATCTTAAAAAAATAGATTTTCACAAGTTTTCGTGAGAAAAAACAGAAAATCGCTAATTATTGCTAAACTAAGGGTTATACAAAAAAATGTTTGAAATAAATGTTGTAAGATTTTAAAATCTCTACAACTTTTATTATATAAAATTTTTGCGCTAAAATACATATATTAAAGCCGCAATCATAAAAAAAACAATGTTTTTATGTAAAAACAGCCTTTCCAAGAATTTCAGCAGACAAGGCGCCTACCCATCAGAGAATAAAAAAATTAGTAAATGAGATTTTTAAAAAAATCGTAAGAGCCGTTTTTGAGGAAATCGCAAAAAAAGAAAAATTAAACGAGTAAACTACTACTTCCGGTTGACTGATTTTGATGAAAATATTCGTGTCGGGTTCGGTAGTGGTGTGTAACTTAAGTTTTAAGTTCTTGAGATATTCTGTTCACACACACGCGCACGCGCGCGCACACACACAGACCAACCGCTAAAAACATATTTTTTTGTTAAGGGGGTCTGAAAACTTGTAGATCCGGTGAAAACTCGATTTCGAAAAATCGACATGAAAACAATACTTTCCTTTCTATATATTCATATAGGCACGAGAAAGTAAAACCATCATTTTTTTACCAATTTTGATAAAATAAAATAAAGAAAATCACTAATTGACGCTAAAGTAAAGGTTGTACCAAAAAACGCTATTAACTAAAAAGTTTTAGGTTTTAAAATGTGTCACAACTTTGATTACATACAATTTGGCGTTAACTGCATAATACTACGACCGGAATCTTAATAACATCCCATTTTTTTAAATTTTGATGAAAAAAAACAGAAAATAACTAATTGCCGCTAAACTAAGCGTAATACAAAAAAAACAAAAATATAAAATATAAAAGTAGTAGGTTTCTGAAATTCTACAACTTTGATTATACATAAATTTTCGATAAAATACATATTGAGGCGAAATCTTAAAACACCATTTTTTTACGAAAGCACAGCCTCCCCAACAATTTCAGCAGACATAGCGCTTACCTTATGTTGTAAAACTTAAAAAAATTTAGTAAAGAAGCGATTTTTTAAAAAATCGGAGGAGCCGTTTATGAGAAAATAATAATCAGTGTCATCAAATACCTAAAATAACCAGATTCTTCAAAACTTTTATCCAATTGGAAGCCCTGAAAAGGGCTGTTTGATTATTATTTTGCAGAGACAAGGCAAAAACAGATTAGGGTCGGGAGGTAAACATATTACAAGGATTTTTCCAAAAAAAACAATCAATTTGAAAAGTAATTGCTTTTGAAAGTTTCTCTGTAATTAATTACATAAAAAGAGCTTTAAACGAAAAGGTTATTAACACTGATAAAAGTTTTTAATTCCGCAGAAACAAAAACCCACACGAAGTATGTTTAACTAAAAACTTTAAATCGTTATAAATTGCATTACTTGACTGCATTGAGCTACCTACATAAAGTTAGCAGTCATTTAAGTGCACCTTTTATTTTCAAGAAAATAAATCTTTAATTACACTAATTGATAACTTTAATGATAAAACATTTTCTAGTATCATTAGAGTCATTAGGAAGAATTAATTTAAAAAGAACTTTAATCGCTGTTTACGGATAAGAATAGCAAACTATTATCTATGTTAAGTGGTTAATAGGTGAAAATAAACGACTCACGGTTAAAATTAGATCTAGTTGGCTTGCTATTAACATTCTCAGTTATTTTTTACTTTGTTTTAAACATAGTAGTCAATATTTTTAGTTGTCAATTAAAGTTATCATATAATTATCTGTAATTTAAGTTGTTTGTAATTTTATTAATGTCGAATAATTGTACTAAGATGCTATGTTACTTTCTTTAATTCTAGTATAATAAAAATAATTCAAGCTGAAAATTATTTCGGTTGGAATCTACAAATCACTCCGGTAATTGTTAAACAGTAGAATTTTTAAGTCCTATTTTCTTATACAGTAAAGCGTCGACAATTCGGACCAATTTATCGGGGGAATTGACCCCGTCCGTATTTACGGCTAAAACGGATTTTTGAAATTTCCAGATAATATCTTTAATAAACAAATGCTCAGTAATCTATTAGAAATACATTTTTTTCTATCAGACATTTTTCACAAGGAATTAAAGTTTAAAAAACGAATTTATGCATCTACATAAACTATGTTTGTTGAGTATTAGGGGCGCTATTTTAACTAGTTCGTTTAAATTTCTAACGCAATGAAAGTCTTGGCAGGAGGTGGCCCAGAGTATTTTCGTTATCAAAATAACTAGCATTTTCTACATATCCAGCGGATTCCGACTTGGTTAAAAACCAATAATTCGTCTTCAATAATGTTCTGAGGCCAGGATAATCGTTAACATTCAACAATTATCCGACAGCGTCGTCTTTATTCATTTTCAAAACCCAGAACTGCTCTGAAAAGTAAAGTTACTTAAGAGGTGGAAAGAGTATATCCTGATGATTACCAACGTGCGGACCGAGTAGAAAAATGAGGAGGAAGAATAAAGAGGAAAGGCAAAGGAATAAGATTAAAAGGAGAAAGAGAAGGGGAGGAAGAGAACGAGGAGGAATAGAGAAAGCGAAGAAAGTTGAAGGAACAAGGAGGAAAGGAAACAGAGAAGGAAAAGTTGAAATAAGGAGGAAGATAGAAAAAGAAGGACGAGGAGGTGGAGGAATAAGGAGGAAGGGGTAAGAGAAGAAGGAAAAACAGGCAGAAAAAGTGACCAAGAAGGAGGAGGAGAATGAGGGAGGAAAACAGAAAGAGAAGAGGAAGAGTAGGAATAAGGAACAAATGAGAAAGAGGGGGAGGAGAAATAAGGAGCAAAGTAGAAAGAGAAATAAGGAGTAAAGGCGAAACAGAAGGAGAAGATGGAGGAATAACGAGGAGAGGAATAAAATAAAAGGAGGAAATAGAGGAATAAAGGGGAGGAGAAATTAGAAGGAAAAGAGAAAGAAAATGAGGAGGAGGTGAGGAATAAGGGAACAAGAAGAAAAAGGAGTGGAGGAATAAAAAAGAAAGGAGAAAGAGGAGTAAAAGGAGGAAAGGAGAAGAAAAATATAATAAAAAATATTTAATTACAACTTCGTTATTCTTCGGCCGCCATTTCTCTTTCTTCTTAGTTTGTTCCTTTCATTTCTTTTGAGATCAAAACTTTATTCCGCCCATTTTCTAAATTTTGTCTGTATTGAAAATCTTAATTCTCTAGTCAATAATATGAAATTTTTAAACATCCGAATTATCAAAACTCTACACTTTGCAGAGCTTCATCGAACAAATATGTTATATGTCAATCACTAAACACACCATCTCGTAGTTAGTGTACACAAAAAGAAACATGTCATCACGAGAAGACAACTTTCCAATCTCTTTGATTTCGCTTAATAATAAATAGCTAAGTACAACTTACATAACGCATTAATAAATCAAATACTCACGCTGAGATATCTAATTAAGCTGTCATATTTTAAGACGATTAAAAAGTTCATTAAGGAAATTTTTATTATACCGGTTATAAAATCAATTTGAATAACTAATGCAACAGATTGTCCTTAAACTGTCAATATAGTTAATAAGCATATCTTGGCCTGAATTATAATAATTATATTACGTACATGGATCAAAAATATTCATTTATTAACAAGTCAGTAGATAAAAAATATTTTTAAAAAAACGGGCGGCAAATAAATCGTAGACTACTAACTTCCTCGGTAATCTTTTAGATGTGTGGAACAACTCAACATGGAATTAACCTATTTACAAGTCTTTTACAGGAAATCACCAATTGTCGCAAAGTTATCATTTAGAAATAACAATTTTAAATAAAAAAAGTAGTAATTTTTTTAATAATTTGTAATTTATTTTATTATATTATTGCAGTACATTACATTTTAAGTCTGTTACTTCAAAACAAACCGATTTTAATATACGGTTCTTTACACAGAATAACAAACATCAGCTAAACTTAGCGTGAAACAAACAATTAATTAATAAAATTGGTTGTAGTATTTTTGATTATTTTCAATTTTTGTTGTATCATTTTTACCGCAAATTGAATTTTGAGTTTACAGTTTAAACATAAAGCGATTGTGGTGGTGTTTTCTATGCCAATATCAGGTGGACTATACGTCAAAAAAATTACAACTGAATTTTTCATTATCTTCACAATTTAAACTAGTTTACGTTGCCTTTTGTGCTTTGGTTATTAGCGATGTGTTTTAAAACAGATACAGTTATTTTTACGTGTATTGATTCCCTTTTTCACTGAGTAGAAAAGTACGCTTATCAGCATGCCGGGCCTCTGAAAGGCACGTTATTTTCCACTCTGCAAATAAGACCTTCACTTCATTCACCACAGGGTCTGAACTTTATAATAAAATTCATTACTTACAGAAGAGATAACTGATTAGTGTCTTTTACACCTCTACCTCTTCTGTTCTTAAATGATTCAGTCATTTAATTAGCTGACCATGTGATAAGAAACAGAACTATTTACTTTAGCCCTGCAACGAACAGATTGAGAGTAAATAATTTGACACTTCACTTGTCTGTTATGGGCAGTAAAATAAAATATGGTAATAAAAATATTTTTTTTTCTCTTTAATTTTTTTATTTACAACTGTAAAATGTTACAACAAGCAAATGTGATGATTATCGTGATTATGTAAATGACATGATAGGCATTAGAGGGGTAGAGCCCCCATTGGTGCCTCCCCAAGAATGAAATTTGTATATCAAATTAGCATGTCTCTACTCCAGCGTCTTTTAAGGCGTCTAGGAGGATTATCAGGTAAATGGACGGAGGAAAGTGAACGCACTTATAAAAATATAAGATACATTTTTTATGACAAATGTTTTACTGTACGAAAATTTGACTTGATATAGTATGGTTACGTTAACATAATATTAAGAACGGTTATAATAAATGACTGTATAAAAACAACGAAGATTAAAAAAATGAAAAATAATTTTTCACGTATTATTACCTTAAAAAATGAATCTAAATATAAATTACGGTATGAAAATACACGTAGAATATTAGGTTCTGGGTAATATCTACTGAACAAGCAATTTAAAATAACCATTCAAATACACACGTATACTGAGTAAAAATGGTTAAAAGAAAGACAATTCAGTCTTAAAGTAAATGATTATTCTAATAAAATATAATGAAACAAAAAAGTATAGAGATGATACAACAGGGTGTTTCAACAAATGTATTACAACTGTATTTTAGGAATCGTCAAAATCTAAAACACTTCAAAATAAAAATTTACTTACTTCTCTCTAAAAACACCACTCAATCCTAGAACAGTTTTTGCTCGTTTTTGGGGAACCGTGTTCGATTCTCGGTTAGGATCTTGAAATTTTGAAGTATTAAAACCCCAAACACTATTGCCCTTAGTAGCCCCTGACGATTAACGTATTGATGCAACTTTAAATAAAAATCTAGTGTGAAACACTCACACAACTTTCTCTTGTCAATGCAAATAATGAACAATATAATCTAACATTAGGTATAAAACATTAGAAATAAACAAAAAAACAATCTCAAAAAAAACATAACCTTATTTTAATCATGAGTGAAAGACGCAAAATATGAAAATAAACCACAATTTGGCTTAAAAATATTGAACATCACTCTTTCACGCTAAACTAGGCTCTGTAGAGAAAAATGCTTAAATAAAAGTTGTAAATTTTTTAATTTCCTATAAATTTGATTATATACACTTTTGTCGTAAAATGCATACTAAGGCTTTGAAATCGTAAAAAAATTTGTTAGGCCTACAAGTTTTCGTGAGAAAAATAAGAAAATTGCTAATTACCGCTAAACTAAGAATTATACAAAAAAATGTTTGAAATATTAGTTGTAGGATTTTTAATTCTCTACAACTTTTATTATATACATTTTTGCGCTAAAATGTATATTACAGCCGCAATCTTAAAAAACAATTTCTTTACGTGAAAACAGCCTTTTCAAGAATTTCAGCAGACATGGCGCCTACCCTATCTTGTAAAGCATGCAAAATGTAGTAAATGAGGCAATTTAAAAAAATATCGTAGGAGCCGTTTTTGAGAAAATCGCAAAAAAAGTGAAAAATGACACGAATAAACTACTACTTCCGGTTGACCGATTTTGATGAAAATGTTCTTGACGGGTCCGGTAGTAGTATGTAATTTAAGTATCAAAAGTTTCAAGTTAGTATGATGTTCCGTTCTTGAGATATTCTGTTCACACTCACACACGCACGCGCATACACACAGACCAATCGCTAAAAACATGTTTCTTTGGGTTCAGGAGTCTGAAAACGTATAGACCCGGTAAAAAGTCGATTTCGAAAATCGACATGAAAACAATACTTTCCTTCCTATATATTCATATAGGCAAAAGAATATAAAAAGAAAACCATATTCATTTCTAGAAGAAAAATAAGGTGGCATATATTCAACATTTCACCTACTGTAAAAACGATCGGTTCTAGGTTTCTACCTCTTTTTATTCCCTCATCCTCTATATACAGATATAAGAATACAGGGAAAGAAAGTATTTCTTTCCCTACATCGTTTTCAATGCCCATAACAGGCAGGTGGAGTGTTAAATTATTTGCACTGAATCTATTAATTCCAGAGCTATAAAAATAGTTCTATTTCTTATCACATGGTCAGCGAATCAAATGACTTAAGTATTTAAGAACAGAAGAGGTAGAGAAGTAAATGAAACTATTCAAGAGTTATTTCCTCTGAGAGTAATGCATTTTATTAAACACTCAGACCCTGTGGTGAATGAAGTGAAGGTGTCATTTCCAGGATGGAAATTAGATGGTTTTCAGAGGGCCTGGAATGCTGATAAGCATACTTTTCAACTCATTGAGGAAGGCGATGATAAACTACCTCACTCCTCGTTTTATTTAGTAAAACTTCTAGAGTTTCAAACTAGCCTTTCGGCTGATGATCTAAACAACACCTATATTACCCGCTGACGATCAAGCTTTGATGCAACTTTAAATAAAATGAAAACCAATCTTAATTTTCTAAATGGAAAACATGTCGGGATATATTTAACATTTCATCCACTGTAAATATGATCGGTACCAGGTTTCTGCCTATTTTTACTTCCTCGTGCCCTATAAACAGACATAGGAATGTAGAAAAGTAAAGTGTTGTTTTTTTGTCTATTTTCACCAAAAATCCACGTTTTCAGGTCCTCGAAAGCACACACACACACACGCACGCACGCACGCACGCACGCGCACACACACAACTACAACCTATATTGGGTTCAGGGAGCTGAAAACGTGTATTTCCGGTGAAAATTTGATTTAGAAAAACCAAAATGAAAAAATAGGCCTAATTTCCCTATATATTCTACACTGGTCTAAAAGTAAGGTCGTTGCCGTGAGTCAGCTGTTTAACAGCTAATTGATGACGACGGCGGTTCTACGGTTCAAATCCAAGAAAAGTAAGTTACTTTCATACAGATTTGAATAATAGACGGTATTTATCTGTGAATTTTGAATGGGGTTCAATTATCCATACTCTCAGGAATAGTCGGCCGGAGTCTGTGCAAGACTACACTTCATTACACGTCATAGAAATTATCCTCATCTCATTGGGTCATCAGTCTTAGATTAACGGGGTTGCTTATTGTTCTAAAATTGAACCGATTGCAAATTACACTAAAAATATACATTTACACACAGCAAGAGAACGTAGGAAACTAACTGACATTTGTTACATAAATATTTTCTCCAGATTACAAAACAAAATTGTCAGATATATAAATGTTGCCATTTGTAAAAGTATAAAATAAAAAAATCGTTGAAGAATAATGTGAATGCAAAAAAAATTATGTATATTGTTGAAATCTACTTTTGTGTAAAATTTTATGTTAATTAATCTGATAATAAAATGTATGTCATAATACACAGTTCTCTTTTCTTCATGCCCCTGGACATAACTCCTTTCGAAGTTCTTGGATAAGTGGTACTTAGCTCTTTTACAAAAATGTGAAATTTGTTTTTTTTACAGGCTTAAAAATAGTTATAACTCAACAGTTTTTACATATAGTACAAGTTACACTGAAAAGCATGCCATAATTTTTTCAACTTAAAACTCTCACAAGTAAGGAATTGAGAATGTACGCACTCTGATATGTGAAAAACTGATTTTATCACTTAGCTCTTTTAGATTTTCCCGGCTACAATTGTAAAATTTTATTTGAAACACCCTATACAAAGTAAGCCTAGAATGAATATATATATACTCGTACAGTAGTATAATATAAGATATCAAGAAAAGTTGAATCAGGAAATAAGATGCAAAAATAAAAAGTGTAAGAGGATATGAAGATGATTCAGACCACAAGCGTTGACAAAACGAATCACAAAAATAACGAAAATGAAAAAAGAAAAAAGATTGCAAAGTATTACGAGTGTGAAAAAGATAAAAAATGGAAGGAGCGACAAAAAAAACGATGTAAGATAAAGGAAAGAAGAATAAGAATTGCTCATATTTTAACATGACAGCGTATTTATATATTTTTTGCATTTACTTTTGCATACATTTACTTATGTATAAGTAATTCATATACATCAGAAAATGCATGTATGCAAAGGGATCAAAATGTCTACACACAGAGAAAACAAAAGATGTAAAGCAGGGGGGGGGGAAGACAGAACTTGAAAAATAAAGACAGTAAAGTAATTCAAAATCCCCGATGTGATATCCAGTACAATGATTTCCAAGGGACTGAAGAAACTATACATGGTTCTATAGGTTCGTACCCTTTTACATGTTAGAAATGAATTTCTTTTTTCATTTCTAATGGAGAAGTAGCTTTTTGAGGGTGGAAAAATATTTTCCTCTTCTTTTTCACATCTCGTTTTGTATTTGTTAAAAATACTGTTTAAAAAGAAAGGGATTCATTACTAATAACTTTTCACCTTATTTAGAAAACAATAGAAACAAATTTTTTTTACTTTCTCTTGCCTATATGAATATGTAGGAAGGAAAGTATTGTTTTTATGTCAATTTTTCAAAATCGAGTTTTCACCGGATCTACACGTAAACAGACCCCCTGAACCCATAAAACATGTTTTTAGCGATTGGTCTGTGGTGTGAACAGAATATCACAAGAACGGAACATCGTACTAACTTGAAACTTGAAACGTAAGTTACATACCACTACCGGACCCGACACGAACATTTTCATCAAAATCGGTCAACCGGAAGTAGTAGTTTATTCGAGTAATTATTTACTTTTTTGCGATTTTCTCAAAAACTGGTCCTACGATTATTTTAAAATCGCCTGGTTTACTAAATTTTTTATGCTCTACAAGATAGGGTAGACGCCATGTTTTCAGAAATTCTTAGAGAGGCTGTTTCCTCGTAAAAAATTGTTTTTTTAAGATTACGGCTTTAATATGCATTTTAGCGCAAAAATTTATGTAATAAAATATGTAGAGAATTTAAAATCCTACAACTTTTATTCCAAACATTTTTTTGTATAACGCTTTGTTTAGCGGTAATCAGCGTTTTCTGTTTTTTTCTCACGATAATGTGTGAAAAATCGTTTCTTTAATATTTCGGCCTTAGTATGCATTTTACGACAAAAGTGTATATAATCAAATTTACAGGAAATTAAAAGATCTACAACTTTTATTTAGAGAATTGTTCTCTACAGAGCCTAGTTTAGTGTGAAAGAGTGATTTTCCGTATTTTTAAGCCAAGCTGAGGTTAATTTTCATTTTGCGTCATTCACCCATGATTAAAATAAGGTTATGTTTTTTGAATTTAGTCTTTTTTTTACTTCTAATATTTTATTACTAATTTTAGGCTATATTGTTAATTATTTGCATTGGCAAGAGAAAATTATGTGTGTTTCACACCAGATTTTTTTGTCAATTTTTATTACGGTACTGTATGTACATTGGCTGCACAATTTCCGTAAGTGATATTTAAGTGGCGGTGGGGAGTTTCACTTTAAGGAGAAGAGGGACCCAGTGGTACATTCTCAGTTTATAACTACAGGTATTTTCCGTTATTCAGACCAAGAGGTCTCTACTCCATTTTCGCTTGAGACGTCGCACAGGTGGGAAGTTCCTTGTAGCTAGATCCCGGGCTAGTTGGTTTGGATGGTCATCCACTCGTTCGTGAAATTTACTATACGAGGACGCGGTTACCTCTTTTACTGTCGGAATTTTGAGATCGTCGTGGAGGGTTTTATTGCACATAAAAAGGAGCGTCAGAAACAAGTCAATAATTTTGATTGAAAGGCCTGAATCGACTTTAAATTACTCTCTGCCGCTACTCCAAAGAGCTAGACACATTAAGTCCAGATTGGTCTCAAAAGGCTTTTGTACATTAAATTTTAGAAACAAACTGAACAAATTTTCTTTGATATATGTTTTGCGTTTAGTTTATTTAGTCAAAAGTTTTGTCATTAGTGATTGTTGTGTAATCTAAAATTATAAAGTATCCTATATTAAATTTAGTCCACCAAATCCAACTTACATATTTAAAAATTTGGTGTGAATCACTCACACGACTACCTCTTTCCAATGTAAATAATATAACGTGTAACGATAAAGATTTAATCATGCGTAAACAATGTAAAATGAAAAACATAATTTAATTTTAATAATGAGTGAATGACGCTAAACGAAAATCAACCTGTGTAGAAAAACATGCTTGAAATAAAAGAGATAGATACAGGTTTCTAATTTTCTATAACTCTGATCATTTATACACTTTTGAAGTAAAATGGATATCAAAACCACACTCTTAAAAAAATTGTGCTTTATACCTATTCGGATGAGCGAAAACAGAAAAACACTAATTGAAGCTAAAGTAAGCGTTGTAGAGCTTTTAATTTCCTACAATTTTAATTTATACACTTTTGCCCTAAACGGCATATTACATCCGCATTCTAAAATACAAAAAAACAATTTTTTCACGAAAGCGCAACCCCCCCCCCGCAAGTTTTTCAGTAGACATAGCGCTTACCCTATTTTGTAGAGAATAAAAATGTAGTAAATGAGCCAATTTTTAAAAACAATCGCAGGAACAGTTTTTGAAAAAAATCGTAAAAAAAGAAAAATCGCACGAATAAGCTAATACTTTCGGTTAACCAATTTTATGAAAATTATCGTGTCAGGTGGTACCTAACCTAAGGTCCAAGTTTCAATGTCGTACTATTCCGTCCTGAGATATTCTGTTCACACTACAATATTGTAACAATATTAATATTGAAACAATAATTGTTTCTTTGTTTTTAAGTTTTCAAGTTAGCTTTCTTCTCCTATCCAAAACCAGCAATACTTTTCGTATTTCATTAGAAAATGCAAACAATAGAGGCTTTTACGCACAATGTAAGCAATATTACTTACGATATACCTACACAAAAATGAATTTCACACTATTTTTTGCGTATCGCACCAAAAACGTAATTACACGGTTTAATCCAGAAAATTCTAGAGTAGGCTATTAAAAATCTAAGTAAAAGCATAATTGCCAAAAAATTCAATTTTCGACCTGACTACCACGATAACTATAATTTTTTTGGAAATAATTTACTTAGTAAAATTATTTACTTACTTTTCAAACGACATTTATTTTCAATTAGCAGCTGCTTTAAAAATTCATAAAAAACTGTGATTCTTACCTGAAACAAGAAAAAGAAAACAAATAATTAACACAATGTAACAAAGAATACAAGTATTTTACAAATTAAACGAGGCGTAATTTACAGTTCATTGAGGTAAATTTATCAAGTGACCGAGAACTTAAATAAGCCGGAAGACTTACAAGTCAGTAAGATAGTAGTTGAGTACTAATCAGTAAGGCCCATAACAGACAGGTGGAGTATTAAACTATTTGCACTCAATCTGTTAGTTCCAGGGGAACAAAAAATAGTTCTGTTTCTTATCACATGGTCAGCCAATTATATGACTGAAGCATTTAAGAACAGAAGAGGTAGAGGTGTAGAAGACACTAATCAGATTTATCTTCTATGAAAATAATGAATTTCATTATACATTTAGACCCTATGGTGAATGAAGTGAAGGTTTAATTTTTAGGGTGGAAGGTTGATGCTTTTCAGAGAACCTGGTATGCTAATAAGCATACTTTTTCACTCGAATGCAATAGTGAAACACCTCACTCCTCGTTTTACTTAGTAAAACCTGAGTAAAACCTATAGAGGTTCAAAAAAGTCTTTCGCTTATGGCCTAAAGAACAGAGGTGAAGAACAAAGGTGGAAAAGACACTAGCGTGAGTTATCTCCTATGAGAGTAATGAATTGCATTATCCAGCCAGACCCTGTGGTGAATTAAGTGTCGGCGTCTAAGAAATGTATACAATTCTGCCCTAGAATGTATTTTTATTAAGGCCGAAATCTCAAAAAAAAAATTTGCCATTACAGTGCAGGCCCTCCAAGAATTTCAGCAGATACGTTGCTTACACTATCTTATAGAGCATAAAAACGTAGTACATAAGGTTTTTTTTTAATTGTAGGAATCGTTTTTGAGAAAATCGTACGAATAAACTACTACTTCCGGTTGACTGATTGTGATGAAAATATACGTAAAGGAATCTCTAGTGGTACCTAACGTCAGTTTCAAGTTTCGTTCGTGAGATACTTGATTCACACACAGACCAATCGCTAAAAACATTTTTTGGGGGTTAAGAAGGCTTGAAAAGTGTACATCCGGTGAAAACTCGATTTCGAAAAACCTAAAAAACCTTTTCTTCCCTATATATTCATGCAAGGCAAGAAAAAGTAAAATGCTAAGAAAATATCTTAGATAGAATGTAAAAAATGAAATTACAAGAAACGATAACATGCCATAACAAAACGTTTAATTTAAACGATTATAAAACGTTAAAAATAAAATCCGGTGTCTCTCTTTTTAAAATAAAATGAGAAAGATATTTAACTTGTTATTTCTGCACTCTTTTATAATTTAAAAAAGTTTTCTTTTTTACATGATAGAATAAAACTGTCAAGAAATAATATTTAAATAATGAATCTAACTTTATTAAAAAAGAAGTTTAAACTTTCATACTTTATCACGAAAGATAATGATAGGAAGAAGTTTTCCGTTGGTTTTTTTTCTATTTTAAAAATATTTTTTTGTCAAGTGATAAAAATTGTTATGTGATGACATGAAGATCAAGATAATAATTTTGGGGTGGGGGTAGGTAAGAGGACATAAACGACAAAACTTTTTTGAGAGAGAAATAAAAGGAGGAAAAAAAATGGTTAAGTAGTAATTTTTGTAGAAATGGCGTTTGCGTTTTTTTTTTAAGTTTGCAAATTAAAACTTTTGCCTTTTTATGGAAGGAATATAAGGAAGGAAGAATGCAAAAGGGCGGTTTTGTTATTGTGATTTTGACCCTTAAATGAGAGGGATGAAATTATACATATATACATACAATTGTATATTTTTAAAAATGCAAAAAGAAAATACGGTATATGAAAATTCGCATCTCCATTATCTAACCGTTCATTAGAGGACTATGGTTTTTAACTTTAAAACATTTTAAAACTAAAAAAGTTTACTTTTTTGTAAGCAAGGGACAAAAAAAGGTTATTATACTTTACAAAATTTCCATAAAGATATGAGGAAGTTCACGGCAAAGTACAATAACCGCTCCCCAAAGAACTGAACATAGCCGGCCGCATTGGCGTAATTGGTAACGTGCTCGCCTCTCATCTTGCGGTCTTGGGTTCTATTCCCATTCAGGCACAGCATATTTCCATACGTTACAAAAAATCATTTCATCTTTCACAGTCTGCATTAGCAGTAATTGCAGAAGAGTCGGACGTTAAAAAGAAAAACAAAAAAAGAACTGTACATTTTAGATCATGAGTAAAGGAGGTTACAAAGATCCGTATGTCAGTCTAATATAAGGTGCACGAATATTCTGGTGAATCTTCAAGCATCACTGAATCTTTCTCATTTTGATACCGACTTTTATTTCAATGCCAGAACAGTTATAACTGCATGTGGTAACTTATACGCATAAGTTTCAAAAACTGTAATGAACAAGACATTAATGAGACTTTTCTTAATCCCTAATGTATGTACGTTGCAGTCTGTTCAATTCAAAACAATAAGCAACTCCATGACCCAGGACCCACCATTACCAGGCCGACCATTCCTGAGAGAGTATGGTTAATTGAATTCCAACCATCAAAGTACATCGGTAACTATTGTCTACTGTTCATATCCGTATAAAAGTAACTATATTCACAAGGATTTGAACCGGAAACCTTCGTCTCCAAAAATCGGCTGTTAAACAGCAGATTTTACCTCTCCGATTTTACCTCCGAAATGTGGAAGAACAAATCATGGGTTCTCCACCAAGACAATGCGCTAGCTCATTCCGCGTTATCTGTCAAGAGGTTCCTAGCCAAGTATAGCATCTCAGTGTTTGAACATCCACCTTATTCACCAGATCTTGCACCATGTGACTTCTACCTGTTCCCTAAGGTGAAATCTGCATTAAAAGGGACAATATTTGAGTCTGTGGAAGCTGTAAAAGGGAAAGCGGCACGTACCCTGAAGGAGCTGACAGAAGATGACTTCCAGCATTGTTTCCAACAATTAAAAATTTGCATGGAGCGTTGCAGGGATAGAGAAGGAGTGTATATTGAAGGTCACATAAAGTGATTATGGATAAAATAAAAATAAAATTTTTACGTCAGTCTCGTTATTTAATAACCACACCTCGTATGGCTGTTCCAAACTAAAATACGATAATTAAATTCATCTCTTCTTCGGTGTACCAATATCTCTTATTCCCCTCGAAGCATTCCACCTCGCTGTAGAAGTATCCTTTAAGCGATATTATTTTATATTATCATTTAATTTTAAGATACCCAATTCCAACCTTAAATCCTCATTTCTTAATCTATCAACCAAGTACACCCTTTTGTCTATCACAAAAACCTTATTTCTACAGTCTGGATTTTCCACTTATGAGACTTCATAGTTATGCTATAATCATAAATTAACTACTACAGTAAAAAGCTTAAAAACAGGTCTGAATATAATAAGCTAGAACAAAAATGAATGAATATTTGTCTTAGAAGGAAAGCAAAATCACAAATCGAAAGTAAATATTTGAATTGTGTGATGACAATAGCTATCAATGTTAAGTCTACCTTGCTTCTACTTAGTCCTATGTATATAGAATAGATTGGCTATTATTTAGTAGGGTTTCAAAAGCAAATAAACGTCCACCGAAAATACACATAAATCCAATTCAAAGAATCAGCCAATCGGAATTTACTAAACTGCTATCTCTCGGTTATCCTAGTATTTATCTACAGATTTATACGAGGGTTATCAAGAAAATAACCTCAGTTTTGAAATAAAAAGTAAACGAGTGAAGATACAAAAACTTTATTATATACATATTAAAACTACAGTTTTTCTCTATTTTTCGACATAGTCGCCAAACAGATTCAAGCACTTGTCGTACCTTGGAACTGTCTTTGAAATACCCTCAGCATAAAAATCTGCCGCCTGTGAATGTAGCCAACCATTCAGGGCGTTTTGAAGCTCTTCGTCATTGGCGAACCGCTGAGACGCAAGCCACCGCTTTATCTTCGGGAACAAGTGAAAGTCACTAGGAGCCAAGTCCGAGCTGTATGGAGGATGATCGAAAACGTCCCATTTAAACTTAGCCAAAAGTTCATTTGTTTTCTCGCCCTCATACAGCTCGAAGAACAAATGAACTTTTGGCCAAGTTTAAATGGTACGTTTTCGATCATCCTCCATACAGCCCGGACTTGGCTCCTAGTGACTGTCACCTGTTCCCGAAGATAAATGGTGGCTTGCATCTCAGCGGTTCGCCAATGACGAAGAGCTTCAAAACGCCGTGAATGATTGGCTACATTCACTGGCGGCAGATGTTTATGCAGAGGGTATTTCAAAGACTGTTCCAAGGTACGACAAATGCTTGAATCTGTTTGGCAACTATGTCGAAGCATAGAGAAAAACTGCATTTTAATATGTATATAATAAAGTTTTTGTATCTTCACTCGTTTACTTTTTATTTCAAAACGGAGGTTATTTTCTGGATAACCCTCGTATTTAAAAAAAATCTGGTGTGAAGCACTCAAACAACTTTCTCTTGCCAATGAAAATAATGAACAATATAATCTAACATTAGTAATAAAAGATTAGAAATAAAAAAAAAACTAACTTCAAAAACATAACCTTATTTAAATCATGAGTGAATGATGCAAAATGAAAATGAAACTCAAGTTTGGCTTAAAAATACGAAAAATCACTCTTTTACACTAAACTAGGCTCTGTAGAGAAAAATGCTCTAAATAAAAGTTGTAGATATTTTAATTTCCTAAAAATTTGGGTATATACACTTTTGTCGTAAAATGCTTACTAAGAATTTTAAAAAAAATCGATTTTTACACGTTTCGTGAGACAGAAAAAACAGAAAATCGCTAATTACCGCTAAACTAAGAGTTATACAAAATAATGATTCAAATAAAAGTTGTAGAATTTTAAATTCTCTACAACTTTTATTATATACATTTTTGCGCTAAAATGCATATTAAAGTCGCAATCTTAAAAAAACAATTTTTTTACGAAAAAACAGCCTCATCAAGAATTTCAGCAAACATGGCGCCCAGCCTATCTTGTAGAGCATAAAAAAATGTAGTAAATGAGGCTATTTTAAAAAAGACGTTTATGAGAAAATTTCAAAAAATTAAAAATGACACGAATAAACTACTACTTCCGGTTGACCGATTTTGATGAAAATATTCGTGTCGCGTCCTTCTCTAGTGGTATCTAACTTAAGTTTCAAGGTTCAGGTTCGTAAGATATTCTGTTCTTGAGATATTTTGCTCACACACACACACACACACACACACACACACACACACACACACACACACACCCACACACACACAAAGCCCAATCGCTAAAAACATGTTTTTTTGGTTCAGGGCGTCTGAAACGTGGCGATCCGGTGAAAACTCGATTTCGAAAAATCGACATGAAACAATGCTTTCTTTTCTATAAATTCATACAGGCAAGAGAAAGTAAAAATGCATTTTCTAACTTTGCGACTGGCTAGTAGGTACATAAAATTCTCCTATATATTTGCAATTTAACACTAAACGAATTAATTAATGATTCGTGTTCTTGAAGATTAGAACAAATTAAAAAATAAATTGAAATAACATTTTGATTTAAATATAGAGAGAAAATTTTAAACGTTAAAAAATATTAAGAAACTAATATATTATAATTTATATTAGTGTTGAAGATTAAGTCATCTAATACATCCTACACGAGTTGACAAAATAATAGACAAATAAATTATTAGGTTTGATGGCTGGTGGCACCATGATTAAAATCGGTAGACTTAAGTGCCTTGTTAAATGATTTGTAAAAAGTGGGGGCAGGAAATATTTAAAAGTGTCTCTTTTGACAATTCGCCAGAAGTGAAATACATTTAGAGTCGACCGACTGCCGGCTGTCGACATTGACCTTAGGGTTGAGGTTAAGTACGTCTTAAAAATATTGAAAACATAATTGCTTTTAAAAGTAAAAAATAGTCTTCACAAAATATAAACTACCATAACATTGTGTGATTAGATCATAAAAAGTAGATTGATCCAGGCAATCGGAAAAACTAATTATATTTTTTAAACAGACGGGGGAAAGTTTATCCTCAATCTGTTAGTTCCAGGGCTAAAAAAATACTTCTGTTTCTTATCACGTGATCAGCCAATTAAATGACTGAAGCATTAAGGAAGAGAAGAGGTATACGTGTAAGAGAAACTAATTAGAGTTTCTCCTCTGAAAGTAATGAATTCATTATACAGCTAGACCCTGTGGTGAGTGAAGGGCAGGTTTTATTTACAAAATAGAAAATATAAATATGCTTTACAGAGGGTCTGGCATGCTAATAAGCATATTTTTCAACTCGGTGAGGAAAGCATAGTAAGGCACATAACTCCTCGTTTTACTTAGTAAAATTTCTAAGTTCAAACTAGTCTTTCAACTAAAGACGTAAACAACATTGTTTTTCCGTATATGGTTAATTTTAGACTACGTGAGGTGACTTTAGGCATTTCTATAAGCATTTCATTTTTCAGCCCACATTCTCAGCATAAGTTCACGGTAGGCTTTTCTCCTTTATTCTGTCCACTCGGCATTCTGTTTAAGCTCTTCAAGGAAAACCTTATACTCCGTAAATAGGTGTCTGAATTTGGATCGGTTCATTAAGTATTCTAGTTTATTCCGGTTTTCTCAATATCCCTTGACTTAAGACAATTTATCTTAGGTTTATTGTTTAATGTCTACAATTTGTTTTGCCAACCGTCAAACATTCTGTATAAGTATCCGTAAAATTAATTTGTTGAATAAGAATGAAATTATATAACAAAGGGTGACAGTTTTTATATCAAAGTATGAAAAAACCCACCGGGTTTGTCTAGTGGTAAAGTCATCGTCTTCAGTCAGCTGTTTAACAGCTGATGTACAGGTACGAAAGTTTTTTTGGTTCAAATCCTAGTAAAGGTTTTTTTAGTTAATTAGTCGTTAGCTTGGTCATTAACGACTACTGTGGGTTTCGGTACTGTAACAGTGGCTTTTGAAGCTATAAAATTTCCAGATCCTAGCCGGGAATCGAACCCGGGACTTTCCGCTTTGTAATCTAGCACGTTAGCACTACGCCACGGGGTTGGCCTAGTAAAGGTATTTACTTTTATACGGATTTGAATACTACACAATAGTTACCGGTGTACTTTAATGATTGGGGTTCAATCAACCATATTTTAGCAGGGATGGTCACCCTCAGGCTATACAAGACTTCACCTCATTTACACTTCATATACATCATCCTCATTTAATTGGGTCATGAGATTGGTTATTGCTCTAAATTAAACAGACTGCCACGTAGACACATAAGGGTTAAAAATAAATAAGAATTATAAAAAGAAAAATATAGTACATATTTATATAAATTCATAAAGTTCGTACAGGAAGATAAATTTCTGAATTCATGAACGAAAACACGAAAGAGGGAGAAGTTAAAATGAGGTGGAAAGATTGATGTGGCATGTGAAATGATGGAGAAACCCGTGACAAAATACGGTAGTCTACTAGAACGCGTGCGAATTTATAAGGGCAAGAAAAACTACATAACATTGAATGGACACCGTGGTTTCACGATGTCATCCAAGGGACTAATAAAGTAATAATAGAAAAACATTTGTCAGATGAAATAAACCTTTATTCCTTGAATAATATGCCTATTTCAGCTAAAATATATATCTTTTGTGAATACAATGTTAGTTCTTATAGAAATAAAAGAGTTACCCCACCATCAAGAAAAAGAAAGACAATGGAAAATATCATCCTTCAAAAATACTTTATAAAAACACTGACGATAAATAAATTGATACCACTAACACACTTTTGTACTTTTTTCCAATCTATCTATAGTATTGTAAGAAAGACTGATTGAAGATCGGCTTGTTTACAATTAAAGGCGTTTTTGTAAAAACCCGCATTAAAATTGGTTCATTCCGTATTGGGTGATTCGAGTACGTTTTTCTTTTATAAAATTAAATACAATACCAACATCAAAGCAACACCGTGTTACAAATACGGTAAACCGGAAAAGTTGGTAGTTTCAAGTATTTTGGGAAGATATAACAGTCGAAGGCAAGCGGAAAAGAAGCGTACAGAAGGCAATGAAAAATTTCCACTACATTCCAAAAAAATTCACAACCTGTACACGAAAACAGCACTATCGGGACAAGCTAAGATAAAATATTTTAATAATTTTGTAACATAGAACTTAAAGTTTGCACTTGGCCGGCCCGTTGGCGTAGTGGTTAGCGCAGCTGGCTTCTACGCTGGGGTCCCGGGTTTGATTTCCGGTCAGGTCTGACATTTTTTATCACTCAATTTCATCTATCACCCCTCTCACCATCTGTATCAGCAGTAATTGCAAAACGGTCCGACGTTAAACAAAAAAAAAGAAAGAAAAATATGTTTGTGCGCAAATGAATGCCTTAGAATAACACGAAAGTCTGGTGTAAGACAAGCAGACAAATTTAAGAGAAATATCTTCCACAAGACAGTGGGTCCGAAGTTAATGAACGGAAGGTGTAGGTTGCGAGGACGAGAAAAACTGTACAACAAAAATGAACGGGGTTAACGAAACTCAAAATTAAAATTCTAAGGACAGTAGTATACAATAAATACTAAACAATTTTTAAAACAAATGAACTGAGTGGATAAAAGTTCTATTTGACATTTTTTTTAAATGTAGATTTCATGACTGATGAATATTACACGCATTTTTAGTTACTTTGTTGGCATAGAATGCTATATTTCAACAGTTTTAGGAAATACTAGAAAATTAAGGGGCCCAGTACCATTATAATTTTGTGTTTTGTATTAACAGGGTAAACATCACCTTGTTCCTCTAGAATACAAGTCATTATCATTTTAGAGTACTAGTTAACTCTAGTAATAAACATTAAATGGGATCACTAAAAGCTGTTATTAAGAATTTCTTCTAATGAAAAACTTTGTCTTGTATTATTGAAATAGCCTACAGTTCATCCGTTCTTAAAGCAAACAGAATTTTTTGTGAATGAATTTTTGGAGCTATATGCAGAGGAAAGTTATAAAAAAACTGATATAGAATAATAATATTGAAAAAAAATTAGAAGAATTTTTAAGTTCATATATCATTTTTTGTGAAAGGACAATAAGTAGGTCTATGCACCAAAATAAAATCAATCAAAAAACTCACAAAATTGGGAGCCTTAAATTTTTTATCGCATTTTTCTCAAAACTACAATTTTGTAACATAACACCTTCATCCACTAAGGTCTTCATATCTTTAAGACACAAAATAATAGATCAAAAGTGTCAGAGTATAACTGGTTTAAGACAGTCAATCAGGATAAAAAAAGTGGAATTAACTGAGAAAATATAATTAACCAAACGAAGTTCAGATAACTGATTTGATGGGGTTCCTCGAAGAACAAAAAAAAGAAACAGGATGGACAAAAAACGGAAAAGCCTACAGTGAAAAAATGCTTAGAGTGGACTGCAAAAAGATGAAATAATACATAAATATCTAAAGGTAAATCCACCGGTTGGGCTATAGATAAAGTCGTCGCCACGAGTCAGCTGATTTTCGGAGATGAGGTTCCTGGTTTAATACTTAATAAAGAAAGTTACTTTTATACGGATTTTAATACTAGACAGTGGTTACCGGTGTACTTTGATGGTTGGGATTCAATTAACCATACTCTCTCGGGAATGGTCAGCCTGAGTCTGTACAAGACTTCACCTTTTATCACGTCATACATATCATCCTCATCTCATTTGGGTTGCTTATTAATCTTAAATTGAACAGATTGCAACGTAAGTACACACATTAGGGTAAAAAATATACATCTAGATTTACTTAACGTGGTCTAAAATGGTCTTCAACGAGGAAAACAAAATTCAGTCAATATTTTTTGAAATTTCGATATTGTTGCCCAAATAAAGTTATAACCTGTTGTAATATTGTGAATATAAAATCAAAATTGGTTTTAAAATAAGTAAAATGTTTAAGTCCTAGAAGACTAACGAGAACTTCCGTCGGTACAGCTTGCCAGGTTCTAGTTATTTCAAATTTGTTTTTAGCGATTTATGAATCTTTTGATACTGTCAACATTCAGATCAATAATTTAATCAACATTATCTAAACAAGCTTGTCTGAAATACGAACATACATTTGTTATTTACAGAATATGAACATCGAAAATGATGTTTAATTTAAATAAAATAAATGGACCGAATACACAAAACACATACTGTGAAAAAGAGGAAAAGCGGCGGGTATTATAGGCGAACCCCATTTTCCACATACAAATTTGTTTAAAACTCATACAATAGTTGATTCTGGACCGGAAATTAAGTCGCTAAACTTCCGTGCAAAAGTTTATAGAACAGATTTTATGTGAGAAAATGAAAAGTTAGACAGACTATTTGTTGAAAATGTTAAATGTCCGTAAATACATAACTTTTCCGAAAATTTATCAGATTGACAATACTTACAAACAATGAATTATTTCGTTCAAACTTCATACAATTATTTTCAACAGGGAGTAATGGACTTATATGTATTTAGTATAATTTTTTTCTCGTATACAACCGATTTTAAACCATGTGAGGTGACTTTAAAAATTTCTGGAAGCTCTTTTCTCAACATTCATTCACTGCAAGCTTTTCTCGTTTTTGTCCACCCCGTGTTCTGTTTTTGCTCTTTATGCAAGCCCTTATAGTCTGTAATTAGTAATCTGAATTTGTTTCAGTTCATTAAATTTTCTCGATTTATTCCGGTTTTCTCAATATCCTTTCTGACTGTAATAGGAGACACTTATACACACAAACAATAACGCACACGTACATACAAATGACAAACTAAATACGCTCATGCATAACATAAATATACACATTCACACACTCAATATAAACAACAGGTGATTTACCACCGTCAGATGCGGGCAACGAGAATAATAAAAAAAAAATTTAAAAGAAAAAAAAAAAAAGAACATATTAATAAAATGGATTGTTAATTCATTCTATTTTAAAAGTTTTAAGGAGTGAGGTGCAATTTACAATAAAAATAGAAAAAGTTCACGAATTTTAAAAAATATTATTTAGAATAATAAACCATTTTAGAAGATTTGCTGGAGCGGAATTTTAAAGGAGTTTTAATACATTTTAAAGGATTTTAAAAATTTTAATATTTTTAAGAATTTTATGATATTTATCAAGAAACTTTAATAAAGAGCTTTGAATTTTAAAGAGAATTTTATTTACGAACCTCTGGGACATGACTTCTTTAAACCTTTTATCCAACACCTTAGGTCTATTGTTAAGTGTCTTAAAAATTTAAGTCAACTAGTTGTCATCCATTCTATACAGGTGTTCGTAAAATTCTAGTGCTCTTTTTTTAATCGTTTCCATAAATAATTCATTTTCCCTGTACAGTTCTTCCCGACTTCGTAACCTATATTGTATGTCTACTATCTTCGGACCACTATTTTGCGGAGGATGTTTCTTCCAAATTTTTCAGCTTCTTTTAGACCAGCCTTCCGGGTCATTCTAAGGCACTCACTCGCGTACAGACACACATGTACTATCACAATATTACAAAGTCACATCTTGATTTGTCTTGAAAGGGGTTTCTTCTTATTCGAGTGGTGAGTTTCTCGAAGTGCACCAGCCATCTTTCTTCGTCTGTTGTTGTTCGCTTCCTTTTTGCTGGTATTTAGTTATATTATCTCCCCTAGGTACTTGAAACAATCAACTTTTCCAATTTTTCCCATATTGTGTCTTTACGTGATGCAGGGCTGTTTTAAAGTTAGTTATATTTAGTTTTTCTCGAAGGAATCTGTAGTCCTGGTTTACCTGCAAGTTCTTTAAACAGATTGATTTGTTATATTGCTGTTTCCGTATTCTAAGAAACGATTGCTAGGTCTACTGCAAAAGTAAGATAGTTTATCTGTATACCGTTCTTTAATCTTTCAATGTGTATTTGTTTTAACAATACTTCATTAGCAAGTTCCATTTCCCATTCATGGACAACTTTCTCCAGTACATAGTTAAAAAGAATCGGTGACAGTCTATCACCCTGCCTTAAGTGTTGCTATATATTTTTTCTCTATAACAGGCAGAGTGTTAAATTATTTTTACTCGATCTGCTAGCACCAGGACTACAAAAAACAGTTCTGTTTCTTATCACAAGGTCAACCAATTTAAGAACCATTTAAGAACAGTTAAGAAGAGGTAGAGGTGTAAAAGACACTAGTCAGAGTTATTGCCTCTGGAAGTAATGAATTTTATCATCATACAGCCATACCCTGTGATTAGAATGAAGTGAATGTGTCATTTGCAGGTGGAAAGTAGATACTTTTCGGAGGGCCTGGTATGCTGATAAGCATACTTTCCCACTTAGTGAGAAAGGCAATTGTAAGCCACCTCACCGCTCTTTTTACTTAGCAAACCGCCTAGACGTTCAAACCAGCCTTTCGGTTTATGACCTAATCAAAAAAAACACACCACACCACACACACACACACACAAACACATATATATATTAGTGATGTTGCCTTCGCAAGCCTTAGCTTGTGGGTAGGTATTGATATAAGGGTGACATACAGATGAAAAAATACCAGATCTGACCGGTAATGGTATATATACATAATTTTCATATTATATTTGAATATACTCGTATATTCGAATCCTATAGAATATCAAATCTTTCTCTGTATACTACATATAAATTTAACCGGAAACAATGAATTTCGACCGGGACAATGAAGAAAATACCTTTATAAATTAATGGTATAACAAAAGAATATTCCAACGGGACAAAATATTATTTTGTTAATGTATTAATAAATATCTAGATCATTTAATTTTGTTGAACCGATCCGATGTGGGTTTTTACAGTTAGTTAGTTAGTTTGTTAATTCATAATGGTATCAAATTCAAGTATAATGTAGTTGTGGTTTCAAATCACATTGTAGCGTTTTCTTTAATATACGTGTGGTTAGGAAGAAGGTGTGGTTTGCTGTTTTACCATGTTTGGATTAACCTGTGTCTTATGTGTATTATGTCTAAGTTATACCCACTAACTTTTATAGTTATCTCTCTTTTTACATTACTAAGGTGTCGTGATCTGTGGCCCACGATAAATAAATTTATAACAGCGTCCAAATAACTTGACTGAAGGGGAAGCTGCTTAGGTTAGTGTTACCGACTAGTAATTGAACGAGGACTTATTAATATTTATTATTTTCCTTTACTCAGTTAAATATACATTTTAATTTACTACTAAATTTAGCTATATTCGATATTTTTAACTAAATTATACACAAAAGCTCTTCTTCAAAAACAGTTATGACCGTGCATATGAGTATATAAAGAATCTATAAAACAAAAACTGCTATTTTTACAAAAAAAATCCTTAATGCATACTTTTTTTATTAACTTTATTTATGAAATTCACAACTGTTGCAAGTTTTTTTTTAACGTCCGACTGTTCTGCATTTACTGCTAATGGAGACGGTGAAGGATGAAATAATATTTTGTAACGTATGAAAATATGCCGTACCTGAATGGGATTCGAACCCAAGACCGCATGATGAGAGGCGAGAACGTTACCAACTACGCCAATGCGGCCGGTTACAAGATAAACAACCAGTGAATATGATGGTGAGTGAAAGAATGAATGAAATGACATGAGTGACGTGCATGGAGAGCACCATCCACTGACAGGTCTCCGACATGTTATTAGTTACTTCTTACTAAGTCATCGATTAATTAATTAGTTAATTCATTATTAATAACATTAACCGGTTTTAAAACAAGAGGTCCCTACTCCACTTCCTCCGTAGTCGTCTTTGAACGTTGTTTGGTAGATGACGGGAGGAGAGTTTACGTATCAGTTCGTTTTGATGAGCGGAAATTCTGTAGTGGAAGTTCGATAAAGTTGAATGAAAACGTCGGTTACCTACCAGAGGGATGTTGAGGTCGTTATGTAAGGTAGCGTTAGAAACGTAATAAGGTGCGTTCACTAATATCCGTAAGGTCTTCAATTGAAACCTCTGAATCCGAGCTATCATTGAGGGTTTAGCACAACCATAAATTTGAGCGGCGTATATCCAAATTGGCCTAAGGAGGGACTTATATATCGTTAGTGTTTAGTAGGAAGTACTGAACGTCAAGACATCTTAAATCTATTATCTAAGGTGCGTCTTTTAACCGAAACATGAGAGTTCCACGTTAATCGCCTGTCAATGTGTAGGCCCAAATACCTCACAGATGTAGCTGTCAGTACAGGTGAATTGAAGAGAAACACCCGTGGACATTCACCCCGTCGTAATGAAAAGGTTATGTGATGTGTTTTAGTAATGTTTATTTTTATGCGCCATTTTATTAACCATTGCAGTAAATTTATAAAATAAATTTCAATTAACTTCTTAAGCTGCCTTCATTTCTACTATCTGTCATTTACACGTGTTTCGGTGGATCTACCATCATCGGAGTACTCAATATCATTTGAAACTAAAAATTTATATTTCAAATCTGTAGAAGATATTACATTATACGTATAATAGCTATATAAAAACTTTATATAGATAACTGAAAATGTAATATCTTCAACAGATTTTAAATAAAATATTTCAGTTTCAAATTATATTGTGTACTCTGATGATGGTGGAACCACCGAAACACTTGTTAAGTACAGATAGTAGTAATCAAGGCAGCTTAAACAGTTCCGATGGAGGTGGAGGGTTGTTTGCTGATGTCGGATCAAGTGGCCAGGCGGCGGGTTTTTGGTTGGTAAGTCGGTTGCGGCCTCCTTGGGGCTGGACGAGGACGCCTCAATTGAGTCCAACACTTCTTCCCCCATCATGAGGAAGTGAACATGAATTTTTCTCGCCGCCTCGGATAAAAAAAATTAAATATGTTAGTGAAATTTATTGTATAAATTTATTATTCAAAATACAAAATACAATTTTTACTTTCTTTTGCCCTTTATGAATAAATATGCATAAGGAAAAAGGCCTTTGTTTTCATGCCGATTTTCCGAAATCGAGTTTTCACTGGTTATCTACACGTTTTCAGGCCCCCTGAACCCTGAATAATGATGAACAATGAATAAAAAAAACGAATCAATATCTAAGGTGCCCTATTTTTCCTGGAGGATTCGAATAACGAATAAAACTTTAATTACTTGAAATAAGCGGGGAAAAGATGAAGAATTGCTTGATGTTAATTAAATTCTATAAATTACTACATTGTCAGTGTTAGAGCCAAATTTATTAATTTCCAAGTACGTCTGGATACATTTACAAGAAAAATTCCTTTAATGAGACGACGCGTCTCATGGCTGGTGGCAATTTTTTATAAAGAAATTCTAAGAGATTAAGCCACATAGCTTTCGTAAGAAAGAAAAAGGCTTACCTTCGACCTATGGCAAAAACCATTAGTGATTTCTGTAACTACTTTTTAAGAGAAATCGAATGACACTATTTTTGTTTCTGAACTCCCAATTGAATTTTTTGACTTCCAGTTTTGGGGCACTTTCAGTCAAAACCGAAATTTTAAACCCAATTCAGGCCCACTAACTTTTTGTGTAGATTACGAATCCGAAAACCATTTGTTACTATCTCTTGTAATTTCTGACATCTGGATGTGACGGACGGACATAGGGAAATTAATTATATATGACAATTTTAAAAATTACCACTGTCACCGCCACCCATTCTAATTAATATTATTTACGGTGTTGCTGGCCTTCAATAAATCTCCCAGCCCTTGCCGGCGCGGTAGGCCCTTTGGCGGCGTACCGACAGAGGGCTTTGTTGCCAAGGCCGAGTGAATAACCGCCCTCTACCACACCGCTCTCGGCATCTACATAAAGAGCGCTACACAGAGCCGAGAGATTCAATTCCGATCCAGACACAGAGAGATTCAATTCCAATACAGACAGCATCGACAAGACATCCACCAAGGCACACCGCTACAGGACTCCAGCGAAGACTAATCGACGACCACGCAAGAGAGAAGATGATGCTTCCGCTCACCGACCCGTCACTGTAAGCCGTCGACCAGACTGTCATCGCCCGCGGGCGATGCCCACAGCGGTCCCTCGACCGAGCCTTACGCCTACCGGATCCGATGAAGCACTACTGCGAGGGAAGAAGATGATGTCCCCGCTGGACGACGACACGCCGTGCGCCCAGCTCCTCTACCGCCACGACGACTACGACCGACGCTTCCCATCAAGACGACCACCGTTTAAACGGCCCTTTCCCTTTTCAGGGCCACAAAAAATTAAAGGTTTTAACTCGCCACTTAATGTCGCCATCCGGTGACATCACGAAAAACGTTGAAAAACTTGATTGATTACAGTAGTTTCTATTCCTCTGTTTTAAAAAAAAAACTACCAGAACAATCTTATACTTTTCTATTCATATAAATAATAAATGAAAATATAAAGTTGATGTAATGTAATATGTTAATCTAGATATAGATGAATAATTTCTTTCAAAGAAATTCGGTTGGACTCCATATTTAACAATAGTACATTTATTATAAGATAACTAAACTAACCAAACAGGTTGGTAACGTAGGAAGTAGGATTGTTTAATCCCATCCCAGTTTTTTTACAGTATTATACTTACGCCTACTCAGAGTAAAAAATTTATCTCATACTGTTATTACCTACTCTAATCTATGGTGTTTATCACATCAATAGGTCGGTGAACACTGCCAAATTGCTACAGAAATCTTTAAAAGATCACCTACCAAGAGCCAATTAATTTATGACAAGTATAGGATATTTAGCATATGATAATACTATCAATACAGTTTGCATTATCTCAATACAAAACTTCATTATCGTATTTTCAGTCCAGCACGATATTAATTAACAATCATGAATGAAAATATATAGAGCAAATATCTCTTTTTAAACACGCAATGGCCTCCGGGCCAGGCCAGTCAGTCAGCTGGTAGAAAGTCGCCATTATTTGTTAAGTAACACCGGTTGGGAAACCGACATTGTATGGTGACCAGCTGACAGCCAACCGTGAACTAACTCTACTGGGGGTCCCTTTTCAAACTCATGCCTAATCCACTTCAAAAATATAGCGAAAACAGCGATTAAATTGGGTCATTGTCAATAGTGTACGGTTCCCGATAACAAGAAAAAAGCTAAAAAATATATAGTCTATGCAATAAAAAATAACCTTTTTTTAATGAAAACGACTAAAACTTTTCGAACACATTAAAAAAAACTCCAAGTTAAAATTTAATACTTAAAATTACTCCAAGTTCCGTTAAGCTAACCAAGTACACATTTTTGCTGGTTTTAAAAAAGAGAGGTTAAACACTAGTATTAAGTAATAAGGGAGATTACAGGGTATTAAACGATGGAAGACTTTAGGGATAATATTAAAGAGAACATAGGCCTATCCTGCTCTAAAAACAAAGGATTAAGTATTTTACGGCAAAATCGCTTTAAATATCCATTGTATTTATAAGATTAAAACTGATTAGGTTTTAAAAGACAACGATTGTAATTTCTTTTGAAATATACTGGAAATAGTCTTTAATACCTTCACGAATAGATTTTCTGGAATTAATTTCATTACTAGCTAGATTTTCAGTAAAGTTGCCAATTTTTCACTTTCGCTTGCCTATATGAATAGGAAGGAAAGAATTGTTTTCATGTCAATTTTTCGAAATTGTGTTTTCACTGGATCTACACGTTTTCAGACCCCTTGAACCCAAAAAAACATGTTTTTAGCGATTGGTCTGAGTGTGTGTGTGAACAAAATATCTCAAGAACGAAACACCGTACGAACTTGAAACTTAAGTTACATACCACTAGAGGACCCGACACGAACATTTCCATCAAAATTGGTCAACCGGAAGTAATAGTTTATTCGTGTAATTTTTCACTTTTTTGCAAGTTTCTCGAAAAAGGCTCCAACGATTTTTTTAAAAATCGCCTCATTTACTACATTTTTTATGCTCTACAAGACAGGGTAGGCTCATGTCTGATTAAATTTTTGGTGAGGCTGTCTTCTCATAAAATAATTGTTTTTTTTTAAAGATTGCGACTTTAATATGCATTTTAGCGCAAAAATGTATCTAGTAAAAGTTGTAGAAAAATTAAAATTCTTCAACTTTTATTTTTATAACGCTTAGTTTAGCGGTAATTAGCTATTTTCTGTTTTTTTTCCTCACGAAATCGTGTAAAAAATCCATATTTAAAGATTTCAGCCTTATTATGCATTTTACGACAAAAAAGTATAATCAAATTTATAGAAAATTAAAAGATCTACAACTTTTATTCAGAGTATTTTTCTCTACAGAGCCTAGTTGCGTGAAAGAGTGATTTTTCGTACTTTTAAGCTAAACTGAGGTTGATTTACGTCTTTCACTCATGATTAAAATAAGATTAGGTTTTTTGAGGTTAGGTAGTTGTTCTGTTTATTTCTAATGTTTTATTACTAATGTTAGGTTATATTGTTAATTATTTACATTGGCAAGAGAAAGTCGTGTGAGTGTTTCACAACAGTTTTTTTTTTATTACTAATACTTTAACAGATACTAAATTTTTCTAAATTCTAAATGTTTAAAATGCATATTAAAGCAGCAATCTTAAATAACAATTTTTTTAGGTAAAAACAGCCTCTCCAAGAAGGCACAACGCCTACCCTATCTCGTAAAGCATAAAAAATTTAGTAAACGTGGCGATTTAAAAAAAATCGCAAAAAAGTGAAAAATGAGACGAACAAACTACTACTTCCGGTTGACCGATTTTGATGAAAATGTTGGTCTCGGGTCCGGCAAGTTTTTAAGTTTCAAGTTCGTACGAGGTTCCGTTCTTGAGATATTCTGCACACACACACACACACACACACACACACACACACACACACACACACACACACACACACACACACACAGACCAATCGCTAAAAACATGTTTTTTGGGTTCAGGGGGTCTGAAAACGTGTAGATCCGGTGAAAACTCGACATGAAAACAATACTTCCCTTCCTATATATTTATATAGGCAAGAGAAAGTAAAAATTGTGTACTGAACCGGCGTGACGTGCTTTTTTTTAAAATTATCTTAGCTAAATTTTACTCCGTAATCAGTTCCTTCTATCCTAATAGAATAGGTTAAATCATAGATTTTTTATGGCTGAAATAATGTGACTTTTCATATGAGAGAAAAGTGATATGAATATAAGAAATAATAGTTTATGGAAAGAAAGAAAAACATGCGGGTAAGGTTGTAGCAGATTTGGAAATTTTATGCGGTAGGGAGTCCAGAATGATGGCTCAGGTAAGAAGAAAGTAGAGAGATACAGTGTGTGGAAGAAATGGCAAGAAGAAAGAGAAAGTGTAAGAGAGAGAATTCCTGAGGGATATGAAGCTATGTTAGTGTGGATATTTATGCCCTAGGCTTTGCGTATTTCATCTTAGTAATCCAACCATATTGCATACCCTATCTTGCTTGCACTTTTAGGCATCTCACTTACAACGGGATCTTTTGGTACACTCCACTTTTAGAAATTCTTCTTCATCTCCTGTTTTATTTACGGTATATTTTGGTGATTAGTAGCTTTTTCTTTTCTTCATTTTTATCTTTAAAAGTGTCTCATAGAGTGAAAAAATAATTCACCATCAACATACTTCATCAAAAACAAAGTAGCTAATCTTTTGTAAAGTAACGGGGTTAAACGGAGGTGGGGTAGAAAATGCAGTAAAAATAACGTGCATCTACCCCATACATTATTATTATTCTTACAGTAACATGTAGTTCTCGGTTGTAACATTTCGGGAACATCTGGTGCTCTCACATATTTTTGATCTAAAATAAATAACGACATACTATTTTGATATATTGTTAGACATACACCTTTGGTGCAATAATTCTTAAATAGTTGACATCATAAGCTCTTTTCCCCACCTGATCCTTTAATTTATAACGTAATTTCTCATGTACATTACATCTCTGTGTAAAAAATAAAATAATATCAGAAGCATTTTTAAAAAAAATCTATTCAGTAATACTTTCATTTTTATTCTCTTATTGAGAGTACTTATAAAACTTTATTTACTTCTTCTAAAAACATTTAATTTTTTTCGTAAAATAAGAATTTACAAGTGTAAAGCAGGGTCTTTCGTAATCTCCGATAGGGCATAAATAAAAGACAAGTTATTATTTTTAATCCCTAATGTGTGTACGTTGCAATCTGTTCAATTCAGAACAATAAGCAACCCAATGACCCAATGAGATGAGAATGATGTGTATGACGTGTAAATGTGGTGTAGTCTTGTACAGACCCAGGTCGACCATTCCTGAGAAAGTATGGTTAATTGAACCCCAACCATCAAAGTACACCGGTAACCTCTGTCTAGTATTCAACTCCGTATAAAAGTAACTACCTTTACTAGAATTTGAACCAGGAACCTTCGTCTCCGAAAATCAGCTGTTGAACAGCTGATTTTGGCGACGACGTTACCTCTAGACCAACCCGGTGGGAGAAAAAGACAATAGTTAATGTAGAAAAAAAGTTTTATAACATCCCTTGCTTGCGAAATATTTTGCCACACTCGGCTTTTGGGACAAGCAGTATAATCCGTAAACTGAAATGAAATACAATTCATAACTCTGAGGAAAAACGTGAAAACTACACTTTTATCACAACATATACGCGGTGTGGCTATTAAATAACGAGACTGATGTCGTAAAAAATTTATTTTTATTTGATACATAATCACTTATTGTCACCTCCTTCTCTATCTCTACTACGCTCCATGCGAATTTTCCATTGTTGGAAACAGTGTTGGAAGTCATCTTCTGTCAGCTCCTTCAGGACAAATGCCGATCAAAATGTTTGAAATGAAGCTCGCAAAAATATTTGTACTGACATAGCAATTGACGCACTCTGATATGTGTTGAAAACTATAATAACATGTGAAGAAACGTAGTTTTTTACTTATGATCCAGAAAAGAAGCGCCAATTCATGCACTGAAGAGCCGAACTTCACCGAGAGCCAAAAAAGCTCGAATGAGCAAGACAAAATTTAAAGCAATAATGATTATTTTCTTTTTATATTCATGGGATTGTGTACCTTCACTGGGTTCCTGAAGGTCAAACAATTAATCAATATTACTACCTTGAGGTAGTTTCCAAACTACGTCGAAGAGTAAGAAAAACACGCCCCAGAAATGTGGAAGGACAAATCATGGGTTCTCCACCAAGACAATGCGTCAGCTCATTCCGCGTTATCTATCAAGAGGTTCCTAGTCAAGTACAGCATCTCAGTGTTAGAACATCCACCTTATTCACCAGATCTTGCACCATTTGACTTCTACCTGCTCCCTAAGGTGAAATCTGCATTAAAAGGGACACAGATTTAAGTCTGTGGAAGCTGTAAAAGAGAAAGCGGCACGTGTCCTGAAGGAGCTGACAGAAGATGACTTCCAGCACTGTTTCCAACAATGGAAAATTCGCATGGAGCGTAGCAGAGATAGACAAGGAGTGTATATTGAAGATGACAATAAATGATTATGTATAAAATCAAAATAAAATTGTTACAACGTCAGTCTCATTATTAAATAGCCACACCTCGTACTTACAGATCTATTAAATAAAAAAAGTACAGCAGAACAAGTGAAGATCAAAGAACAACATGACGGTCGATACGCGTTGCGTAAAAAACACGAGAACAGCGCGCGAAACTCTGCCGCTGATACTTCAAATGATACTGTTCCATCACACGTTGCAGAAATATAAAATGTAAAAACTGGTTATAATAAAAAATTTAATAACCTATAACTTTTTAATTTCGTTAATTTTTCGATATTTGTAAACTTTTTGGTGTTATCTAACTTTAAACGAGTTATTGGAAAATTTTTCGGATACATTACAAAATTGTCCGTACTTTTCTTCAAGGTTTTGAGATTTATAAACTGTTTTTTTTTTTACTTAAAATGTTTGGCAACTCTTTATCTTTAATTTGGGGTGTATAAAAAGTATGTACAATAATTAGAACGTAAGAAACAAGCAAACACACGAATTAATGCAGGAACGCTCGGCGGCCATCTTTTACAGTTATTTTGGTCGATTTCGCCGGAGTTTTTTTTTGGGAACATTGGATGTTCTTGATGAGGAGAAAACAAACACGTTGATGTGCGACAAGTTGGGATGTCAGAGGGGGTTCCAAGGTAACCCATCAGGCCCACGGACTAATCATTCTTTGACACACATGAGTTCTGGATTTTCAAACATGACAAAATTACTTTGTCATGTTACTTGGTAACTACATACAGTACTATAACATATTACTTAATAACATATTAACTTGGAAAGAAGGATTATATAATGACATTTCCGACGACAAAATAAAATGTCCATCGTTTAGTTTCAACTTAAAAAAACGTACGTTTTTCAAAGTAGGAATCAAAACCAGGACCTTATTATTCGAGGATGCTAGCTGACTGACCTACTTAACAGCTACTGCCAATAACTTTATTCAATTATAGAAAAATCCAGCCAGCTTTTAAGTAAATGAAAATAAAGACCAGTTTAATAAAATTTCCTTAAAAGATTTAATGACCAACTTAACTTGAAATAGGCCTAGTTTACTTTTTTTTATTTTACATAAACAGTTTTATTAAAACAACATCAAATCCTATAAAATAAATATTATATCATCATTTATTACTGCTTAATGCTTTACATTTTTATATATTAAAAATGTTGCTTGTTGCCCTTGATAAACAAGAAATGAGAAAAACACCACTAAAAATAAATTTCATAGTTATATAAAAATTTAAATCGTATGCAATTTATTACAGTAGTTTAAATGTGTAAAATAAAACAAATATTTAAAAAGTAATGTATGTAGTAATAGAATTTGACACGAGACGTACTATAAAAAGTAAATATTTAATTAAGGAAAAATGTTAAAATTTCTTGATAAATATCGTGTAATACAAGGTAGTCAACTAGTCAGATGTGCTGGACCGGGTGTTAAGAAAACAGTGATAACTAGTGCTCGGATCGATATGCACTTTTTTGACCCAAAATATGCATGCAAATATGCATCAAAAAAGTTGAAATATGCAAAAATAAAAACAAGTTATTTTTAATAATTTTGTTTAATTAATTTAACTTTCAAATACATTATATTTATTAAATGTTTTAAATAATGAATACACTAATCTAATCATAACTTAACCACTTTAACCGTAATCATCACATTTAAAAAATTGAAGTTTTAAATAAATAAATTATGTTAATTGCATAAAATAATCAAAGTTTTTTTCCAAATTTTCCACTTTGTAGCTCCGTTCTTTGTCAGACAGGACGTTGTTCATTGCTGGAAAAGGAGCGTTCAACATCACAATGAAACAATTAGTAGGAATTTCAGAGCTGAAATTGCTAGGGGTCACTCATTTGAACCACTGAGCTATTGCTCAGAAAACTTCCAATTATTTCCTTCACTTTTTCCATGGTGTTCAGCAAAGTAATTGATTGCAGATATCCAAAAGTACCCCATCTTGTGACTTTAAGTTGAGGTGGGAGAGGAACGTTACGATAAGCATTCTTGAATGCCCTTATTCTGCTCGGTGCCTTCACAAATACTTTTGTTTTTTTACAAGCCTTCTGGAAATTTGTCTAAAATATGCAAAAATACCACAAATATGAAAAAAAGTCCGAAATATGCACAAATATTCAAAATAAAATTTGGGTTTTTTGGTCGCAAATCATTCAAAAACACTCAAAACGGATTATAAACTTATTTTACAACTTAAGAAAAAGATATCCTAAAAATGCAAAATCCGAGCACTAGTGATAACGGTCTAGTATTTCATCGAATGTCTGAAATAAATTACAGTTCGTCAAAGTTTCTAAAACGTGAACACACAGATGAGTAGTAGTCCAACCTCCGTGACGTTACTACTAATAGTACTATGGAAGGGATTAATGGTTATAAAAAATAATCTGGTGTGAAACACTCACACAACTTTCTCTTGCCAATGCAAATAATTAACAATAAACCTAACATTAGTAATAAAACATTAGAAATAAACAAAAAACTAACATCAATAAACATAACCTAATTTTAATCATGAGTGAAAGACGCAAAATGAAAACCAACCTGTTTGGCTTAAAAATACGGAAAATTACTTTTTCACGCCAACTAGGCTCTGTAGAAAAAAATGATTAAAAAATGATTTAAAAAATATTAAAAATGTTAAAAAAATGATACTAAGAGTATACAATCATACTGTGCTGTACTTATACTTGTTTGTCGTAAAATGCTTACTAAGGCTGAAATCTTTAAAAGAAATCTATTTTTACACGTTTACGTGTGTAAAAAAAAAAGAAAATCGCTAATTGCCGCTAAACTAAGCGTTATACAAAAAATGTTGAAATAAAAGTTGTAGGATTTTAAATTCTCCACAACTTTTATTTTATTATACATTTTTGTGCTAAAAATATGTATAATTATTAAAGCCGCAATCTTAAAAAAAACAATTTTTTTACGAGAAAATAACCTTTCCAAGAATTTCAGCAGACATAGCACGTACCCTATCTTGTAGAGCATAAAACACTCAGTAAATTGAGGTAATTTTTAAAAAATCGTAGGAGCCGTTTTTGAGAAAATCGCAAAAAAGTGAAAAATTACACGAATAAACTACTACTTCCGGTTGACCGATTTTGATGAAAATGTTCGTGTCGGGTCCTCTAGTGGTAACTAACTTAAGTTTTAAGTTAAAAGTTTGTTCGATATTCCGTTCTTGAGATATTCTGTTCACACACACACAGACTAATCGCTAAAAACATGTCTTTTTGGGTTCAGGAGGTCTGAAAACGTGAAGATCCGGTGAAAACTCGATTTCGTAAAATCGACATAAAAACAATATTTTCCTTCCTATATATTCATAAAGGCAAAGAAAGTAATAATAACCATTACAAATTGTGGTGTTCCGTGCAGGTAGTTTTTTGATACAAGAAGCCAGCCGATCTTCGGTATAGGTGTTTTTGTTTGTTTGGGAGTTTATAATATAATATTTAAATATGTTTCTACTTACATTTCATCTTCAATAAAAATTAAAAGCAATCGCATTATTACACTTACCTGGAAAAAACAGAAACACATAATTAGCTTTTTTTGTTGTTGTTTAAATCATCAGCGAAAGGCTGGTTTGAACCTCTAGAGGCTTTACTAAGTAAAACGAAAAGTGTGGTGGTTTACAATTATTACTTTTCTCAGAGAGTGAAAAAGTATGCTTATCACCATGCCAGATCCTCTGAAAAGCACCCTGCAAATAAATGACACCTTCATCTTATTCACCACAGCGTCTGGCTGTATAATGAAATTCATTACTCTCAGAAGAAATAACCCTGACTAGTATCTTATACACCTCTCCCACTTGTGTTCTTAAATGCTTTAGTTATATAATTGACTCAGCATGTGATAGGAAACAGAACTTTTTTTTGCAGCTATAGAACTAGCAGATCGAGTGCAAATAATTTAACACTCCAACTGCCTGTTAAGTGCAAAACATTTCTATAACGGGGCTAAGTATAGTGCGCGCCACGAAAGAAGTCCGTTAAGTATGAAAAGCTTTAGCTCAAAAATAACCAAACGGAAAAATTAGAACGCTACACCAAATTAAAGCCTGTTCTTTTCTGCGTTGATTGGTTTGACTTAAATTATTGTATCGAGAAATTAGTCGGAGGTACAGTAATTTACGCATAAAAATTACCCAGTTTTTAGTTACGAGTGCTTTTTAAACATCTGTTACTTTATCCAGGCTCTGCATAAAAAATCGGGGTTTAAGTATGTTAAAAACCACAGTTTTTTCTATAATACGAGTATGAATATTTTACAAGTGAAATCTGATGATTCGTTTTAATACGCTGGCTATTTTGAAAAGAAAGTGCTATTTTGACTCCACGTAAAGATAGAAAAATGATTTTTGGACTGAACCATGAATTGCTACAACAGTATTATATCAGGCACAGCGTTTTGTAAATATAGTGGCAAATAAAACGGAAACAGAACTAAGAATACCAATTCAAATTTTTCCGTTTAGTTGTTTTTGAGATTCCGATCTTCAAACACAACGGACTTCTTACGTGGGGTGCACTATGTTAGCGTACATAAATAACAACAAAATTAAAATTTCCTATTTTTCCACCGAAAACAAATATATTTTTAAAAATTACTTTTTGTTACTTTTATTTATAAGTTATCCGAAAATTTCAATTAACTTATCGAAATTAGATTGTTCCCATAATTTCGGATAGCTGGGAGTTTACTAATATGATACAAATATTTTAAAACGACTCGTTTACTCGTATTTAATGTTTTTTAATAGGTTTGTTATTACCGAATAAGTAGGGTTATGTAACTGGAACGGTAAGTTTTGACTTAATCTAATTTCCAGACACTAGATGGGAATCAAACTCGAGACTATTTTTTTTTTTTTTTTTTTTTTTTTTTGGTTTAACGTCCGACTGTTCTGCAATTACTGCTAATGCAGACGGTGAAGTATGAAATGATATTTTGTAACGTATGAAAAAATGCCGTGCCTGAATGGGATTCGAACCCAAGACCGCATGATGAGAGGCGAGCACGTTACCAACTGCGCCAATCCGAAACCCGAGACTAGCGCTACCACTACGGTACAGAGGCTGCCTAATCTTATATAAGTAAAATTTATAAATCTAATTTACATCTGACCTACAAAAACAAATCCATACATTGATGGAATCTTTTGAAATTCATGTTATACAATGATAATAAGCTGTTGAAGGTCGTAAAAAAAGAAATATGCAATAAATACAGCGGCTCATGCAGATAGATTCACTTAATGCTGTTATTGTAGTACATGCATATCTGCGAATTTAAATCAATATTAAGTTTCTAAGCACGTATGTAATTTCTTTTCAACTGTTCCATTGATCAAATGCCGCAGGAAATCCCTGCAACTATATAATGCCGTCATGGATTCTTTTTAAACAATTTAATTGTTAGAAAAAATGTATGATAACGCATGCCGTACAAACTTTCTCGCAAATCTTATATTAAACTAATTCTCATTTTGTTTAGACTAAAGCCGGGTTTACACTTATAGCTGGAGAGCTATATAGCTTAGCTTTATAGCTCCGCTACATAGTTGAGCTATATAGCAATGTCACTCCATGCATCTTGATTCTTGTTTCTCATTTTGTAATCTACATGAGTGGCATCCCATAATACACGATGTTCTGTAAAAAGCTCTATCAGTTTTGATATTATTTCTTTACTCCACTCGAACTCACTTAATAGATTATCCATTTCTTCAAAAAATCACACAAAACGAATTAAAGCGAAACAATAGAGAGTAGTTTAGCGTCCTTGCAACACTGCACCAATGCTCAGACTAGACAGTACTGGCGGTAATGAAGTGGAGGGGGAGCTACATATAGTTCTGCTACAAATAAAAAGCGCTTCTAGTCCAGTTATATAGCCGGGATAAAAGTTTTCTTTGATGTTTACCGACAACTAACGGATAGCTCGTTTTCTGCTATATAGCTCTGAATATTTGCTATATAGCTGAGCTATATATCTGGCACATTTGGTAAATTTTAATGAATTTGTAGCACGGCTATAGAGCTCAACTATATAGCTCTCCAGCTATAAGTGTAAACCCGGCCTAAGTCAATATATTTTTACGATCAATGATATTGGATTATGCAGGCACGTATCCAGAAATGTTTTTCGGGGGGAGCAAAACAAAATATTGTGTACAAAAGCACACAAACACAAATATAAATATTTCGGATGGAGGGGGGTAAATTCCCCCTTCTGGATAAGTGTACTAGAACTTGCTTACATTATAGGGTGAATAAAAATTACAGTTAGTATTAGAAATACATACTGAGTTTTACAAGTGTAATAGGCTACTTATTTTACAAGATGTAGAAACAGTATTTGTCACTGTAGAGCGCCTGCTCCCTTTTTACCGGTTCAAAGCAAGTGATCGAAATTCAAATACTTTATTTTTCAGGGTATTATTTCTTACTTTTTGGGGGGGCTCCCAAACAGTCCTACACCTCGACGTCTCCACCCACTACTATGGCTGTTTGCAAGGATGCTAGGTGGTACAGTAGAACAACAATAGAATACTACACCTAAATATTCTTTTCATTGACTTTTTTCACCAGAAAATATTCAGCTGCCGAGCCCGACACATACCACACAGACACGAAGAACAAAAAAACACAACGTAAACATCCCGGGCCTTTTCCGTTTTCTATATGCCACTATGAAATCCGAATTCACTGAAGGGTTGCACACTTATTCATTTCTCTCACTCCCTGCCTTACTGAATACTCAACTAAACCAGACACACTCACGCACGCGTACACACGTCCTTCCCAGTCACATTATATAGTACTATGTCACACGTTGTGTTTTATTTCTTATTTTGATTGTTTTATTATTTTATATATTTTTTATTTACAGGTTACTTATAACTTATTCTAATTATTTACATTTAATTATTATTACATTACTATTACGTTATATTTTTTAATTATTTACATTGGGAAGAGAAAGTCTGTGAGTGTTTCGCACAGATTTTTTTAGTTGTCACATCTTCTGGGATTATGTAATAACCTCCTTTCCTGAAGGAATTCTGCAGCATCATCCTCCGTCCGAATATGATGAAGTAACTGCACAAAATTCATAGTAGACTGTATAGTAAGTAACTGTGAAATCGGAGTGGAGTTGACATTACGCAGGAATATTGCTGGTCAGATTGGCGCGCTAGACGCAGGAAAAGGAAGAAGTGTGAACCTTCAGGGAATTCGAATTTGATAGTAGCATACAGAAAACGGAAAAGACCCAACATCCCGCAATATCACAGCCTTCTTTCACAGTATCTTGCATAATTTTTCTTTAAAAGGCCTAGGGCGTACCTCAACCGCCTTGTATAGAACATTTATGGTCATATGTATTGGATCATCATGATTATATATGTCTAGTGTAGAGAAGTTTAAGAAAGCGTCATTTGGTTTGTGACAAGCATTACTTCTATGACAAATGACACTCACACGTAAAAAAAAAACTGAAAAATGAAAGGATAGTGTTCGAAACAGAAAAACCATTCGGTTATCCGCCTATTAAATTTATGAGAACTATAACAAGTTATACTGAATATTACTGAACAAAAGCTTCAAGTACAATGCGAAATTTAATTTTTACCAAGAGTTAAACAATATTAATCAACGTATAAACGTGACTTTGCAGGATAATCATTATCGCTTAATGTTTTAATGACTCACAAGACTGATTCATGAACTATCGTAAGTTTTTTTTTACAAAAGAACTTGCATAAGTTAGTGTTGTTTACGAGTAAATGTACTACGCATTACTATGTAAAAAAACTCTTAAACTGAACAAAGGTCAATGGAAAAATATTAATTACAATCAAAATTACCGAGAAAATATCTACTTTTTAATCATGACGAATTTAATGTGAAACATTCACACGACTTTATTTTGCCAATGTAAATAATGACCAATGTAATCTATAGTTAATCATGAGTGAATATCGCAAAATGTAAATAACCTCGGTTCTAATCGGTTATACTGAAAACCACTAATTGACGCTAAAGCAAGCGTTGTAGAAAAAAATGTGTGACTTGGGTCATGCACATTTTTACTTTGAATGCATAAATTAAGGCTGTAATCTTAAAAAAACCTTTTTTTCACGAGAGCACAGCCTCCCGAAGAATTTCAGGAGACATACCACTTACCCTATCTTGTAGCACAAAAATAAAGTACTGTCTGTCTATAACTTGATGCCCTCCCGCAGAGAGGAGCAAAATCGGCCCGCTACTAGCCTTCTCAGTAACACGTTATTATGCACAAATTCAACCACAAAAAAAAAGTTAGTAGTAGTAGGGTACATAATGTATTATTGAGAAGGCAAAACCAAGTGTACTATTTACTAGTAGTAGTACATAATGAAGTGTTATTGAGAAGGCTAGTAGCGGGCCGATTTTGCTCCTCTCTGCGGGAGGGCATCAAGTTACAGACAAACAGTACGTAAGGCGATTTTGAACAAAATCGCAGGAGCCGTTTATGAGAAAATTCCAAAAAAGTGAAAAAATCACACGAATAAACTACTATTTCCGGTTCACCGATTTTGATTAAAATGTTCATGTCGCGTTCGCTAGTGCTATCTACCTTAAGTTCCAAGTTTCAACTTCATAAGATATTCCATTCTTGAGATATTTTTTTCCAAACGTATATTTCCAGTGAGAACGTGATTTCGAAAAATCGACATGAAAATAATACTTTCCTGCTCTATACGAATATTACATACGGCAAGAAAAGTAAAAATTAAAGGAAAAATACAAAAAAAAAACTTTGCATTCTATAAAAAATATCAATTTCCGGTAGATTGAAGAAATCGACAGTTGAATGAAACCAATGACATAGATGTGCAAAGTTGTAAAACAAAACAAAAATAAACGTAATGATAATATTAATTTTAAAATTTATTATTTTATGTAGTACTCGAGTATAAATTTATATTCTTGAAATATGCGCATGATTTATCAAGCGTAAACAATAATTATTTTGTAAAACCATAAATTCACTAATAATGGAGGTACTATAGTACACTATAGTATGCAGAGTTTAAATAGAGTCGAAAATTTTTTAAAAATAATTCAGAAAAAATTCCAAAAATTTATAAAGGCTAATTGGAGAGCCTTTCGTAAAAAAACCTGGTCACATCAAACGATGCCGACAGTTCAGTGGTAGAGTGCTGGAATGTGAATCACGAAATGATTCCGTGTTCGATTCAGACTGGATTTGGAATAATAAAACCTACTAAATTTTAGATAAAAGGTTTACATATTATTCAATAGCATTAAGCCCACAATATTCTACTACTGTAGCTGATACTAGCTATAATGCTTTTCACGGTTGATGAGCTCTGCTGTTCCACGCGTTTAGACCAATCGGAACGTTTGCCAGCGATGTCAGATTGTACGAATGTTTCAGCCTGACAAACATTATGCGCGCACGCGTATAAGATCCGCAGCAGTTCACTCGTGTCTTACATCTCGTACTCAACACATCGATTATAGAGCGCGTTAACATGCAATACTTTATAATCACCTGGTTGTATGTTCATATGTTATAAAATTGTTATTGAAAGACAAAACAATGGCTGACGAAATATATAACAAAGCTATGAGAGCAAGTAGTATTGGCAACATTGCTGGCAAGTCATTGGCTAGCTATGAAGTGGGTAGGGGGCAATACGTACGTTCAGAGCTCATCAGCCCTGGAAAATAGTAAGTATAGGTCTATTATTACTACTACTACTAATTCTATTACTAGCTACTGCTCTAATAACTTACAATAATTAATTTAAATCACGAGTCATTACGGAAATTGGGAAGTTGTGTATAATAAACCAGAGCATTGCCATGATGGAGGACCAAAATTGTGTGCCAGAGTGCACATCTTATTATTCTGCATATTTTTTGCACATTTCCCATAACAGACAGGTTGAGCGTGAAATTATTTCCAATCAATCTGTTAGTTCCAGAACTACAAAAAGTAGTTCTATTTCATATCACATGGTCAGCCAATTAAATGACTAAAGTATTTAAGAACAGAAGAGGTAGAGGTGTAAAAGATACTACTGTCACAGTTATTTTCTCTGAAAATAATAAACTTCATTATACCCTGCGTTGAATAACGTGAAGGTATCATTTGCAGAGTGGACAGTAGATGTTTCTCAGAGAGCCTGACATGCTGATACGTATAATTAACTCAATGAGGAAGGCAATGGTAAACCACATCACTCCTCGTTATACTTAGTAAAAACTCTAGAGGTTAAAACCAGCCTTGTGGGCTGATGACCTAAACAAAAACGACACCCTACATATATAACAATATTTACAGAATTGTACCGTATTACCATAAAATGGTTCAGAAACTGAATAAATAAATAAACTTCAGAAATCCCTCTAGAATTGATTAAAGGAATTTTAATTTTAAAATTTCAGGTTAACCGGTAAGAATAATGCACACGCGTCCTCAATTTCTTTTGTTTTTTTTTGTTTAACGTCCGACTGTTTTGCAATTACTGCTAATGCAGACGATGAAGGATAAAATGATATTTTGTAACGTATGAAAATATGCCGTGACTGAATGGGATTCGAACCCAAGACCGCACGATGAGAGGTGAGCACGTTACCAACTACGCCAACGCGTCCACAAGCATGCTGCAGGATAGAGAAGGGAGAAGAAACAAACTGAAATGTCTTTTTACTCTATACTTTTAGATAGTGCGCCAGAAATAAAAATAATTAATGATATTACGGAACAACAACTGAAGACTGCACTTCAAATGATAATTTTCAGAGCCCTTTATGGTTTTAATAAACTTGAATAGAAGCGGCTAATAGGATTATTGTATTTCAAAATTAATGTTAAGTTATAAAATTACTAATAATAAAATATTTAATACGAAGTAATCCGCTTACGGGAACAATACAGCATTTATGTATGAAATTTAATAAATGGAAACCCTTAAAAATACAAATCGCCATCATTCATTCTATAATTATTTCTCGTTGTACAGGCTGTTATTATTAAAATATGGCATCAAACCAAAGTGATATTACAAAACATTCTACATATTCCCATCATAATTTTAGGCTTGTATTTCTATTTAATAATCATGATAAAATTTTTATTTGTAACACAGCAAATAGGTTTTTTATACTAGTCACCCAAGCTGGACAATCTGCTCCCTTTACACCGGATATCATAAAGTACAAATAAATTGTAACCATGTGGTTAATGGAAGTAGGAAGAGAAACGAAAAAAATGGTTGCGCCAGTAATCGGCCATCGGTAAAGAGGAGGTTCTACGCGCAGAAAGAGTTCCTCGATCAATTTTCCCATGACGTTACAAAAATCATTACAGTAAAACAGTACAGCAGTTAATATCCTTAATTATAACTTAAAAACCTACAACTATTTATTGCTTAGGTCATCAGCTGAAAGGCTGGTTTGAACCCCTAGAGGTTTTACTACGTAAAACGAGGAGTTTTCCACGCTGAGTGGAAAAGTATGCTTATCAGCATGCCGGGGCCTCTGTAAAGCATCTACTCTTCACCTTGCAAATGACACCTTCACTTCATTCACCACAAAGTCATCATCATCATCATCATCTCCTTTACGGATTAGGCCAATCGCCTGTTCCAACATCACACCATCTCTTTCTTGGACGCCCCAAACATCTCCTTCCTCGAGGGCGATACTTCAGCGCCTGAAGACTAGCTTTATCAGGTGACATCCTAAGTACATGTTCCTGCCACCTATTTCTGTACCTCCACATTTTATCAATGATTGTTTCGTCTCTCTTCAGTTCTTCTCGAATCGCGCTACTTCTAATGTGTTCTCTCCGGCTACATCCCTTCACAGATCTCAAAAATCTCATTTCAGCTGCCTCCAATCGACTTAAATCTCTCTTCTTTGGTGCCCAGGTCTCACTTCCATACAGTAAAATCGGCACCGCCATTACATCGTAGAGCCTCAACTGTGTATCTTTCCTGGTTCGATTCTTAAAAGTCCTATTGATATAACCACAGACATGCTGAAACTTGCTTATTCAAGTGCTTATCTCTCTATCAACGTCATACGTTATATCAACTCCTAAATAAGTGAAGTGTGCTACCTGCTCCAACACTCTATCATTTAATACAATTTTTGACCTTATGGGGTCCTTCCCAATAAAAGCCATTATTTTGGTCTTACTAGCAGATACCGACATATTATACTCTTTACATATCTTGTCGAGCATATGAATAGACCTTTGCAGTTCATCTTCTCTTTCTTGGAGGATTAATTGGTCATCCGCGTACAACAACGTATTAAAGTAGAAACCTTCTCCTAACTCGATACCAGATCCAGCCCCCTGCTTCCATTTTCTACAAACATCATCGATGTAGATATTAAATAATGTTGGAGAGAGGCTACAACCTTGTCTAACTCCTTGATCAATCTTCTTAAATTCTGTAGTAGTATTGCCTACTTTTACTGCTATGGCTGTATCCTTGTATAGACTTACCACAATGTCAATTAGATGTTGCGGGTAAAGTCTGGCTGTATAATGAAATTACATACTCTCAGAGCAGATAACCGTAACTAGTGACTGTTACAAGTCCTGCACCTCTTCTGTTCTTAAATGCTTCAATCATAGGCTATAATTACTTGGCTGACCATCTGATAAGAAACAGAACTCTTTTTTTGTAGCTCTGGAACTAGCAGATTGAGCGTAAATAATTTAACACTCCACCTGCCTGTTATGGGCATCTAAAACTATTTATGTTAACAAATTGATTTAGGCTACTTACTAATTTTATTTTGATATTTTTACTTATTATTTATTTACATCAATCGTGGTGGTAAAATTACTGTAGCCAACTATGTTTTTCCATGTTCAAGGGTAGATACAACGATTTTAGTCAAAATTATTACAACTAATACGTGTTTAGTCGTTACTGTCTCCTCTGCACTATAAAATCCCGTACGTAAATTTACATTTTAAGTTGTAATTAATGAAAGTTAAAAATTTTTATTATTTATAATTTAATGTTTATAATTCAATATTTAAAACAATAAAATATTATGCTTAATATTGACAATAAATTTACATTATAGTCTTAAAAAATATTATCTTAACACTAATCTGAAACCAATCTTTCACTTTGGTGTCACTAGCATACGTAAGAAACTTGTGTGGAGTATCCGATTCATCATATCACGTTTAGATTCGTGTTTGTTTACTTTTTACTACGTCAAACATATTAAAAATAAGTATACAATTGTAATTATTTTTGTAAAGTAGTAAGAACATAAATAAATACGTAATCACCCCGAAATTGTTACAAAACAAAATGTACATATTAAAACCATTAGTTATTTTTACTCACAACATAGGCCTACATGTTGTTCGCGCGCAGTGCTGGCACAATTGAAAATACAATAAAATAAAATAAATAAACGAAATGAAGAAAAAAAATGAGGGAAAATGAATTTTAAACCAAAGAAAAGGAAGGATTTCTAAAAAAAGTGAGAAAAAACGAGAAAGAAAAAACAATCTTAATAAATCAATCGGTCTAGACGGTGCTTTAGACAAAATGTCTCAATACAAGTTTTCGTTTTCCAGACTCAATAGGCCATTATCAATCAATGTAGAAATGAAAACATTGGTTTTATAAGAAAAACTTCTACAAGGAAAACGATTTCCCAACAACAATAACAACGATAAAAACCGTATTTGATTAAATTCCGATGATTATTTACAAAATAAAAAAAAAAAACAACAGAAATAACAAAAAAACGTAACGCAAAATAGGGGATAAATGAAGAAAGAAAGTCTTGAATCAATAGGAAAATTCCTTATTCCTATTGAATTAAGTTTTTCTTTCCTTTTTCCTTTTTGAATCTCAGTTACTTCCAACAAAGATTGTAAAATTGGACGTGTTTTATTAAAAAAGAAAATCCAACATTTTCTTTAACAAATAAATAGGAAAATCAAACGAATATCAGAGATTGTGTAAGAAGAAAACTCAAAGAAAATATATGAAGTTAACAGGATATGGTGAGTAGAATTCATGCGTTTTACTATTTGTATTTTATATAAGAACTGAAAAAAACCGTAAGGGAAAAATGTTCAGAAGACATACAAGTTAAAAAAAGACTGACACATATTGAAGTGTTCTGCTGTTGCTATGGTTTTGAAGCTTTGGTACCTCTTCATCTAAGTTGCCAGACAAATGGGTGCACCGTGCAGCAATGCCCTTTGTAGAACGTTTTACATCTTTCTCTCTCGCACGTTCAAATAAGTATTAAACACCCACGCTTTACTTCAATATGTACTGGTACATAAGTGCAGTACCCCTTTAATATCCTTTTTTGAAAATACCCCGCTGAGTTCTCTAAAGAAAGCATTTAATTGAATTCCTTGTGAAATATCGTCTACAAACTTTTATCGTCATACGATATCCCCTCTCCAAATAAGGACGTTATCCGGCAATTTACTTTCTTATTACACAACTCATACTTTACAAAACAAGTATAGAAAAATAAACAAGTACTAAATTGTTCTGCCTTTACATACGGGAAACTAAAATATATACGGGGATTTATTGTTACACCAAAAATTAATTTAGGTAATAAAATAAATAAATCTTTATTTGTCAGCGACCAAAAAAGGAATGAACATCGTCAGATACAGTTGTACGTACTTTTAAATCTATTTTAATAAACAATATTTTTTTACAATTAAGTATTAACTAAAACAAAACAAAAATAAATAATTGCCGGCCGCATTGGCGCAGTTGGTAACGTGCTTGCCTCTCATCATGCGGTCCTGGGTTCGAATCCCACTCAGGCACGGCATATTTTCATACGTTACAAAAAATCATTTCATCCTCCATTGTACACAGTTACACCCCAACGTCGTCGCTAATGACCGTTGTATTAACTACCTAATTCATTAAATTACTACTTAATTGTACATTAGAATTCTGTTATTTATTTACACTACCTAACAATGTTCCTAATTCTAAAATCTACACACATTACATTTAAAGAGCATTCATTGTAAGATAATTTAAGAACTCCTGATCAGAATAAAATGCATGTTTTTGTTAAAAAACCTTTTACTTCCCGATCAAAGTTTTTTAAATTAAGGAGTCTTATTTTAGATGGCAATCTGTTGAAAAACCGAATGGAATTGTAGTGAATTCCTTTCGAGAACTTTGAAGTTCTAGGCTATATTTTTCAATTCTGAAGTCATCATTGTGTCGAGTTTCATAATTTTATGATTGTACTTATTTTTGTAAATAACACAGTGTTCCTATTCGCGAATTTTAAAATTTCGTATATAAATAATCAAATTTTATAAAATAAAAATATTAATTTCATAAAATAAATAATAATTGATTCCCGGCACGGTTCTAGAAATTATTTCATGTTAAAAACCATTGTTTCATACTCCAAGATGTTGTTGTGGTTTAGGTCATCAGCCGAAACGCTGGTTTGATCGTCTAAAGGCTTTACTAAGTAAAACGAGGAGTGAGGTTGTTTAACGAGCCTTCCTCACTGAGTGGAAAAGTATACTTATCAGCATACCAAGCCCTCTGAAAAGCATTTACCTTCCACGCTGCTAATGACACCTTCACTTCATTCACCACGTCAGGCTGTATAATGAAATTCATAATTCTCAGAGGAGACAACTGTGACTAGTGTCGTTTACACCTCTACCTCTTCTGTTCTTAATTGCTTTAGACATAATAATTGGCTGACCATGTGATAAGAAACATAATTATTTTTTACATTCCTGGGACTAGCAGATTAATTAAAAATAATTTAATACTCCACTTGCCTGTTACGGGCAGAACCAAAAATAGTCATTAAAAAACAAGATGTTGAAGAAACTTAAAAAAATCTATTTTTCAAAAAACCTTAATGTGCTTACGTTACAATCTGTTCAATAGAAGAACAATAAGCAACGCTATGACCTAATGAGTTTCGCACCAGATTTTTATATTTTTTACCAATATTTATCTTTTTTTTTGTAGGTTAGGTTGCAACCCAAATAACAAATAGACACTTGCTACTGCATACCTATTACTTATTACAATGAATTATGTTCATAATATCGTGTTAAAAGCATGGAAATAAATTCCCTGCGTTGGCAACACTGACCTAGAAATTTCCCTCTGTCACGCAATATGAACAACAATATAATGTAAAATAATGTAGTAATTATAAATTTTACAAATACACAATGTAATACTTTACATGAACCTAATTGATTTTATATATTCATTATATTTATATAAATATTGTAATTGATAGAAATTGCGTAGAATTATGTAGCAACTTTTCATTTTTTAAATAAAATGACAAACATTTACTTACTAGCCGGAGGGTACAAATTGCAATTTATATAACTGAACACAAACTGTATTTACATTTTAATATAATACGATACATAATTCTTTTAGAGCACATAAATTTAATTGCAAAAACAACACTAGAAAAAACAATTACTAAAATATAAATTAATTCCAACAAAAGATACAGGTATTTAAATAATTTCAAATAATATGTAGTACACAATTTTTACGTAGGTTTGTATTACTGTTTGAACAAAACAGTAAAATAGACGCTTATAACTAGTTAAAACCTGTGTTGTTTGTATAAGATCTTATTCATAAAGATCACGGTATAAGAAAGTATGGTAGAGCAACTCCCATACCCTTATGCATATAACAAGTGAGGAAAAGAACTAGAAACTTCCCTTTCTGGCCGTTTGGATCGCTGCGGACGGAGAATATATTTATGCATTTATAAGAAAGTACCGTATTTTCCGGACGATAAGACGCACTTTTTTCCGTAGGAAAATGACCTAAAAATTACCATGCGTCTTATGGTCCGAACGCTAGCTATATTTCAGGGTAGATGCTTTTAAACTACCCTACTCTACTTAAACACGTTCAATAACTAGGAGCCGGCCGCATTGGCGCAGTTTGTAACGTGCTCGCCTCTCATCATGCGGTCTTGGGTTCGAATCCCATTCAGGCATGGCATATTTTGATACGTTACAAAAATTCATTTCATCCTTCACCGTCTGCATTAGCAGTAATTGCATAACAGTCGGACGTTAAACCAAAAAAAAAAAAAATCAATAACTAGGGATTTCAAAACAAAACATAAAATGATATAGGATGTACCGTAGTTTTTAAACTGTAGGCTATCGTCTTGAAGTTTCTAAGCATACACAGTAGTTTCTGTATCGATATTACTTACGGTAAATATCATAGCATTTTAAAATATGAAGCAAGTTTCGTACTCTTTCGCTTTTAAATTAAAAGTGGTTCAATATGCAAAAGATAATGGCATTCGGGAAGTAGAAAGGCATTTTTTACCTCCTCCAACAGAAAAAATGATTCGGGAATGGCGGAAACAAGAAAATTTATTACTCAAGGCAGATAATAAGAAACATACCAGTAAATATCGAACTCATGCTGTCAAATGGCCACAACTTGAAGCACAATTGAAAAATTGGATTATCAATTACTATTAGACTAACCATGTTGCCTGAATCTGATTGTCTACCTGATTTGACAATGCAGTATGTCAGTTCAGGTAGACAGTCCGACACGATGTCACGTACACAAACTAGCAACATGGATAGTAACACCCACCCCCTGCTTACCAAGTCTATTTTTCTAAATTCTAAAAATTCTACCGCAATATTGGCCAATCGATATTTCATGTTATTAACACGTCTGTACTAAGTTTTTTACGCTGGATAAAACAATAGTTTGCCCGAGCCGAACGATCGTGTGGTTACCGAGATAGCAAGGGTTCAGAATATTGTTAAAAAATCAAAATTTAAATAACGTATGAATTTGAAATTTCGTACACGCTGTAATAATAATATAATTGTCTATATCGTGTTAAAATTTCAAACTTTTTGGTCAAATATTTATCGAGTTACACGCCTCTAAACGCATGAAATTTGTTGCGGTATCAAAAAAAAACCGGGTCTTTTTGTCTTCCAACCTCGATGTGGCAACTTTTAAACAACATTAAAATTATATGACTATTGTAAGTCAAAGCAGAAAAAATGAGCTAAATTTTGATGTAAAGTATGTTGAAATCCGTCTCAAAGTTATGGAGATGCAAGGATTCAAACTCGGGTGTCTATGATTATGAAACCGATTGTAGTAATTTACGTACTTACAGTTTCTATATCCATGTTTTTTTGTAAATTTATGACTATAAAATAATATATTGTATCTTCTGTACTTGCTGTTTTTCAAATAAAGAAATCACATTTACCTGTATTAAAAAACTAATTAAAATCAGTCAAAATAATTTTTAGATAATTTATGCCTTGAAAAACAAGGGTGCGTCTTATCGTCCGATGCGTCTTATCGTCCGAAAAATACGGTAATTTTCCCGTAACAGGCACGTGCAGTGTTAAATTATTTGCACTCGATCTGCTAGTTCCAGGGCAACAAAAAATAGTTCTGTTTCTTATCACATAGTAAGCCAATAATTATATGACTGAAGCATTTACGAACAGAAGAGGTAGAGATCGAAAAGATACTAGTCACAGTTATCTCCTCTAAGAGTAATGAATTTCATTATACAGCCAGACCCTGTAGTGAATGAAGTGAAGGTGTCATTTTCGGGGTGGAAAGTAACTGCTTTTCGGAGGGCCCGGCATGTTGATAAGCATACTTTTCTATTCAGTGAGGAAGGCAATTGTAAACCACCTCACTCCTCGTTTTACTTGGTAAAGCTTTTAATGGTTTAAGCCAGCCTTTCGGCTGATGACCTGAACACAAGGGAGTAACAATACAAAAACCACGTTTCTTTTGATTAAAACAAATGAGGTTTCATACAACCAAATTTATATCTGTGGATAGCGCATTGGCCTGCAAAGCGGAGGTCCCGGGTTCGATTTCCGGCCAGGATATGGAAATTTTCACCTGTCAAATTCCACAGTTAATGTTTTATAATCCACCGTAGTCACTAATGACCAAGCAGTTGATGCGACTTTAAATAAATTAATTTAAAAAAAATTATAGCTATTTGATTTATTTAAAAGAATTAAAACTATTTTCAAGAAATAAAATTATAAAACAACTGTGTGTAGTTTAGGTCATCAGCCGAAAGGTTAGTTTGAATCTCTATAGGATTTACTAAGTAAAACGAGGAGCGAGGTGGTTTACCATTGGCTTCCTCAGTGAGTGGAAAAGTACTATGTGCTTATCAGCATGCCTGAAAAGCATCTACTTTCCGCCCTGCAAATGATACCTTCACTCATTCACCACAAGATCTGGGTGTATAATGAAATTCATTAATCTCCGAGGAGAAAAATCTGACTATTTATAACCCGCGCGAAAATGGTCAGATGGGAGTTGAAGCATGGTTGCCAGATCGCTGCCCGCACATTAATTCAAGTTGGCAACAATTTTTAGAGGTCTCCATAACTAGCCATCATAAGCTATTTCTTCCTCAAAAAAAATCTGGAAAAAATGCTGTAGGCTCCTAATGAATCGTTCTTTATTACTACATAAATGTTAATATTGTGTTGTGATATTTAGGTCAGTTGCACGCGCACAAAGTTAGGCAACCTAAATTTTGTGACTTTTTCGTTTGATAACCGATAACTTTTTTTTTAAATCGATGGTATATATTTGTTATTATTTCGTTATAAAATAGTAAAATTATGTATTATTTGTCATAGGTTACAGAGGAAAAGAAATAGTTATCTATATATTAAAAACAAGCAGGTTTTTTTCAACACGATTTTAACCACCTAAACCTTTACCGATTTTCTCTGAAGTGGGCTCAAATGTATCGTCTGTTTGAGTAGATTTGCAGAAAACTAACCGAAATCATATTATTTGATTTTTGACCGAAAAATAAGCGATCTAAAATAAAGATAATATTACGTGAAGTTAATAAGAATGAGAATACGGTAAGCGATGCGTCTGTGTACCGAATGCAGCACTACCCTACGCATATCACTCTCTCTTCCTCCATCTATCCCTCCTACATCTCGCACAGCTATTTCAGGTTGGAGAACCTTCAACGAACATTGGCAGAAACACATCGCTTTAGACTTTCCAACGTGGTTGTAGTTACTTCGAGTAGTGTACAGCCAGTTCTGCTATGTTTTGCTTTTGGTTTTTAACAGCTCTTTTTCAGAGCTATTTTATTTTTTCGACTCTGTAGAAACTATTGTCATTCATCAGGACATTATTCGTCCATTAGGGGGAAGACCAAGAGCCAAGAGATGTTCTATAAAAACAAATGTACACTTTTTGCGGGTTTTCCCGAAGAGGTTCACCCACTTTGATTTTAAAATGTGACTAGAAATGTAAGGTTTACTCCGTAACTTACACATCACGGTAATCCGTCCGTTCGCGCTCTGTCAGTCTAGAATTGTCACTCCAAGAATCTATTTTTAAAAATGACACGAAACATTCACACTCTAATACTTGTTTTCGTTTCGAAAATATTGCTGGAACAGGGTTTTATTTATTGCTCAGAAATACGAATATGGCATTAGACGTGGCAACATTGGAGGATGCGGAGTGGCAAGAAAGCGTTCCGTCTACATAGACACCATCGGACCATTTATATGCGGGCTACTCTAGTGTCTTTTACACATCTACTTCTGTTCTTAAATGCGTCAGTTATATAATTGGCCATGTGATTAGAAACAGAACTATTTTTTGTAGCCCTAGATCTAGCAGATCGAATGCAAATAATTTAATACTCCACCTGCCTGACCCGTACGTACACACCTATATAATAACTCGTACCATACTGCCGTCTCGACTAAAGAGCCAGCTGTTATTTATCTGACGAGATAGTTTAATGCAGGGTAATTAGAAGAGCGGTAGGGGTCACGTAAGGATGGGCAGTAATCGATGACGTCACCGGTGCTTAATAACACGGCCAGCAGTTTGTATTATTTCGGTATTTGAGAATGTTGTCAGTCCGTCTAATTAGCGACTAACGTTATTGTGTGAATTCTTTGTGCATTTACTCGTTTACTGATTTAATCAAATATATTATTGAACATAACAAGAACTAGTAAATATTTAGGCCTACAAATACTTTTTATAAAAATATTTATTTTTTTTGTTATTTCTACTAATTAATACGTGTTTATAAATGTAGTGAGTTCTAACATTATTACATTGAAAATTGTTGCGGTTAGGGGTAACAATGAAAAATATATAAGTACATAAAAGATTTTCATTTCACCTTTTTTCCGAAAGACGAAATCTTTAAAAAAGCATGGCAAAATACTTTTTTTCATTTTTCCAGAATATAAACTATAAATATTTGTATTAACAGTAGGCCTGACTGTTACAATTTCACAACCATTTGATTTTTCTACAAGTAGGCTACCAAATATCACGTATTTATTTATATTACAATTACAGAATTGTGTAAAAAAATTTAATACATAATGTGAACATTTAAAGACAATTTGTTTACATAAAATTGTCTACGAAAAATGCCAGTTAATAATTTCATATTTTGCTTACATTCTATTACAATTCTTTATTATCATTATTATTCTCGCTGTTATTATTATAGTACACAAATATAATTATTGTAACCCAATATTATAATAGTTTTAAATGTAGAAGGAAGAATTTAAAAACTGGTGTTTTTAGCACCGGTGACGTCATTTGCTAGTGACGGTATGTACTCACAACGGCCGGTCATGCGCGTGACCCCTACCGTCTCTTCTATTTACCGTGGTTTAATCGTAGTATTCATTTATAGTTTATTTATATTTATTTTAAAGTACAGAGTGATTTTTTAGTCCTGTTACCCACCAATTGTTAATGTCTGGTAATATTTTTCTAAAAAAAATAAATTTTGTTTTGTGACACTAAGTTGGTAGCCCTACTCAACCAGTATGGATATGGCAGTGTGAGTTGATTCTCCTTGAGCTGTGTAAAATTTTGTGCCATTTCCGGTCGTGCTACGAACACCATGTCTTTTATCCTAAAACAATCTCTTGTTTAAATCTGGAGGCTGAAGCTCTAGAACTAATCGTATGTGATACGGATACAATTTCAATTTTTTAGCAGCTTTCTGAGCACTCGAACATGACAAATCAACATGCGAGGAAAGTTTTTGTAAACTTTTCCATGGAGAATTGAACAATCTTGTTTTCACATTCTCTTAACGTCATCTGTCAAGAGAGTTGGTCGACCACTACGTTTTCTGCTGCAAACAATACCTGCCTCTAAAAATCAGTTAGTTAGCCTAGAAATTGACTAGAATAGAGTGGAAGAACACCAAAAAATTTAATTTGAAATGATTCTTTTACACTCGCATACGATTTTGTAGCAAAATATTGTTCAAGAATGAAAACCCGTTGTTCTAGGGTAAAAGACATTCTGTTCGTAACACAACTGGAAACAGCACAAAATTTTACGCAACTCAAGGAGAATCAACTCAAACTGTCGTATCTATACCGGTTGAGTAGGGCTACCAACTTCGTGTCACAAAACAAAATATCCCTTTCTTAGAAAAAAATTACCAGACATTAACAATTGGGTAACAGGACTAAAAAATCACCCGGCATAAAACTCCATTACCAAACGACTCTAGTAATGTAAAATTATTTATAAGTACACAACGCTCGTTAATAGGTATATACTTACCTACAATATTCAATTATTCAGTAACACAAAAAATAAATAAATTATAAGAAAAAAATCCAGAAAACCCTTCGGTTATTATACGGAATTTTTGTTCAAGGAATTACATTAGTATTTTACATTAAATTAATATAAAAACATACATGCGTGGTTGTTGTATTGCGTTCTGTCTGTCATAAACCAGGTTTAAAAAACAAGAATGGGACTCGAATGTGGGCGTACCAACTTTCGCAACACCATACCGTATTAAATAAATAAAATACAGTTGAATATCTCGTTACTAACAATTTTGGTCGAAGATTTTATCGAATATAGAAAAATATTTAAAAAGTAAAATAAAAATGACAACACATAAGATCAACTTAACTTTCTCTTCTCTTTTAAAAAAGATCTTTTATTTTATTGTTATTTTTACCGGTTTTTTTGTGCAGTATTTATTGTTCTTTATTAACTAAATGCATTACAAAATGAACAATTCTGGCAAACCGTAATAACTTTTTCGGTAATCTTTAAGAAGAAGAAGTACATTTAACTCACAAAATATCCTATTTTGATGCAGCGTCAGTATTACTTAACAGGTTCAAAAATGTGGAACGGCCCAACATGACATGGACCAATTTTAATGAGGATATTTAAAGAGAATTCGTTTTTTAATTTTAGCTATACGAAGCTATATGTGTAGGTATACGTTGGAACACACATTTTAGACACGTATTTATTCAATTTGCATTGAAAAATAAAAATTCAATTTGAATTAAAAATTTCTGTATAAGGATTCTTCATTTATTTGTGGGAAGAAAATACTAATCAACTAATGAAAATCAAAGCTATTTTCCTATGGTTCACATTCCGTAAGACACCCGGTAAATGTACAGCGGTAATATTAAAAACATGACACTATTTTTCAAATTACTATTAATTATTAATCTGATTGGTTAAAAAATACAACTGATTTGATTAAAAAATTCTTCAAATACAACAATTTTTACTTTCTCTTGCCTATATGAATATAAAGGAAGGAAAGTATAGTTTTCATATCGATTTTTCGAAATCGAGTTTTCACCGGATCTATACGTTTTCAGACCCTCTGAACCCAAAAAACATGTTTTTAGCGATAGGTCTGTGTGTCTGTGTGTGTGTATACAAAATATCTCAAGAACGGAACATCGTACGAACTTGAAACTTAAGTTACATACCACTACCGGACCCGACACGAACATTTTCATCAAAATCGGTCAACCGCAAGTAGTAGTTTATTCGTGTAATTTTTCACTTTTTTGCGATTTTCTCAAAAACTGGTCCTACGATTTTTTTTAAAATTGCCTGGTTTACTAAATTTTTTATGCTCTTCAAGATAGGATAGGCGCCATCTTGGCTGAAATTCTTGGTAAGGGTGTTTTCACGTAAAAACTTTGTTTTTTAAGATTACGGCTTTAATATGCATTTCAGCGCAAAAATGTATATAATAAAAGTCGTAGACAATTTAAAATCCTACAACTTTTATTTCAAACTTTTATTTTTTTGTATAACGCTTAGTTTAGCGGTAACTAGCGATTTTCTGTTTTTTTTTCACGAAAACGTGTGAAAAATCGGTTTTTTTAATATTTCGGTTTTAGTTCGCATTTTACGACAAAAAGATATATAATAAAATTTATAGAAAATTAAGAGATCTACAACTTTTATTGAGAGAATTTTTCTGTACAGAGCCTAGTTTAGCGTGAAAGTGTGATTTTCCGTTTTTGAAGCCAAACTGAGTTCGATTTTCATTTTGCGTCATTCACTCATGATTAAAATAAGGTTACGTTTTTGAGGTTAGTTTTTTGTTTATTTCTAATATTTTATTAATAATGTTAGGTTTATTGTTAATTATTTGCATTGGCAAGAGAAAGTTGTGTGAGTGTTTCACACCAGATTTTTTTTATTTATAAACATACCGCTACACACCCTTTCCACGAATAGTTGAAGAGAATGCGAAGGGTCGACCAGCCTACTGTATCTGCATGTTCTATGCACGTGTATGTTGTTTGTTTTGTATGCGTGTATCTTACATTTATTTACTCTTTGGAGTCTCGCGGCGACTTATTAATATCCTAGTTTTTCTCGGTATTTTGCAACTTTTCACCTATTTCTGAAGGCACGAGCCGCCCCACTGGTAAGGGTATTGAAAAAATTGGTGTAAACCGAAAAACACAATGAACCAAACCAAGTTCAGACTACTGATACTAACATCAAGGGCCTCAACGAAGAAGAAAAGTACAATAACAAATGAACAGAAGAAGAGAGAAAAGCATAAATTAAAAGAATGCAAAGGGTGTGGGATGAAAAAAACTTATACAGATGTCAGTTACTTTACGTCGTCTAAAATGAAACACGAAAAATATTTAGTTCTTCCTAACGAACTTCTAAGTGACCACTTTTTCAGCTCATCGTCACACGTGCTGGTGATAGCTTTTTAAAAGAAATATTCGCTCGACCGAGATAGTAAAAATACAAGACGAAGAATTAAGTTAACTTTTAGAAAGACTTTTTTTTAGCTTTTATTTGTTATTGGGAACTGCACATTATTGAAATCTACCCAATTTGATCGCTGCTTTTGCTGTATTATTTGACGTGAATAAGGCATGAGTTTGAACAGGGACCCCCAGTAGAATTTATTCACGGATGGCTGTCAGCTGGTCACCATACAAAGTTGCTTGCCCAACCGGTGTTACTTAACAAATAATAGCGGCTTACTACCAGCTGACTGACTGGGCTGGCCCGAAGGCCTACAAAGACTTAAACAATTTATAATAAATATATTGAAAAAGAGAATATCATACCTCGGTCACATATTGAGATATCCAGAAAATCGATATGTCAAACAGATATTGAATTTCTGTTCTGGACTCGCTCTCAAACCGGTATGGATGAGAGAAATAAATGAAGATCTGGAGGAGATGGGATTAAAAATTAAAGACCTCCAAAATAAATCCGAAAAATTAAACATCATCAAAAGCTTTAAATTTGCACCTCCTCCAGCTAAACAATATAAAACTAGTGTCATATCAGATGAAGTGAGACTGGCCCGATCGCTTAGAATGAGGGCCTACTGGGAGAAGAGAAAACAACGTAAGACTAAATAAATGTTAAACTAACTTAAAGTGATCCAGTGTGGTCTTAAAAGTAAAAAAAAAAAATATATATATATACCTATATTAAAATTATAACCTACTGGTACTCAACGTTCATTCTTATCGTTGTAGAATATTTTATTATTATAAATTTACCATCAACACTTTTACGTTGTCAAAGTTGATACAGGTTATGATTTTCAACTCTGCCGAGGTAATGCATTTCAAGTAGGTCTTAGTAACCTGCCTACTTACGCTCGCTTTCTTACCCTCGTCGCTTCACGACGAATACTTTCTGGGCCGCTTTATCACACGACCACTTTTCCCTGCTAACTTTCCATTTTATTCCAAAAAATCCGTTAAATTATTCATTGTACTTTCCTGAATCCATAAAATGGTTTTACCAAAAGAAAATATTCTTCAATTTATGAACGTACCAAGTATTTCACACAAAAAAATTACTCGCAGCAGTTTCCTTCAATAATACACGCCAAAAAAAACTGCACTAACGTTTACGCTAATGTTAAAAAGGTAATATGTATATAGACCAATACTTTCTGAAGGCCGACTTTGAAGTAGATTAAAACTTCATTAATCCGGACTAACTGGGTCTCTTAAGCCGTCCGGATCAAATTACAGAACTTTATAATGAACTAAGGTACATAAAAATATAGTATGTAATTCAACACTCTGTATAGAAAAAATCTGGTGTAAAAAACACTCGCACAACTTTCTCTTCCCAATGCAAATAATTAACAATATAACCTAACATTAGTAATAAAACATTAAAAATGAACAAAAAACTAAACTCAATATAAATAACATAATTTTAATCATGAGTGAAAGACGCAAAATGAAAACTAACTTTAGTGTAACTAACACACACACACACACGCGCGCGCGCGCGCGCACACACACACACACACACACACACAGACCAATCGCTAAAAACATGTTTTTTGGGTTCAGGGGGTCTGAAAATCACTTTTTCAGGCTTAAATAGGCTCTGTAGAGGAAAATGCTCTAAATAAAAGTTGTAGATCTTTTAATTTTCTATAAATTTTATAAATATACTTTTGTCGTAAAATGCATACTAAGGCTGAAAACTTTTAAAAATAAAAAAATCGATTTTTTTACACATTTTCGGGGGAAAACAGAAAATCGCTAATTACCGCTCAAATAAGCGTTATAAAAAACAATGTTCGAAAAGTTGTAGGATTTTAAATTTTCTACAACTTTTATTACATAAATTTTTGTCCTAAAATGGATATTGAAGCCGCAATCTTAAAAAACCAATTTTTTTACGAGAAAACAACGTCCCCACGAATTTCAGCAGACATGGCGCCTACTCTATCTTGTAGAGCATAAAAAAATTTAGTAAATGAGGCGATTTAAAAAAAAATCGTAGGAGCCGTTTTTGAAAAAATCTCAAAAAAGTGTAAAATGACACGAAAACTACTAACTTCTAATTGACCGATTTTGATGAAAATGTTCGTGTCGGGTCCTCTAGTGGTATCTAACTTAAGTTTGAAGTTTGTAAGATTTTCCGTTCTTGAGGTATTTTGTTTAAACTTACACACATACACACACAGACCAATCTCTAAAAACATGTTTTTTTGGGATCAGGGGGTCTGAAAACGTGCATATCCGGTGAAAACTCGATTTCGAAAAATCGACATGAAAACAATACTTTCCTTCCTATATATTCATATAGGCAAGAAGAAGTAAAAATAACTTATACAATGTATTTTTAATTTTAAAATACAAACGGTGACTTATTTGATAAAAAATGCTAAACGTTATTAAAATATTCACTGCCCATTATGTAATTACGGCATTAGGTTTTACAAAGCACAGGGGACCTAAAACTAGTACAACTTAGAACATGGGGCTACAGGCTCCATCCTCAGTGACTACACAAGTCTAAGGAGGTTCTTGTTCCTTACATGAAAATCGGGCCATAAACACTCCACGACTATCTCTTGCCAATGTATATAACGAAACACGTAGCTTATGTTCAATCATTAATAAATTGGACAAATGGAAAATGAAAAACATAACCTAATTTTAATCTCGTGTGAATGACGCAAAATCAACTTCTGTTCGAATTTAAAATACGGAACATCACTAATTTTTTTTTTAGCTTTTATTTGTTTTCGGGAACTGTACATTGTTGACAACTACCCATTTGATCGCTGCTTTTTGCTGTATTTTTTGACGTGGATTAGACATGAGTTTGAACAGGGACCCCTAGTAAAGTTTGTTATGGATGGCTGTCAACTGGTCACCATACAAAGTCACTTGCCCAACCGGTGTTACATAACAAATAATAGCGACTTTCTACCAGCTGACTGACTGGGATGGCCGAAAGGCCATCACTAATTGACGCTAAACTATCCTCTGCAGAAGAAAATGCTTAAATTAAAAGTTGTAGATTTTTTTATTTTTTATACCTTTAATTTAATACATTTTTGTCGTAAAATGCATATTAAGGTCACAGTATTAAAAAATCTCATTGTTTACAGATTTTAATAAAAAAATATTACAGAAAATCTCTAATTGTCGCTAAACTAAGCGTTGTACAAAAAAAATAGTAAGTTTTTTCTGCAAAAAATTTGATTATTATAGGTTTTTTTCTCAAGACTGCATAATAAGGCCGCAATCTTAAAAAACCGGTGCGTTTACGATAGCACAGGCCCCCCAAGAATTTCAGCAGACTTAAGGCTAACCATATCTTGTAGAACATAAAAAAGTAAATGAGGCGATTTTATACAAAACTTAAAAGCCGTTTTTGAGAAAATCGCACGATAAACTACTACTTCCGGTTGACCGACTTTGATGAAAATGTTCGTGTCGGGTCCCCTAGTGGTACCTAACTTAAGTTCCAAGTTCCAACTTCGTAAAATATTCCATTTTTGAGATATTTTGTTCACAAACAGACAAATCGTTAAAAACATATTTTTTAGGGTTTACAGGCCTGAAAACGTTTAGAATATATCCGGTAAAAACTCGACACGAAATTCCTTCCGTATATATTTATATAGCAAAAGAGAAAATAAAAGTGCATCACTGGTTGAAGAAAACTTTTATAAAATTTTTCACTAAAAATCTTTTTTGAGGCCAATTTAAATTTTATGACAATATGCATATAAGCTGCCCATAACAGACAGGTGGAGTGTCAAATTATTTACACTCAATCTGTTAGTTGCAGGGCTAAAATAAATAGTTCTGTTTCTTGTCACATGGTCAGCCAATTAAATGACTGAATCATTTAAGAACAGAAGAGGTAGAGGTGTAAAAGACACCAATCAGAGTTATCTCCTCTGAAAGTAATGAATTTCATTATACAGCCAGACCCTGCGGTGAATGAAGTGAAGGTGTCATTTGCAGAGTGGAAAATATGTGCTTTTCAGAGGGCCCGGCATGCTGATAAGCGTACTTTTTTACTCAGTGAGGAAGGCAATGGTAAACCACCTCACTCCTCGTTTTACTTAGTAAAACCTCTACAGGTTCAAACCAGCCTTTCGGCTGATGACCTAAACAACAACATGCATATAAGCCAGAGAAAGTAAAAATTCAATTTATTCTGCATCGTGAAAAACAATTTTTTTCATTTCTACTTGTTAATTTTATCGAACTTAGATAACATTAAAAATATGACCATGATAAAATTGATCTTTCTTGGTAACTCATCCGTAAAGAAAAAGCTATCACATAAAGTGTGCAACATGTTTTTCATGTTGAACATAAAATAAACATTGTTACTCGTATAATAAACTTTATTCACTTATGTTATTCGTGATTACATTAAATTCGTGACGGTTTTATGGACTTAGTACAACATATTTAAATATTTTATACTGTGAAATAAAATTTTATGTAGTATATTTCTAACAACTTACAAACAAAGTGTGATTGTGTTATTTTCTTTCATATGTATTGTTTTGTAAAATATTACAAGAGTAAAATTGTCAAAACCCGGATTTAAACTGATCTTTACATATCATGATCCCTAAAGCCAAAAAGTGATTTTCATAAGGATATCCATCCATTTAGTTCTGTTTCTTATAACATGGTCAGCCAATTATATGACTGAAACACTTAAGAACAGAAGAGGTGGAGGTGTAAAAGACACTCGTCAAAGTTATCTCCTCTAAGAGTAATGAATTTAATTTTACAGCCAGACCCTGTAGTGAATGAGGTGAAAGTGTCATTTGCAGGGTGGAAAATAAGTGCTTTTTAGCGGGCCTGGGATACTGATGAGCATACATTTCCACTCAGTGAGGAAGAAAATGGTAAACCACATCCCTCCTCGTTTTACTTAGTAAAGGCTTTAGAGGTTCAATCCAGCGTTTCGGCTGATGACCTAAACACACTCTCTCAGGAACGGTCGGCCTGAGTCAGCACAAGGCTACACCTTCATTTACACGTCATACGTATTATCATCCTTATCTCATTTTTATTTTTGCGCCCTGGAGACTCCAGGAGGAGTATAGGACATGTCGTCAGATATAACACCTTAAATACATATAAAAATCACACAATGTATCAGTACTATCAAGAAAGAAATTCTTGTAGGCCTACGCTATAAAAAGTTTCACCGATCAAGTAATTTTTTAGATTTTTTTTAAAGGAATTCAAATCCTCACAACACTTTAAAGATTGGGGTAATTTATTTATGAATTTTCTCCCTGCATAAGTAGGTTTTTGTTCAAACAATTTTGTGGAGTGATTAGCCACATAATAATCATTCCTGTTTCTTGTGTTATGATTGTGAACATTGAAATTCTGCATAAAATTATTTTGCCTAACATACATAATTACCTCAAAAATGTAGACGGAGGAAACTGTAAGCAATTTAAGCTCCTTAAATAGTGGCCTGCATGAGGTTAGCTGGTTAGCTCCCACCATACACCTAATAGCTTTCTTTTGAATTTTAAAAACCCTATTCATATTACCCTTGCTACAATTACCCCATACTAAAATACCATAACGGATATGAGACAGAATGAGGCCATGATAAGCTGCTATTAGTAATTTTTTATCATTTAACCTGGCAATTTGTTTTAATGCAAATACCCCAGATGATATTTTACTACAAACTTGATTGGTATAGAAGTCCCAGGACAAAGATCTATCTAGAGATACGCCCAGGAACTTCACTGGGTCATGGGTTATGGGGTCGCTTATTGTTTTTGAAATTGAATAGATTGCAACGTACACACATGAGGTAATTTCTCCTAAAGGTCGTACACCTTTAGTACTTTACTAATTAGTACTTCGTACTAATACAAGTAATTATGAGTGCAGATAGTTTTATAAAACTAAAAATTCAATAAAAGCATTGTTTGTTTTTGAAAAATTACGTTTTTCTTTTGTCCCAATCAATTTGCAAGGTATATTAGAATTTTATGCACGGTTATAGATGAAAATGAGGTATGAAAAAATACCAAACCTGATGAGGAATCGTACCCAGGACTACTTGCATAGAAATCAGTAACGCTGAACAAGTTTTTGATAAAGATCGAATAGAATCCACAAGCAACTACGCCGCCATCCTTTTAAAGAAAACATTTTGGGTTCAAGTGGTTATTAAATTTGAAGATCAGAAGAAAACCGGTTATCAAAATTTTTGTATAATTACAATTCTTTCTTAGATTTTTCTATACTTCAGGTATTGCGCGACAAAGTAGAAAAAATAGAGAAAGACAGAGAAAGAAGTAGGAAATAGTGCAGCGTTAATAGCATACAAGAAGTCTAATAGTTAAATCTGTTTGAACATTAAGCCGGTAATAATTACCTTACGACGCGTGTATTACAATAACATAAATAACTAAAGTGGAAACTTCAAGAGTGTTATGTTTTTGAGTTAAGCTGAACGGGTTGTTACGTCCCACACGGATATCCAAGTAAATGTGGGCGTTAACATCGCTCCTTATACGGAAACAAGCCCACCTTCATTGATTCCATCAAGTTAGCCAATATTCACCTCTTTCTCTAATCTACTTGTATCTCTTTTTAAAATCCAGTCAAACTAATGTTGAATGATTTTAATGAATCAATAAAATTAATATTTTTTATGAACGGAGAATAAGTCGATTCATTGTTAAATGTTAATTTTTTTTTTGTTTAACGTCCGACCGTTCTCCAATTACTGCTAATTTATACGGTGGAGGATGAAATTATTTTTGGTAACGTATGAAAATATGCCGTCCCTGAATGGGATTCGAACCCAAGACCGCATGATGAGAGACGAGCACGTTACCAACTACGCCATGCGGCCGGCGTTAAATGTTAAGCCCGCACTTTGCTCGGGCTTATTGGTTGCAACAAACATGCGCATTAAATCAAAATTTATTTAAGCCAACAAAACTTAAGGTGAGCAGTCAACCCTATCCTTCTTCATGTTAACATTTGTACCTTTTTCTAAGCAACCAGAAGTACAAATTTTTCAATTTTTTTGTATGAAAATTTTAGAACTTTTTACACTTTTTGTCAGATGCTTTTTGCAAAATAAAGTTTAGAATTTTTTTATCAATTTTTAAAATTTCTTATATAATAGCTATACTGCACAAAAAACTGCTTTTAAAATTTTAAAAGATTTAGATTAGGCATCTCTGCCTGTTCCGAACCTCTCAAATCTGCCTATCTCTTGCTCGGGCGTCCTCTTTCTCTCCTGCCCTCCGGCTTATAGCCAAGTGTCTGCTTAGGTATCCTATCCTCCCGCATTCTGCTCACATGCTCTAACCACTGCATTCTGTTCTGGGATACCTTGTTATTTATAGAGATGTTGAGTTCTTTCCTCATCTCGGTATTCCTGTAACGATCTTCTCTACTACACCCATATGTATGTCGAAGAAATTTCATTTTAGATGCCTGCAATCTACTCTCCTCTCGCTTTGATAACACCCAAATCGAGATGTGCTCGATAAAATGGACAAACAATGTGAGTTGGTTGAGACAGTGAAGAAGAGGAAACTTCATTATCTTGGACATCCGATTAAAGTGCCTAAATATCAAATCTTACAATTAATCATGCAGGAGAAGATAAAGGACAAGTGGAACGTTGGCAGACGTCCGGCATCCTGGTTGACGAACCTGAGGGACTGGTTTGGTTCCAGCAATACGGAACTGTTCCAAAGAGCAGCGAATAAGGTCCGCGTAATGATTATGATTTCTGATCACCGATACGAGAGAGACTTTAAGAAGAAGAAAAGTCGATAAAAGTAAAAGTATATGGAAAGAAGAAGGGATGGGCTAGTGGAGCATATCTTAAGGGGAGACTGTATGATAGTTTTGACTAAAAAATTTGATTTTCGGTTTTTTATGTTTTTTAATAGTTTAGAGCAGCAATTAACTAGAATCGTAGCGGCAGAAATGCGACTGTTGAGGCCCCTAGCGGGGTACAGTTTGCTGGACCATAAGAGGAATGAGGATATACGAAATGAGCTTGGGATGATGTGTGTAACGGATGCGATCACTGGTTATAGGCAGAGCTGGTATGAGCATGTGCTAAGAATGGCAGATGAGCGAGCACCGAAGATTATCCTTAATTACCAACCGGTTGGGCGACGTAACATAGGAAGACCAAAGAAGAGATGGTCATCGCAAGTAACTTAAAGATTTGCTAGCTTGAGAACGGAACAGGACTACAAGGCCTAAACCGTGATGCTTATGATGATGAATAGTTTAGACCTAGACCTACCAAAAAAACATTAAATTACAACAAAAAATTATTTTAATGAAAAAAATTTAAGTTTTTATTAATCAGGTTTATCCTAAAAAATTAACATGTCGCCAAGAACAAATATTTTTCTATATTTATATTGCTCGTTTTAGTGCAAAAAGAATTTTATTTTTTTTAAATATCTGCTTAACTATTTTTAATACTCCCCGCTGTTGATGCAGCTTTTTAACCAACTGTTGATGAAAAACTAAACTTATTTTTGTACATTTTGTTTCTCATTTGTGCCTTTTTCTGTACTAAATTTAGATTTTGAACACTTAGGTACGTTTTTCTCAAAAACCATTTAACTAACCAGGCTGAAATTTTTACCAGTTAATTACAATGTACATGCACATTCACAGACGTTGTTTTACTTTCGCAGATGCTCAAAAAAATAGTAATATACAAAAAACGTAGAAAAAATTTGTAAAAATTTTATGTCATTTGTTATTATTTTAAAACCTTTATGGTCCAACAGATTAAATTGAAAAAATGTCAGTAGCTAAAACCAACCTACAACTATAAGTGTCTAAAGTTTCATTTTCGTAACTTTCACCAATCTTATGAAAAATGTGGCTAAAAATAGCAAATTTAACATTGGCGGGATACAAAGTAAAGTCTCCCCTTAAGACATCCAGGTATTGCTCTATCAATAATGGAGAGTAATATTGAGGGAATATTAAACCTACAACTTTTATTTCAGCATTTTTTTACAGAGCCTAGTTCAGCGTCATTTAAACATGATTAAACTAAAATTATATTGTTAATTATTTACATTGGCAAGATAAAGTCGTGTTAGTGTTTCACACGAGATTTTTTTGATCACATCTGGTATCTACATGGGTCGTAATTTAAAAAATAAGGAAATAAAGTATGTATTACTATTATAAAACGCGAGGAAACGTTTATTAAAATGTACGTAAAAAAATAGAGTTGGTAGTTTTTATTGGTTTCTCAATTACATGTACTTTATTACAAGTATATAATTATATTACAAGTATAGAATAACATAATACAAATTACTATTGTTTTGAACTGACATCTAAAAACGTTATGAAATACCATATAAAGGTAACTACAAATTTATCTATAAATAACTATTATTAAGTAACAGCTAAGAATATTTAAGCCAGATAAAATTATTCATATAATGAAAGAAAAGTGACGAAATATCATAAATGATTGAATAAAACAATCATTAATCATAACAATAAACTTCCAAACAATTTTACTTTGACTATTTATTTATTATAAATTTCTAAGAAGGTACATATAATATTTCACCAGATTATGAGTAAGTAATTGATTACCCTGGGCGTTGATTTAAGTTGCAAATCTATTTGAATCACATAATGGAAATTAGCCTACATCTGTATGTAGTGAAGTTAAGTGCATAGCATAGGCCCTATCGACCTACGCTGGGCTTGTACTTTATTCGCCCTTGTGTAGGAGATTCAAGGTAAATTATTATTATTATTATTATTATTATTATTATTACTTACAGTAAATAAATACAATCATTACACAAGAGATTATGTATCACTAATCTTTAATATCTGTTCACGAAACGCTGGAGTAATTGAAACGCTGGAGAAATGAGGAATTCAAATCCGTTAATTTTCAAAAGAATTATTTTCCCGTGTAATGTTAAAAAATAAACAGTTAACAAAATCTGGAGAAATATAATTCACAACCGAGTTTAATGGCCATAACAGGAAGGTGGAGTGTTAAATTATTTGAACTCGATCTACTAGTTCCAGGGCTACAAAATATAGTTCTGTTTCTTAACACCGTGGTCAGCCAATTATATGACTGAAGCATTTAACAACAGAAAAAGTACACGTACTTCTATACGAATCGAAAATAAAATTATCGAAAATAGAGGATATCGAAAATAAAATTAACAAGTTTCAGATATCGAAAATAAAATTAACAAGTTTCAACATATATGTGGAACGATCAGTAGGACTCTAAAAGACAAGACCCGGAAGGAAACGACGATTAAGTTCTATAAAACTATGGCCGTTCCAGTATTGTTATATGGAAGCGAGTCGTGGATAACTGCGGAACGTGATAGGTCTAAGATACAGGCGGCTGAGATGAGATTCCTTCGCAGAATAAAGGATGCACTCGAAGAGATTGTATCAGAAGTGAAGACATCGCCTCTGTAGCGTAGTGGTTAGCGTACTAGCCTTCACGGCGGAGGTCGGGTTAGATTCCCGGCTAGGATCTGGAAATTTTTACTAGTCAAAACCCACAGTTCCAGTTGCATATAGGCTTAATTCACCGTAGTCGCTAATAACCAAGCTTTTGATGTGACTAAATAAAAGAAAACAGAGTGAGGTTAGTATTTCTTACATGTGATGTTACTATATCACTTGTAAGAACAGAAAAGGTAGAGGTGTAAAAAAACACCAGTCAGAGTTACCTCCTCTGAAAGAAATGAATTTCATTATACAGTCAGACCCTGTGATGAGTGAAGTGAAGGTGTCATTTCCGGGGTGGAAAGTAGATGCTTTTTGGGTTGTCATGCTGATAAGCATAGGCTACTTTTCCACTCAGTGAGAAAGGCAAGTGTAAACCACCTCACTCCTCGTTTTACTAAGTAAAGCTTATAGAGGTTCAAACCAGCCTTCGGCTAATGACCTAAAAAACAACACATTGTATTTCTAATGTACCGTTTATTGTATTTCTAATGCCATTAAATGAATTATAAATTCTAGTGTAATTTATTAGTAATCTTCTTTCTTCCTATTCTTCTCGAGGATTAGGCCCTCCGACCTGTTTCGACTTCTTCGCGGTCTACCTCTATCTCTTCGTCCAACAGATATGGAGACTAATGCACGTTTCTCCCATATATTTTCATTCATGGGTATTAAAATATTCCTCCCACTTCTCTCTATATTGGTCAACTGATTCTAATAGAGGGAAGACATTTAAATGGGCCCGGATTTCCTCATTTTTAACGTGATCCCTCAAATTATAGCCCTGAATTCTTCACAAGAACCGCACTTCCACCACCTGGATCTGACATTCATCCTTCTTCCCAAGTATCCAGGACTCACAAGAGTACAACAGTTTAAGTAAGCCTAATCTACGCACAAAAATTTAATTGTAATTTATAATCTTGTAAATAAATAACTGTTATAAGAAAGTCTGTTTGTTATTTGTACCCAGATCCCGAATGAAACTAGGTGTTACAACATTTTAAAACCTCATCTTCTTTTAATGTATTATTATTTTCCTAATATGTGTACATTGCAATCTGTTCAATTCAGAACAATAAGCAACCCCATGACCCAATGAGATGAGGATGATATGTATGAGGCGTAATTGAGGTGTAGTCTTGTACAGACTCAGGTCGACCATTCCTCAGAGAGTATGGTTAATTGAACCCCAACCATCAAAGTACACCGGCAACCACTGTCTAGCATTCAAATCCGTATAAAAGTAACTACCTTTACTAGGATTTGAACCCGGAACCTTCGTTTCTAAAAATCAGCTGATTATGGCGACGACTTTACCTCTAGACTAACCCGGTGGGTTTTAATGTATTAAACAGGCTGTTTACAAACAAAACCATAACATGTCTAAAATTTGACAGCCCAATAATTTCGCGTTTATTAGAATCCCGTTCACCAAGAATTGCGAACAATAGAGAAAATTCCAAATTCAATATAGAAAAAGTCCACGTAATGTTTTGGACATTTAGCGTTTTATTTTTTGGACCGTGTGGTTTTTCAACGGCTGTTCTATATATCGACATTAATAATAGTAGAAGCAATACTAGTAGTGGTAATAAGAGATCAAGTGGTCACGTGCCAGCAGTATTTTATATAACGTTCCCCCGGACCGGACGTGAGCAATTGGTAAACCCCCCTTATATATCCCACCTCACCCTTCTGCTTCTTTTCACTCTGTAGAGCCCCCATACGCAATACCTTTCTCGCTCTCTATTCCCTATCACTATCTCGTCTTTAATCCCAGGTGAATACGACAAACGTGCCTCTCATGGGTCAAAATCGAAATGTTGACCTCCATTTGAATTCTAACTCCATATCTAATATTACTTAACTACTAATAAAGTCCTTGTAAATTCGATATGCAAGTGAGCGTCTGGTTATGTTCTGTGTGGTTCTGTTTGTCACACTACCACATCATTTTTGAAGTAATAATATGTAATTTGTTAGTAAAATATGTTCACCACAAATTAAACGTCAATATTGTAGCTGGATTCACGGAATTGCGAGCTTTCACGTAGCAGCTGCAGTTGCCACACTTACGGTAGCAGTGTGGCTACAATAGCTCTGTGGGAGATTAAATGACAAAAATATTAAATTATCGATACAGTCTGATTATTAACAACAACTGTAGATTGAAACACGTAATAATTTCCAGACCCTAGCCGGGAATCAAACCCGAGACCTTTAACTACGTTCCCGAGCACGCTAACCAGTTCGCCACAAAGACATTTTCTCAATTAAAGACAAGATATTTTCTTAATTTTCTCAAAAACGGCTACTACGATTTTTTTTAAAATCACTTCATTTACTACAATGTAGTAAATTTTATTGCTATACAAGATAGAATGCATACAATCAAAGTTGCAAGAAATTTAAAAAACCTACAACTTTTATTTCAATAATTGTTCAACAGCTCTTAGTTTAGCGTCAATTAATTATTGATTTTCTGTATTGTTCTAATCAAAATTGCGACCTTAGTATGCATTTTGCGACAAAAGTGTATTTAGTCAAAATTACATGAAATAAACAAATCTACAAATTTTATTTGAAGCATTTTTTTTCTACAGAATTAGCTTAGTTAGTTTTTCTTTATACTTAGCTTAGTTTATCATCAAATAGTTATTAACCGTATTTTTGAGTCGAACAGAGGTTGATTTTAAATTTGCGCCATTCTATCATGATTAAAATTAGGTTATGTTTTTAATATTACATCGTTTACACTGGCATGAGAAAGTCGTGTGAGAGTTTCAAACCAGATTTTATTTTATAAAGCAAAGGTAAGCGCACTAATACAATGATAATGCAGTCACCAGAAATGGTTGAAATAAAGCCGTTTATAATTTCCACCAAGAAAATATTAAAAAAGTTAAAAATGAGAATACTCTTTTAAAAATATGAAGGAACATCAAGAGTGAATCGGTAAATATTATGCATAATGTATACATACAGCTTCTTTTTATGGTTGGTTAAAATAGGTTCTTCATAGGCAGGGTTGGTGTGCGAAATGATATAGTAATTCAAATTTCGTTCGTCTCCCTGTTCCTTTAAAAGAAAGTAGACCTTTTAACAGATGCCTCATAATTCTTTTTTAAAGGCAGTAAAGCTTTCAAAATACGCTAACTAAATCTTTCTTCAACAATAAGAAAGGTTAGGTACACAAAAGTATCACCTCCTTGGATTTCTTTATCAATAAAGTATATGCAAAAGACTGGCGAAATAAAATTTCAACCCGTAAATTTTCTTTTAGGGAAAGAGCGTTGGGAAACACTTCAGCTGGTATTATTATGCAAACAAAAAACATTTATGGAAATCTCCATACATTAAATTAAATTAAATATCTACCCGGAAGTAATATCCCCTCCTAACATTACAGTTTTTTTACATATATAACGATAAATAGTGAGTCCAAATAAACCTCATTAACTATCTCTGTAATTTTTAAGCACAAATAAATTTTGACCCAGCGGGTGTTGGTCTAGAGGTAAAGTCGTCGCCGCGAGTCAGCTGTAAACAGCTGATTTTCATAGATGAAGGTTCCTGTTTAAATCCTAATAAAGGTAGTTACTTTTATATGGATTTGAATACTAGACAGTAGTTACCGGTGTACTTTAATGGTTGGGGTTCAATTAACCACACCTCTCAGGAATGGTCGGCCTGGATCTGTACAATACTTCACCTCATTTACATGTCATATATATCATCTCATCTCATTGGGTCATGGGGTTGCTCATTGTTCTGAATTGAACAGCTTGCAACGTGGACACTTTAGGAATACAAAAGAAAAACATTTTACTTCAGCTTAATATTATTTACTAAAGAGTTAAAAAAGGGGTGACAACCCTAAAAGTATATATTATAATTCCTAAAGCTAGGTTCGTTCAGGATCTGCGTATGATAAATAATAAACAGACTTAGTATTAAACTGTATAGAAAAAAGTTGGCAAATTACAAGAAGTGTGCGGCAATATTAGTAGAACCCTAGGCAGGAAAACAAGAAAAAAACTCAGATAAAGTTTTACAAGGTGACAGCTTCTCTAATCTTAATCTATGGAAGTGAGTCGTGGATTAGCACCAGAATACAGGAGAGTCGAGTACAGGCGGCAGAGATGAAATTCCTGCGAAGAACAAAGGGTTGGAGTCGTAGGGACCACTTAAGAAATTAGGCCATAAGAACGGAACTGGATGTTTACAACCTGAATGGGAAAATTGTAAAATATCGAAATCGATGGAGGGAGCACGTAGAAAGAATGTTTGCGGGAAGGATCCCCCTCAGTGTTTTGCAATACAGACCGCTGGGGAGGAGAGATGTTGGGAGGCCACGCAAAAGATGGCAATAATTCAATAGTTTGTTGCTGTTATGATACGGAACAGGCGGAAGCCTAATTCTTGGTTGTGAGAAGAAGACTTACTTTAAACTTATAGGCCTAACAACTATTAAATATTAATTTACACAATTAAAATGCTGCCTGTAACAGGCAGGTGGAGTGTTAAATTATTTGCACTCGATCTGCTGGCTCCAGAGCTACAAAAAATAGTTTTGTTTCATATCACACGCTCAGCTAATTATCAAATAACTCAGCTAACTGACTAATAATAACTCTCAGCTAACTGAAGTATCAAATTTCCGATTAATCCCTGTATTCATCAAATTATACAACCAGTTTAGGGGTCACGTAACAGAAATCTGTTTGGAAGTGAAGTTGGAGTGAAAATGGGAAAAATAACGAGCGGGCGCAGTCCTAAAATGGCTGGTTTGAACGTCTAGAGGCTTTACTAAGTAAAATGCCTTCCTCACAGAGTAGAAACGTAAGCTTACCAGCATCCCTTTGAAAAACATACACTTTCCACCATGTAAATTATGTCTTTACTTCATTCACCATAGAGTCCGACTGTATAATAAAATTCATTAATCTCAAAGGAGATAACTGTGATTAGTGTCTTTTATACCTCTACTTGTTATGTTTTTAAATGTTTCAGTAATTTACTAGGTTAATTAAGTAATAAGAAACAGAACTATTGTTTGTGACACTGGAACTAAAGTTAGTAAGTTAACGAACATTAACTTGAAGAATAGATGGTACTTAAAAATCTGTAAAACATTGTTCGAAAGTATAAAGCGGGTGGCTTATATTAATTTCTCAAAAAATGAGTTTAATAAAGATTGTCAACTTTCCGTTTAATCTCAGTATTCCATCAAAATATACAACAAGTTTGTGTGTCACGTAACCGAAATGTGTTTGGAATTGAAGTTACAGTGAAACTGGGAAAATAGCGGGCGGGCGCAATTCGTAGAAGCCTATATGAAATTGATTACCGTGCCTTCCTCACAGAGTAGACAAGTACGGTTATCAGCATGCCAGGCCCTTTGTAAAACATATTCTTTTTACCATGCAAATTATACCTTCACTTCATTCACCATAGAGTCCGACTGTATAATAAAATTCATTACTTTTAAAGGAGATAACTGTAACTAGTGTATTTTATACCTCTACTTGTTATGTTTTTAAATGTTTCAGTAATTTAATTGGTTTATTAAGTAATAAGAAACAGAACTATTGTTTGTGGCAGTGGAACTTAAGTTAGTAAGTTAACGAACATTAACTTGAAGAATAGATGGTACTTAAAAATCTGTAAAAAATTGTTCAAAAGGAGAAAGCGGGTGGCTTATGTTAATTTCTCATAAAATGAGTTTAATAAAGATTGTCAACTTTCCGTTTAATCTCAGTATTCCATCAAAATATACAACAAGTTTGTGTGTCACGTAACCGAAATGTGTTTGGAATTGAAGTTGTAGTGAAACTGGGAAAATAGCGGGCGAGCGCAATTCGTAGAAGCCTATATGAACTTGAAGATAAGTAATCTAGCGCCACCATAGAACAGTTGTATCCTGTTCTAGTGGAATTACTATGTAAGTATTAGGACAGACACATATACACGATTCCAGTTTAACAAGAGAAGGAGTGACGCTAACGTCGAGATTAGCGGACGTTACAACGCTACGTGACATGATGAGTAAATGAGTTTTTGTACTTACTTACATTAACTCTACAACACATGTACATGTAACAACGCTTTAAACTGTCTCGGAGTACATAGCGAAGCTATGATAAATAAATGCAACTAAGAAACACAAAACTGTAACACAGTAGTTGTTGTGCACGCAGATTAAATGCGTTTATTGTTCTTTTTTCCGACTCGCATTTTTATCTTGGTATTACGCCTACAGATTCCGTATTGTAGTTTGTCGTTTTCCCATAACAGACAGGTGGAGTGTCAAATTATTTACACTCATTCTGTTAGTTGCAGGGCTAAAATAAATAGTTCTGTTTCTTATCACATGGTCAGCCAATTAAATGACTAAATCATTTAAGAACAGAAGAGGTAGAGGTGTAAAGGACACTAATCAGAGTTATCTCGTCTGAAAGTAATGGATTTTATTATACAGCCAGACCCTGTGGTGAATGAAGTGAAAGTGTCATTTGCAGAGTGGAAAATATATGCTTTTCAGAGGGCCCGGCATGCTGATAAGTGTACTTTTCCACTCAGTGAGGAAGGCATAGGTAAACCACCTCACTCCTCGATTTACTTAGTAAAACCTCTACAGGTTCAAACCAGCCTTTTGGCTGATGACCTAAACAACAGCAAGTTTGTCGTTAAACCAATTTTTTCCAAATTTTAGTCTCAACTCGAACACATATATTTACTTATTTAAATATATATTATACAATGATCAGCCAAACAAATCAAGTTATAGGGTGATTCAAAACTATACGGCAATCTCTTAGAATCTCATTCTATAGCTAAAAATAAAAAAAAGTTCATATAAACATATACCTGAAAACGCTTAGTTAGCGAGTTACGACTAGCGAAAAGTTTCACCTAGAACTCTGTACCCTCGGTGAAGTAAGGCCGTATAAAAATGTTAAAGGTAGTTACAAAGATACAAATGCGATTGTTTCTTATGTTTTTTAATCTGAAAAATTGAATAAAATTGGTTCCAGAGCTGTAAATGCAATACTTTCAGAGATATCTTACATAAAACACAAGAATCGATGCAAAGAAATAACACATTTTTGTTTTTAACGTAAGATTACTTCCATAAATGGTAATTAAAGGTGTATTTTTTCTTAAATAAATTTGTAGAAAATTTATTTAAGAAAAAGTACACCTTTATTTACCATTTATGGAAGTAATCTTAAGTTAAACACAAAAATGTGTTATTTTTTGCACCAATTCTTGTGTTTTATGTAAGATATCTCTGAAAGTATTGAATTTGCAGCTCTGGAACTAATTTTATTCAATTTTTCAGATTAAAAAACATAAGAAACAATCCAATTTGTATCTTTGTAACTATCTTTAACATTTTTATACGGTCTTACTTCACCGAAGGTACAGAGTTCTAGGTGAAATTTTTTGCTAGCCGTAACTCGCTAACTAAGCGTTTTCAGGCATATGTTTATATGAACTTTTTTTTTATTTTTAGCTATAGAATGAGATCCCAAGAGATTGCCGTATAGTTTTGAATCACCCTTACTCACCTGAGAGTATTATATGATATTCAAGATATCTTTCGTCTCTCTCGGAGACATCATCAGGAACACACGACACGAATCACACAAAACACGTACGGTCGCAGACCACGTCAATTAATTCGATTGTTGCATGCAACTATTCTACGCGTGACTATTCGGCCGAATACTCTCAGGTGAGAATCATATATAATTTGTTTTGTTTGGCTGATCATAGTATATTATATATAGTGTATGCAAACAAAGGGAATAATATTAAATAAAATTATTTATTTATTTACATCCACTCCCGGGATGTACTGCCTGAGGAAAGGATTTTGCTCCCTTTTCGTCCTTAGATCCAGGTTTAAATGAAAAATCTGAGGTGAAACACTCACAGGACTTTTTCTTGTAAAAAACTAAAAAAATCTATGTTTATCATGAAACCACCAGGTTGGTCTAGAGGTAAAGTCGTCGCAGTGAGTCAGGTGTTTAACAGCTGATTTTCAGAGACAAAGGTTCTGGTTCAAATACTAATAAGAGTAGTTCCATTTATACGGATTTGAATAGATGATAATGGTTACCGGTGTACTTTGATGGTTGAGGTTCAATTAACCAGACTCTAACTGGAATGGTCGGCCTGGGTCTGTACAAGACTACACCGCATTTACACGTCATACACATCTCACTGAGTCATGGGGGTTGCTTATTGTTCTGAATTGAACAGATTGCAACGTTAACACACGTCAACACATTAGAGATTAAAAAAAATATATTAATCATGGGTAAAGAATGTAAAATGAACAGCATAACCTATTTTAATCATGATTGAATGACGCTAAATGAAAAAACTAACTTTGTAGGAGTTAACAAAATCACTAATTAACGTTAAATATGCGCTGTTGAAAGAATGCTTAAATTAAAAATTGTGAATTTTTGTTATTTTCTATAATTTTAGTTAAATATATTTTTGTCGTAAAATTTACAGCAGCCCACTTTTTTACCATCAATTTTTATTACGGTGCTGTACACTGAGCTGCACAATTTCCGTATATGATAATTAAATGGCGGAGGGGAATTTCACTTTAAAGAGAAGATGTACCCAGTGGGGTACATTCTCAGTTTATAACTAACAACACCGTTAGTTATAAACTGAGAATGTACCACTGGGTACATCTTCAATAACGTTCAATAATGAACAACACCGTTCGTTATTCAGACCAAGTGGTCTCTACTCCATTTTCGCTTTAGACGTCGCATAGTTGGTTAGTTTCTTATAGCTATATCACGGACTAGTTGGTTTGGATGGTCATAGTCGTTCGTGAAATTTACTGTACAAGAACGCGGTTAGCTCCTTTACTGTCGGAATTTTGAAATCGTCGTAGAGAGTTTTATTGGTTACATAAAAAGGAGCGCCAGAAGCAAGCCTTAAGAATTTCGACTGAAAGGCCTGAATCGACTTTAACTTACTCTCTGCCGCTACTACACATAGCATAGTAAGGCCGAAATTTTAAAAAAGTCCAAAAGTTTTACCAATTTTTATGAGATTAATACAGAAAAACACTAACTGGCGCTAAAGTAAGCCTGCAGCAATAATTTTTGAAATAAAAATTGTAGACATTTCAATTCTTTTAAAACTGTAATTACATACCCCTTCAGCGCTTAATGTGTTAAAGCAGCAATACTAAACAATATTACAGAAAAAAGTATCAAGAAAAGTCGATTAAGATACTTACAAATTACAATTTAAAATAGGTAGAACTGTTGATTCCGTCTCTCTTCAATTCGTTCGGATTACCAGGTATTTCGAACTATCTAGAGAAAGGATAATCAATGTAAACTACGAAAATAATAAATAATCTGTCGCTCTTCAATTCGAGTTCGGATTACCAATATTTCGGATTATCTTGTGAATGGATTGACAATGTAAACTAAGAAACTAATAATGAAAACAAATCTTACCCAAAATCATGAACACACGTAGGATTAACAACAGCCGTTTTCTTCGTCGTTTGTAGTAAAAAAGCAGTGTATTTCGTAATAAGCATATCAGGTAGACAGCCATTTCCTGAGCCACTCATCAATATTTAAATGGAAGTAAAAGATAATAAAAAATAACACCGATAACCACAACTCACAACACTACACTAAAACACGTTACCACTTCTGTAAGATGTTATTCCAAGTTAGGTTATGTTGTCTAAGAATTCGAGGAATGTTTATATCATTATAAAAAAGTAACACAAGGATTTTTTTAAACTTATTTATAAATAGGTTATTCGGCGTACAATATGTTGTTGAAAAACAGGAAATGGAAGAGAATAATTCAGATAAACTGTTAAAAAAAGTATAACTGTGATTCATAAAATTTTATTTTGCAAAACTAATATAACATATGTTATCCAGACAGAAAAAATAAACATTAGAAATTAGGTTAGAAGATGTTATTAAAAACGGGAAAAGAGACAAAAAGTAAATCATACAAAAGTTAACAAAATTAAGGCGAAAAAATTGGAGCATGAAAAAAATTCGTATGAGAAACCGCTGTTTTTTTTGTGGGTGTTTATGTTCGACTGTTTTACACATTAATGATGGAACAAACTATGAAGAGTAAAGATAAAATTTATTGATAAAGAAATACCAGAACTAACCGGGGGAATCGAACCCGGGACTCATATACTCCACCACGGGACGGCACTTATTAAAAAAAAAAAAAGTACAAAGGTTAGAGGCTTTTGAAATGTGGCTACGAAGACGATTAGAGGAAATCAAATGGATTTTCTCGGAGAGAGGAATACAGTACTACGAAGAGTGTAGAAGTGAAATGTTTTTAATTTTTATGACCACCATTCGAAGGAGGAAAGGTGTTTGGCTAGGACGTATATTAGGTGGAGAAGGTTTAAATAAAACTATGCTTGTTAGAACGATCAGTACATAGAGAAAAAATACAACGTCGAATAATAAAATTTAGAGAATTTAAAAGGAGGTATGACCTATCAAGAAATTAAAAAGCTGGGGGAAAGCAGGACAAGTTTAAGTTAAAAAAAAAACATGATCCCAGAGACTTGGCCAACTAAAAGTAAAGTAGATAAAGTAAAGTAAAGTAGAGTAGATAAGTAAAGTAGTAGTTAAAGTAGATACCTCGTAGTGATGATTATGTAATTTAGAACCTTTTAAGAAATAAATTTGGTTTGAAACACTCACAAAAATTTCTCTCGCTATGTAAATAATGAAAAATACAACCTAATTGTAATCGTGATAGGATGACGCTAAATGAAAATTAACCTCTGTAGGAAGTAACAATGCGAAATTCACTACCAATTGATGCTAAATTCTGTAGAGAAAAATCCCCCTTAAATACGGTTTTACCGTAAAATGCATACAAAGACCACAATCTTGAAAAAGCAATTTTTTACCACGAAAACATAGCCCCAAGACATGGCGCTTACCCTATCTTGTACAGCATAAAGATTTAATATATCGGGCGATTTAATACATTCAAAAAAATTATAAATTTATAAATTTATAAAAAATTTATAAATTTAAGATTTAATAAATTCAATAAATTGCCACAAGGTTTAAAAATTTGTGACAATTTAAGTCATTTTAAAAAAAAGCTAAAACAATACTTGATTGATAAAACATTTTACAGTGTGCACGAATTCATTTCTAAATAGTTTTTGGTTGAATAGTATTTAACTTCTAATTAAATAAATATTGTGTACTATTTGATACAAAGGGGTTCATATGACAAACCTACTGAGTTAAGCAGTAGCGGAAACAAATTATAGGTGGTAAGTAATAAATTTATCATTGTGATTAACTTTTGTTCATCAGTTTTATCTTGACATTTCCTGTACTCCCTTTTGGAGTCTTCTGGATGCAAAAAAAAACAAAATAAAATTAAAACAAATTGTAGGAGCCATTTTTAAGAAAATCGTAAATAAGTGAAAAATTGCACGAATAAATTATTAATTCCGGTTAACCGATTTTATTGAAAATATTCGTATCGAGTCCTTTTGTACTATTTAACTGTTGTTCGAAGTTTCAACTTCCGTTCTTGAGATATTTTGCTGACACACAGAAATCAATCGCTAAAAATTGTTTTTTTTTTAGTTCAGGGGCCTGGAAACGTGTATTTCTGGTGAAAATTTGAAATGAAAACAATGATTTTCTTCCCTACATATATATACACGTATATTCATAGAAGGCAAGAGAAAGTAAAAAATAATTTCAATGATAGCCTATAAAATTTCATCAGAACTTCTTTGATGGTGCCGACAATATTTTTTTAAAGAAATTATTTGAAACGGTCAGAAAAAGAACTATTTAGTTAAGTAAACATGCATTTATACATAATTACAGTATCATATGATATATAAAATGAAAAATATTGTCCAATCCAATGTATATTACACGGAGATTGTTTACTAAGAAATACAGAGCTCTACCGAACGGATTCGGATAATTCTTACATAATAGTACAGAAGGAGATGCTTTCGGGATTCTACAAAAGAAAAAAGAGCAGAAATTTCGTCAAATCTATAACGAGGTTTTAAGAAGTAAGAGTAACAAAATTTTACAAATGAAACTATTGTACATATCTCAACTTCTTACAGATTTTAACATGTTTATTTCTGGAGTTCCAACCGGCTGATTATAAAAAAATCTAAAAGCGATAGAATTCTTATACAATGCTAATTTGCCAAAATGCTTAAAAGAACCGTGAACATTGGAGACTTTTTAAACAAATTTTAAATCTCTAAACTACCGCCTTTAGGCTAGGGTAGCGTTCATCCATAATTACAACTAAGATTTAAATAAATTAGTTGAAGGCCACTTATTTTTAAACATTTAATTGACCACAATTTTTGACGAACAAGGACTACACCGTAGGAAAATGATTATCTTGCCAATTATATGACTGAAACATTTTAGAACAGAAGAGGTAGAGGTATAAAAGACACTAGTCACAGTTATCTCCTCTGAGAGTAATAAATTTCATTATACAGCCAGTTCTTGTGGTGAATGAAGTGAAGGTGTCCTTTGCAGGGTGGAAGGTAGATAGATGCCTTTCAGAGGGCCTAACATGCTGATAAGCATACTCAGTGAGGAAGACAATGGTAAACGACCTCACTCGTCGTTTTATTTAGTACAGCCTCTAGAGGCTAAAACCAGCCTTTCGGCTGATGACCTAAACAACAACAATTTTGCGTTTACGAAAAATTTAAAGTTTAACATTTATTGACTGCACAAGATTTTGAGAAGTGTTACAGACAAATCAGATGATATATGCATATCTTAATGACAGAAAAAATCTGTTTTCAGGATAGATATTTTATATTTTATACTACTCGAATGTCAGTATGGATGAACAATCGATAAACACACAAAAGACAAGGTTATAAGAAAAAAAATCTAATATATAAAAGATATTTCTGACATGTAGAAAGGAATTATTAAAGGAATTTGTCAAGGTTAATATGTATTAAAATAGTAAAATATGTTATCTAAAAAAAAATAACTTAATATTTATCACTGAAACAATAATTACACTTATAACAAACACTCAGACACATAATGAATTTAGACACTTAAGAAAGACGAACTGGAGAACCGTAACTAACTGCACAACGGCCGATATTGAACTGACTTGTGACTGGACTAGCATAAGTAGAGAGAGAGAGCGTGGTCATTCCAATGGCAAGACACTCGGATGACGAGGATTCTCCCCACTGGAAATCGAATGACTGTAACAGCCAGCGCACGCAGTAAACCAACCACGCGTCTCCTTTTAATATCTACCTACTGCTTCTTACACACAGGGTGGTTCCAAAGTAAGTTACACTCCCTTAACTTAGTAATTGATTAACTAAATGCAGTGTCTGCCCATAACAGACAGGTGGCGTGTTAAATTACTTGCACTTAATCTGTTAGTTCCATGCTACAAAAAATAGTTCTGTTTCTAATCATATGGACAGCCAATTAAATGACTGAATCATTTAAGAACAGAAGACAAAGAGGTGTAAAAGATACTAATCAGAGTTATCTCCTCTAAAGGTAATGAATTACATTATACAGGCAGACCTGTAGTGAATGAAGTGAAGTTGTCGTTTACAGGATGGAAAATGTGTGCTTTTCGGAGGGCCTGGAATGCTGATAAGAATACTTTTCAACCCAGTGAGGAAGGCACTTGTAAACCACCTCACTCCTCGTTTTACTTAGTAACCAGCCTTTCCTAAACAACACACAAATGTGCTAAGCAACACACAAATTCGAAGTGAGAGGCTGCTGCGGCAGCACAGCATTTTTCAAATTTCGCCATTCTGGGGTGGAACTAACACAAAAATTTCAAATTGAACTTACGATAATATGATAGGATTACCTCATTTTAAGTTCTTGGTGATACAAGAAAAATATTTCACAAAAATCAGATTCCTACTATACAAAATAAAACTGTAACAAAAAAAATTAGTTCCATTTACATACTCGAAATGAAATTTGCATCCCCTCTTCAACTTTTTTATCAACTAAGATAACTAAACGTGGTTTACGACAATACTTTTTTTTAGTTAATTTAAAGTTGCATCAGCAGCTCAGTTATTAGCGACTACGTGGGTTTTAAATTATGAAAATTTACAAACCCTAGCTGGGAATCAAACCTGGGACCTCTGCGTTATAGGCTAGAGTGCTACCAATACGCTACGGAGGCGGCCACGACAATCTTATTTGTAGTGTAGGGTTTCCATTTTCGGGGGGCGAACTCTAAAATTGCAAATGTGATACCTCATTTTAAAGGTCTAGGGAAGACAAAAAAAATTATGTAACAAATCAAATTTTTGCAATCCAAAACAAAATGGGAACTATAATTATTGGTTCCTGGATAAATACTCAAAATAATAATAGTTGCATTGTAACCAACCAACTTTTAATTAAATTTTGAATGTAATACTTTTAATTTAAAATAATACCTGCCTACCTTAAAAATAAACCAACCTAGAACCGCTGTAGGGTGCGTTTACGTACATAGCTGGCAACAAGCACCTTGTAACTTGCAAATATTTACGACAATCATTTGCGACGAATACCAAAACGAATGCTCCAAGCGCTTACAAAAACTTATGTATTTTACGGTAAACGCTGGAAAAGATTACAGCCATCGAAGATTAGGTTCGTTAACTTCGTTAAGTGACGGTGAGCTATTTCACTAGAAAATGTAGAGGTGAAACTGTTACGAAAAAGGAAATGTATGCATAACATTAACCTCGAAAGAATGAGATTAGGTGAATACCACTACCTATTTACTTAACTGAAATCCGATAAAGTTAGATTTCTCATATGTGAGAATGGATTCGAGGACGTTTAACTACATTCTCTCAAGAGTCAAAGGATTATTAATGAAGAAATGGGGAAATTGGCACAATTACCAATATATATCAGGAAGAGCGCTTAGTTATTTTTAGTTGTTTGTACAAACAAAATAAAATATTTAAAAATACAAACGCAGTAATTTACTTCTAAACAAAATACTTAAAAATAAAAAACGTAAAAATTCACTACCACACGTATGCATATTGGTGTCCGCCAGCTTAATGAGCGCTGGAAATAGTGTTTCATACATTCTTATTTGCCGATCGGAACTTGCAGCAATCGCTTGCATGTCCGTACAACCGTTTTTTGTGAACACACACACTTGAAACAATAGAGACTTTTACTCGCGCCTGTAAACGCTAGTCGGCTATTGTTTTCCAGCGCTGGAAACAAGCTTTGTACGTGAACGCATTCTAAGGTGTGTTAGTTTATATTATAACTGTGCCTACATTGAACATGTGAATTAATTTTTGGTTTAGCGAGTTTTATGACAACGTAAAAGAAGAAAAAGTAAATATTAAGATTTTTTGACTTCAATTTAATTTTTATTTACAACTGTACAATTTTTTAAGCACAACTAGTAAATGAGACGGAATGACAGAGGAATGGCGGGAATGTGAATCGATCCATTGACCGATTTTGGCGTGAAATGTTTCAAAGAATGTGGTGCCAATTTTTAATGATAATGATAATAATTTAATGATAATGATTTATAAACTATGATGGATGATTTTTTGAGATGATTTTCTTTTTTATGAAATGAAACAGACATGACAAGTTAAATTGAAATGTTTTTTTTTTTGGTTATTTTTATGGTAATCGGAGAAGATCCCTATTCCACCTTCGTTTCAGTCGTCTGTTAACAGGGAGATCGTTAGTTGAGAGATTGGACATTTGGATTTATGTGGTCAATTGTCTTGGTGTGTAATGAGTTGTATGTTGCGTTGACAATGTCTCGAACCGTTTGTATTTTCAGGTCTTTGTGAAGGGTATGATTGGTTACGTAAAAAGATGGGTTTGTTATTGCTCTAAGTGCTTTTGACTGTTGTCTTTGAAGAATATTTAGTGTTGTATTGTGACAGGCTCCAAAAATTGGCCCCCCACAAAGCCAAATTGGCCAGTGATTTATAGAGGATGACTTTTAAGTGTAGAGGTAGCGAGGACTTGCGACCTAAGACGCCATACAACACACGAAATCGTGAGTCTGAGATTTCTCTGACGTACGTAACGTGTGGTTTCCACGTGAGAGATCTGTCTAGTATTAAACCCAGGCACCTAACTTTGTCTGTAACTGTAAGCCTAGTATCATCGATGCGTAAATTTGGCAACCAACAGGCCGAAGTGTGAAAGTTACCTGTTGTGATTTGGAAACGTTCAGTTTAATCTTCCAGTGGAGCTATTCTTTGATAGGATCTAAATGTGTTTGTACCAGTTCTGACGCTCTAACTGGGTCATGCGATTCAGACAAAATAGTAAAATCGTCTGCATATGTGCAAGTGATAGTGTCAGATGAGGTGGGGAAGTCATGGGTATATCTGTTATAAAAAATTGGACTTAAAATTGATCCTTGCGGGACGCCTCCAAGAATCAGGAAGTAATCAGATTTAGCTGAACGTTGGACAACAAAGAAAAACCTGTTTTTCAATAATGACCTAATAATAATTAGAAAATACGTAACAGATAAGAATTTTAATTTTGCAAACAAGCCATCATGCCATACACGGTCAAATGCTTGTGCTACATCTAAAAAGGCAGAAGGGATAAAATTTTTACGCTCAAAGGCACAAGCGATAAAATCGACTACCCTATGCAGTTGATGGATGGTTGAGTGTGTAGCATGAAATTGACCTATATTTGGATAAGTTGGTCACGGTCGCAAAGATCAGTTTAGACACTACATTTTTAATAACAAGTAAAACTATTATCAAGATATACTTGGTATATATATTTATAATATTTCTTTTAATAATATGAATAAATTTTGTAAATTAATAATACTGGCATAATCTAAATTATATTCTATATTTAATTATTCATACCAGTTAATCATCGATATTGATAAAATTTATATGATTATATTTAAACAACAGCGAGATTCAAATCAAGATTGCGTGAGTCAAAAGTGTAACTAAATTGTGTATTGTTAAAATACACAAAAGATACAAACATTTAGGTTAGCTTCATTTAAATTCATTGTAGATAAAAAGTTAATTAATATGTTTAAAAATATTGGTAAATTACAAACAGAAGATCCTAAATTAAAAGAAATTATCGATAAACTCACTAATAAATCAGAAAACAATAATGTTATTCAAAATTTAAAATCAGTTTATTATATTCATGATAATGTTTTATATAAATTAGTTCATAATGATTATAAAATAATGATACCTAATTCAATGTACAAGATTTTAATTTGGCAAACACACTTAAGATATTCACATTTAGGTAGTAGAAAATTATTTAAAATGTTATTTGAAAGTTTTATTTTTAAGGGAATGCACAAGATTATTAAAAGCTTAATTAGAACTTGTGAAGTGTGTCAAAAATGCAAGTATGATAATTTTATAAATCTAGCACCATTAGGCCATATCACTGTAGATAAATGCAATGAGTTAATCAGTATAGATTTTGTTGGTCCGATACCTAGGTCTAAAGGTAATTTTACCTACATACTAGTTATTGTAGATTGTTTTAGTAAATTAGTAACTGTTTATCCTTTAAGAAAAGCTAATACCTTAAGTACTATTAGGAAATTGGGTATGTATTTAGAAAAACATGGTAATGTTAACAGAATTTTGACAGATCATGGAACACAATTTATTAGTAAGAATTGGAAAGAATTTTTAATTAATCGTGGTATTAAACATGTGTTATCTTCAATACGACATCCTAATTCTAACCCAGTTGAACGATACAATAAAAGAATTATAGAATTACTTAGAACTTGTATCTTTGACAAACACACCCACTGGATTAAATATCTTGATTTTGTTGTAGAAGCAATTAATAACTCAGAAAATGATGTGACTAATTTCACACCATATTATTTACATTTTGGTCAGAAAAGTGATAGATTTTGGAACAAGTATATTTCACAAATAACAGATAAATCTGTTCATGAAAACAAAGAATTACAGTATCAAATAAACTTGAAAATAGCTTTTGAAAAAATAATTAAACGAGCAGAGCAGAATAAGAAATGTTTTGATAAAAAACATACAAAATTTGTGCATTTTGAGATTAATGATTTAGTGTATTTAAGATTAGATCATAAGTCATCATTGATTGATAAAGTGATCAGTAAATTTTATATTTTAAAGGCAGGACCTTATAAAATTCTGAAAAAATTTGGGAACAGTACTTATGAAATAGGCGATACCAAATCAAATAAAATAATTGGACATTTTCATATTAGTAAGCTGACTAAGTATATTAAACCTGAAATTGAGGTAAATGAAGACCAGTAATTAACCTTAACCAATAAATAATATCATTAAATTATACATAGATTGTATATTTAGAAATAAGTTAATATGTTGAGCAGAATAATGTAACAAATAAACTGCAAAGATAATCTATTTAATTTATAACCTAAGCTGACAAGTATGTATCAGAAGTATATTTTATTTTATTTTTGTATATTATGAATTTAAAAGGTATAATTTATTAACATTGAGTAATTATATTCATTTATTTATTTTAAAAGTTTAATATTATGTATAGTAGAAGTGTAAATTTATAAACATACTATTAAAATTAAGATATTTTACATGTTTATCATAAATCATCAAATTCTCTGATTTTGTACAATAATAATGCGTATAAATCGTTATAAGTTGAATTGAAATTAAGTTTAATATTAAAACACTCATTAATTTAGCTATTTAAAGCATATTTAATTGAAAATTATAACAGAATAGGTGTTTGATTGTTTGTTCACTATGACAGGAACATGTTACATAATGTAGGCCAAATTAATTTGGAAAATTTCACTTCATATTAATATAAGTCAACAGAATGAGTTGAAATTCATAGAACTTAAGTAAAATAATGTAATTATGTTAGTCTATAAGTAAAATTACAAAAGAAGGTTTATTATTTTAAATATTAGGAAAATACTAATATGTCAAGATGTGACATAACCTAATTTTATATGTTTATTTACAAAGTGATTATTTTTGTTTCTTAGGTAGTATTAAGTATTTATATGTTATGTTTGTTCATTTAAATGTTTATATTTATAATTAAATTAAAATTTCCAAGGAGGAATGGTAATATAAAGTATTTATTTTGTTATTTTAAGTATCAGCTGATTAAGAAAACAATCAGTGTGTTACAGTTTATTTTCTAAGTATTTGTATATCTATAGGTACTTTATCAATTATTTCTATTAAACCAAAACCAATAGACACTAATAGATCTTCACATAACAACACTTAAATAAAATTTCATGTTCACAATTTATAGTTTTCGTAAGTAATCTTAAGAGTTAGTTTATATACAATAAATGATACTCAATAAACAAAAATTGTAGATATTAAGTACGTAATTTGAATTCAATGTATATTTTTTTATGGTTTATTAATTTAAAATTAAAAAAAAAAATTTTTAATTAAAATAAAACTAATTTTTTTTTTTTTTATATATAGTAGGGGAATAAATGTAGCATGAAATTGACCTATATTTGGATAAGTTGGTCACGGTCGCAAAGATCAGTTTAGACACTACATTTTTAATAACAAGTAAAACTATTATCAAGATATACTTGGTATATATATTTATAATATTTCTTTTAATAATATGAATAAATTTTGTAAATTAATAATACTGGCATAATCTAAATTATATTCTATATTTAATTATTCATACCAGTTAATCATCGATATTGATAAAATTTATATGATTATATTTAAACAACAGCGAGATTCAAATCAAGATTGCGTGAGTCAAAAGTGTAACTAAATTGTGTATTGTTAAAATAATTAAAGAATCAAAAAACGGAGATGAACAATTAAATAAGTGATGTGAATAATTATAATAAAATAAATAACGTCGTTTAAAACAATAATTTGAATTTTTACGAACAATAAAAATTATTAATCAAATTTTAAAATCTAAAGTGATGAAAGTAAGATCCGGCCAAAGCGTCGGTGGGGGACGAGACGATCGATGAGATGACCACACTGTAACGAGCTCCGATTAAAAATTAAAAATATTAAGTAAAATTTCAAGGAAGACTAATATATTATATTCTAATGAACAGAGTAACAAGTAAGAAATCATAATTATTATTTATTTAACACGAACTTTCAAAATTTATTTAAAGAAGTCAATGTAAAATTTCAAGAATTCAAATACTATTAGGACGCCATATTCATAAACTCAACAATACAATTATTTCAGCAAACTTCGTAAATTAAACAACCGGTATGATCGATAAACAATATTCATAAATCATCTATAAAATTTTAATAATTAATCAATAAAAGACCAGTATTCAATTTAATTAAAATTTAAAGATCTATTTGTAATTTTTGTTTAGGTTAAGATTTTCATTGTTGCAGTAAAATAAAATTTTTATACTCAAATAATAATAAATTAAAATCCCTGAGATATTATATTAAATAAAATAGTAGAGTCAATTTATTGTTAAATTCAATATTCATAGAATCATTTATCAAGTAAAAATTAAAAGCATTTAAAACTAAAATATATTTGTGTTAATTTATTTCTAACCTAATTTATCGTAGCTGTAGTGAACGCTACAAGTGAGATCTGCGGAAACCAAATTGAAGGTCTGGAAGTACTTTGTTGTCTTGGAGTATAACTACTAATCTGGTCAGGAGAAGTTCCTCAAATAATTTAGAGCATAATGGTAATAAAGAAATGGACCTATAAGATGTAACCCGTTCATGCGGTTTTCCAGGCTTAGGGATCATTATAATTTGGAAATTGGTTATTGTAGCCTATAGGGAATTCGGTTGTGCGAAGAATAGCATTAAAAAGTGACGTTAAAAAAACCACACCTCTTGGAGAAGCTCTCGTAAAATTTCTGAAGTGATCAGGTCGTAGCCTGGTGCCTTTTTTAGAGGTAACTTTTTTATCTCTTTGAAAACTTCAAATTAAGATTTAATTGGGATGAATGTTGGAAATACATTTTTTATTGATAGAAAGATTTTACGAATCTGTACACTCTGAGCTTGTGAATGAAAGACAATTTCAAGTTATTGTAAGCCAACGCCTCAGAACTAATATATTCATTTACACATTTATAATTAAATGAAGACTGTATAATATGGTGTCCAACTGAGTTACAGAAGTGTTTCAAGTCAATGGAAAAATTTCTAAAAATCAAAATTTAAATTATAAAAAAATGGTTTGACAATATTTGTAATTTTTAAGCTATATTGAAATCATTCATATTTCATTAAAAGTAAATTTGTCGAACCACGCCTTTGGGATTTTATTTTCATAACGTTTTATTTTAAATATGAATTAAAACACACATTTTTTATACTTTAAAAATAGGGTAAGCGTCATATCTGCTGACATTTTTAAAAGGTCTATGCTCTCGTGGTAAAAAGCGGATTTTAAAAATTGCTGCGTTAATATGCATTCTAGGGCAAAAGTGTATACAATCAAAGTTGTAGGAAATATAAAAAAAACTAAAACTTTTATTTTTAACATTTTTTTCTACTAAACACCTCTACCTCTTCTGTTCTTAAATGCTTCAATCATATAATTGGCTGACCGTGTGATAAGAAACAGATCTATTTTTTTGTAGCCCTGGAACTAGCAGATCGAGAGCAATAAATTAAACACTCCACCTACCTGTTATGGGCTTATCACATTACGATAAGATTTGAATTTTTAGTTACTTAACCAAGAGTAAAATTGAAAAAAGCTGAAAAGTCGAAGTAAACCCTCAGCACAACATACGATTGGCGTAACTTAGTTAATAAAGAAGTTACGAGTAAGCAGTTACTTTGTTACCACCCTGTAGATATTTATTTGTGTGTAGGTACCTTTAAAACACAACGAATGTACAAAAACAAAAGTACAGCAAAATGAATTTATAAACTATCACTTCAATTTCATAGTTTTCTTCAACTCAAGACACTTCAAAGGTCCAATAATAAATAAAAATGAATTATTTACTTGTCCAAAGGTCTAATCGATATTTTAAATATTTTAAAATACACGCTTTAATAAATAATAATCGTAAAAAAAACCAGAGCCTATTCAAGTTATACAAATCCTATATACTTTTGTTTTATGATTTTCTGCGTGCATTGTATGGACAGCGACAAGTTTTATGGCCGTGTTTTATCTGTTAAGACAAATGGTTATCGTCAAAAAAGTAATAAATTTAATAATAAAAAATTTACAGAAAACTGCATGTTACCTTTTTTACTGCACTGCCTTTTAAGGAGCCAAATATATATATATATATATATATATATATATATATATATATGTCGGAAATAATACTGTGAAAATTGATTTCTCCTCACAATAACTAACGGATGAGTTTTAGTTCGGATAAAAATCTGGTGTGAAATACTCATATGACTTTTTCTTGCCAATGTAAATAATGAACAATAGGTTTAATCATCAGTCAGATAGCAGTGTAAAATTAAAAACATAACCTAATTTTAATCATTTGTGAATGACGCTGAATGAAAATCAACTTCTGTAGAATTTAAAAAACGGAAAATCACTATTTGTCAATAAACTGAGCTCTGTAGAAAAAATGTAGGTTTTCTAATTTTCTATAAATTTGGATACTTCTGTCGTAAAATGCATATAAACGCCGTAACCTTAAAAAACCCATTTCTTTATCAATTTCAATGAGAAAATACGAAAAATCACTAATTGACGCTAATCGAAGAGCTGTAGAAAAACTAATTGAAATGAAAGTTGTAGGTTTTTAATTTTCTACAATTTTGATTATATTTAATATATATACTTTTGCCCTAAAATACACCATTTTTTTTACTACGAGTTTTTTTACCAATTTTTTACTACGAGAATACAGCTACCCACAAATTTCAGTATACATGGCGCTTACCCTATCTTGCAGAGCGTCAAAAATGTACTAAATGAGGTGATTTTTAAAAAAAAGTCTTAAAGCCGTTTTAAAAAAATCACAAAAAGTGAAAAATTGCACAAATAAACTACTTCTTCTCAGTTGACCGATTTCCACTGTGGTACCTAATTTAAGTTCCAAGTTTCAATTTCGTATGATACTCCGTTCTTGAGATATTTTATTCACACACAAATCAATCGGTAACACTATGTGTTTTTGGGTTCAGGGGACCTGTAAACGTGTATTTCCGGTGAAAAAAATACTTTCCTTACCTACATATTTATAAAGATCAAGAGAGAAAGCAAAAATAATATCTAAACATCAGTCCCGATAAACAGGATCCGGTTTTAATTTCGAATACTTGCTGCCAAGGGATAGAAAAAAGGTAACTAAACTACTTAATTGCCCATAACGGGCAGGAGGAGTGTTAAGTTATGCACTCGATCTGTTAGTTCTAGGGTTACAGAAAATAGTCTGTTTCTTATCACATAGTCAGCCAACTAAATGACTGAACTATTTAAGAACAGAAGAGGTAGAGATGTAAAAGACACTATTCAGAGTTATCTACTCTGAGAGTAATGAATTTCACTATACAGCCAGACTATGTGGTGAATGAAGTGAAGGTGTCATTTGCAGGGTGGAAAGTGTGTGCTTTCCGGGGGGGGGGGGCGCCTAGCATGCTGATAAGCGTACTCTTTCAACTCAGTGAGGAAGGCAACAGAAACCACCTCACTCCTCGTTTTTACTTAGTAAAACCTCTACAGGTTCAAACCCGCCTTTTGGCTGTTGACCTAAACAACATACTACTTAAGCAATAAATATCATTTCCTAACCATTCCAAGGAGCTGTATATCTGAAAATCGCAATTAGTATTCTTAAGGAACGGAGTGAAACCGGGAAAAGCAATTAACCAGTTTATTTAATACACCCTTATGATTCTAGCGATAAGGCGGCGTGTAATTAATAATACTGAAATTAAACAAATGCAAATTTAAAACAACAAAATCAATTCAATCTGAAAAGTATTCAGCATTATTTTACCAACATTAATCTTAAACGCTAAATTACGGCCAATTATTTTCAGAAAAACAAAATAAAAGAATCTTTCAAATAAGTAGCCTGAAGTATTAAAGAGCACAGATTGTTATCGCATTTGGAATACAAAAAAACAAAACAAAAAAGTGTGGTTAGCATTATTCCATAAAACCAGTTTTTTGTGTTTTTCCTATTTAGTAAAACAAATTCTTGAACTGTGTCCGATGGGAATCGACTAAGATCACAACTGTCTATGGTATTCAATTAAATACGTACCACCGAAGTCACTTCAAATTTCAAATAACAATGTTCGAAGAACAGCAAATAATAAATTTCAGAATTGTATTTACTCTTTTTCTGAATGTAAAACGAGTTCAGAATAAATAACATTCCTAAATATACATGATACTAACATTACGGCAAGCTTCATTAAATACCATTTCAAACATTACAGTAGTGATTTTCCATAAATAAAATGAAGTTTCATAATCTGATACTGAAACTAACAAATTCTGATTTGAATGAAAAAAAAGAAGTAATAAAAAAGAGTTCAATTAAGTCAATATTTGATTAAATTTTCTTCTTCATCCCGCATATTTTTCGTAAAAAATTGTTTTCCTTCATCTGGACGACGTTTCTGTGATTTTTTGTGTGTGTTTATTTAATTTGTTGACAGGTCCAAATACTTTTCTAAGGATTTTTCTTTATTGTTTTTCAATTTTTTTGTTTGATCAGCGTGTTTTCCGCTACGAATATTAAATTAATTATTATTGTCACATTAGGTTAGAAATAGTTTTTTTTTATTCCTAATATGTGTACGTTGCAATCTGTTCAATTCAGAACAATAAGCAACCCCATGACCCAATGAGATGAGGATGATATGTATGACGTGTAAATGAGGTGTAGTCTTGTACAGACCCAGGCCAACCATTCCTGAGAGAGTATGGTTAATTAAACCCCAACCATCAAAGTACACAGGTAACCACTGTCTATTATTCAAATCCGTATAAAAGTAACTACCTTTACTAGGATTTGAACCAGCGTAAACGGGTATAAAAAGTTCGCTCCGTTTGTCGGGAGTTCAATCAGTTCAAATTGTCATAAGGTCATGGGCGAGTGCTATAAGGCAGATGTTATTAAACCAGATGTGCCTAAAACATTTTGCGAACGGTCAAATATATCGGTATTCAACACTTGAAACAAGGTCACTGACATGTTTAGGCATCCATGGACTAATCTGGGCTTGTCCTATGTCCGGGATTTTGCGAGGCTCCTCGCATCGTATTCTGCCAATTATTTCAACAGAGTCTTACGAGCAGTGTACGACGAAAGTCATTGAGCAACGACACAATATTAAGTTTAGTTCCAATTGGGTAAATCGGCGACGAAAAACCATGAAATGTTGGCGCAAGTTTACGGGTAGGAGAAAATGTGTCCAATTGGTATGGACGCTCTCGCGCTGGCAAGGAAGCTGTGTCCTTCTTATGGATGGCCGGCCCAAACGCGGTTCGTCCTCCACCGATTCCTTGTCAGCGCGAAAGTGTGCAAATTAATTACTTACCTAATTTAAGTTCCACTTTTTAACTTCGTACGCCACTCCTTTTATGAAATATTTTGTTCACCCACAGACCAAACCTTACAAACACATTTTTTGACATTTTGTGTGCCTGAATGTGTATTTCCGGGGAAAACTCGACATCAAAAAATCAACATGAAAACAATTCCTACTTTCTTTCCCTATAAATTCATATAAGGTAAAATAAAATAAAAGCTGCTTTCTCGTTTTCGTATCAGCACATCAAATTTTTTCTACTCATAATTGTTAAAATTGCCCAAAAAAGGCAGGTAAGGTGTTAAATTATTTGCACTCAATCTGCTAGTTCCAGGACTACAAAAATAGTTGTTATCTACCTCATGATCAGCCAATTATATAACTGAAGCATTTGACATCAGAAGAGGTTAAGGTATAAAAGACACTAGTCAGAGGTCTTTCCTCTGACAGTAATGAATTTCATTATATAGCCAGAATGAAGTGAAGGTGTCATTTGCAGGGTCGAAAGTAGATGCTTTTCAAAGGGCCTGGCATGCTGATAAGAATACTTTACCACTCAGTGAGGAAAACAATTGTAAACCACTTCACTTCTCGTTTTACTTAGTAAAGCCTCTAGGAATTCAAATCTGCCTTCAGGCTGATGACAAAACAAAATTTATTAAAACATATTAGTGACAGTGAAAAACAATTCTGTATTGTTCCAAATTAAAAAAAGTATTATTATTTTAAATTCAAACATCTAAATCCCCGGGGTAATGGGGGTAAAATATTTATACATTATAATTTTAAATATTTGTTATTGGAATGAAAACAAAAATAATTACACTTGTATTATTATTTGAAAACAATGTACGCACGAATAGCGTAATTGAGCTACTCTGAACAAATTAAACTACACCAACACACACACACACACACACACACACACACACACTTGCACACAACCATTAATGATTCGATCCACAGACGCTTCATATAATCAAACACAATTGGGCGGGGTCACCGGCTCAATACATCTCCTTCTATCTAGATAATATAGGCAAGCAACGTTTGGATCTGTAATACGGGTATATTTGGACGTTCATACCCATCGTCAACTGTCTCTGAATGGGAGAACATAATACAATCCATTATTGTTTGTCATATGGGAAAGACGGGTAGTCTGGGTGGGGGGGAGGGAGAGAAGAGGGAACACTCCGATACATTAATTAATGGTTTAGTTAGAGGGATGCCTTTAGCCATTTAACCATTATTCTGGTCCCCATTCCTTTCATTGAAATAATGATGATTCTAATTATTAATATAATAATAATAATGATAATAATAATGGTCCTCGTATTATATTCAGTATTATCAAATCTTAGGCCTTTAATCAACCGTATAATACACTATAGATAATATCATATTAATCATGCAGAGAACAATTTGGCAATAATCAGTTGAACCGTTTGACAATCGTATTTACAGTCCATCCTATTGTTTTCACTGATAATTTTACAATAGAATTTAAATTCCTCATAAAATATCCACTGTCAATTTAATATGTTTTAAAATACTTGAGAATATTATTTGTCTCTGTAATCATGTAGGAATCCACAAACGAAAAATCATTTGATTACAAAATGGTCCAGCAACAACTACAGAATCGCTTGAAATGGACGCAACTTCCTTCATCATTTAGAAAGTTAACTACAAACTACAAAATAACATTATAGGCTACAAGGTTTCGATAAAAAAAACCAATTAATTAATAATATATTTATACTGTTGTTGTTTAGGTCAACAGCCAAAAGGGTGGTTTAAATATCTAAAGGTATTACTAAGTAAAAACAAGGAGTGAGGTGGTTTACTATTATTGCCTTCATCACTGAGTGGAAAAGTATGCTTATCAGCATGCCACGCCTTCCAAAAAGCACTTACTTTCTGCCCTGTAAATGACACCATCACTTCATTCACCACAGGGTCTAGCTGTATAGTAAAATTCGTTACTCTTAGAGGAGATACCAGTGTCTTATATTTGTATTAAAAGCGTTAAAAGATTAAGCTACTCTTCTGCTTAAATAACCATCATCATCATTGAAGGATTAGGTACTACTTCTATTTGACCGATTTTGATATAAATGTTTGTCGGTCCCCTCGTGAAATCTTATTTAAGTTCCAAGCTTAAACTTTGAATGCCAATCCGTTTATGATACATTTTTTATAAACGCAGAACAATCGTTAAAAACATATTTGGGGGGCATCAAGGGGCCTGAAAACGTGTATTTCCGGTGAAACTCGATTTCGAAAAATCGACATGAAAACAATACTCTTTCCTTCCCTATACATTCATTTAGGTAAGAGTAAGAAAAAAAAGATAAATGAAGAAATTAAATTTTAATGTTTGTTTACTTGAGTTCAAAGTTGAAGAGAAAACGTGGCAGAAGAAGTAGAGGGAAAATCTTAATGCGATATTAGAATCCCTGAAGACGACAACAACGAAGCTATACGATGTGAATATATAGTGCGACAATAATTTATCATTTACACTCATACATCATGGAACAACAAGGGCGCACCTTACCAAATAAGTTTAGATTGCTTCTGCGTTATGTATCAAGAGTTCACGTAACGTAATAGTAACAGTAGTGTCGGTGTAGCAACGGTTCTCAGATCTCATATCCTGAGAATAAGAGCTTACCTTTGCAACAACCCTTACTGTCGGGGGACAGAAACACTTTAGGGGAGAAAATAGAATATGGGAACAGCTTACCATCTATGAGAGCCATAACGCTTTAAACTTTATAATATTTCTCATTATTTAACTTAAAGGTATCATATAAAAGTTACCTCTAAACAAATACATTTTGAAATTTACATCATTATTTAAAATTGTACTGCTTCATAAAAAAATATTATAACAAAAAGCTTATTTTCGTAAAATAACTGCCCGTAACAGAGAGGTGGAGTTTTAAATTATTTGTAATCAATCTGTTAGTTCCAGGGCTACAAAAAGTAGTTCTATTTCTTATCACATGGTCAGCCAATTAAATGACTAAAGTATTTACGAACAGAAGAGGGAGAGGTGTAAAAGACACTACAGTCACAGTCATTTTCTCTGAAATTAATGAGTTTCATTACACCCTGTGGTGAATGAAGTAAAGGTGTCATTTTATGGGGGGAAAATATATTATTTTTAGAGGGCCTAGAATGCTGCTCAGCATACTTTTCAACTCAGTGAGGAAGGCATTTATAAACCACCTCACTCCTCGGTTTATTTAGTAAAACCTTTACAGGTTCAAATCAGCCTTTCAGCTGATGACCTAAGCAACAACACGGAAAATAATAAAACAGAAGAAAACTAACAAGCTAGGGAAAAAAATACAATATTTAAAACAAAGAATAAAATAAACAACTTCAACTTTTGAACAAGAGGAACAAGTCTCGAAAATTTTAAAAGTGTAGTGGTACGCCAACTGACTTTAAGGGTGTTGGGTTCGATTATCTGATAAGTCCTGTATTTCTTTATCACTCGTTCTCATTTATCTTCCGTCAGCGGCAGTATTACATTGATGTGCAAAACAGTTGGACGTAAACTTAAAAAGATGGAATAAGCGAAGTAATGCATTTACAAAATAAATTTAGTGTGAAACATTTACACTTTCTCTTGCCAATGTAAATAATGAAACGTATAACCTTATTTTAATCATGAATGAATAATGATGCAATATGAAAACCAACCTCTGTAGATTTAAAAATAAGAAAAATTACTAATTGACGCTAAACTAGGCTCTGAAGAAAAAATGTAGGTTATTAAATTTTCTATAACTTTAATTTATACTATACACATTTGTAGTAAAATTCATACTAACGCCGCAATCTTAAAAATTCCGGTTTTTACAGACAGAGTTTGATGAGAAAAATACAGAAAATCACTCTTCTTCTTCACGTGCCATCTCCATGACGGAGGTCGGCTATCATAATGGCGATACGAATTTTGTTGACCGCTGCTTTAACAAGTTCGTTTGAGGAACACCTGAACCACCTTCTCAAATTACACAGCCAGGATATCCTTCTCCTGCCCACCGATCTTTTTCCTAATATTTTGCCTTGAATGATGAGATGCAATATTTGATACTTTGGTCCCCTCATAACATGACCAAGGTACCTTAATTTCCGTGCCTTAACTTCCACCATGAGTTCCAGCTGCTTTCCCATTCTACTGAGGACCTCTTCATTCGTGACATGCTCAGTATATGAGATCCTCAACATTCTACGGTAGGTCCACAGCTCAAAAGCCTGTAGTTTCTTCTCACTGAATCTATTGAGAGTCCAAGCTTCCACACCGTACAACAGGACAGGGAACACGAAACATTTAAGGAGACGCATTCGTAATTCGAGATTTATATCTCGTGATGTTAGTACCTTCTTCATTCTGATAAAAGTAGCGCGTGCTTTCTCAATTCTAATTTTTATTTCAGCACAGTGATCACCACTGCAACACACTCGAGCTCCAAGGTACGTGTATGCATCCACTCGCTCTAGCACATCACTTCCCGCCAGAAGATCCCCCACAGGAGGTGGTGTGTCTTTGGTAATTACCATGTACTTGGTCTTTCTCGTATTAAGACTCAAACCACTCAATTCACTCTCAGCAATGACATGGCTGAGCATTCTCTGGAGATCTTCCATGTTTTCTGCCAGAAGGACAGTATCATCTGCATACCTCAGATTGTTGATGGATATGCCATTTATTTTTATTCCTCCTGTCTCCTCTTCTAGAAAATCACTAACCGGCGCTAAACTTAACGTTTTAGAAAAAATGATTGAATTAAAAGTAGTTTTAGTAATTTTTCTACAATTTTGATTTTATACACTCTTGCCCTAAAATGTATATTACGGCCGCAATTTCAGCAGAAATGGCGCATACCTTGTATAACACACAAAATATAGTAAATGACGCGACTTTTAAAAAACATCGTAGCAGCCGTTCTTGAGAAAATAGAAAAAATAAAAATCACAAGAATAAACTTCGTACGCTATTTCGTTATTTAGATATTATTTTGTTCACACACATACACACACCAATTACTAAAAACACGATTTTTGGGTTCAGAGAACCTGAAAACGTGTATTTTCGGTGAAAACTAGATTATTAAAAATCCACATGAAAACAATACTTTCCTCCCTTTCCTATATATCATACAGGACAAGAGAACGAAAAAGTACAGTCTTATCAACAGCTTGGTCGTGAACAACTACAGGTAATTCAAGAACAATATCAATGAGTGCAAACGGGTAAAATTAAGAGAGGACGTAGTGGCGCAGACTTCTGTGCTCAGACACCCATGCTACAACCAAAACGATACGAGTAAAACCAAAACGATAATGGAATTCCCGGTACGATGGTATCAAACGACGATTTTTTAAAATTAATGCATCGAAATATCTCATTTAAAACCAGAGTTCTTAAACAATGTTAAAACCACGAAAACAGATTTTACTGAATATGAAAACTTACCATTAGGTGGCTGAATTATAATTCGATCTTAAACAATTATTTAACCAAAGTAGATTACAGCACAATGTATTTTCTCTCCTTACCTGAAACATATACAATATTTAAATAATTAAACATTCTAATTCAGAAATAAAGTTTTAAAGTATGTAGATAAAGAATACACTGTACTACATACCATACAGTATAGCTTAAAATACTTTTAAACAAATTTCAAATCAATAAATGTGTTTCAAAAATATATATTTTTAGAAACAAGTTAAAATATATATACAGTAGTCTAATGTCTTTTTTAATTCTGTAAAAAATAATGGAAAAAATTTTGCGGGGACATAATTCATTTCGCGTTATAACCAGAGACCACAATAGTAAAATTATTTTATTTATTCGGAAACTGTATTATCGAAGCCCGTAAACTACGGTTTGTTAATAGCTTATTCGTTCACTTTTATTCGAATAGTTTTCAAAATAGTCGAATAAAAGATTATTCGAAGATCCCATCATAACGATAAGGGAAGATGAGGAGACTATAAAACAATTGAAGACCATGGTACAAAATGTATGTACATTGAGGCAATAGACAAAAACAAATTTGAAGCCTTCATTATTGTGAGTAGGCAAAATAAACATACAAGAGTATTTTAATAATCTAACAGTATATTGCAGGCGCTGATAAAATACAAACATTATTTTACGAATTTAATTACTTCTTCTCTTCTTCAGGTGCCATCTCCGCTTCGAAGGTTGGCAATCATCAGAGCGATTTTTATCTTTGATGTCACAGCCCTAAACAATTCGTTGTTGCTGCAACCATACCAATCTCTTAGGTTTTTCAGCCAGGATTTTCGCCTTCTTCCCAAGGATCTCTTTCCTTGGATTTTCCCCTGGACAATCACTTGTAAAATTTTATATTTTTCTCCCCTCATGACATGTCCCATATACAATAATTTTATTTTCTTCACTGTTAATAGTACTTCTCTTTCTTTATGCATACGTCTCAACACCTCCACATTCGTCATCTTTTCCACCCATGAAATCCTCAGAATTCGCCGGTACAGCCACATTTCAAATGCATCCAGTCTCCTTTCATCAATCTTCTTCATTGTCCAAGCCTCCATCCCATAGTACAGTACGGATAGGACGTAGCATCTTAGGAGACGTGTTTTTAATTCAAGGCTTAAATCTCGGCAGCAGAACAGTTTCTTCATCTTTATAAATGTTTTTCTGGCCTGTTCTATTCTGATGCGAATTTCCTGAGAGCTGTCATTGTTTTCATTAACAGTTGCGCCTAGGTACTTGTAAGCATGGACTCTTTCAATGCATTGGTTCCCTACATATATCCTACCAACGTTCTGATATGCTTTAGCTATTAACATATACTTTGTTTTATTAATGTTAAGTATACTATATATTTTATTTTATATACTTTATATATATATTTTATATATATATATAAATATATACTTTATATATTTTATTTTATACTATATACTGTATATTTTATTAATTACTACAGTATACTAAAATTAATCGCCTTACGTTTTACATAAACTCGAATAATAATCTCGAAAAATTCTATTTCATGAAGGAAAATACACATAGGCCTACATAGAAAAATTAAAGGTAATAAATTTCATTAGTAAACTAGGTTATAAAGACTCAGGTGTTGGGAAAACACATTTTGAGGAAAATGTTGAAGGAAGCCTTTCTCCTTGAAGAAGTTAATCTTAAAAAAGAAAGAATTATGTTTATGAGAATGGACTAGTGACTGCTCTTCTTTACAACACTCGCGTAACTATAAAAGAGTGAGAGAGCATAGGAGAAGAAAGAGAGAGAGTGAGAGAGAGAGGAAAAGAATGACGAAGATGGAAGTAAGGAGAGGCACTGAGAGACGTTATGCATCCACCATCGAAGTTACAAGACGTATACTAGATGACAAAGCCGACTGTTTACCCAGAGAATATAGGTACAGTCAACGTTATCGTGTACGGAAGGCTCGTGGTGCAGTGGTCAGCGAAACTGGCTTCTAAGCCGGGGTACTTACTTTTTACTTTACTTTAAGAGGGGATTCTATGCCACCACATCCCACATTTTAATCTCCACCTCGATCTGTTCCACCAGTCATCCTCCTCCAGGCCTCTCTGCTAAATAGCCTCCCTCATCCCTTCTTCCCAAGTTCGGCATGGTCTGCCTCTCTCTACCTCCGAACAGCTGGCTGGTAGTTAAAGAACCTTATCGGCCACCTACCCTCTTCCATTCGACGTAAATGACCATACCAAACCAGTGGTCTTTTCTCAATCATTTCAACAATTGTATCGCGCATCTCCGATCGAGCCCTTACTTTTTCATTTCTCACAAGTTCCAGCCGAGAGATTCTACAAGCTCTTCTCAAATAATCCATCTCCATTGGTTTCAGCCCACTCTTGTTCTTCCTACTAATTTGCCAACATTCTGCCCCTTAAGTCATTATTGGGCCTACTACAGCTAGGCAGATTATCTTCTTTGGTTTTATTTTAATTTTTGAAGACCACAACACTGAATTTAATCTGTTCGTAACAGTCCTGGATCGGATGTCTCTTTCACACGTTCCTTCCCGCGTAATAAAAAACGCTTCCCGCGGAAGCGTGAGGCTTCAGAGACACTTAAAACCGTCACACACCTTGATCACTCCGCAATCCAATGGGATATCCCTCGCTCTTTATCCTACTGCAAGGAACAGAGATGCTAAGCCGGGGGTCCCGGGATCAATTCCCGGTCTCGTCTGAAATTTTTCATCACTCATTTTCATCTATCACCCTTCCGATCGTCTTATTGCATTAGCAGTAATTACAAAACAGTCGGACGTAAAACAAAAAAAAAACAGATGTCATTGTGTACAGTTGTGGTTCATAAAATTTCTACTATATAAGAACATAGTTAAAAAAATTCCCAAGCGCATGCGCCGACTAAAGACTGGGGAAGAATTGCCCCTCTAACTGGCTCTTTGTTTTTTTTTTTTTTTTGGTTTAACGTCCGACTGTTTTGCAAATTGCTGCTAATGCAGACGGTGAAGGATGAAATGAATTTTTTGTAACGTATGAAAAAATTCCATGCCCGAGTGGGATTCGAACCCAAGACCGCGTGATGAGAGGCGAGCACGTTACCAACATCGCAAACGCGGCCGGCTCTTTGTGGCAGTTGGAACAGCGTCATCGATGATTAACAGCTGGATCGACAGTAGGGTATAGTATCGATAGACAGGAGTGGGGGAAGGCGAAAACATCTGCTACTTTTTCTAGAATTAATTAGATTTTTAAATTTTATCTTCAGAGAAAAATTGTTTAATTTAGGGGCTACATAACTGATTTCAAAACTGTTGAAGGGTAATAAGAAAACGTTACTTTGGAGGATTTTGACAAACAAAATTTAAATTTTCCAGTATGATTAATAGTATTTTTACAGATGAATATCTTTCCGCAAACCACCTTTTTACTTTCTCTTGCATATATTGAATATATAAGAAGGAAAGTATTGTTTTCATGTCGATTTTTCGAAAACGAGTTTTCACTGGATCTACACGTTTTCAGACCCAATGAACCCAAACATTTTTTTTAGCGAATGGTATGCGTGCGCGCGCGTGTGTGTGTGTGTGAACACAATATCTCAAGAACATCGTACGAACTTGAAATATGAAACTTAAGTTAGGTTCGACTAGAGGACACGACACGAACACGAACATTATCAAATCATTCAACCGGAAGTAGCAGTTTTTACGTATCATTTTTCACTTTTTTGTGATTTTCTCAAAAACGGCTACTACGATTTTTTTAAATCACCTTATTTACTAAATTTTTCATGCTCTACAAGATAGGGTAGGCGCCATGTCTGCTGAAATTCTTCGGGAGGTTGTTTTCTCGTAAAAAATTGGTTTTTAAGATTGCGACTTCAATATGCATTTTATCGCAAACATATTTATGATAAAAGTTGTAGATAATTTAAAATCCTACAAATTTTATTTGATACATTTTTTGTATAACGCTTACTCGCGGTAATTAGCGATTTTATGTTTTTTCTCACGAAAACTTGTAAAACAAAATCGATTTTTTTAAGATTTCAGCCTTACCACGCATTTTACGACAAAAGTATATATACAATCAAATTAATAGGAAATTAAAAGATCTACAACTTTTATTTTACGCATTTTTCTCTATAGAGCCTAGTTTAGCATGAAAGAGTGATTTTCCGTATTTTTTAGCCAAACTGAGGTTGATTTTCATTTTGCGTCTTTAACTAATGCTTTAAATAAGGTTATATTTTTGAGGTTAGTTATTTTGTTTATTCTAATGTTTTATTACTAATGTTAGGTTATATTGCTCATTATTTGCGTTGATAAGAGAAAGTCGTGTGAGTGGTTCACACCAGATTTTTTAAAAAATCGTGAACACATATTTTCAAAATCAAAATACTTTCTTGACGTTTGAAATTCTTGGTTAATTAAGTACTGCCATAAGAATATTCAAAAAGAGATATTTCAATGAGTTTTTTAACATTTCAAAAGTGTTAGTTCCAATCACGAGTAAGCACTTGACGTAGTCGACTAATATACACCCCTCTTCAGTAGACCCCTTTAAAAGAGAGCAAGAACTAAAGGTAACTAGGAAATGGAACGCAACTGTAGCAAATCATTTCGTCTACGCCTTTCCACTCTACCTTTACTTAACTTATACCTTACTTTAAGTAATTACTCCGAGTGTTCCAACATGTTCCCCTTTTCCCCCTTTCGCAATCCACTCTCTTTAAAAATTTATTAAGACAAAAATATAAGTGCAAACTGTAATAACATATCTAGCATCACAACATTTTGCACAAAGTGTACGAATGTCTATAATCTGAAAATCTTAAACAATACCTAACTAATCGGATGTTAAAATTTTAGTTATCTTCGTTAATCTTTACACAAATTTCAGGTGATCTTCCTGACTTTGCTGAATAAATAAAAAATCACTCATACAACTTTCTCTTGCCAATTCAAATGATGAACAATATAGCCTAACCTTAGTAATAAAACATTAGAAATAAACAAAAAAACCTAACCTCAATAAACATAACCTAATTTTAATCATGAGTGAAAGACGCAAAATGAAAATCAACCTGTTTGGCTAGAAAATTCCATAAAATGACTCTTTCACGCTAAACGAGGCTCTGTAGAGATAAATGCTTAAATGAAAGTTGTAGATCTTTTAATTTGCTATAAATTTGATTATATACACTTTTGCCGTAAAATACATACTAAGGCTAATTATTTTGTTTTGTTAGGTTTTAGTAAATGTTAATATGAGTTTAGTAAATGTTTAAATTATTGTAAATGTTATTACTGTATCTGCCAAGAATTCTCGTTAAACTATATACCTATAAAAGATTGAGAATAAATTTTTCTTAATGTTCCTCGTCAGCAGATTTGTATGAAGAAGCCATTTTCCACAAATTTAAACCCTGATTCAGCTTTTATGATCCTATAATAAAACGTATAAATTAAAGGCGTCTAGGCAACGAATACATCCCTCATTCTTTATGACTGAAAAATATAAAAGAAAACGAAGAACTTACGAAATAAATGTCATCCACACCGTTCATAAATGAGTTTTTCGATTCTAAAATAAAATCAATGCTTTAAAGAAGTAATAATTTTTAATAAGCTAATAAAATATAATTCACTTATGATTTACTAGAATTATCCCACCTGTCAAGTTGAATGGCATGGACTATTGAAGATAAGACGCACAAAAAAAGTTGTACTAAACCAGACATAGAAAGGGGAGAAAAATGCTTTATTATCCAATATTGCGGAGCGTTGTGTAGTAGAAAAATCCAGGGTTTCACAGCATCAAGCGTATATAGGTCTGAATGAACTTCCATTCCTCTTCTCTTTTGGTACCATATAACCTATCATCTAAGCAAAAACACTCCCCTAAAAATTTTCCCCATCGACAAAGAAAGGAGAGAATAAAGAAGAATGAAAAAGGAATATAAGCAACTGGGGGGTACAGCAACGCCATCAGACGGGTTAGTTTGATATTATCAGAAAACTTTTCTCAACTCTTTGATAAATGACAAAAACCAGCGACAAGAAAATACAACTGAAGCTTATGAGGGATATTACGTGAACCCTTTCGTTGTTCCAGTTTTTCATAAAAATTACTAAACCCATAACATAAAACTAAACAACAAAAACATTACTAACACTGTTGTTATTAATAAAAAACAATATTTTAAAACCATGTATAAACTTTTCTTATTAAATTCGAAGTTGAAAATTACCAGAATGTTTCATTTAAATGATTTTATTAAGAATATAAAACGAAGAGGAAAATATGATTGCAATTACGGGATAAAGTCAACAGAATTTCACATTAAATGTACGGAGTTGAATGTTGAAATTTACAAATTAATAACTGTCGAGAACAAGAAATTAGTTTTCTACAACTCAATATAGGGAGAGAATGTTGAAAGCGAAACACAGCGTGGAAAACATTAATTGGAATTAGCGATGAACATTCTAACGTCAAATGTATTGCGGGAGTTTCATGTCAATAACTTTTGTTCAAATTTTCTTCCTTTAAAAATCTGTACAAAACTTCATATTATTGTTTAACATTACATAAAAACCATGAATTTGGTGTGAAACACTCACAAGACCTTGTCGTGCCAATGTAGATAATGAACAATATAACCTATGTGTTTAATCATTAGTAAAAAAATGTAAAATGAAAAACATAACCTCATTATAACCATGAGTGAATGACGCTAAATGAAAATCAACTCTGTTCGACTTAATAATACGGGAAATCACTAATTGACGCAAATAAACTAGGCTCTGTAGAATAAAATGCTTAAAATAAAAAGTCGTAGATGTTTGTATTCCCTAAACTTTGATTATACATATTTTATTTTATTTTATTCCTAATTTGTGTACGTTGCAATCTGTTCAATTTAGAACAATAAGCAACCCCATGACCCAATGAGATGAGGATGATGTGTATGACGTGTAAATGAGGTGTAGTCTCGTACAGACCCAGGCCGACCATTCCTGAGAAAGTATGGTTAATTAAACCCCAACCATCAAAGTACACCGGTAACCACTGTCTAGCATTCAAATCTGTATAAAAGTAACTACCTTTACATATTTTTGACGTAAATGTATACTAAGGGCGCCATGCAAAATATGAATATATTGGGAAGTAAAGTAGGCCTATTGTTTTCATGTCGATTTTTCGAAATCGAGTTTTCATCGGATCTACACGTTTTCAGACCCCCTGAACCCAAAAAACATGTTTTTAGTGATTGGTCAGTGCGTGTGTGAACAAAATATCTCAAGAACGGAACATTGTACGAACTTAAAACTTAAGTTAGATACCACTACAGGACCCGACACGAACATTTTCACTAAAATCGGTCAACGGGAAGTAGTAGTTTTGTCGTGTCATTTTTCACTTTTTTGCGATTTTCTCAAATACGGCTCCTACGATTTTTTTAAAAATTGCCTCGCATCGTGAAAGATGAAATGATATTAATTTTAACGTATGAAATAATGCCGTGCCTGAGTGGGATTCGAACCCAAGACCGCATGATGAGGGGCGAGCACGTTGCCAACTACGCCAATGCGGCCGGCACGAAAAATGTTTTTGTTCCTCAACTTTAATTCATATAGGCTACTTTTGCCCTAGAATGTTTATTAATTTCGCAATCTTAAAAAAACTATTTTTACCACAATAACACAGGCACCCATGCATTTCAGCACACTAGGCGTTTAAATTATCTTGTAGAAAATAAAAAACGTAGAGGCGATTTTAAAATAAAAGTAGGAGCCATTTTTGAGAAACTCGCAAAAAAGTGGAAAATTGCACGAATAAACTACTACTTCCGGTTTATCAATTTTGATGAAAATTTTCTGGTCGGGTTTCCTAATGGTACTTTACTGAAGTTCTAAGACACACGTACACACACACACAGACAATCCGAGCACACTGTAAAATAATTCATCATTCAAGTACTTTATTAGGTTCTTTTTAAATAAATTTAAATATTACCACAACTTTTTAAAGCTTGTGGTAATTTATTGATATATTTTCTATCTGCATAATTATGTTTCTATTCAGACAAATTAGTGTTGTGGTTTTCAGCAATAGTAATTAATTACATTTCTACTGTAGTGTGTGTGGATATTTAAATTCTGTAAAAAGTTACTCTACGTACATTATCACTTCATAATATAAGATCGTTCTTCAGCCTGATATATTTTTTGAATTTAAAAAACCCTTTTAATATTCTCAAAGAAGAACTGTCCTAAACTTTTTATTGTTGCGGCGATTACAAAAAAACTTTGGAAATAAGGACAGATATGATTTGGGGGAACTTATAGTTGGAAACAAGTGTATAATTATATTAAATTTTAATAAATTTATACAATTAACACAATAAAAATAAATTAATGTTGTTTATAAATCAAACGTTCATCATAATAGATATAATAGAACAATAGACAAGATAATGTAAAATATTATACACCATATATGAGTTGGAATATTTCCTCGTACAAGCCCACACACTAGACATACCAGAGTACAACAATATAATCGGTTATATTAGTAGGCGTGTAGAAATATGCGTTATAGCTTGGATCCGGGGGCTTAAACGACGTGGATAATACAAGAGACTAGCATAGTAACGTCCAACGGAGTATAATGCGTTTAAAACGGAATGATTTAATGATATTGTTGAAATACATACAACACGGCTCGTATTACCGCCAAGAATTCAACGACATACCCGGATCCGTATTGTAATACAAACAGTATACTACTATGTACTCTGAAATGATGGTGTTTAGAGCACAGGCCAACTTTAGTCAATGTCCTTTTGTATGTACATGCAATGCAGTAGTAATTTCAATATATATGTCATACTAACCTTAGAGAGAAGTGCATTAAATAATTATGGTTCATTGTTTTTTCCGGTCCTGTACACAACATTTTCCAAGTACCACTATATAAATGTGAATTTAAATCCACAACATCTGGTGTGAAACGTACGTACTACTTTCTCTTGCCATGAAAATAATCAACAATCTAACTTATGTTTAATCATGACTATATAATATTGTAACAGAATCGACAAGATGGTTCGCGAAGGTTCCAGAATTTCATTCATAAAAATAGTAAAGAGGACAATGGAATAAAGAATAACAGATAACAATACACAATAATAACAAGTATTGACAATAAGGACATCAATAGCCATAAAGGTGTGTCTATTCATAAGGGTTGTAATAACTATAGTAAAAGGTCGGGTATCGTGTACAGCTATTATGAGGGGGGCAGGTTGTTTACGTTTTCTATTTACAAAAGACCTATTGTTGACTTATTCACAACGGATTTTTCTAGCATTCATTAATAAAAGGTTATTTATTTTTTGTACTTTATTTTTGCATGTTGTTCTATTCTCTTCTCGAACAATCTTTGTAAAAAGGTATATAAAGAGACCCCGAGCGGGGTCCAGTGAGTAGTATTCGTGTGATCTTTGCCGAGCGATTATCGAGGTGCGTATACAGCTTACATATCCGAGCTACGATTTTTATACCATCTTTGTGAGTGTATGGTATTGTGTAAAGTTAAAGTGCAGTTTTGGTGAATTCAGTTTCTGTGTTTTGTATGCTTGTGTAATCTATAAAAGTGATTGTAAGTTATTTATTAATTATTATCTATTTTAAGTGAATTATTAAATCATTTATTGTATTACTTAATTATAATTAGTTTAATTATTTATTTTGTAATCTTTTAGTTAAATAAATATTGGTAATTGTAAACTTTAGTGTATTAATTATTTAATAACCTAGATCCCGAAACGGACCTTAGCAATAAGTGTCACAATATTGTTTACGTCATCAGCCCATAGGCTGGTTTGAACATCCAGAAGCTTTACTTAGTAAAACAAGGACTCAGAAGTTTTACTAAGTAAATCAAGGATTACTGGTGTGAAAAATTCATACTCTCTCTTACCATGAAAATAATCAACAATCTAACCTATGTTTAATCATGAGTATATAATGTTGTTTCGGTCATCAGCCGATAGGCTGGTTTGGACATCCAGAGGCTTTACTAAGTAAAACAAGGATTACTGGTGTGAAACATTCGTATTACTCTCTCTTGCCATAAAAATAATGAACAATCTAACCTATGTTTAATCATGAGTATATAATGTTGTTTACATCATCAGCCGATAGGCTGGAACATTATGAACTTTTATTGTTGCGTTTTATTCCTGCTTTATTTAAATTTTTATTAATGTTTAAAACATCCTTTGCTTTGAAGTTTTTTTCTTTACAACGTACTAGTACACTGAAGGTTTAAGAAACAAAAATGCCTCCGGAAATATTTCCTACATTTCATTAAATTTTGAAAATAATATTCTTGTATTTCTTTTGAATTAAATTTTTTGTGAAAGGTTTACTACTGTATATTGAACATAAAAAAGGAATTCACGTTCGTCCGTTCGGTTTTTTTTTTATTAAAAGACTTCAGTGGGCATATTGGTGAAAAAGAGGGAGGTAGGAGACTATGTCATACGGAGCTTTGGGAGTTGTATCAGTATTGACTTGGGACGCCTTGTCAGGGGACACAAGTCCGACTCGACTTGGCTAGTAGTACAACAGGGATGAAGAAGTAGAAGGGTACGAGTAGAAAAAGGGAATTGTGTCCATTAGCCTTCTGATAGAGACCAGAACTCCAATCGGTCCTCTCTTTTTAACTTCAACCCCTACAGTGAACGTTCTACTCTGGTCCCACCAATTTCTCCTCAGCCACCCTTTATTTTCTATATGGGGAGCAAAGCAATCCCCTTTCCCCCAACCGACAGTCCGGTTCCAAGTCCCTTTCCTCCAATATCCATTCTAGTAAAACAAGTATCTTCACTTAATATTTGAAGAAGGGGTTCTCGTTTAATTATTTAATAATCTTTCCATCTAACCATTTCTTTTGGAATTCAGTTGACCTGAATTTACTCTGATATAATATTTACAATATTTAATCCTATTGTGATCAATTATTTTACACTTTACAAAATTTCACGATTATATTTATATTCACATTTGATTCAAATTGTAACCCAACAATATTGTAAATATTATTAAAGCCTTTTTGTTAAAATTGATTGTACTTGTTAAGTGCAATCTCTCGCTCTTTCTAGTTCTTCCCCTTAAGTAAATCCTCTTCTTTATTGCAATTTTTTAAGTTTTCTTTGCCCTATATGAATATATATAGAGAGAAGGAAAGTATTGCATTCATGTTGAATTTTCGAAATCGAGTTTTCACCGGAAATACACATTTCCAGGCCCCTTAAACCCAAAAATCATGTTTTTAGCGATTGATCTGTGTGTGAATAAAATATCTCAAGAACATAAAAGCATACGAAGTTGAAACTTGGAACTTAAGTTTCTATCTTGTGGATCGAAACTGCCAATTCCTCTAAAATTACTGTTATATAAGACCTTACTAAAGCCAACGTGGATGTATAGTTGCCAGATCTATGATTCGTCAAAACCATCAGTCATAGGCCAACTTCAACGGTTTCAATAAACGGTTTCTTCGTACGCTAATTAACGCTCCATTTTTTGTGTCAAATCACCCACTTCACTCTGACCTAAAAATCCCATTTATTAATGACACCATACACGAAATGTATCAACACTTTAAATTAAAATTACATAAAAACTTCAACCCATTGATTCGCGAACTAAGTTCTCCACCTTTACCAGGGACTCCATATCATCGGCTCACCAAGAGGTGGAACAAAGACTTGGGTTAACTTTATTTAATATAACCAAATGCAATTAAACTTCATAAAAACATAAAAAAGTAATTAAAACTGCTATTATTAATTAAATAGTCGTATTGATTAAATTATGGAAAGGCTAACTTAAGTAATTAACTGCGGGAGTCCTACTAATGAGTGGAGTTCTCCCTTAACGTCCTATGTCATGTTTACAAATATATTTTGCATGCATATTTACCATAGTCCAATTCACGAAAGAAAACATCTGTCTTTAAACAGAAATATCTTCTGAACCATCGAGTGTAAAATCAATTACGATTCATCAAATTAAAGCTTGTTTTATTGTTGGTTACAGGATATACATTAACATTTTCGGAAAATAATGGTGTATTAAATATAACACATTACACATAAAAAGTACCTTGTTTTTAACCACTTTCCAGTATACCCAACTTGAAGGTACAATTACTTTGTTCACGCGTACTTAAAAATGTATATAGCTACAAGGTGTTATATGTTAATGTAATCATGTAATCAACAATAAAACAAGCTTTAATTTGATATATAGTAATTGTTTTTACACACAATAGTTCAAATGATATTGCTGTTTAAAGATTGATGTTTTCTTTCGTGAATCGGACTATAACTGTACAAAATAGAAAAGTTGTAAATAGAAAAAAAATAAAGCGAGAAAAATTAAGTACCCAGGGGACCTGACAAGAACATTTGCCTCAAAATCTTTCAATCGGAAGTAATAATTTACAAGTGCAATATTCCACTTTTTGCGATTTTCTCAAAAACGGCTCCAATCGTACTACTAAATTTTTTTATGCTCTGCAAGATAAGGTAGGTGCCATGTCTGCTGGAATTCTTAAAGGGGCTGTGCTTTCATGCCAATTTTTTTAAAAATTACTTAAATGCACTGACCGCTGGCATAAATGATACAGTTATACCTTTACGCCTGAAACAGGCAGGTGGAGTGTTAAATTATTTACACTCGATCTGCTAGTTTCACGGCTACAAAAAATAGTTCTGTTTCCTACTTCATGATCAGCCAATTATATAATTGAAGCATTTAAGAACAGAAGAGGTACAGCTGTAAAGACTCTATTCAGAGTTATCTTTTCTGAGTCATGAATTTCATTATGCAGCCAGATTCTGTGGAAAATGAAGTGAAGACAACAATTTCAGGTGGAAAGAGGACCTGGTATGTTGATAAGCATACTTTTCCACTCAGTCAGGAAAGCAATGGTAAACCACCTCATCCTCGTTTTACTTAGTAAAGCCTCTAAGGTTCAAACCAGCCTTTCGGGTGAAGACCTAAACAACACCAGTAAATAACTCATCCACTGGTGATAAAAGCGTCGTATTACAGGGAATGTCTTTAAGATAACGTTTTAACTAGTTTGTTGTCACTATTTTTGAATTTCTGATAGAATTGTTTATAGTAGCACGAATACAAAAAAATTTTAACAAAAACTTTAATCCACAAATAAAATACACGTGAATACAATAATGTCACTATATAGAAAATACTGTTTTGTTAAAAAAACTAAAAGAAATAACAAAACGACTAAGCTAATTTCAACAACATAGAGCAAAAAAATCGTGTAAAAAAGATCAAGAAAGATTACACGGTCAAAATTTTTGAATATTTAAAAAAGGGATGAAAATGTTCATGCATCACTAAAAACGAACACCAAACAAAAAAAAATAACGGGGAAAGGTGTAAAAAAGCAATATGTTTATAATAGATGTGATTAAAAAAGCTTTGTCAACAAAATTAATATGGATTTAAAAAAGGGAATTAAGTTAGAGATTAATTTTTGCCTCTCGTTACTTTTATAATATTCTCTTTTGATTTACCTTAAACCCCCAAATATTTTTTTGTATATCGTACACAGAGTATGGTTGATTGTAAACGTGGGGTGGGGGGTGTATAAAACGTCGGTTAAACTGGACGGGTGCATAATTGAACAGTTGAACAACAAGGGTACGTAGTAGGATTGTTAGGGCGTAAAATCAGGAGTTAGAAAATCAGGGAACAATGAGTTAGAGCGGTACAAGTAAGTGAGAGCGAAATATAAAATGTATGAGACAGAAATAGAAACAACATAGAATTGAATGAATGTTACGTTGATTTGCCAACTTGTAGAATACCGAAAGGCTTTCCGTTTAGTAGATTCTATCCATTCTGAAACAGTAGTGATAATCTGCATTCGCTTTGTAAACGACTAACGATACATTGAAAATTGTAACGTTCAATGAAGAAGTATAACCCACCAATTTGTGAAATGGTCATTCCGATTATACTTTATTATTGTGTATAAATTTACCTTGTTTCGTTTGAATCTTAATAATCATTATAATTTAAATTTATTCCACTGAATAACATTGCAATTTAAATTAGTAAATTATCATCCATTAAAAAAATATGATATGAAACACTCACACAACTTTTCTCTTGCTAATGTAAACCTCTTGGGTTCGAATCCCATTCAGGCACGGCATATTTTCACAGTTACTAAAAATAATTTAATCTTCACCGTCTGCATTATCAGTAATTACAGAACAGTCGGACGTTAAGGTAAAACGTACTGTATTTAGTATGTACAAGAAAGTGTTCTGTAACGGAACACTGCAACCAGCATTACAGTTCTGCATCACAATTGCATACCCTGCGCCCTATTTACGAACTACATACGTAAAAATTTCAGTTATGATTTTGAAGGTTGAGATAAGTAGTAACATTTATTTATTTTTCTCGACAAAAAATATTGAGAAGATTAACAGGAATTCCATTTTTTTTTTAAATTATTTAGAAGAAAACCATCTCAATTTTTAAGTCATAAATATGAGTCTTCAGTACTCAAGTTTAAAATTGATGTTGTTTAGGTCAACAACCGAAAGGCTGGTTTGGACCACTAGAGGTTTTACTAAGTAAAAACGAAAAGTGAGGTGGTTTACTACTGCCTTCCTCACCGAGTTGAAAGAGTATGGTTATCAAGATGCCAGGCCCTCCGAAAAGCACCCACTTTCCACCCTGCAAATGACACCTTTACTTCATTCACCACAGGACCTGGCTGTATAGTGCAATTCACTCTCAGAGAGGATAACTCTGACTAGTGGCTTTTACAACTCTGTTCTTAAATAGTTCAGGCATATAATTGGCTGACTATGAAATAAGAAACAGAACTATTTTTTGTAGCCCTGGAACCAACAGATCGAGTGCAATTAATTAATTTAAAACTCCACCTGCCCGTTAAAGACATACTGTTTTCTAAAACAATCTAACATTAAAAAATAGCGTTTTTAAACATTCCAAACAGTTTTCCGATGGCCGTTACAAGCAGGAAAAATGTTAAATCGCTGTTGAATTGTTGTTTTAAGGGCTATAAAAAAAATTGTTTCTTTTATTGTACGGTTCCAAGCTCCGTGTAGTTGCAGATGAAGGGTACGGGTGAGGTATAATGAATTAGTGACACACGCTGAAAGAACGTTTGTTGCACTACTCTGATACAAAACATTCGTTTTCATACTTTCCGTATTTAACATATTTGTTTGTATTTATTATATTTATTTATTTATTTATTTTGATGTAAGTTGGTAAGTTAAATATTATGAATCTGACCAAGTTAATAACCCGGTAGGTATTTGTTAAATTAATGCGCCGAATGATACGAATATTATTTTAGTCTAGTTAATACACGCTACCACTACAAATGCATCAGCTGTGAAACACTACTAACACTCATTCATTCTCCCACTACTATAACAACGCACTGCATTCCTTCCAACTACACGGAGCTGGGACTCAAGCAATAATTCGTTCAGCCAATTTAATTTCTAAATTTTTTGAATAATATAATAGTTTTTTCAGGATTTACTTGTATTCTACTTTTTTTCGCAGAACCCCTTGAAATTAGTAATCAGTAGGCTTAACCTAGTTCATGTTCAGAATACATTTTCCCAGTTTCTTAGAATTAAAGTAAACAACCTATCTTTCAAATAGCCGGCCGCAGTGGTTAACGCAACTGGCTTCTACGCCGAGGTCCCGGGTTCGATTCCCGGACAGGTCTGGCATATTTTCATCACTCATATTTCTCCAACGTCTGCATTAGCAGAAATTGTAAAATAGTCAGATGTAAAACAAAACTTTTTTTCAAATACACGGGATATAGGCCTATTCAAATTGCTTTATGTAAAGAAAACTCGTACAATTCATGACCTATGTATCATCTCCTCACAACCTCCTCTTGTTTAATTTACAGGCAAATCAAAACTTCAGACAGAGTACACAAGCAACTAGTTAATTACAATCTAACAACATACACCGTGTAACTATTAATGCACATCACATAAAGGTGAATGACTTGATTAAACAGAGATAGAAAATTAGTAAAATGGCGTAGACAAATTACAACAGTTGAATAATTAATACTGTGTGTTTCCAATTAACTGTAAACTGCACTTCCCCGATTTTTTTTGTTTTCAATATCCAACTGTTCTCTACCTCCTCGTTTACGTTCTCTATCTCTCTCTCTCTCTCTCTCTCTCTCTCTCTCTCTCTTCATGTGCCATGTCAGGTTCCCCTAACATTGGGTGTATCACCATGGTATACTCTTTTACATCCCTTGTTAGACGAAATAACTACTCAACAGGGGCAATTTCAATCAAATTCCTTACGTTCCTCAAATACGACTTCTGTCGCCTTTCAGTACCACTCTGATCTTCAACTTTTCCCTTATATCATTGGATTTAGGTTACATAAACAAATTTTGTAACTAAGAAGTCACCTTTTAATAAGTTGCTAACTAACATTGAATAAAGAAGTTTTTTTTACAAGTATGCTACATTAAAATTTGTTCACATGAAATAGAACAATCAGTAATTTTGATAAATGTTAATTAAGATGATTACAATTCATCTGTTAATGAAATTGAAATAAGTAATAATTAATACTTGAAAAATACAAAGATAGTTTTCAAAGAAAGAAAGTATATCAGTTAGAAAAAAAGATAATAACTGTAACAATGTTCATTAAAACCTACAATCTAAATCGAAAACACTACTTCTTTTCAGTCTTGAATACCCGGTATCAATGTTATTTAGCAGATTCAGAGCCACCTATACCTATGCCGATTTTAAAATCTGCATAGATATGTATGTATATGTATATATATATATATATATATATATATATATATATATTATATAGGTGGCTCTGAATCTCTGAATATATTCTACCTATATCTATGCCGTGGCTCCGAATACACCTACATCTGCATGGATATAGGTGTTTTTGATGTACCACGGAATTTGCACGGCTCGCCGCAAGAATTTTGACTGAAAACGTTTGAATAAGTTTATGTTTCAATTGCTGGATGTACCCCAAAATCGAAGCTCATACGTCCACATGGGTTATAAAAGGGATTTATATAAAAATAATTTTTGAATCGTTTGACAAAAAGTATTTACCAATTAACCAGTGTAGTTTACGTACAGTCAGCTCAATGTGTCTTTTACTTTCTCTTGCCTATATGAATATATAGGAAGGAAAGTATTTTTTTCATGTCGATTTTTCGAAATCGAGTTTCCACCGGATCTACATGTTTTCAGCGATTGGTATGTGTGTGTGTGTGTGTGTGTGTGTGTGTGTGTGAACAAAAATATCTCAAGAAGGAACATCGTATGAAGTTGAAACTTGAGCTAGGTACCACTAGAGGACCCGCGAAAATTTCCAGACCCTGGCTGGGAATCGAACTCAGGACCTCCGTGTGGTAGGCAAGCCCAAACCACTACACTACGGAGGTGGCCAGATTGTAGATTTTTATGTATTAAAGAAACCTCTAAATAAAACTTATTATTAATGACTAAAATAAAGTAAAACAAACTGAAATGTGGATATTTGTTCTCGTCTTATTAGTTAAAATTCTAACTATATTAGATGAATGCCGCGCATACAGTACGCGCAGCACTACCCGTATTCCCGAAACATAATTCACTCTAGTAAGTGAAGAGGCTCTTCACTTACTTCACCTGAATAACCGCCGCTGCTTCTGAATAAATACAAATAAATGAGATGATACACATGAACAGATAGAATAGATTACTCAATTCATTTTAATATTCAGTAGAAGAATACTATGTGATTTAACAAAAAAAAAAAACTATCAATGAAGAAAGTAAGGAAGAAAAAAATGTAATCAATCCAGATATACATAATATACTTTTCACACAATGTAATGAAACGTTTAAATACAGTACCGTAATTAATTATGTTAATGAACCTATCAAGAGGAACAAAAGACATGAACTTCCCTAAGTAAAGGATGTTGAACTTTCATTAGCATTCATTCAATTAAGGATAAGTTATATGAAAACCTGTAATTACAATAATTACATAGACTCAATTATTATACTACAATGTGTAATAATTAATGAATGAAAAAGGGTTCTGAAATGTGAATGAACGATCGTGTAGTTATAATTAGATATAAATTTAATAATTTAAACACAAGTTATTCATTAAGTAAATAATAAAATAAGCTATTAGATTATTATTATTATTTTTTAGTTTATTTTAAATCGCATAAACAGCTTCGTTATAAACAACTAAAACAGATGAAATTGAAACGGTAGATTATGACTTGTCATAATTTTTAGACCCTAACCGGGAATTTAACTCTTTCATAGTAAACGTCCATTAAAAAGGACGTCGATGTAGTGCCAACGTCCGGATAACCGAACATTTACAAGAAAAACTTAAACAAAAATTAATGCAATAATGTATTTTGAAACTGCCTCTGTGGCGTAGTGACTAGCGCACTAACCTGCAAAGCGAAAGGTCCCAGGTTCGATTCCCGGCTAGGATCGGGAAATTTTAACACGTTAAAACCACCGTTAAGGTACCAAAACCCATAGTAGTTGCTAATGACCAATCTGTCGATGCGACTTTAAAAAATAAACTAAAAAAAATTATTTCGAATATTTGTAGTGTTAGAACGATTTCTTTTTTTATGAACATAATACAAATTAATTTTGTACAGGAAACTTTATTATTCTGTAACGTTGAAATTTTGGTTGACAATGGCAGGCTTACGCCTGCAAGTTTTCGAAATAATGACTGGCACTTTTTGTTCTTATTCAAATTAAATGGCAATAGATCAAACTTTTAAATAGTGTTTCGGCACTGAAAGGGTTAAACCAGGACCTCCACTTTGTAGAAATAGCGCGCTAACCACTACGCTACGGAGACGACCATGTTTCATTTTTATTCAGGTAGTTATACAGTGGGTTTGCTCATAACAGACATATTAAAAGATAAATTATTTGCACTCAATCTGCTAGTTCCAGGGCTACAAAAAATAGTTCTGTTTCTTATCACATGATCACCCAATTACATGACTGAAGCATTTAAGAACAGAATAGGTAGAAGTGTAAAAGAAGAGGTAGAAGTGTTACTAGAGTTATCTCCCTTGATAGTAATGAATTTCATTATACAGCCATACTCTACGGTGAATGAAGTGAAGGTATTATTTGAAGGGTAGAAAATATGTACTTTTAAGAGGACCTGGCATGCTAATAAGCATATGCCTACTTTTCCACTCGGCAAGGAAAGCAATTGTAAACTACCACACTTTACGTTTTATTTAGTAAAACTTCTAGAAGTTCAAACCAGTCTTTCGGCTGACTAACTTAACAAAATACAGTAGATCCTTGATTTACCTGTCTAAAGTCTGGTCGGACACCGACTTTTAATTCGAAATTTCAAAAAAGGGATGAGGAATTTGTGAATTCGTACACGCACAGTGATTTTATTACTTCATTAGAACTTATAATAGGATATTATTCATAATATAGAAATTTTAATGAATAGAGATGGAAATATTATTTAACACTTGTCCATTGTTAATGAATTCAGCTCATATTTGGTGGAATTACCAGGCACTTTTGTAAATTTCTCAAACAAAAGAATTGGCGCCGGCCGCATTGGCGCAGTTGGTAACTTGCTCGCCTCTCATCACGCGGTCCTGGGTTCGAATCCCACTCAGGCACGGCATATTTTCATACATTACAAAAAGAAAAAAAAATCATTTCATCCTCCATTGCATAAAGGTTCACCCCAACGTCGTCGCTAATGACCGCTGCAGTTGATGCGACGTTAAATAAATAAATAAATAAATAATTGACTTTATTTTTCTTACGGTGCCTATTCGATCCGAACATTGGCGATCATTCTGGCTATTACAACCTTGCTGACAGCTGTTCTTAATAGCTCTGTAGCTGTTTTGGAGAATCACACTCTAAGATTCCTGAGCCAGGAAATCCGTCTTCTATCCGGCTCACGTCTTCCCTTGATATTTCCCTGTAAAAGCCAGTAATTATTACCGTTTCTCATCACATGTCCGAGATATCCAAGGTTTCGTTTTTTCACTCTATTCGCAACCTCCATATCCTTCCTCATCCGTTCCACCACCTCTCTGTTTGCTACCAATCCACCCAAGAGACCCTCAGGATCTTTCTATACAACCACATCTCGAAAGCCTCTAACTTCCCTTGTGTCGCTGCTGTAAGCGTATTGAAAAGCTGTAACACCGGAGTAGTTTCACTTTTATTTCGAGATAAATCTCTCTTTAAAAATCGACTAAACGTAAAACTCAGAATTAACTTTAAACACTTTTATCTTTGATGGTAGTCCGTTTAGGTTTATTTATTACTTTTTTATCCATAGTCTCACAGAATAATTCAATACTTGACAAAAAGAAATTACTGAAGTGAATGATTATGTAAGAGCAAGTGTTACCGAATTATGGATAAACGTAGAAGTATAAATTATTCAATCAAAAGTCACAGGACAGAGAGTAACGTGAGGGGTGGGGGCAAAATTTTTCTTTTCTCAAATTTAGTCACGTAAAATCCGAGCCATGGTAAAACTATTGGAAAATAAACGACTGGCGAAACTATTGGATAAATATCAGAAGATGACACAAATTATTTCAGTAAGTAACTTAAGTAACCAACTTTTTTGGTTAATCCTAACTTTTGCTTCCTTATGGAGCATACAAAATGTTTCCTTTTGAACACTTTCAGCTGACATTTGTTTAAGATGCTAACACAACTTTTTTTAATATTCGTGATATTTTCTAGAAACAATGCAAAGGTGTTTAACACAAAATAATTTTTTATATTACAGGATGATCCAAGAAACTGTAATATAAAATATTTTTATAATGAAAAAGTAATATTAGAAAATCATAATTGCTATTTAAGAAAATTCATGGAGAATAAGTTTTTACCATTAAATTTCACAGTTTTGTTTTACGCAGTATAAAATATGTAAAGATAAATTAAACAACTTTATGAAAACCTCTAACATCTAAGTTGTGATGACAGGGCGAAAAGATGATCAAAATGTATTGTTAGGGTTGTTAAAAGTAATGAACATATTTTAATGAAGTAGCTATGATAAACTTCTTCAAGAAGGGAAAGAACGGTATTCAGTTTTAATGTCAGTACTGAACATGATTAACGTAAGATAAAGTAATTTCTCGCTATTCAAGGCGGTTTTATTCGAGAAGTTTATTGTTTGTGGACAAAAGTGCGGAAATCAAAACCGTGTGGGAATAGAGGGATTTATTTGACAACAAAAGCAACGAAAATTTGTTTAATCGCTAATGTGTGCACGTTGCAATCTGTTCAATTAAAGGACAATAAACAACCCCATGACCCGATGAGATGAGGATGATATGTATGACGTGTAAATGAGGTGTAGTCTTCTACAGATTCGAGCCGACCATTTCTAAGAGAATATGATTATTTGAACCCCAACCATCAAAGTACACCGGTACCTACTGTCTAGTATTTAAAACCGTATAAAAGTAAAACTACCGTAACTAGAATTTGAACCAGAAACCTTTGTCTTTAAAAATCAACTGTTAAACAGCTGCTCGCGGAGACGACTTTACCACTAGACCAACCCGGTGGGTTTTAAAAAAATTAAAAACGTTTTTAATAATTTTAGAACACAATGATTAATTTACAGTAACTGCTGAACAGTCAGTGACGCAATTTCTCCATTCGCCGAATAAAATTCTCGTATAATTTCCGATTAAAACACCTCGATTAAACAACGAAAAAACAACTGAGAGGCTTTTACAGTTTAATCAAAATATAAAAACTAAAAAAACGATATTTCAATAACATTTAATATTTATATGTATTTAATACTATAATACTGTACAGTGATATTCCAGAAGTGGTTGAAGGAATAGATTGCTTATTGTGAAAAATTGTGTATTGTACAGAGATGGAGTGTATTGCACAAGGATAATGGATTGTGATGAATGAAATGTTTTGAATAGGAATTCTCGGAAATCGAAACTAGTAGAAAACGTTTACTCTTATTTTTATTCCTTCTACTATGTTCCAGTAAAATATACAACTTGTTATACATGTCTCGATTAGTCGGAAAAACAATCAGACTGCAGGTATAAAACCAGTTAACGCCTTTTTAGTGAAAAATTAGCAATTGACTGTAAATGGGATTGGTGTTGACTGGCAGTTTCGAAATTACGTTAATAGTGTGTAAGTGTACAGGTGGTAGCAAGAGTTTGTGGACAGGTAAACCATTTTAAGTGACAGGGAACAATTAATAATAAAATAAAGTCTAAAAACCACTAAATAATTTTAGTACATGATTTAGTATGGTAATTTGTAACACATTTTGACGGTTTGGGTCGGCTTGTTCATTTATAGTTCAGTAGTAATAACTAATGTAGTAATTTTGTGAATACATTTAAAAAAAAAGTGAAATATAGAATAGTCAAGAATGTTGTAATCAGTAATCTGTTAATTAATTCATAAGATAATGACAATTTGTAAATAAACTTATTATAATATATTTCATTACTGTCCTTTCTTCAGCACAGGGTTTGCCTTACTCAGGAAAGCCATTTCTGTTCAGTTAGTTCGATAAGTTTGTTAAAAAACCCGAAAGAATTGAAGTAAATTCCCTGCGATTTTTTTAGGTTTAAGAGATCGCACGACACAGACATATAGTATTAAAAATTTGAGAAAATTTAGTATTATTTGTTTGCATTTATTTGTAATACATTTTCTTATTTACGGACATGAAAAAAATCCTGAGATACCGTAAAATAATTTAGCCAGTGACCAATCATTTTATAATTATTTCGAAACAGAACGGTATTTGTTCAGCAACTTTTTTTGCTGAATTACAATTACATGATCAATCATTTTACCTAGCAGCTGATCCTGAAACGTTCACGCGCAGCAATGATATAAATCATTAAAGGGGAAGAACGAAGGAGAGGAAAAAGGAATTAATTTCTTTCTAATCTGACAATAATAATAACAACGGCAACAAAAACCTACCACGATTTCTGTTAACTAGAAGGGATTTTACTTTCGTACCTAAGTCACTATAACATTGCAACCGATCAAGAAAAGTTGTTATATTAGTTACAATATTACAAGCAATGCCTTTTGAATCAGAAGTAATCAACACCAACATGATTTATTGCGGTTTGCACATTCTCCAAGAAATTGCAATTTTCATTAATAATACATTTCGTAAAATGTAATATATCACTTATTTGTGTTAGTGTTTATTACACATTATTGATTGCATCCGCGAACGCGGGCTTGTTAGTAACCTCAGAAAATTTCAATAAATAAATTGGCTTATGTTGTTTCTCAGTCGCTTTCAACACTTTACTTTTCTAAATACTCCTTCTCGTCTTTCTTCTTCTTCCTATCGTAGATTAGGCCTTTCGACCTTTTCCGACTTTTTGCCCATCTTTATCGCGGCCTACCTCTTCGTCCATCATTTATGTAGTGTCACCTATCTACGAGTATCTTCGCTCATTCGTATTAAATGTTCCTCTTATTTCTCTGAATTTACCGACTGTTCCAAGAGAGTGGAGACATTTAAATGGGTCCAGATTTTCTCATTCTTAATGTGATCATTCAACCTACTTCCTTGAACTCTTCTCAAGAACTGCATTTCCGCTGCCTGGACCTGATGTTCATCTTTCCTTCCAAGAACCGAACACTCAATACCGTACATCAATACTGGAACGCCCAAAGTCTTGTAAAACTTCAACGGGGTTTCTTTTCGAACTCTTTTACACAGTGATCGTGCTATTGTCCCACGTATATACCGAAAACGATTCAGTTTATCGTTTGCTATTACGTTTTTCAGTTTATCTATTCTAGGTAGATAAATGCAGGCCGCACTGGCGTAGTTGGTAACGTGCTTGCCTCTCATCATGCGGTCGTGGGTTCGAATCCCATTCAGGCACGGCATATTTTCATAAGTTACAAAAAAATCATTTCATCCTTCAACGTCTGCATTAACAGTGATTGCAGAACAGTCGAACGTTAAAAAAAATACTCTAGGTACAAGGTGAAAAAATAATTTGCTAACTCAAATCGATCACACAGAAAAACTTCATGGGAATGAAGCTTAAACACTTCCTAAGGTTCGCAATTCAATGGATGTTTACCACAGGGCAGTCGGAAGAGGTTAAATGAGTTTATTTTTACTTAAAAACTTATTTTCCTTCTTCTAGTATATCGTTAATTATCCATTTGTAAATAACGTCACCACTTATGGGTTTAAAATATTATACGAAGTATACGTAAAAACTAAATTCAGAAGTTAAATTTTTAAAGTAATTTACAAAAAATAAACTTGATCTTCTTAATGTTCTTAAATCATTTTGAAGTTAAAAGTTCTTTAATAATTCTCAAATAAAATAAAAAATATTTAATATGAAAATAAATTTGTTCTTTAAATATATTAATTAATTAAACTAAAAAATTTAGGAAATTTGGAAAATTAAAATGTAATACAAAACTTCAGATATTTGCTTGCAATTAATAAAATGTAGAACTTAGCAGTTCTAAATAAAAAGTTGGAAATCAATATAAAGCTGATTGCCATAATTTATGGTACCTAACTTAAATTTCAAACTTTACCTTCATATGATATATTCCAATTTTGATATATTTCGTTCACACACACAGGCAAATTGCAAAAACATTTTTTTTTGTTTAGGGGGCCTGAAAACAAGTAATTCCGGTGAAAACTTTATTTTAAAAAATCGACATGAAAATAATAGTTTCCTTCTTTATATACTGATATGTTGCCCGTAACAGGCAGGTGGAGTGTAAATGTACACTCGATCTGCTAGTTCCAAGTCTACAAAAAAATACGTCTCTCTCTTATTAAAAAACTAAAAAAAACTAAACCTAAACTAAAAACTATAGTGTAACACTAATATTAGTGTTTTTAGTTTCAACTAAAAAATTTTAAAAAATCTCATCACATGGTCAGTTAATTCTGACTGAAACATCTAAGAACAGAAGAGGTAGAGGTGTAAAAAATAAAAGTCAGAGTTATCTCTTCGGAGAGAAATAAATTTCATTATACAGCCAGGCTCTGTGGTGAATGAAGTGAAGGTGCCATTTGCAAGGTGGAAAGTAGATGCTTTTCGGAGGGCCTGGCAAGCTGATAAGCATACTTTTTCACTCATTGAGGAAGACATTGGTAAACCACCTCACTCCTTGTTTTAATTAGTAAAGCTTCTAGAGGTTCAAACCAGCCTTTCGGGTGATGACATAAACAACACATACTGATATAGTGCAAGAAAATATAAAAACTGAAATAATTTACTAAATAAAATAATTAGTGTACAATGATAACAGGTTATTTATGTGTTGTTGTTGTTTAGGTTATCAGCCGAAAGACTGGTTTGAACCTGTAGAGGTTTTACTAAGTAAATCGAGGAGTGAGGTGGTTTACCATTGCCTTCCTCACTGAGTGGAAAAGTACACTTATCAGCATGCCAGGCCCTCTGAAAAGCATATATTTTCCACTCTGCAAATGACACTTTCACTTCATTCACCACAGGGTCTGGCTGTATAATGAAATCCATTACTTTCAGACGAGATAACTCTGATTAGTGTCTTTTACACCTCTATCTCTTCTGTTCTTAAATGATTCAGTCATTTAATTGGCTGACCATGTGATAAGAAACAGAATATTTATTTTAGCCCTGCAACTAACAGATTGAATGTAAATAATTTGACACTCCACCTGTCTGTTATGGGCAAGTTATTTATGAACCAGATAATAATACAGTGATAATTAGTTTAGTTTACTGCGTGCTATGTTAGAGGGTTTTCAGTTAATCCATGTACATGTTTCGCGCTTTGACAACCGACTCAATACAATAATCATGTACACATACACACATTGTACATGCATAGACTGAACGAGCAAAATAACAAGAGAGATTCCACTGAATATTAGACGAACAATAAACACAATACCCTCCCGTTTTCCGCATCATAGATTCACTGCATTTGCAAAGGATTTAATGTAGGATTTGCCTAATGAAAACAAAATACCTTTCGCTGGACTCAATAATCCTCACAGATCGTGTCTATTACATTATGATAAACTGTATTTACAATATTGCTGATCATTTTTCGTGCTTATCCGCTTATCTCGTGGATATATCTGTTTAAATACATATTTCAAATGTAAACTAATCAACAATTATGTGAATAATTTTAGCACAGCAATTGTTAACTAAAGTTTTTATTCCCTAACATTTTAAACCGCAATAATTTAAATATACAAAACATTTCTCGAATTTCATTTAACAACCGTAAAATGTATAACTCATTTAATAGAAATAAATCTGTATTTACACAAGTATAAATGCTCTCACTCGCTCACTCATTTATCACTTGGTATCCAAAATTGCCGATCGCTTAAAAAGCTGAAATCCGTATATATTTTCTAAATACAACATATAATTTTGTTAGCTCATCTACCGGTTTCGATAATTAGTTTTTCTATTTTTAAATAAATTCTTTTGTTCTGCATATTTTATTGTTCGTTTTTTCATTTGTAGGCTACATCAAATTATATAATAGCATACTTTTCTAATAAAAATGTCTTAGTAGTTTAATTAGTATTTAAATAACTAACGTTCAGTTGTAATAACTAACACACTAATAGAATACCGTAGTAGTTGCAGTAGTTAATAAACAAAGAAGCACTGAATTGATCTACCCTTGAACGTGGGAAACCATAGTTGGGTGGATTAATTTTCCCACCACGAATTAAAATAGTTTTAGATTTCCAAAGTATAACTAAGGAAATTAACATTTACATTGTAATGATATTTTTTGTAAGTAATGGAAAAATAGATAAATAAATAAAACAAATATGAAATAGATAATTAAATAGACTAAATAATTTTCTTTCTGATCAAATGCAGATAAAATATGAAAATCAGGTGTGAAACTCTCAAACGACTTCCTCTTGCGAATGTAAATAATGAACAATATAACCTGTGTTTAATCATAAGTAAACAATGTTAAATTAAAAGCATAACCAAATTTTAATCATGAGTGATTTACGTAAAATGAAAATCAATCTATTTCGACTTAAAAATACGGAAATACACTAATTGAACTTAAACTAAAGTCTGCAGAGAAAATTTGAAATAAAATTGGTTGCTTTTATATTTACTAGAACTTTGATTATAATACACTTTTGTCGTAATGTGCTTACTAAGGCCGGAATCTTTAAAAACCATCTTTTACCACGGGAACAAAGCCTCCTTAAGAATTTCAGCAGACATGGTCCGTGTCCTACCTTGTAGAGAATAAAATATAACGTGACTTTAGAAAAAAATCGTAAGAGCTGTTCTTAAGAAAAAAGTAAAAAATTGAAAAATTGCACGAATAAAATCCCTACTACTTCCGGTAGACCGAATCAGATAGAAATGTTTTGTTGAATCCCGTTTACTTTAAGTTCCAAGTTTTAACTTCGTACGATATTCCGTTTTTGAGATATTTAGTTCAGACATAGAACTATCGCTAAAAAGATGTTTTTTTTACGTTCAGGAGGTCTGAAAGCTTGTATCTCCGGTGAAAAATCGACATGAAAACAATACTTTCCTTCCTTATATATTCATAATGGGCAAGAGAGAGTAAAAAGGGAGTTATTTTTAGCTTACACTCAACTGTTATACAGAACAGGCTAATAATATATAATTTTTTTAATCTGAAAACTGTGCACAATGTGAAATGTATTCTTGTGCAGACTTAGGTTTACCATTCCTCCGAAAACCGGGAAATTCAATGAATAAGGTTTCATACACCCGTCTGAAGGTATAAAATTGTTAGTAAAAATAAATCAAACATTTATTTTAATCTTAAAGTTCTGCGTATGTTGTTATGACGAACAGCAACAAGCGTAAATTAGTAAAATAATCTTAAAATTGCGTTTCAGTTAATATTAAAGTGTTTTCTTGACATTAACCAAGCATTTAAAAAATATGGGATCTTTACACTAGACAGAACCTAAACTGAGTTAAAAAATGTGAAGTACTTACGAGTAATTAAAATTCAGATTTTGCTCATAGTCATCACTTACCTGAAAAAGAAATTTTGATATAAGTTATAAAATACAGAACACAAGGTACAAACATTTTAAAATCTGCGTACTCAATCAGTAGATTGTTAAAGAATCACATTAATAATTTTTGTTTAAAATATTTGCCCTTAACAGACAGGTGGAGTGTTAAATAATTCGTAATCGATCTGCTAGTTCCGCGGCTACAAAAAAATTCTGTAGCTTATCACATGGTCAACCAATTATATAACTGAAGCATTTAACAACAGTACAGGTTGAGGTGTAAAAGGACACTAGTCACAGTTATCTCCTCTGAGAGTAATGGATTTCGTCATTATACAGACAGCCCGTGTGGTGAATGAAATGAAGGTGTCATTTGCAGGGTGGAAAGTAGATATTTGTCGGAGGGCCTGGCATGCTGATAACCATACTTTACCACTTAGAGAGGAAGGCATTGGTAAACCTCCACACTCCTCGTTTTACTTAGTAAAGCCTCTAGAGGTGTTCGACCCACTTTTCGGCTGATGACCTAAACACAAATATAAAAATTAACAATCGAAATTCGTATGAACTTACAAGGTATTTTTAAAATAAAGAAAAGGCTTTAATAAATAAAATGAGAACTATACTGGTTTACAAATGCCTTCCTCACTGAGTGGAAAAGTATGCTAATCAGCATGCTCTCTGAAAAGTATCTACTTTCCACCCTGCATGTGATACGATCACTTTATTCACCAGGGTCTGGTTGTATACTGAAATTTATTACTCTCAGAGGAGATAACTCTGACTAGTGTCTTTTACACCTCCAATGTTTCTGTTCTTAAATGCTTCGGTCATATAATTGGCTGACCGTGTGATGAGAAATTAATTCCTAATATGTTTACGTTGCTATCTGTTCAATGCAGAACAATAAGCAACCCTATGACCCAATGGGATGAGGATGATAAGTATGACGTGTAAATGAGGTGTAGTCTTGTACAGACCCAGGTCGACCACTCCTGAGAGAGTATGGTTAAACATTTTAACAAATAAAATCTACATCCAAACACAAAATTTCAAATTAAAAACACTACGATTCCTTGTTTCTGTTGAAGGATCCTACGAAGTATTTCAATTTGGTTAAAATTAACGATAAGACTTTTCCTTTCAGCTACTAAAAAGTTGTACAGACCAAGGTCGACCACTCCTGAGAGAGTAAGGTTAAACTTTTAACAAATAAAATCCACATCCAAATACAAAATTTTTAATACAAAACAATACCATTCCTTGTTTCTGTTTAAAGATCCTACGAAGTATTTCAATTTGGTTAAAATTAACTATAAGACTTTTCCTTTCAGCTACTAAAACGTTGTACAGACCTAGGTCGACCGCTTCTGAGAGATTATGGTTAAACTTTTTAACAAATAAAATCCAAATACAAAATTTCAAAAAAAAAACAATACCATTCCTTGTTTCTGTTGAAGGATTCTACGAAAAATTCAACGATGTATTTCAATTTCGTTAAAATTAATGATAAGACTTTTCCTTTCAGCTACTAAAAAGTTCTAAGGGTGAAAAAAATAGCCTGGTATATAAAAGAACCCGAGGGTGCTATATAGACATACAAGTATATTGTTTGGCCTTTACTTCTTTTATCATCTAGACGAGTTGATCTTTAACTAAGAGAAAAATATTAGTAGTCGTTACTGTACAAATATATTGTTGAGGGTATTGTCGGTGAAAGAATGCAGTTAAAATAAGGAGGAAGTGAAAAAGGAAGAAGAAAAAAACAGGATGATGAGATGGTACGGGTAAGAAGAGGAGGTAAAACAAATTGTGGCCAGATAGACTTTTGCCGGGAGGCGTAAATAATGAAGGTGTTAGGGAAAGGTCCCAAAGGGATATGGTACCGGCTAGTAGTATCCAGTGGTCTGTTCTTTGTACATCATCAATACTGTAAGAATTCTGATACTATTTACTCCGATATCCTGTAGAATAAAAAAATAAATAACCAGTGTACTTTGGAAAATGTTTCTTTTTATTTACCTCAAACAGTTAGTAAAATGTTTACAAAAATCTATAAGCATACATACGAGATCTGTTTAAAAAGTGTCAGACATTTTATAATAAAAAATTTATATTTATACGAGGTGTGGCTATTAAATAACGAGACTGACGCTGTAAAAAACTTATTTTAATTTTATACATAATCACTTATTGTCACCTTCAATATACACTCCTTCTCTATCCCTACAACGCTCCATGCAAATTTTCCATTGTTGGAAACAGAGCTGGAAGTCATCTTCTGTCAGCTCCTTTAGGACAAGCTTTCTCTTTTACAGCTTCCACAGACTCAAATCTTGTCCCTTTTAATGCAGATTTTACCTTAGGGAACAGGTAGAAGTCACATGGTGCAAGATCTAGTGAATAAGGTGGTGTTCTAACACCGATATACTGTACTTGGCTAGGAACCTCTTGACAGATAACGCGAAATGAGCTGGCGCATCGTCTTGGTGGAGAACCCATGATTTGTCCTTCCACATTTCGGGGCGTTTTTTCCTTACTCTTTGACGTAGTTTAGAAAGTACCTCAAGGTAGTAATATTGATTAATTGTTTGACCTTCAGGAACCCATTGAAGGTACACAATCCCATGGACATAAAAAAAAAATCATCATTGCTTTAAATTCTGACTTGCACATTCAAGCTTCTTTGGCTCTCGGTCAAGTTCAGCTCTTCTAGCCCATTGGTTGGCGCTTCGTTTCCGGATCATAAGTAAAAAACCACGTTTCATCACATGTTATTATCTTCTACCTGTTCCCTAAGGTGAAATCTGCATTAAAAGGGACAAGATTTGAGTCTGGAAGCTGTAAAAGAGAAAGCGACACGTGTCCTGAAGGAGCGACAGAAGATGACATCCAGCACTGTTTCCAACAATGAAAAATTTGAATTCTTTAACAATTGACTAATTAAGCTTGACTTAAGATCAATGATATTCTGGAGTGTAGACTATTCTACAGAGCCAAGATAAAACTGAAAAGTCTAAATTTTACCAATACGTTATATTCATTTCTTACCAATAATGTATTACAGCAACTTAATTGTTTACTTCAAAAAGCGTGTACATCAAATAATACACAATTCGCCTCAACGTTTACTTGAGTTTATATAATTTTCAACAAAAAATATTTAGCCACGAATCTGTGTACAATAAAATTTTGCATAAATATACACTCTGAGAAGAACGCTGATCGGTAAAATTCGGAAGGAGATTATTTTAAAAGTCTATCATAATTTCGGATGCCCATAACGGGCAGGTGTAGAGTTAAATTAATTGCACTCGATCTGTTAGTTCCAGGGCTACAAAAAATAGTTCTGTTTCATATCACATAGTCAGGCAATTATATGGCTGAACTATTTAAGAACATAAGAGGTAGAAGTGTAAAAGACACTAGTCAGAGTTAGATATTCTGAGAGTGATGAATTTCATCAGTAACAGCTAGACCCTGTGATGAATGAAATGAAGGTGTCATTTGCAGGATGGAAAGTGGGTGCTTTTCGGAGGGCCTGGCATGCTGATAAGCATACTCTTTCAACTCAGTGAGGAAGGCAATAGTAAACCACCTCACTCCTCGTATTTACTTAGTAAAACCTCTAAAGGTTCAAACCAACCTTTCGGCTGATGACCTAAACAACACATAATTTTGGCTTCAAGGAATCAATATTAGATAAAAATAAGTTAAAATTTTCGTACTATAGAAAATCTTACCCCGACACAATACTTTCATTAAAAAGACAGATCGCCAAAAATGATGGTACATAGAAATATCATAAATCAAATGTGCATAAAATATAAATTTTAATACGGAATTTAATTAAATTAGGAAACATAGTGAGATTATTTACAGGGCTATGAACCCACAGTGAAAAATTCAATTTGTAAATGGTAATCTGTTATCGCCCTCCAAGTAAGTTGTTTTTCAAAAACACATTTCGATACAAAATTTAATTTAAATGCCATATGTGCGTTTCAATATTCATATGGTATATTACTACAACATACCTCTAATGAAATAATGTAAAAGTTTTCTCTCATAAATCGATGATTTTTGTAACAGTTTGATATTATTTTTTATACTCTATGGAATACTCCATGTAAAAACAAAATATTTTAATCTGGACTAATTAAAAAAGTTTGTTTTATTTTTGCAGTTTTTTAACAACTGAATTCGATGATCTCGGATTTTGGAATACATATAATTTATGACTGATATAGGGGAGAATAAAAATCACTGTAAAACGGTCAGGGTCATCAAAATGTTTTTGGCTGTGAAGCTAGAGATCTCGAATTCAATTTTATTAATTTACCAATGGTTATTTTACCTCCGTAAGGAATAATATGCTTTTGTAAGGCTGTTGTTGTTTCGGTAATCAGCCGAAAGGCTAGTTTGAACCTGTAGAGGTTTTACTAAGTAAAACGAGTAGTGAGGTGGTTTACCATTGCCTTCCTCATTAAGGGGTAAAATACGCTTATCAGCATGCCGGGCCCTCTGAAAAGCACATATTTTCCTCTCTGCAAATGATACCTTTACTTCATTCACCACAGGGTCTGGCTGTATAATGAAATGTATTACTGTCAGAGAAGATACCTCTGATTAGTGTCTTTTACACCTCTACCTCTTCTGTTCTTAAATGACTCAGTCATTTAATTGGCTAACCATGTGATAAGAAACAGAACAATTTATTTTAGCCCTGCAACAAACAGATAGTGTAAATAATTTCACACTCCATCTGTCTGTTAGGGCAGTTTGTAATGGTATCGATAGGATTAATCTGTATGAAGTACTTTATATAAGAAGGAAAGTATTGTTTTATTTCGATTTTTCAAAATCGAGTTTTCACCGGATATTACAAATTCTCAGACCCCCTGAACCCAAAAAACATGTTTTTAGCGATTGGTCTGTGTGTGTGAAGAAAATATCTCAAGAACGGAACACCGTAAGAAGTTGAAACTTAAAATTTTTTTTTCACTTTTTTACGATTTTCCCAAAAACGCCTCCTACGATATTTTTTTTTTTAAATTACCACATTTACTACATTTGTTATGCTCTACAGGATAAGGCAGGCGCCATGTCAGCTGAAATTCGTGAAGAGGATGTGCTCTCATAAAAAAAAATTGTTCTTTTAAAATTGCGGCCTTAATTTGCATTTAAGAGCAAAAGTGTATATAATCAAAGTTGTAGAAAATTTAGAAACCTGTAACTTTTGTTCCAAACAAAAATCCTTGGTTTAGTGGTAATTAGTAATTTTCTGAATTTTTTTTTCATGAAAATCTGTAAAAAGTAGATATTTTTAAGATTTCGGTTTTAGTATGCATTTTACGCCAAAAGTGTATATAATCAAAATTATAAAAAATTAAAAGCTCTACAACTTTTATTTTAAGCATTTTTCTCCACAGAGTCTAGTTTAGTAGTTACAAAGTGATTGTCCGTATTACTAAGCCAAACTCAGGTTGGTTTACATTTTTCATTATTCACTCATGATTAAAATTAGGTTATGTTTTTGAGGTTAGTTTTTTTGTTTATTTCTAATGTTAGGTTACATTGTTCATTACTTAAATTGTTAAGAGAAAGCCGTGTGTGTGTGCGAGTGTGTTTCGCACGAGATTTTTTACTATCTACTTCCTTTGAAAATCTCTTGGAAGCGATTTACAAAAAAAATAATTTTATTCTTTTCGAGGTACGTACTACATACGCTAGTACAATTATAGTATTTATATAGTATTATATTTTATTATTATATAATATTTATTCAACACTGTACGATAGTTAACTAAAAATCGACCATAGAAAATAAATTCTTTTAATAATTAAATTTTTATAATGTATCCAAACACAAGCATTAGTTCCAGTTATGTAACAAATACTCAGTTCAGTATAAATAAATACATAAAACGTAAGCTTTTAAAATGTTTGTTCAATTAAGAGAATATAAAGTGACGTGCAATAAGATTTCTGCGAAGTACCACTTACCACAAACCCATTACCGATAAGTATTATAGAACTCCATTGTAGGTTGTCAACCTTCTTCAATAAAATGGATCAGTTTTAAGGTGGACATATTCAGTTTAATAAAGAGAAACACTTTTCTAAAGAAGTATACAACATTGTGACACGAGAAAAGTTTGCACAAGAGAAAAAATTTAAAAAATGAAAAAGATTATACCGGGTGATTCAAAACTATACGGCAATCTCTTGGGATCTCATTCTATAGCTAAAAATAAGAAAAAAAGTTCATATAAACATATGCCTGAAAACGCTTAGTTAGCGAGTTACGGCTAGCGAAAAATTTTACCTAGAACTTTGTACCCTCGGTGAAGTAAGGCCGTATAAAAATGTTAAAGGTAGTTACAAAGATATAAATACGATTGTTTCTTATGTTTTTTAATCCGAGAAATTGAATAAAATTGGTTCCAGAGCTGTAAATGCAATACTTTCAGAGATATCTTACATAAAACACAAGACTTGGTGCAAAGAAATAACACATTTTTGTGTTTAACGTAAGATTACTTCCATAAATGGTAAATAAAGGTGTACTTTTTCTTAAATAAATTTGTAGAAAATTTAATTCTGAAAAATTTCATGTGAATTACTCAGGAAAAAAATGCATAATAGATACTGAAATTTCGCTTTATTTAAAATCAGAACAGACGCACATTCTTAACTGCATAAAATATTAGGTTGGGAGTAACAGCTGATCATTTATCAGCTGTTACTCCCAACCTAAATATGAGTTAATATTTTATGCAGTTAAGAATGTGCGTCTGTTTTGATTTTAAATAAAGCGAAATTTCAATATCTATTTGCATTTTTTTCCTGAGTAATTCACATGAAGTTTTTCAGAATTAAATTTTTTACAAATTTATTTAAGAAAAAATACACCTTTATTTACCATTTATGGAAGTAATCTTACGTTAAACACAAATGTGTCAATTGTTAAAATGTGTCATTTCTTTGCACCAATTCTTATGTTTTATGTAAGATATCTCTGAAAGTATTGCATTTGCAGCTCTGGAACCAATTTTATTCAATTTTTTGGATCAAAAACCATAAAAAAACAATCGCATTTGTATCTTTGTAACTACCTTTAACATTTTTATACGGTCTTACTTCACCGAGGGTATAGAGTTCTAAGTGAAATTTTTCGCTAGCCGTAACTCGCTAACTAAGCGTTTTCAGGCATATGTTTATATGAACTTTTTTTCTTATTTTTAGCTATAGAATGAGATCCCAAGAGATTGCCGTATAGTTTTGAATCACCCTGCATATGGCACAGTATTTAATTGTGTAAGATCCAAAAAGAAACCCTAATAGAAGTGACCAAACAGTTTGCTTAAAAGTTTCCTTACAGAAAACGAAAATCATGTCAATAGAAAATTAACACCGACATACCTAAAAAAGCTAAATGTCGGGAGATAAAAATTCGTAAAACAGTACAAGTCACAAAAGTAAACAGTTGACGGCAGAAATAACAACTACCCTGCAAAAATGGATAGAAACTCGCAAATCCGAGCAATTAGTACATTGCAACACCTATGCTAACTTCGTTCGGGATCTGGGTACAATAAATAACAAACCGACTTTCTTCAGACTTATTACAATTTATTATTTGTAGGCACAATAATAACAGCTACAGTCAATTGTCAAACAGACTACTAACAAATAAAATTAGATTACACTTAAGTCGTAAAACGCATAATACGGTCGCAATCTAAAAAAAAACACCTTATTTTATAGATTTTGAAGAGCAAAATACATAAAATCCCTAATTGACGCTAAATAAGCGTTGTAAAAAACGCTTGAAATATTAAAGGCGTAGTTTTTTAATTTCGTATTATTTTGATTTTATATACTTTTACCTCTGCCCATAACAGACAGGTGGAGTATCAAATTATTTACACTCAATCTGTTCGTTGCCGTGCTGACATAAATCGTTCTGTTTCTTATCACATGGTCAGCGAATTAAATGACTGAATCATTTAAGAACAGAAGAGTTAGAGATGTAAAAGACACTAATCAGAGTTACCTTCTCTGAAAGAAAGAAATTTACAGCCAGACCCTGTGATGAATGAAGAGAAGGTGTCATTTGCAGAGTGGAAAATATGTGCTTTTCAGAGGGCCCGGCATGCCGATAAGTGTACTTTTCCACTTAGTGAGGAAGGCAAATAAACCACCTCACTCCTCATTTTACTCAGTAAAACCTCTACAGATTCAGACCAGCCTTTTGGCTGATGACCTAAACAACATACTTTTACCCTAAAAGGCACATTACGGCCGCAATCTTACAAAACCGGTTTTTACCTCGAGAGCACAATCTTCAAAAATTTCAAGACATGGCGCTTACTTTATCTTGTACAGCATAAAAAATGTAGCAAATGAGACGATTTTAAATAAAATCATAGGAGATTTTTTGGAGAAAATTGAACGAATAAACTACTACTTCCAATGGACCGATTTTGATGAAAATCGGGACACGAAAATGTTCGTGACGGGTCCCCTTATGGTATCCAACTTCAGTTCCAAAGATTGAACTTCGTACGATAGCCTGTTCTTGAGATATTTTGTCCGCACACACACATAACTCTAAAAACATGTTTTCTGGGTTCAGGGAGTCTGAAAACGTGTATTTCGAAGCTAAAAGTCGACAAGAAAACAATACTTTTCGTTCTATATAAATATATATTCATAAAGGGCGAGAGAAAGTAAAAAAATGTATAATAAATAAATAATCAAACTTAAATTAATTACTTGAAATAATATTGATGTAATGCAATCTAATTTTATTGAAATAAGTTCTGATTTAAAAATTGACTTCTCTTATGATAAAATTCTGTGTAGAAGAGTTCCATTTTATTTTAAACGTAATTAACGAAAAGTAAAAAAAGAATTTAAAACACATTTCTTTATTCTTTGAATTAAATGAACTTAATTAAAAAACTTTTAATTAAAATTCAAAAAGACAATGTAATTTTCATTTAAATATTAAAAGGATTTGAAAAAATTTGTAATTTGTAGTAGAATACTCGTAAAAATTAATGGTGGTTGTTTTTTAAAAATTTTATTTAAATACAATTTAATAACTCCTTTCAATGCTTCAACAAAAAAATATTGACCATTTACCAAAGTCTTATCAATAGTTTTTCATAATTTTAAACGAAAATATAAATTAATTGGAAAAGAGAATTATCATTCTATTCTGCTGTTTGTTTTTTTTTTTTAATTTATTTAAAGTCGCATCAAGAGCTAGGTTATGAGCAACTACGATGGGTAATGAAACAGTGGGCTTCTAGCTATTGAAAATTTCCAGACCATAGCCGGGAATCGAACCCAGTACCTCCGTGTTGTAGCCTAGCGCGCTACCACTAACGCTACGGAGGCGGCCATTCAACGTTTGTTGTCGCTGTACGAGTTGCAAGATTTTAATACTCCGGCGAAACAACGGATATGACCATTCAGAACAGACCAAAACTATATCAACCAAATTTACACAAAAAAATTAAACAAAACTGAATTATTATCGAAAGGTACACGAAGAAATTAATAAAAATGATAAAGTAACTGTGCAATTATTGCTTAGGTACCATAACACTGTGACGTGCGCCGGCTGGGCGATGGTGTTTCGTCTACACGGCTTGTATTTGTGAGCGAACTTCAAGTTCTAATAGTGTAATTTATTGCTTTCCGGGCGCTACTAGTTATGACTGCTGAAATTTCTCGAAGGCTGTGCTCTCATGGTAAAAACTTTTGTTTTAGATTTCGGCCTTAGTATTTTATGGTAAGTTGTAAGATATTAAAAAACCCTAAAATTTTTATGTATAACATTTCTTTTACAACGCTTAGTTTAGCGTCAGTAAGTGATTTTCTGTTTGGTCATTAAAATCGGTAAAAAAATGGTTTTTTAAAGATTGCAGCCTTGGTATGAGTTTTACGCCACAAAAGTATATAACTAAAGAACTTATTGAAAAAAATAGTTGCATTCTGTTCATTTAGAACAATAAGCAACCTCATGACCCAATGAAATGTATGACGTGTTAATTGAAGTGTGTTCTTGTACAGACTTAGGTTGATCATTCCTGACAAGGTATGGTTAATTAAACCCCAACCATGAAAGCACACCAGTAGTATTCAAATCCGTACAAAGTAACTATGTTTACTAGGAATCAAACCACGGAACCTTTGTCTTCGAAATCAGCTGTTAAACGGCTGACGACTTTACCACTAGACCAACCCGGTGGATTAAATTTACTATTCGAAGCTGTCTTTTTTTAAAACGCTTAATTTAGCTTCAATTAGTGATTTTTCGTATTTCTAAGTCCTACGTAAGTTGATTTTCATTTAGGGTTTTCACTCATGATTATAATATAGGTTATATATACATATTTTTTATTTGTACATTGGCATGATAAAGTCGTGTGAGTGTGTCACACAAAATTTTTCTCATTAAAAACGTCTTTCGAATAAAAGTATAACTGTTTCTTCCGTTACAGGTTTTACGTTGTTTCTCTAGTCGTTAAATTATTCTAGATATTCAGACCAGTAATTTATTTATTAAGAAATAAAAATAAAAATTTTATGTAGTATAAATAATTTATAACCTAATTACGAGTTGTTTTTAAAAACCGGGAAAATTCAAGGTAATAATCGGTTTAAATATTAACTATAATAAGTAACTTATACATTTTTAAGCAACTACGTTGTATATTATACAAAATATACATAATTAATAATAATTTAGTAGAATTTTCAATGTAATGTCATATAGTAAGAGAGAGAGAGAGAGACAGAGAGGGAGAGAGAGAGACGGAGTTAATGAATTGAGTTTATATTGGAGAGTATTTGCAGCTGTACAATATGACCCTTTTCACTATACTCTCCTTGCCCCTTAAAACCACCTCTCTTTAATTAAACAGACTGGTCGTCCGCCCCTTATTCTATAATGTAGCTCTACTCTGTCTCATTTACAGAGAGCCAACAGCCAGTGAAAAAACTAAACGCCTAAATTATTCACCTCTTTTCCGAGATGAACGACTTTAACAAGAAAGCGTTGAGAGAGCTAACTACTTTTTTTGGGGAACTTATCCTGGAGAATCCCTCCGTTCTTTTACGACTTTCCTCCTGGCAATTTGTTTGAAACGCCGAGAGTAGTTGGTGGGTGGTTCGGATGCGTTGTCCACCGTTTTTTTGACAGGCCGTGTTTTTCTTGCCGTCCTTTAATTTAATGCCACAATATTAATGTCACCTAATTATTTAATAAGTACAATTTTGTAACGGGATTTTAAAAGAAGAGAAATAAATGAATGAATTACTGTTGAAATAAATAAAATAATAAATAAATAAATAAATAAAGACAAAATTGAATTTGATTATATTATATGATATTTAATGAACGATTGAAATTTGATAAAAGAATTAAATTGACAAGAATTGATTTACAAAATTTATTAGTTACTGATCTCTGAACTTAATTTATTTATTGATGACACTTTAAATTTATAATACTAAGTTTTAATGAATTTACATTGAAATAATAATATATTTTAAATAAATTTGTGGTTAATAAAATGAGCTCAAATGTAATGAAAATTTTTTAATATAAATTTATGTAGCTTGTGAAGTTGTTGGAGATGTGCCGTGTACCATTGACCTGGATCGAATGGGAGACTGCACCATTGTTACAATCGGTTTTATAGTTTTAATAGATTCTTTCAAAAATTCCATTTGTTGGTTTCAAAATCGTTGTTATATTTAATTCAGTTTCTTAATTTATTTATATGTTGATGTTATCTTAGTTTCTTTTATAAAATTCATTTAATTAAAATTATTTATTAAAATTTATATATTCATTTGTTTTTGAGTACCTTCACAAGTTGAACTATCTGGCTTCTGGAATTATTATTTACATTAAATATTTCTTATAAAATTTTGGTTTCATATATTTAATTCTTGCTATAAAATATTAAGGTAGTAAATGAAAATTATTTATCTTGATGTTTAGTGATTTACTATTATTCAACATATTTCTTTGAAAATCAAACAATTAACTTTTACTCTCGTCATTTGATCAACGATATTATGTATAATAGATTGCTATTCTACAATTTTCTACGTTTGTCTACTTTTATTAAAACTTATATAATTTTCAATTTAGGGCAAGAGATATTTCGTTAGTCTCGTCATAATGTATAATAGGTGTTATTATAATTATTTGGCCGAACGTGGTGTAGTGGTAAGTGAAAATAGCTTTCATATCGGGATCCCACGTTCGATTCACGGTCAGGTGTGGCATTTTTTCATCAGTATATTACTTCATATCATCAACCAGGCACAAGCCGAGGCTTATGTAGGCATCACTACTTAAAACAACAGAATAAGTGAACAACAAAATAAAATGCGCAAAATAAATACTACAAATGTAACATATAGCACTGCAGTTTTTTATTTGATATTATTGCTTATTTATATGTATTATTTTTGTATTTGTGTACATATTTCTTTTGTATTTTTTCATTTATTTGTATTTATACGTATGATTGTATTTTGTCAGCTGCAATCTAATAATATTACTGATGGAACCTCTAAATAGGGCATTGCCTTGGAGGCCCTATTTTTCTTTGTTGTGGAATTAGTTTGTAGTCTTTTTTTACTTTTTTATTGTTTACAATTTGAATATTTCTTTATGTTCTATGTTATTCGTGGTGGGAAAATTAATCCACCCAACTATTGTTTCCCATTTTCTGCTTAAAACGCGGTGTTTGTAAAGTCCATTCATTAATTAGGTTAAACACGTGTATATGTTTCCGCTTAATACGCATTTAATCCCGCCTAATACGCGCTAAAAAGTTATGACTGTTTTAAAAATATGTAAGAGAAATTTTGTTATTAGTTACAGTATTTATGTACATATGTATGTAATAGCGGTGTAATTTGTTTGTGTCTTTTTGAATTAAACGTGATGTTCAAAAAATGGAATGTATCTTTAGGTTTATTTATGCACTACATATAACGTAAACATTTATTTCTATATAACCTATATGTGCTACCCATAACAGACAGGTAGAGTGTCAAACTATTTATACTTAATCTGTTCGTTGCAGGGCTAAAATAAATAGTTTTGTTTCTTAACACATATTCAGCCAATTAAATGACTGAATCAATTAATAACAGAAGAGGTTGTTGTTTAGGTCATCAGCCAAAATGCTGGTTTGAACCTGTAGAGGTTTTACTAAGTAAAACAAGGAGTGAGGTGGTTTACTATTGCCTTCCTCACTGAGTGGAAAAGTACGCTTGTCAGCATGCCAGGCCCTCTGAAAAACAATATTTTCCACTCTGCAAATGACACTTTCACTTCATTCACCACAGGGTCTGGCTGTAAAATGAAATTCATTACTTTCAGAGGAGATAACTCTGATTAGTGTCTTTTAAAACTTTGCCTCTTCTGTTCTTAAATGATTCAGTCATTCAATTGGCTGGCCATGTGATAAGAAACAGAACTATTTATTTTAGCCCTACAACTAACAGCTGCCCATAACAGACAGGTGGAGTGTCAAATTATTTACACTCAATCTGTTAGTTGCAGGGCTAAAATAAATAGTTCTGTTTCTTATCACATGGTCAGTCAATTAAATGACTGAATTATTTAAGAACAGAAGAGGTAGAGGTGTAAAAGATACTAATCAGAGTTATCTTCTCTGAAAGTAATAAATTTCATTGTACAGCCAGACCCTGTGGTGAATGAAGTGAAGGTGTCATTTACAGAGTGGAAAATATGTGCTTTTCAGAGGGCCCGGCATGCTGAGCGTACTTTTCCACTCAGTGAGGAAGGCAATTGTAAACCACCTCACTCCTCGTTTTACTTAGTAAAACCTCTAAAGGTTCAAACCAGCCTTTCGGCTGTTGACCTAAACAACAACAACTAACAGATTGAGTGTAAATAATTTGACACTCCTCCTGTCTGTTATGGGCAGAACAGAAGAGGTAGAGATGTAAAAGACACTAATCAGAGTTATCTCCTCTGAAAGTAATGAATTTCATTATACAGCCAGACCCTGTGATGAATGAAGTGAAGGTGTCATTTGCAGAGTGGAAAAAACCTACGTGCTTTTCAGAAGGCCCGGTATGCTGATAAGCGTACTTTTCCACTCAGTGAAAAAGGTAATGGTAAACCACCTCACTCCTCGTTTTACTTAGTAAAACCTCTACACGTTCAAACCAGCCTTTCAAGTGATGACCTAAACAACAACAACCTATATGTAATTACTGTTATTAATATTTTTTCACAAAACGCAGAATGTTAAAACATTAACACTTTTCTGCCTTCAATAATGATTTCTACAAAGTACTATCTTACGATTGTCTTGGCCGCTTCTCGGCTAAGACGTTTTTCTGCCTAAGATGCTAATTTGTGTCGGACCCATGAAAATCGTATTAAACGGATTATACCGTATTTACTTGCCAAAAACGGACAGGTGGAGTGTTATTTTAATTGCACTCTATCTGTTTGGTCCAGGGCTAAAAAAATAGTTCTGTTTCTTATCACAAAGTCAGCCACTTATATGACTGAACTATTTAAGAACAGAAGAGGTAGACGTGTAAAATACACTAGTCAGAGTTATCTCCTCTGAGAGTAATGAATTTCACTATGCAGCCAGACCCTGTGCTGAATGAAGTGAAGGTGTCATTTGTAGGGTGGAAAGTGAGTGCTTTTCGGAGGGCCTGGCATGCTGATAAGCATACTCTTTCAACTGAGTGAGGAAGGCATGGTAAACCACCTCACTCTTTGTTTTTACTTAGTAAAACCTCTAGAGGTTCAAACCAGCCTTTCGGCTGTTGACCTAAACAACAAAACAACACTGTATTTACTAATACAATTTTCGAAATTTCCGTAAATATCGGAATTCCGAATCGGCTTATTCATATTATTTCGGATAATCGGAAAACTATTATATTTAAAAATAAATCAATGTGTATATACTTTGAATTTATCAATAGCGAAATCATTAAATACATAAACACAATGAAACAATGACAATGATTATTCTCCGTATCCTTGGCCAACATGATAACCAACAATATAAGTTTAGACTCATTCACGCACACGTCCAAACGCAAATATATAATGCTACACCCTCCGTTACAAGTATTACCGGATATTAATATCTGATCCAAAGGAAACAATAGCTTTAATAATACGACTGTATTTCAACCCTCCTATGTTCTTGGTCTTCTCTTCATATAGGCTTATACCACTTTCTTAGCCCTTAAGGGCATTTAAACTAAACTCCTTAGAACACAAGAACAATATATAGTACTTCTATACAGGTCTAGTATACTTTGTTAAATGTGAAATTCACTTCCACTTACCCCTAAAACTTCTACAGAGTGTATACTTCTATTTTCTGTTCATAAGAGAACACCTCAAAACACTTTGAAGTGTTTGTAACCAGGACATTGTCGCAAGATATTATCGTAAAGTTCAAAGTTTATCGACCGAATTTATGTACGTAGGTTTGTATATATAAAACTAAAAGCAGCAATATAAAGTGTTGTACGCGTAAAATTTAACACTTTATAGTAACTGCATCAAAGTTTAATGTCTTTATTACTGGGTATTATCAAACCACTTAAGCCTTCGTCTTTATTCTATTAAAGTGTTAAGTAGTTATCCGTTATAAACTTCCTTCAATACTGAACCACTTTTGAATTGTTACTTATTTTATGTAATATTGTTAACGCTAAGTATTATACATACCAAAATGTAATACCTCCTGTTAACTCATCCGAGTTAATTTCAAATTATTGGTTAATTTAAACAAAACTGAACCTCCTTGAAATAGTTGTACAACGTCTTGTTAAAATATTTTGGTTAATTTAAGGGGGAATCTATCTTTTTATGCAAATTTTAATTTTTCTTGCCCTGTATGAATACAAGGAAGGAAAGTATTGTTTTCACGACCATTTTTCGAAATCGAGTTTTCATCGGATATAACACAGGTTTAATGGCCCCCTGAACCCCCGCAAAAAAAATAGTTTTACTTATTGCTTTGTGTGTGTGAACAAAACATCTTAAGAAAAACATTTTTAGCGATTTGTGTGTGTGTGTGTGTGTGTGTGCGCGCGCGTGTGTGTGTGTGTGTTAACAAACTATTTCAGAACGGAATACCATACAAAGTTGAAACTTGGAACTGAGGTTAGGTAACAGCACTATGGGACGTGACAATAACAATTTCTTCAAAATCAGTTAACCGGAGGTACAATTGTATTCGTAGAATTTTTTTTCTCTACAGAAAAGAATAAGCGCCATATCTGCTGAAGTTTTTGGGGAGGCTGTGATCTCGTAGAAAATAATTAATTTTTCAAGATTGCGGCCTTGATACGCATTCTAAGGCAAAAGTGTACTAAACAAAGTTGTAGAACATTTAAAAACCTACAACTTTTATCGAAATAATTTTTTTGTGCAACGATTAGTTCAGTGGCAATTAGTAATTTTCTGTTTTTTTATCAAAATTTGTATGAAATTAGATTTTTTTAAGATTGGGCCTTAGTATGCATTTTACGACAAACGTTGTAAAATCAAAATTACAGGAAATTAAAAAACCAAAATCTTTTATTTTAAGCATTTTCTCTACGAAGCCTAGTTTAGCGACATTAATGATTTCCCGAACTTTTAAGTTCTACAGAGGTTGCTTTTCGTTTTGTGTCATTCACTTATGATAAAATTAGGTTATATTTTTATTTTAGATTGTTTAATCATGATTAAACATGGCTTATATTGGTCATTATTTACAGTGGCAAGAGAAAATCGTGTGAGTGTTTCACACCAGATTTTTACACTTAATAATTGCAATGGTATTCTGCGTACCACTCATTAGAGTACATCGCACCCAATTTATGGCATATAAAAAAATGATCTTATAAGTTCATTACAAATCCCCACGACAGGGGTGAAGTAAAAAATAGGGGTTTCGTAAAATAAACATGTGTAATCTTTACATGTACAAACTTAAATTTATTGTCAAAATAAATTACTCTCTATGATCAGTCTGAATTATTTTAAAATTGTCCCTTAGAATGTTTATTTAAAATATTAGTATTAACCTCCTCAACAGCGAAGATATACAGACGGCACGTTTTAAAACATTAGACTTAATTTTACGATTTTATTAATTCTTTGTCTCCTTAAATCTTTTTTTACTTTTACTGGGCCAGCCCGTTGGCGCAGTGGTTAACGCAACTGGCTTTTACGCCGGGGTCCCGGGTTAGATTCCCGGTCAGGTTTGGCACTTTTTCAGCACTCATTTTCTTTATCATCATTATCCACCGTCTGCATAAGCAGAAATTGCAAAACAGTCAGACGTAAAACAAAAAACAAACAAAAAATCTACTTCTACTACTAAGCCACCGTCATCCCAAAATCGGCATCATTATTATTTCCATCATAGTCATCATTTTCAGTTTCAACTGCTTCATATTTCAAGATATTAATGCACAATTCAATCAATTTTAGTTTTGTTTTTTATTCACATTTTAGTCTTTTTTTAACGCAATACTGAGTGTGTTTTATGACTGAAGCATTTAAGAACAGAAGAGGTACAGGTGTAAAATAGACTAGTCAAAATTTCATTATACAGCCAGATCCTGAGCTTAATGAAATGAGGGAATCATCGGCAGGGTAGAAGTAGATGCTTTTCTGAGGGCTTGGCAGATAAACACACCTTTCCATTCAGTGAGGAAGGCAATAGTAAACAACCTCTTTCCTAGTTTTACTTAGTAAAGCCTCTAGAGGTTGAAACCAGCCTTCCGGCTGATGACCTACACATCAAATTTAACAGATTGATTGTAACGTACACACATTAAGGATTGGAAAAAAGTTTTGACGGCGGTAATATTATTCTTGTAGCACTGCAAAGTTTGGCTTATTTTAAAGGACCTTTATGGTGACCGAAATTGGGAAATCGGCTGTTAAGAATAAATTAATATTACTTGTGCGAATTAATTCGCAGGGGTCAGCTAGCTACGTTTAATTCCTTCTCATAAGTTCAAATTTAGGCGTAGGTACACCACCCTATAGCAGATTCATCGGGTTGTTCACGAAATCAAAAATCGTTTAATACATTTTTTGTAGCTTATCCATTTAGTTTTAGGTAAGCGGAAATTGGGTAAAATTCTGTTTTCTGGCTTACTGTGGAAATAAATCGAAACAAAATACTTTTGACTAATTAACTAACCCCCAGTGATTCGCACAACCGTTCTGACAAGAGTTTAAAACATATACCTTATAAAATAAATGTTTTCAAGATAAAGCAAGTAAAGATGTAGGTTTAGATAAAGTAAAAATTCACGTCAAAGAAAACGGATTTCCTTGACATAAAATTGAAGCTTGAAGAATCATGGTTACAAAGATTCTCTTGACGTACAAAAACGTTGCTATCATTACTATGCGTTTTTTTCTCTGTCTCTCATGTTATTCTAAAACGCAGAATAAACCTTAAAAAGTGAAAATAACATCCACACACTCGACTTTCCTCTTTCAACCCTCTCTCGTAAAATACTTTTTTATGCATATCATTTGATACAGCGTAAATAACTTTACATAAAAAATCCTTAACTTTAACACCTTCCATCAAGAGGATCAGTTCCCCCTTGTATATGGGTTCAAGGCGAAAAAAGTCCACTTTTAAACTTCTGATACATTTTAAAGTATACATAAGGGTAAAATAAAAAACTCTGGTGTGAAACACTCACACAACTTTCTCTTACCAATGCTAATAATTAACAATAATCCTAACATTAGTAATAAAATATTAGAAATAAACAAAAAACTAACCTCTAAAAATATAACCTTATTTTAATAATGACTGGAAGACGCAAAATGAAAATCAACCTGTTTGGATTAAAAATACTGAAAATCACTCTTTCACTCTAAACTAGGATCTGTAGAGAATAATGCTTTAAATAAAAGTTGTAGATCTTGTAATTTTCTATAAATTTGATTATAAACACTTGTGTCATAAAATGAATACTACGGCCGATATCTTAAAAAAATCGATTTTTCACACGTTTTTGTGAGAAAAAATAGAAAATCGCTAAATACCGTTGAACTAAGCGTTATACAAAAAAATGTTTGAAATAAAAGTTGTAGAATTTTAAATTTTCTACATTTTTTATTATATAAATTTTTGCGCTATAATACATATTAAAGCCGTAATCTTAAAAAAAAAGTTTTTACAAAAAACAGCCTCACCAAGAATTTCAGCAAACATGGCGCCTACCCTATCTTGTAGAGAATAAAAATTGAGTAAATGAGGCGATTTTTAAAAAAATCGTAAGACCAGTTTTTGAGAAAATCGCAAAAAAGTGAAAAATTATACGAATAAACTACTACTTCCGGTTGACCGATTTTGATGAAAATGTTCGGGTCGGGTCCAGTGGTGGTACGTAACTTAAGTTTCAAGTTTCAAGTTCGTACGATGTTCCATTCTTGAGATATTTTGTATACACACACACACACACACAGAACAATCGCTAAAAACATGTTTTTTGGGTTCAGGGGGTCTGAAAACGTATAGATCTGGTGAAAACTCGATTTCGAAAAATCGACATGAAAACAATACTTTCCTTCCTATATATTCATATAGGCAAGAGAAAGTAACAATACATAATAATATAAATAAATTTATTGTTAAATATTTACTTTTACTTATCATCTTTCTTCGTTTAGCAACAAAGTCAGATAAAAGCTCATAGAAAATCCTCCGTGATTGTTAATGGAATTTTTAAGTTGTTTATGTATTTTTAACTCGTTAATGTATCAGTTTGCATTGTAGCCAGCAATGCCTGTTATTAAGTTATTTCGGGAAGGATTTTTTTTTGTTTTTTTGAATCCCTAATGTGTGTACATTGAAATCTGTTCAACTTAAGAACAATAAGCAACCCCATGACCAAATGATATGAGAATGGTATGTACATGAAGTGTAGTCTTAAACACACTCAGGCCGACCATTCCTGAGAGAGTATGGTTAATTAAACCCCATCATCAAAGTACATCCGTAACCACTTGACAGGTATTTAAATCCTTATAAAAGTAATTACCTTTACTGGGATTTGAACTAAGAATCTTCATCTCCAAAAATCAGCTGTTAAACAGCTGACTCGGGGTTTTTGTTAATATGTGACAGGGCTACAAAAATAGTTCTGTTTCTTATCACATAGACAGTTAATTAAAAGATTGAATCGTTTAAGAACAGAAGAGGTAAAGGTGTAAAAGACTAATCCGAGTTATCTCCTCTGAAAGTTATGAATTTCATTTTACATCCGGACCCTGTGGTGATTAAATGAAGGTGTCATTTGTAGTTTGGATAGTAGATGCTTTACAGAGGGCTTGGCATGCTAATAAACATACTTTTCCTTTCAGTGAGGAAGGGAATCGTAAACCATCTCACTCCTCGTTTTACTTAGTAAAACCTATAGAGTTTCAAACCAGCCTTTCGGCTGATGACCTAAACAACAATGTGTGGTAATATTGTGGTTCAGCCGAGACCAGGGAGATCCCTACTGCAAAATCGATTCAAGTGTCGTGGTAAATTTTCACTTAAATTATTCAAGAAAGAGAATAAGTGACATGGTTAGCGTGTCCATGTAATTTTAAATGAAAGTGTTCGTATAATTTTAGTATTGTTGTTCTAAAGGACGGTACACGAAGATAAAAACAATATGAAATACAATTTCCGAAACAAAATACTATATGATTTCCTGGCCAGCCCGTTGGGGTAGTGGTTAGCGCAACTGGCTTTTACGCGGGGGTCCCGGGTTCGATTCTAGTAGTCAGGTCACGTCTGGCAGTTTTTTATCACTCATTTCCATTATCATCATTATCTACCGTCTGTATTAGCAGAAATTGCAGAAGAGTAAGACGTAAAACAAAAAAAAACAAAAAAATACGATTTTATAGCATATTCTAGAAGGTTCCTGCATTAAATCCTAGTTAAGATAGTTACTTTTAAGCTAATTTGAATATTAGACAGTGGTTACCGGTGTACGTTGACAGTTGGGGTTTAATTAACCCAAGGAATGGTCAATCAGAGTCTGTACAAGACTACACCTCATTTACACGTCATGCACATCATCTTCATCTCATGGGGTTCTTAAATTGAACAGATTGCATGTGCACACATTAGGGACATGAAATATATTTCTAGTTTGGAAAACTGAACACAATTTTAAAATTTCTCGTATGAATAAAATGAACTCTTCATTCCTAAAATGCAGTGTCTGAATTGTTCCCTCTACTATTTAGTGTATTATGTTTAAAAAATAATGTTTTTGGTAAGTACACATAGTAGTTCCACTTCCAATACCCCTCCCAAGGTCACCAATTATTCTCCCTGTGCGACCAGTAAAGTCCAGATGTCATTTCCATAAGCCAAAACAGACAGGTGGAATGTCAAATTATTTACACTAAATCTGTTCGTTGCAGTGCTAAAATCATAGTTCTGTTTCTAATCACATGTTCAGCCAATTAAATGACTGAATCATTTAAGAACAGATGAGGTAGAGGTGTAAAAGACATTAATCAGAGTTATCTCCTCTGAAAATAATGAAGTTTTACTTCGTAAAACCTCTGCAGGTTCAAACCAGCCTTTCGGCTGATGACCTAAACAATAACAATCCAAAATGGGAACAGCCAAGCCTAATAAAGATTGATCCCATATCCTTTCTAACCCATTGTTTCAGTTATTGTTAGTAACGTGCTCGCTCTCATCACCCAGTCTTGGGTTCGAATCCCATTCAGGCACGGCATATATTCATACGTTACAAAAAAATCATTTCATCCTTCACCGTCTGCATTAACAGTAATTGCAGAACAGTCGGACGTTAAACAAAAAAAAAATTGTTTCAGATATTTTAATTCATTTTTAAACTCATATTATAAAATACAAATGAAAAACTTACCCTGATTCAGAAACGGTACAAATTTGATCACTGCTACTATCTCCATTATGAGTAAGCTGAGGAAATTTGAAACCAGTAATATATCCCAAAAGCGCGTGCACCAAACGTCTTTTTAAGCCCATCATCATAGGTACGATTTTTCCATTATCACAACACTTCACAACTTAATAAATCATTTTTTACTTTCTCTTGCCTATATGAATATATAGGAAGGAAAGTATTGTTTTCATATCGATTTTTCGAAATCGAGTTTTCACCGGATCTATACGTTTTCAGACCCCCTGAATCCAAAAAACATGTTTTTAGCGATTGGTCTGTGTGTGTGTCTGTGTGTCTGTGTGTGTGTCTGTGTGTGTGAACAGAATATCTCAAGAACGGAACATCGTACGAACTTGAAACTTGAAACTTAAGTTACATACCACTACCGGACGCGACACGAACATTTTCATCAAAATCGGTCAACCGGAAGTAGTAGTTTATTCGTATAATTTTTCAGTTTTTTGCGATTTTCTCAAAAACTGGTCCTACGATTTTTTTTAAAATCGCCTATTTTACTCAATTTTTTATTCTCTACAAGATAGGGTAGGCGCCATGTCTGCTGAAATTCTCGGTGAGGCTCTTTTCACGTAAAAACGTTGTTTTTTTAAGATTACGGCTTTAATATAAATTTTAGCGCAAAAACTTATATAATAAAAGTTGTAGAGAATTTAAAAACCTACAACTTATGTTTCAAACATTTTTTTGTACGACGCTTAGTTTAGCGGTAATTTGCGATTTTCTGTTTTTTTTCTCACGAAAACGTGAGAAAAATCGATTTTTTTAACATTTCGGTCTTAGTATGCATTTTACGACAAAAGTGTATATAATAAAGTTATAGAAAATTAAAAGATCTACAACTTTTGTTTAGAGAATTTTTCTCTACAGAGCCTAGTTTAGCGTGAAAGTGTGATTTTCCGTTTTTTTTAAGCCAAATAGAGTTCGATTTTCATTTTGCGTCTTCCACTCATGATTAAAATAAGGTTATGTTTTTGAGTTTAGTTTTTGTTCATTTCTAATGTTTTAATACTAATGTTAGGTTTATTGTTAATTATTTGCATTGGCAAGAGAAAGTTGTGTGAGTGTTTCACACCAGATTTTTATAAATAGATTATCACACACAAATTCGAGTATAAATATTTTAAACAATTTTATTAAAATCAAAACAAGTCACACTTGTGTTTTATTAATTGGAGATTAATTAATCGAAAACAATTTTACTAAAAAAATTATGTAACATAATGTACAGGATATGTCTAAAAAAAATTCCGTTCACGTTTATTTCTCATTTAAGATTACATGAATCTAAAAGAAACATATTACATAAATTGATAATTACGGCGTGGGGGAAATCAAAGTACCCAATTATGGCAATTCTAGGATAAACGATGAGTGCTTCCGTTAGCGTAGAAGTTTGTTTTTACTATGACTTAAAAAAAAGTAACCGACAAGAAATCTTTGGTTTTTTTTTTGGGGGGGGAGGGGGTTCACGTCCGACTCTTTTATAATTAATGCTAATGCAGACGATGAAAAGGATGACATAAGAAGAAAAGTGATGGAAAACTGCTAGTCCTGACCGGTGTGCCAGGGGTGATAACAATTATACGAAAATACAGGCAGAAGTGGAAAAAACATTTGTTGAGGATACCAGATGATCGAATTTATTTATAAGCCAACTGGAAAACGTGGTATTGGTACCTCAGAAGAGATGGGCATTTTAACTGCTTCATGAAATAGCAGACCATTAAATTTGAAGCTGTAACACTCCAGGAGGCCGTTATACGTTTTGTTTAAAAGATGATAAATGAATTTCACATATTGTTGATAGTGAAATTTTCAGTTTTTTTTCTTAACAAGTCTTTTACGCTTTATTTTGAAGTCTTCTGGATAAAGTTAAGGGAAGAAAATATTCGGGAAAACAGGAGGTAGTGGGTTAGAGGTTAGGGGAATCCGAGAAATAAAAATTAATCACGCAAAAAAGTAAAAATTTATCTGAATCACCGTGTATTAATTTAAGTCTACGTAAAATGCTTACAATAAATGGAAAAAAAATTAAATCGCTCAATGTCAATCAAAAATGCAAATGACCCAAAACAAAATTAAAGATAAAACTACAAATGTAATCTTAGTTTTATAATGAATTAACATTAGATAAATTTTAATTATGAAGGAATAAATTACTGAGAAATTTATTATCAGGAATAAATTATTTAATAAAACATATTGCATTTTTATTATTTTGTTTAAATGCAAACCGCGTATAAATTTGCAACGCTTATTATTATTATTATTTAATCAAATAAATATTAGTTAGGCTGGATGATTTCAGTCATTAAAAATAACAACAGTAAATTTATATAATACCGTTATTTTTTGAAAATACTATACAATCAATGAAATGTAGGAATTGGTAGCACCCGTGGCGTAGTGACAAGCGCGCTAACATACAAAGCGAAACATCCCGGGTTCGATCGCCACCGTTACAGTACCGAAACCCGCAGTAGTTGCTAATGACTAAGTTGTTGGGGGCGTTCAAAGATTACGTAACCATATTTTTGGTTATTTTCTACTCCTTTACATGCCTTGTAAGAAACATTAAGCAAAAGCTAAACCCCCATTTTGCTTACGTCAGATTTTATGACTTTTGTACGTCAAAAATACTTGGCAGATGAAAGCAGTTACCAATAAATTACGTTATTAATACTAGACATTTATATGTATAGGTATATACTAGGGGTTGAGGTATCAAACGAATATATAATGACTTTAATATATTATTGCTTATGGTATTATATAATCCACAGAATACAAAATGGTTTAAATATATGTATCTGTTATTTATCGCATTAAACAATTAAACAAGAAATACAGTTACCCCTAACTCAATTACACATCAACCAAAATTTTTGACGGGAATCATAATATAATGTGTTTTGAGTTCACATTTTTAAGTCTAATGTCCATGATTCTTGAATACTAGAAAAAGCTGATTTCTTTCTAGTAGCTGCCTGCAGTTCTTCCTTAATTCTTTTAAAAACAAACCTTTGGAGATTTTTGTTGCACTTAGCTTCATTCTTGTACTCTCGCCATTCAGCATTAAGAAAACGCATAATGCTTGTGTTGTTGCACTGTAATTGTTTCGTTATTTAATGCTTCCGTTAGAATTATTGTGACCCCTCGCTCCTTGTAAGAATAAATAAGCAGATCCTGGATACCCCTCTCTCCATAATGCGTACGTAATACTTGAACGGCCCCTTAATGCGACTTTATATAAACCAAACAAAATAGGATTTTTTATAAATATATAGAAAATTGCAAAACACAGATATTCTCGGAAAAATAAGCTAAATACGCAACCTACTTCTTAAAACTAAAGAAAAATATAGAAATTAAAAACTTTTTAAACTATTTCTGGCATAGTATGGAAGCGAAGAAGTTAGTGCTTACATCTATCATCAAGGAGATTTTACGAAAAATTTCTACCAGAGACTCTTCGAAACCTGCCATTCCAAACTATCTATTTAGAAACGCGACTTTACGTTGAAAATTATATCTACGTACATTCTGTCCGCCCTACCAGATTTTTCATGATATTAATATATTATTTTCCCATAACGAGCAGGTGGAGTGTTTAATTAATTGCACTCGATCTGCTGGTTCCAGGGCTACAAAAAATAGTTATGTTTCTTAACACATAGTTAGCCAAATATATAACTGAATTATTTAAGAACAAAAGAGGTAGAGGTGTAAAAGACGCTAGTCAGAGTTATCGCCTCTGAGAGAAATGAATTTCACTATACAGTCAGTCCCTGTGGTGAATGAAGTGAAGGTGTCATTTGCAGGGTTGAAAGTAGGTGATTTTCGGAAGGCCTGGCATGCCTGATAAGCATACTATTTTAACTCAGTGAGGAAGGCAATAGTAACTCAATCCTCGTTTTTACTTAGTAAAACCTCTAGAGGTTTAAACCAGGCTTTCAGCTGCTGATCTAAACAACAAAGATATATTGATAATACTATGATATGAAAAACTCGGTAACTATTCTATAATATATACTATACTGGTCACAAACAAAAAAGTTTTCATTGAAGAAACCCAGCCTTATCTTTTTCAACGTACGATCAGTTCGTTTCGTACGATATAATTTCAGTTTCGATTACATCTGTATTTGAACTCACAACTACGTTACATGATGGGAAATAAGTTTTAGGAATAAGGAAAGGTTAGAGGGCTTCACGATGGACCAGTTATATAGGTCGTAGAAGGCCTCCAGAGGGGAGCCTATGAAAAATGAATACATAAGAGAAAAATAATGACACCAATAACAAATAAGACAAAAAACAATATTGAAGAAAACCTGAAATTCCAAATTTCGATTTCATCAGATCGTGAGCTTGGTTTGACAAGGTTCTAACTGGCTCGACACTAGTTTTGAGAAAAATCCTTTTAAAGATTTACACTAGTAGAGTATGAACAATAATTAAAATGCAAAGTTAATAATTAGCAAACTGCTTCATATGGACAAGATCTACAAATTATGCATACATTTACTTCCCTTAAATCATGTTTGTGCTCAGTGAAGTCACAGCTGATTCTTTGGCAGTTAGTAACTTGTCAAAATTTTGTACTACTTTTTTGTCTGTAGATACAACCATGTCAAATTTTAAATTCCTTTATTCATGAAAATAGATTAATTTTGATCAGTGCAAAGTATAGATCACATCATGAGGACAAGTAATATGTGTTGTTGTTGTTTAGGTCATCAGCTGAAAGGCTGGTTTGAACCTGTAGAGGTTTTACTAAGTAAAATGAAGAGTGAGGTGGTTTACGATTGCCTTCCTCACTGAGTGGAAAAGTGCGCTTATCAGCAAGCCGGGCCCTCTGAAAAGCACATATTTTCCAACTCTGCAAATGACATTTTCACGTCATTCACCACAGGGTCTGGCTGTATAATGAAATTCATTACTTTCAGAGGAAATAACTCTGAATAGTGTCTTTTACACCTCTACCTCTTCTGTTCTTAAATGGTTCAGTCATTTAACTGGCTGACCATATGATAAGAAACAGAACTATTTATTTTAGCCCTGCAACAAACAGATTGAGTGTAAATAATTTGACACTCCACCTGTCTGTTATGGGCAGAAGTAATATGTAAAAACCTTAATTTTGTGAAAAATGTTAGTTAGAACCTTGTCAAACCAAGCTTGCGAGGATTTTGTGTAGAACGAATAACACTCAAACATTTTATTTTAAAAGGTGACGAGCCTTGAAGATCAGTTAAAATCCGGGCACAGCAAGTAAAAAAGAAGACTGCACTTTCTACGAAAGAGTAATCAGTAATCGAAACTAAATGAAAAATTACATTCTTTACACAATAAACCATAATACCTTTGAAAATAGAATAACATTGATCTAATAGAAAAAATAACAAATAACGTAAAGTAATTGTTAAAAGAAGAAAACGAAAAACGGATATAAAAAAGAAACATGGATAAGCTTCTATCAACTTAATGACATTTCAAACGAGGAAAATATAAAAGAAAACCGATAGGGGAAACTTTTAGAATGTAACTTAACGGGATATCAACAAACGTAACTGTATACACCATAGAAGAATTATAGTAAGCAGGCCTACAACTATTATGAAAGGAAAAATCTATTACAAGGTTGACAGAACAACCTTTTAAAAGAAAATGCGATCCCTTTTGAAAATGAGCAAACTCTTTTTGAACGCTTAAGAAAATAAAATCATGATACCATAAACACCGAACGATATTATGTAAGCTTAAAAAAATCTACCGAGAACACTAACATGACTTTCTCTTGCCAATGTAAATTATTAAAAACAACCTAATTTTAATAATGAGTGAATGCGGTGAGAATAAGCTTTACGTGTGCAAATTATTAGTTTCAAAACTAATTTTATTCCTTTTTATGTAATTAGTGTGATAAATTAGGTCTGTTAAATGTTTATACAGTGCATTAAAGTCTGTAAAATTATTAATGATTATCAGCTATTTATTTAAGAAACATTTGACAAAGAATTTTTTTTAAATTACCTCGAAGTTGGCATTCTTGATCCAATCATCTGTTCTGACAGATTGCAAGAAGAGGTTCCTTGCTACAAAGCCAGATATATAATACACTATATATATATATATATTTTTTTTTTTTTTGTTTTTGTTTAAGGTCCAACTGTTCTGCAATTACTGCTAATGCAGAACAATCGGACGTTAAACACAAAAAAAAATTAGAAAAAAATATCTGGTTTTGTAGCAAAAAGCCTCATCTTGCAATCATCTGTCAGAACAGATGATTGGAGCAAGAATACCAACTTTGATGTAATTAAAAAAATTCCCTGTAAAATGTTTCTTAAATAAATTGCTAAAAATCATTAATAATTTTACAGACTTTAATGCATTGAATAAACATTTGACAGACCTAAGCCAGATAAATTATCAGTTTTCTTAGAGAAAATTACTTGAATATCCTTCCTCGGCCAGATAACAGCCCTGATGCAAATCCGATAGAGAATCTTTGGGCAATTGTTAAGAAAAAAACTTAAAAAGAAGACAATCACTACAAAGACTGATTTCGTAGCTGCACTGATCAAAATATGGCACAGGGATGAAGAAATTCATAGAAAATGTGAATCACTCAGAATATAAATAACAAAGAGTATCATACGAAATATTAAAAGTTGTAAACATTAAGTCAATAAAGAAGTTTTGTAGAAAATACTAGCTACCGTTTAGATTTCTTTCCATAACTCTAATAATTTCCACACCTCGGTAAGTCATAGTGAATTAAGTCATCGGTTCCGATCCAAGGGGATTCAAGAACGTTCAATTTTGCAGACGCTGCCAGATTACAATGTTAGATGAACTTCCTTCCCTTCAGTTCCATTCAGTACGAACAAAATGGTTTTAAAAATAAAAACATTGTAGAAGTTAGTGTGTTTTAGTGAATATCAAAGAAGAAACTAACGTCTTCCGTCAGCGGTGTGACTATCGTGTATTGTCACTGCACGACAATAATATCTTTTTTAAATGAAAAAATAAAATTCATAAAATTAAACTAAAACTTTGTCGGCGAAAGTAGACACTGTTAACTGTTCACTCTGTAAGGTAAATTGATTATTTTTTAAATATTTCAGTCTGAGGCAATTATCGCTAATATCCAAAAGTTTATTTATTCGCAAAACGGTTTACGTGACTTCTTTAAAAAGATAAATATTATTTCTTAGTAAAAGTATAATTATGTAAATCAACTGTAATACAACAAATTAGTATTCTTAAATTTATAATTATAAGAAATCAGTATGCGTTAGTATTATTGTAAAAAACGGAAACAAAGCCAACCAATCAGGTGTAAAGCTCTCACATGACTTTCTCTTGACAATGTAAATAATATAAGATATATATGTAATCTATGTCTAATCATGGGTAAACACTGAAAAGAATTTTTCCATTACAGGTAGGTGGAGTGTTCAATTATTTGCATTCGATCTGCTAGTTCTTAGGGCTACAAAAATAGTTCTGTTTCTTATCACACGGTCAGCCTATTATATGAGTGAAGGATTTAAGAACAGAAGAGGTAGAGGTGTATAAAATACACTAGTCAGAGTTATTTCCTCTGAGAGCAATGAATTTCATTATACAGCCAGACCCTATTGCGAATGAAGCGACAGTGTCATTTGCAGGGTGGAAAGTGGGTGCTTTTCGGAGAGCCTGGCATGCTGATAAGCATACTTTTCCGCTCAGTGAGGAAGGCAAACGAAAAACCACCTCACTCCTCGTTTTACTAAGTAAATCCTTTAGAGGTTCAAACCAGCCTGTCGGCTGATGACCTAAACAACAACAACCTAATCTTAATCACGAGTGAATGACGCTAAATGAAGACCAACCTCTCTTCTACTTTAAAATACCTACGTAAATTCACTAATTGACGCTAAATTAAGCTCTGTAGATTTAACAGAGCTTTTAACTCTGTAAAAGCTGTAGATTTTTTATTTTCCTATAACTTTGTGTAAGTAGACTTTTGTCGTTAAATACATAGTACTAAGGCCGCAATCTTAAAAAAATATACAGAAAACTACTAATTGATGCCAAACTAAGCGTTTTAGAAAAAATGTTTGAAATAAAAGTTGTAGGAATCTTAATATTCTACAACTTTAATTATACACAATTTTGACCTAAAATGCATATTAAGGCCTTTAAAATAACAATTATTTGTCACGAAAACACATTCCCGCCGAGAATTTCAGCAGACATGTCACTTCAGCATCTTGTAGAGCGCAAAAAATGTAGTAAATAAAACGATTTTTTTTAAAATTCGTAGGGGCATTTTTTAAGAAAATCGCACAAATAAACTACCATATCCGGTTAACCGATTTTGATGAAAATGTTCAATATAAAATAATTTCCGTATTGGAACCTAAATTGAATTCTAAGTTTCAACTTTGTACAATATTCCGTTCTGGAGATATTTTGTTTACACGCAAACCAAAAATATGTATTTTTGATTAAAGGGGCCTGAAAACATGTATTTATTGTGAAAAGTCGACATGAAAACAATATTTTCCTTCCTTATGCATTGATAGAGGGCAAGAGAAAGTAAAAAGTGTGAGGAAATAAACTGGGAAAAACCAGGAAAAAGATACCATTTTATTTTATGCTCTATTCTGATGTATTGATAGAGGGCAAGAGAAAGTAAAAAGTGTGAGGAAATAAACTGGGAAAAATCAGGAAAAATGATACCATTTTATGCTCTATTCTGATGTAATTTATTGATCTTAATTAATGTATTAATGGCTAATTTAAGCAAATAAACTAAAAATTAATTGTAATTTTATGTACAAGGTCGTACAAAACGCACAACGACTGATCAATATAATATTCTATTTAATTGCTTCTCTATAATAAATTTGAACACAAAGGAATTAAATTTAATGACCTTCATATACAATACAAAATAATATAATGTATAGTTAGGCGTTGTTATTGCAGTTCAAACTGCAGTACTTTACTAAGAAATAACGATAGGTCAATCTTGCCGTAATTTACTAAATGAAAATAAAATTGAAGTACATTCTTAATGAGATAGTAGGTATACGTGTGCTTACGGATTTTCATTTATTTTTTAATCTCTCACACTGACTATAGAATAAAAATGAGAAAGTACTAAAATAAACAAAATTTTCTTGAAGCCAAAAAAGTGTGTTTTTAGAACGATTTCCTTTATGTGTGTGATTCGTTCTGGATTAAAAACCTACTGGACCGATTGGTGTGAAATTTACCACCCCAAAAGAGTTTATAAAATTAAGGGTAATTTTACATATTCTTTTTCCTCATGTCATGGATTAGATCTTCCGACCTGTTCCGACTTCTTTGCCCATCTTTTTCACTGCCTACCCTTGTCCCTTCGTTCATCAGGTATGTAGTTTAATGCTTGTTTCACCCATCTATCCTTACTCATTTATATCAAATATTCCTCCAATTTTTCTCTAAATTTGCAGACTGTTTTTAAGAGAGAGGAGACATTTAAACGTTCCCGTATTTCCTCATTTTTAATATGATCCATCAAATTACACCCCTGAACTCTTTTCACGAACCGCATTTCCGCTACCTAGATCTGACGTTTATATTTCCTTTTAAATACCGAGGACTCATTACCGTACAACAATACTGGTACAACCAAAGTCTAGTAAAACTTCAACAGGGTTTCTTTACGAACTCTTTTTCCCAGTGATCGTGCCGTAGTCCCATACACAGAATGTTTCGGTTAATGTTACTGGCACTTTCTGAGCTCATTGTACTAGTAAAAATAATGAAAAAAGTTCATAAACATAGATCTGGAAATGCGTAGTTAACGAGTTACGGCTAGCGAAAAATTTCACCAAGAATTTGGAACCCTGGGTGAAATGAAGATTTTTCGGAATTCTAGGAAAATAACGTAAGGAACGAATGAAGTTGTTTCTTATAGTTATTGAGCCGCTGAATCAAATAAAACAGGCCCCAGAACTTAAAATAAACTAAACAAAATAATAACATTTAGGATTTCATTGTTTTCATTATACTTAAATTAAGATCGAGCAGCTTATGATCATACACTGCTGCCATCAGCGTACACGTCTTACTTTTAATGAATGTGTCAAATACGAAACAATGATATTAGAAAATAATAAATTACATTTAAAATTTTCATGAATCAGTTTTGACATTGATAACTGTATTTTTGGCTAAACACATAATTTTTTTTAATTTTTTATCCCTAATGTGTGTACGTTGCAATCTTTTCAATTCAGAACAATAAACAACACCGCGACCCAATGACGTTGAGGATCATGTGTATGAAGTGTAAATGAGGTGCAGACTTGTACAAACCCAGGCCGACCATTCCTGAGAAAATATGGTTAAATGAACCCCAACCAACAAATTACACCGGAAACAACTGTCCAGTTTTTAATTTCGTATAAAAGTTTACTGGGAATTGAACCAGGAAACTTCGTCTCTAAAAATCAGCTGTTAGGCAGCTGATTCACGGCGACAACTTTACCACTAGAAAAACCCGGTGGATTAATCTATAAATTTAAAACGCAAACTGAGGTCCAATGAAATTCAAAAACAAATATTTTTAAAAACAACAGCGAAATTATAACATGGTAATCATGGAAAAAAATTAACAAAGTACCGAACGCAATGAAATAAAAATACTACTTGCGTAAAACAAATATTTTGTACAATTGCCAAATCGTATGAGAGTTGCATCATAACCTATATAATAGAATATCATTACAGTAATATATTAAGTTCTGCGGTAATATTTCCGATCCAAATGAAAAAATAAAACCAACAATTCTAAAGATAATATGTGGTTTCCGTGGTTTATCAAGAATAAGTGACATAAATAAATAAATCTGCTCTAGAATATTATTAATGAATTACTTGTCGTCAACTTGTACGGTTTCTCTGCTATTATACAGGGCAATTCTATGATTCATCATTAAGTCAAATTTAAATTTAGCTTCTTCGTAATTAAATTTCCAGACCAGCCTAATCAGTTATCTGGCAGAAAGTTACTGCAAGACGTTAAATTTTAAAGAAGAAACAAATTGTCGGTTTACAGACAAATACTGTAGTTACAATACAATAAATACAATATAATTTTTAAGTTTCTACAATTTTTCAGGGTAGTTTTTCTGTAAACTTTGTTTCACGTCAGTTAGTTTAAGAACAAACAGTTTACCATGTGTTCGGTTTCATATCAAATTACAAAGAGCGACTAAACTTAAAGTGGGACAAAATATTTCTATAACAAAGTGTAGAAGAAAATATGACCAAATTTATTAAAATTTTAATAAAATTTTAATACATCGTTTACCTAATATTAAAAAATAAATTTACGATTTTAATACTTAACATTTCTAACATTAAACATACGGTCATAATCATCCTCTACAAAATATTGTAAAATTTTGAATTAACTTTCGTTAAGTACACTTTTGCCAAACAATATACCCGTAGGTTGTGATTTTGACAAAATCGTTTTCTTTTTCAAGAAGCTGAGCCTATTCCTAAAAATGTCTGCCAGGGATACCACACATGGCATCTTAAAGACAGCAACAAATAAATACTAATAATAAAAGTTTAATCAAAATCTTTAAAGCGTTTTTGAGGAAATTGGATTTCTATATTTTTACATCGAAATAAAGTAGCCGACACTAAATTTGGGACGACATAGCTAATTCCTAAAAAGTCTCTTGGGTTGATTAACGAAAACTTACTTTCTAAATTTCAGCTGAATTGGATTAATAGGTTTTAGCGTTAGAACAAAGCAAAAACAGAATCAAATTTTTGAGTTCAGGTGACGCGTACATGTTTTAATTCAAGTAGTATTTGTATATACGTATAACGCACACCCACTTTATTGTTCAGAACATATTAGGTAAAAACAAAATTCTTATTAGTTTCTCGACTGGTTTGATGCAGTTTTCCAAGCTGTTCTATCTTGCGCAAGTCGTTTCATAACTGCATACCTGCAACACTTTACATCTTTTGTAACTTGCTTCGTAATATTTTAACCTTTGCCTCCCCCTACAATTCACTCCTTTAATATTACCCTCCATTATTAATAGACCAATAAAAGTACGATATGCCCCACTAGCCTATCCCTTCTTCTGGTAAGATGTTTCCACATACTTCTTTCATCCACTCGTTTAAGCCTCTAAATTGTTTATTTTGTTCACCCACCTAATCTTTAACATTTTCCTATAACACCACATTTCAAAAGCTTCCATCCTCTTCCTTTCTACAGCTCCTATCAACCACATTTCACTCCCATGTAATGTTACAATCCAAACATAGTGTTTTAAGAAATCTTTTCTAATCTGTAAATCAATGTTTGTAGTCAGTAAGCTGTTTTTCATTTCAAAGGCACTTTTTGCTTGAACAATCCTACCTTTGATATCACGTGTGCTTTTACAATCCTTTATTATTTTACAAATTACAGATGCGTAAGTACGGTATTCAGTTTCTTATCTATAACGCCATTAATAGTCATCTCACAAGGACATAATTGACAAAAAAACGATCACGAAGTTCATTAATTTGATATTTCGATTCTGTACACCTGCTTTAAACGCGACAATGAATATGCAATCAGAAAACAGCAAAACCGTACAGGCTACCAATATTAAATGAAACTTGTTAATATAATTAATTTTTTATGTCAATTTTCATTCGTTAATGTTGTAATAGCTACGTGAAGTTGGCCCTACAAATCACCACTTACAAGAAAATTTAAAAAAACACAAATAAATCCTATGATATTTTTACTTTCTCTTGCCTATATAAATATATAGAAAGGAAAGTATTATTTTCATGTCGATTTTTCGAAATCAAATTTTCACCGGATATACACGTGTTCAGGACCCCTGAACCCAAAAACCATGTTTTTAGCGATTGGTGTGTGTGTGCGCGCGCGCGCGCGTGTGTGTGTGTGTGTGTGTACAAATTATCTCAAGAACGGAACATCATACGAAGTTGTAACTTAGAACTTAAGTTAGGTACCACTAGGGGACCCGACATGAACATTTTAATCAAAATTTGTCAACCGGATGTGTTAGTTTATTCGAGCGATTTTTCACTTTTTTGTGATTTTCTCAAAAACAGCTTCTACGACCTTTTAAAAAAATAACCTTATTTACCTTATTTTTTGAGCTCTACCAGATACGGTAAAGGCCATATCTGCTAAAATCCGTAGTAAAATTTGTTTTGTTTTCAAATTTTGACCATAATATTCATTTTCGAGCAAAGTCTATATAATAAAAATTATAGGAAATTAAAACACGTACATTTTAAATTTAGTTTTTTAAAGTTTTTCATCAAAATCGGTAAAGAAATAGTATTTTTTAAGATTATGAATTATTTTAATATGAATTTTACGACAAAAGTACATATTACCACAGTTACAGGAAATAAAAACATCTACAATTTTTATTACAAGTATTTTTTTCTACAGAGCCTAGTTTAACGTCAATTAATGATTTCCGTACTTTTAAGTACTACAGAAGTTGATTTTCATTAAGCGTGATTCACGCATGATTATTGCATATTATGATTATTATCACTTTCAATAATCGCTGGCGTTAGCTTCATTTCTGTCATAATATTACGTCAGCCTATCACAGAAATTATAACCTCAAATACAGTTACATTCATTGTTATTGAACTAATAAGATGATCTACCTAATTAAACAAATTACAGTATGGAAAAGTAATTAACTATTACAGATTAAAACACCTACAACTTTAATTTAATTTTTTAAATTTTCTCATCAAGTCGGTAAAGAAATGGGATTTTTTTAAGATTATGAATGATTTTAATATGAGTTTTACGACAAAAGTACATAACAAAAAAATTATACGAAATAAAAAAAATCTACAACTGTCATTTCAAGTAGTATATTTTTCTACAGAACCTAGTTTAGCGTCAATTAGTGATTTCCGTATTTTTAAGTTCTACAGAGGTTGATTTTCATTAAGCTAGTACAGGATTTTCATTAAGTTCCGTACAGGAACAGGATCCGGTTAACAGACGATTAACTACATTGAGAAAATTTTCGAAAATTTAAATGGGAGTCAAACCAAGGACTTCTGAAATGATAAATGAATACACAACCGATTGTTTTACAGTGGAGGTCACAAACAAACATAATTTTTAATTAAACTTGAATCTGGGACAAATAAACAATTTAAATATAGAGAATACTTAAGTTAATTGTACAAAAATTGAAGCGAATCCAACGGAAATATTTATAAAAACCATTAAACGTTTATATATTTTTACCAAAACTTTTAAAATATTTGTATCTGTAATTATTAATATAGAATTCCTAATAAAAAACACAATTAAAAATCAAAAAAATACATTTTTAAAGTGATAAAAAAACAATACACTAACACACGATCATAACACACTAACTCACGTTACGTCACTAAAACAATCAGAGATCAGAACCGAACGGAAGCGCGATTTAAACTAAATTAAATTGCCAAGTGTAAAATAAAACGCTCTACTCACAACTACAATAATCTTATCTATGACGAAGACTAAGTTATTCTTCTCCCCTCTCCTATACTGTAGCCATCAACCATGCAATTATAAGTACCTATTGTATTTTTGTATAATGTATTTGTAACAAGAGCGATACATTAATGCATTTTATTGATAGTTAAAAATATATAAAACTATATTTAAGCAATGAGATCAGTCAATAAAAAGATTATTTGACACGCACTAGCTAATGCAATTACATTAAAATTATTATACTAAGAAAAATCTGGTGTAAAACAGTCACACAACTTTCTCTTATCAATGTAAATAATGAACAATACAACCTATGTTTAATAATTAGTAAACCAATAGAAAATTAAAAACGTAACCGAATTTTAATCATGAGTGAATGACGCATAAGAAAATAAAACTTTGTAGAACTTCAAAATTCCGGAAAATCACTAATCGACGCTGTGTAAAAAAGTGCTTGAAGTAAAAGTAACAAAGTTTTGTATTTCCTATATTTTTACTTTCTCTTGCCTATATGAATATATAGGAAGGAAAGTATTGTTTTCATGTCGATTTTTTGAAATCGAGTTTTCACCGGATCTATACGTTTTCAGACCCCCTGAACCCAAAAAATATGTTTTTAGCGATTGGTCTGTGTGTGTGTGTGTGTGTGTGTGTGTGTGTGCGCGTGCGTGTGTGTGTCTGTGTGCGTGTGTGAACAGAATATCTCAAGAACGGAACATCGTACAAACTTGAAACTTGAAACTTAAGTTATATACCACTACCGGACCCGACACGAACATTTTCATCAAAATCGGTCAACCGGAAGTAGTAGTTTATTCGTATAATTTTTCACTTTTTTAAGATTTTCTCAAAAACTGGTCCTACGATTTTATTTAAAATCACCTGGTTTATTCAATTTTTTATTCTCTACAAGATAGGGTAGGCGCCATGTTTGCTGAAATTCTTGGTGAGGCTGTTTTTACGTAAAAACGTTGTTTTTTTAAGATTACGGCTTTAATATGCATTTTAGCGCAAAAATTTATATAACAAAAGTTGTAGAGAATTTAAAATTCTACAACTTTTATTTCAAACATTTTTTTGTATAACGCTTAGTTTAGCGGTAATTAGCTATTTTCTCTTTTTTTCTCACGAAAACGTGTGAAAAATTGATATTTTTAAGATTTCGGCCTTAGTATGCATTTTACGAAAAAGTGTATAGAATAAAATTTATAGGAAATTAAAAGATCTACAACTTTTATTCACAGCATTTTTCTCTACAGAGCCTAGTTTAGCGTGAAAGAGTGATTTTCCGTATTTTTAAGTCAAACTGAGGTCGATTTTTCATTTTGGGTCTTTCACTCATGATTAAAATTAGGTTATGTTTATTGACGTTAGTTTTTTGTTTATTTCTAATGTTTTATTACTAATGTTAGGATTATTGTTAATTATTTGCACTGGCAAGAGAAAGTTGTGTGAGTGTTTCACACCAGATTTTTGATTAACGTGCGGTTTCGTTTGTGCGATCGTCGCATAGGTCGGCTAGTTTCGTTTGTGCAGTGGAACGTGCGATCCAACTGCACGTCCGGGTTAACCGAAACCCGGGTTATCCGAAACGTCAAAAACTACTCAGCATTTTAAATGCAATTTTTCTACAAATAACTGTAATAAAAGCAATAAATAATAAATACTGAAAATTGTATTTCTGAACCAAAATACTGTTTAAGCAAACTGAACTGTAAATTATAGCATGTAAAGTATGTCTACATGATATTCAGCACTGCAGACAGGATTTTTACCGATAACATGAGCATTTTCCTTGGAGCGAAGGCCTACTGTTTATTTTGGCTACATCACCTTTGCTGCAAACAGTCAATTAGTACTGTATTGTGGTTGAATGGGTACGGTAGTGTCTTGGCCTTAATGTAGTTTTCATTTCGTTTTGTGGCTAATTAGTGTTACGTACTGGTGGTGGAAGTGAAATTATATTTAACAATGTCGTGTAAACGTAAACGCGTGGTCAAAACCATCGAAGCGACGCCCACTGATGTACTTTTAGTTAAACATTGGCGGGGCATTTCGGTAAGAAAACGAATGGAAAATAAAAACCAAAAAAATTTCTGACTTCAAAAAAAGAATTAAAATGTACGGAAAATATTTGACAATGAAATCGTAGGAATAAAAATTTTAGGACACAGTAATATTTTTTTTACAGTAAAAAAACTATTTAGGCCTACTTGTTATTTAAAAAACCCGGCTTATCTGAAATTGGCTCACCCCAATTATTTCGGATAAGCGGGAGTTTACTGTATCTATAAGACGATGAAAGCAAGTTTGAAGGATCAAATAGTTGTAGATTTTCAGTAGATAACTCAATGAGTTCTGCGTCATCGTCTTTGGAAAAACTCATTTTCAACTTCCAGACGTATGCGACTGCTGCAGGTGACTGGTTGCCAAAGCAGTCGATGCAGCCCATGCAAGCGATCCCTTGTGTCGGACGCATAAACGGAACCACTTCTTAAGAAATCCATTTGATAAGTAATGGCAGTGACGCATGCAGCGGCTGCATGCAGTAATCGCATGCGACGATCGCACAAACAAAACCGCACCTTTATATACAATTTTAAAGCCATCTACGGTAAAAAAAAGGTGTACGACAAAGATCTTCATTGTCCCCACTACTTTTTAACTTGTATATAGATGAGGCTATAAATTAAGTGAAAGAAAAATTTGACGCAGGAATAAAAATTCAAGAAGAAACAATAAAATGCTGAGATTCGCCGATGATATAGTAGTATTAGCCGAGAAAAAGAAAGAACTAGAAGATATCTTAAATGGAATGGATGAGATCATGAGAAAGGATTACTTCATGAAAAATAATAACAAAAAAACCAAATTGTTGTGCAGCAGCAAGAGTGGTTTAGAAGAGATGGGAAATTTAAAAGTAGGCAACGAAAACATACAGGAAGTTAGGGAATTCTGCTATCTAGGGAGTAAAATAACACAAGATGGTAGAAGGACAAGTGATGTCAGAAGTAGAATTGCTCAAACTAGAAAAGCCTTTGAAATGAAAAACAGCTTACTGACTACAAACATTGATTTACAGATTAGGAAAAATTTCTTAAAACACTACGTTTGGAGTGCAGCATTATACGGGAGTGAAACATGGGTGATAGGGGAAGAGTGATATGGGAAAATGTTAAAGATTAGGTGCGTGGACAAGATAAGTAATTTAGAGGTTGTTCGGTGCGTGGATGAAAAAATAAGTATATGGAAGCATCTTACCAGAAGGAGGGATAGGCTAGTGGGGCATATCTAAAGACATCCAGGTATTGGTCTATCAATAATGGAGGGTAATATTGAGGGAGTGAATTTTAGGGAAAGGCAAAGGTTAGAGTTTATAAAGCAAACCACAAAAGATGTAGGGTGTTATAGGTATGTAGATATGAAACGACTTGCGCAAGATAGAGCAGCTTGGAGAACTACATCAAACCAGTCAAGAGACTGATGACAAAAAAATAGAATTTTGTTGTAAATTGTATACTTTTTCTAATCCCTAATATATATACGTTGCAATCTGTTTAATTCAGAAAAATCAGCATCCCCATGACCCAATGAGATGAGGATGATGTGCATGACGGGTAAATGAGGTGTAGTCTTGTACATACCCAGGGTACCATTCCTGGCAAAGTAGCCTATGGTTAATTGAACCCCAACAATCAGAGTACACTAGTAACCACTGCCTAATATTCAAATCCGTACAAATGTAACTACATTACCTAAGATTTGAACTAGGAACTTTCTTCTCCAAAAATTAGCTGTTCAACAGCTGACTCTCGGCGACGACTTTACCTCTATACCAAGCCGGTAGGTCAAAATTACATACTAAGGCCGTTATCTTAAAATATCCCATCGTTAACCGATTTTGATGAGAAAAATACAGAAAATAACTAATTGACGCTAAACTAAGCGTTGTAGAAAAAACGTTGGAAATAAAAGTTATAGGTTTTTATTTTCTAACAACAGCAGTTATTGTATAAAAAAGTACATATGTTTTTCCCCTAAAATTAATATTAAGGATTATCTTTAAAAATGTTACCATGAGAGCAAAGTTCCCAAAATTTCAACCCATATGGCGATTTTAGAGGATAAAAAATGTAGCAGAGGAGACAAATTTTTAAAATAAATATTCGGATTTTTTTTAAATCGCAAAAAAGTGAAAAATACACAAATAAACTATTACTTCCAGTTGATTGATTTTGATGACAATATTCACGACGTATACGCTAATTGTAATTAACGCCCTAGAAATTTCATTACGAAATTATTTCATGCGATGAGTCGAAATCTTCATTAGCTTTAACACGGTAATGAAGCATTTCCGGACCTACATTTATGTGAACGTTTTTTATTATTTTTTGATGTAGTAATTCAAATAAGTAAATACCTGCACTGAATCCCACAAAACTATTACGAAATCTGATGAAAAATTTAATGCTGAAAATTTTACAATCTATGGTCCAGAGTTTCAGTTAAATCAAACTTTAAACATCGTCTTGTTCGTGAGATAAATGCGGGAGGAAAAAGGGACAAGATGAGAAGATTAAATTGGTTTTCCAGCAGGACGTAAGAAAATCTCAAGGGCTAAAAGAATAGGTTTAGGGTGGGTTAGAACACGGATGAAGATGAGGGTTAAATCGGACGTAGAGGGAGTGGATGACGTTAATATTTGACGAGTCAGAAAAGGGCGTGTCTTACGGAAAAAAGAAAATATAGTTTTCCGTATTAGGAAGTGTATGTAAGATACGAACTAATACTTTTTCTTATTCTTCTTCTTGGGTGTTTTCATTTTCATCTACACTCAACTTAGAACACAGGACGAAAATTAGTTTTCTTCTAAAAGTTGGCTTGATTCTCTGTGTAAAAGTTGAACCAATCAGTACCAAACTTGGCTCGCTCACGATCTCAACAATATTAAAGTTACCCTGTTTTTCTACCAATTGGTTAACAGATAGAGTTTCTATCTTCCTGTCAAGGGTACATCTAACTTCCAATCAGTGAACGGAAATATATTACCCCCTTCAAATGTGTAGAATACAATTGAAGAGCTAAGTGGATAAAGATGCTATGTAACAATTTTCCAAAAATTAAGTTTTTTTGACTGATAAAGACGCTATGTGTACATTATTTTAGTTTTACAGACGACATATAATACTCTGTCTCTACATTCTAAGAAAACACTAGTGGATTTATGTGCTATGTGAATTAACACTAGTGAACAACAAAAATTTCAAAAAATAAATTAATTCTAGGAGGACAAGACATGTTTAAAAGACAAAATATAAACCAAAAAAAAGACAAACCAGGTATTAAAGTCAACAAACCCCTAATTAAAAAAATCTTCGTCTACCCAAACGATCATAAATAAGCCCCACTAAATAGAGTAAACCTGAAGAAACAAGTCCATGAGCCACCAAAAAAAAAATTATGAAAAAATAAAGTTTTTACTTAATTTATGCTTTTTACTTTTTCTTGCCTATATGAATATATAGGCAAGTTTAATAAAGTTTTTACTTAATTTATGCTTTTTACTTTCTCTTGCCTATATGAATATTTAGGTAGGATAGTATTGTTTTCATGTCGATTTTTCGAAATGGAGTTTTCACCGGAATTACACGTTTTCTAACCCCCTGAACCCCAAAAAAACATGTTTTTAGCGATTGGTCTGTGTGTGTTTGTGTGTGAATATCTCAAGAACGGAACATCGTACGAACTTGAAACTTAAAATTTAAGTTACATACCACTACCGAACCCGACACGAACATTTTCATCAAAATCGGTCAACCGGAAGTAGTAGTTTATTCGTGTAATTTTTTACTTTTTTGCGATTTTCTCAAAAACGGTCCTACGATTTTTTTTAAATCGCCTCGTTTATTAAATTTTTTATGCTCTACAAGACACCGTAGGCGCCATGTTTGCTGAAATTCTTGGTAAGGCTGTTTTCACGTAAAAAATTGTTTTGTTAAGATTACGGCTTTAACATACAGTTTAGTGCAAAAACTTATATAATAAAATTTGTAGAGAATTTAAAATCCTACAACTTTTATTTGAAACATTTTTTAATATAACGCTTAGTTTAGCGGTAATTAGCGATTTTCTGTTTTTTTTTCACGAAAACGTGTGATAAATCGATTTTTTTTAAAGATTTCGGCCTTTGTATGCATTTTACAACTAAAGTGTATTTAATAAAATTTATAAGAAAGTAAAAGATTTACAACTTTTATTTAAAACATTTTTCTCTACAGAGCCTAGTTTAGCGTGAAAGAGTAATTTTCCGTATTTCTAAGCCAATCTGAGGTCGATTTTCATTTTGTGTCTTTCACTCATGAATCAAATAAGGTTATTTTTTGAGGTTAGGTTTCTGTTTATTTCTAATGTTTTTATGACGAATGGTACGTTATATTGTTAATTATTTGCATTGACAAGAGAAAGTCGTGTGAGTGTTTCACACCAGATTTTTAGTGAATCTAGATGTTATGATTACTTGGCACTTTTCTTCCTTCATTATGAAAGACATTTTCGTTTTGGAATAAAACCATTACCTACAGCAATAGATATTTTATCTTTATCAGTACTATTATAAAATATTGCAATTTATTAATTTTAAAAATCTTTAAGTTTGTTTAATAATATTTAATGAGTTCAGTTATTAATGAATAATTTATAATTATACGACTTGTTCTTGATTGCTTGCAGTCCTCTGGTTTCTTCTTGTCCATCCATCGATTGGGAATCAAATGGGGCGTCTATGCATTGTTGCACTTGGTTTTATAGTCTTCAACAAATTTATTTAAATTTTATCTGGTAATTCTAAAATAATCAAATTTTTTCAGTTGATTCCATAATTAAAATGAATCTTAATATTCTTGTAATTTCTTTTAATTATTTTCTTACTGGTTCAAATTATTTATTAAAAATTGTGCTATCTTTAGTTTTCTTGCTTCAAATTTAGATATTTGGCTTCTGGAATATTTATTTAAAATTTTATATTTTCTTCTTTTAATCTTGATTTTTTTTATATTCCCAATTCGTGTACGTTGCAATCTGTTCAATTCAGAACAATAAGCAACCCCATGACCCAATGAGATGAGGATGATGTGTATGACTTTTAGTCTTGTACAGACCCAGGCCGACCATTCCTGAGAGAGTATAGTTAATTGAACCCCAACCATCAAAGTACACCGGTAACCACTGTCTAGTATTCAAATCCGTATAAAAGTAACTACCTTTACTAGGATTTGAACCAGGAACCTTCGTCTCCGAAAATCAGCTGTTAAACAGCTAATTTTGGCGACGACTTTACCACAAGACCAACCCGGTGGGTTTTGATTTATTTAATTTTTTATTTTAGCATACCTAATTAAAATTTTGATTAGAGATTGTTTATTTTTGATTATTAACCCACCGGATCTAGAGGTAAAATCGTCGCCAAAAACAGCTGATTTTCGGAGACGAAGGTTCCTGGTTCAAGTCCTAGTAAAGGTAGTTACTTTTATACGGATTTGAATACTAGACAGTGGTTACCGGTGTACTTTGATGGTTGGGGTTTAATTAACCATACTCTCTCAGGAATGGTCGGCCTGGGTCTGTACAAGACTGTACCTCATTTACACGTCATACATATTATCCTCATTTCATTGGGTCATGGGGTTGTTTATTGTTCTGAATTGAACAGATTGCAACGCACACACATTAGGGGTTAAAAAACATTTTTGATTATTATTTATGATTATTTAAAATTTCGTTGAATTTTTAACAACTGATTAATTAAATTTGATCTTAGATCAACGATACTGGAGCATAGACTGCTATTCTACACTATCACCGAGTAACATCCATCTTTCTTTGAACTGAAGAAGTGGCGAAGAATGCACCGCTTCTAACCTAACGAAGAGGTTCAAAACAACGTCAAGACTCATTTAAATTCATTCATGGCAACATTTTATGAAGAAGATATTGGAAATCTAGTCCACAGGTTAAACAAGTGCCTCAATTGTCAAGGTGATTATATAGAAAAGTAGTCATAAGTGTACGTAACTTTCGGTAATAAAACATGTTTTGCTAAAAATATTTATCTTTTATTTATAGCCTATCGGACGTTGAAAAGAACGGCCCTCGTACAACTATGAATAATTTTTCATTTAGCACATTTCTGAGATTATCCGAATAAGATGATATAAGAAAACAGCTTTATCTTATAAATCATACAACGTCTCTTATTTCATTTTACGTTTCGAGACATATTCTGAATAAAATTTTAAGTAAAGTGATAAAGGTTGGTTTTTGTAAAATGGGGTGGTAAAGTGTAAGAACAATAAGACGGTGGAAAGACAACCGCGTAAATTTTACGGTATTAGAGGCGTACGTCGGGTGCATAAATATAGAAGACATTAATAATGAAATGAGCTTAGCCTCTTAGTTAAAGAGTAGAAGACGAAGAAGTACGTAAAGAGAAAGATGAAGAAGACACAGACGGAAGAAGGGTGAGTGTGAAGGTTGTGATGAAGTAGGGAGTTGTGTGTGAAGAGAGAAGGCGTTCTTAATAATTAACTTCAAGTTAAGACCGAGAGAAAATGTTTAGTGAAAAAGAAGAGAAATGCCGTAGAAGATCCTACATTAAATATATCATCATCGCGGTACATCTTCAGTATTTTTAATTAATTGCAATTAATTTTTCTGTCGTTTTCTCTTAAATATTGAGAAATTAGAAATTAATAATTCATTAAACTGAATTGGAATAACTATTAATTATTCCATTTATTTTTAGCTTCTTGCTGTCACTGTAGTCTTAAATGGACAAAGGACGGCGATGGAAATTTTTTCAATAACCAGAATTTAAGTGGTGTTCAGGTTTTACAGACCCTTGAAGAAGAGACAGTGATTTTACAAGGATATACGTGTGTGGGTGTGTGTGTTTGAGAACGCGCTCTACATTTAAAAGCACAAATGCAGGACCGATCGAGCAAAAATTCTAGAAATTAAGGTCTTCTCAACCAGTCCCTAAAGGATTTGAAGAATTAGCTATTTAAAACCGATAACTTCGGTGAGAAAAGAAACAAAAATTTAGTTTTCTCAAAAACGGCTCGAACGATTTTGATCACTATTAACATATTTACTACATTTACTGGAGATCATTATGGTAGCATAGATAAAAGGCCTATCTCTAGGAAAAATTGTGGTAGATTTGCTAACTTGAAAAATATGTTTTATTTACGCTAGCCTTCGGGTACTCTAAATTTTTAAGGAGAAAGTTTTAAGGAGCTTCGTTTAGCTGCCATTTGTAATATTATAAGAACATATCCATAAAAATCTCTTTTAAAAATTATAGCTTTTAGGTGAATTTCACAGCTAAACTATTTACGCCAAAATTTCAAAACTAAAATACCCATAAAAATCGGTCTCTTTTCAAAATTATAGCTTTAAGGAGAATTTCACAGCTAAACTGTTTACACCAAAATTTCAAAAATAAAATACCCATAAAAATCGGTTTTTTTCAAAACTATAGCTTTAAGGAGAATTTCACAGCTAAACAAGTAGTTTAGCTGTGAAATTTTGGTATAAGTAATACCAAAATTTTAAAAAACTCAAAATATCTGAACCAACCCAAGAAATAGATTTGGAATTAACAACATAACCTCTAAATTAAGATTATTTTCTTCTTCTTCTAACTCAATCGTAAGATTGGTTGGCAGCCCTCCATCCAGCTCTGTCCATTGCCACCCTCTTCCATTGCGCATAACTCTCAGCACCCAGATCTTTTGTAATTTGGTTTAGATACTGTAGCCGGGGCCTTCCACGACCCCTTTGTCCATTAACTGTACCTTCAAGAATGCTTAACGTAAATTCGTTGTGTCTTATTATGTGTCCAATATAAGAATGTCGTCTGCCCCCGAGAAGCTTCAAAAGAGATCTACTTTCCTCTGCCCTTTGTAAAACCTCTACATTCATGATCCTGTCAGTCCATTTTATCTTGAGCATTCTCCTCCAGCACCACACCTCAAATGCATTCAAAGCCTTTTCCTCGACCTTCCCAATAGTCCACGTTTCTGACCCATAGAGTGCTATACTCCAAATGCAACTTTTTAATTAGTCGCTTTCTTATTTCCAACTTTAGACTATTTGAGGAAAGCAGCTGCCGTTTACTAATAAACATAGCTTTAGCTTCAGCTTCTAAGATTATTTTATAGTAATAAAAAATGTTATAACTTATGTAGTAATACATGTTTGTCCCCATTTCATTTAGCCGAAAATCGCATCAAAATAACTTCATCTTATCTTAAAATTAACCAAAATCTAGTTAAAAATTTGGAAGAGGAAAATAAACTGAATGATTTGCTAGTAAAACGTGACAAATATAGAGAAAAAATAACACTAGGTCAGACTGTAATAAACAATAACTTAGAACGAACGAGCTGAATATTTCTATTAACTATCAGAGGCCATCACTATAAACTATTAATTAAAATTAAAAATATCGTGAAACTTTAAATGAATATTAGTTACAGTTTATAATAAATAATGGAGTGTTGCTCTCCATGACCTATGTGCTTCCTGAATCAACATCATTACTATCATCATCATCATAATCATCATCACCGACATTCACAAATTGCAATTGCCAAGACTAACAAATATGTATATATTTGTTGTTTAGATCATCAGGCAAAAGGCTGGTTTGAATCTGTAGAGGTTTTACTAAGTAAAACGAGGAGTGAGGTGGTTTACAATTACCTTTCTCACTGAGTGGAAAAGTACACTTACCAGCATGCCGGGCCCTCTGAAAAGCACATATTTTCCACTCTGCAAATGACACTTTCACTTCATTCACCACAGGTTCTGGCTGTATAATGAAATTCATTACTTTCAGAAGATAAAACTCTCATTGGTGTCTTTTACACCTCTACCGTTTCTGTTCTTAAATTATTCAGTCATTTAATTGGCTGACCATGTGATAAGAGCATGTGATTGGCTGACCATGTGCATATATATATGTTCTACTATCATTTCGCGTCCGTACATTAACATTTTCCTAACAATCTGGAGTCCGAGTGCAATTTGGCGTCCGTATACGGACGCCAAATTGTAATCCTTAATAAAAACTTAATAAAAATTTATTGTGACATAATATTTTGACGTAATTTTTTTAAACGAAAGTAAATTTTTACGGGAAACTATATTTATTTTTTGATAATTTTATTGTTAACCAAAAAGACATAAAAAATAAATAAATTTTGGTACCGGATGCGAAATTGCGGGGTTTTGAACTACTTATATACATCTTACCTTAAAGACTTTCTCACCAGAGTGCTCTAGTATCGCCCCTATGTTAAAATATAAGTATATTATGTATATTTTGGCAGTTTCACATCTACTATCATTTTCGCGTCCACCCGTTAAGAATATAAATAAAACATGTTATAAATAAATATTGTACTGTATTGAGAAAAAAAATTCAAATAGTAATAAAAACACTTATGTATTAATCTATGAAATACAATTCTTTCAAAACTCACGATCTAATTTACTAAACATTCGAATAATTTTTATTCTGCAAATTATTTGATATAACCAATATAAATAAATTAAATTATTATATTTAATAACTTTTTTATAGAATTAAAAAACTCTCTATTCCGATAGACGATTTTTTAAGTTGACTAACTATGCTGGAAGGAAACCGGTGCTGCGAATAGTAGTGTCAGGATTAAATTATTGTTATGGCTGGCAGATTTATTTCTAACCCCATTGTATAAAAAAGGTCATTTTAAAGAGTTTTCCCAGTTGTTCTGTCGCCTTCCATACAAGAGTTCATCTTACGCCGCTTTAGTTTCTTTTTTTCAAATTAGGCATAACCAACCATTAACGATTCTATGAACACCACCATTCGTAATTTGTTTAGTACCCACCAGGTTAATCTAAACGTAAAGTCGTGGCCGCAAGTCAGCTATTATTTTTAACAGCTGATTTTCGGAGATCAAGGTTTCAAGTTTAAATCCTAGTAAAGTTAGCTCTTTTATACGGATCTGAATACTAGACAGTGGTTACCGAAGTACTTTAATGGTTGGGGTTCAATGAATCTTACTGTTTTAGGAATGGTCGACCTTGGTCTGTAAGAGAATACACCTCATTTACACGTCATACATATTCTCATATCATTGGGTCAAGGGTTGTTTTTATATAGGTTTCTAAGTGATGAACTTTAAGTAAAATTTAAATAACTGTATTTCTGAATAGTACGATAAGAAAAGTGTGTCTAGTACGCACGACACGTCCCCTTTGGTGTTCTTGCGCATCGCTGGGACGTGACAACATGATGGACTCCCGGTCGCTAAGATAACGCCCGACGGTTGTTTTTATCTTAAAAATGATACAGGACTATAAATATTGTTTTAGAGAGGTTCCTAGGCGGTGAGTTTTAAGTAAACTCTTAACATCTCATATTTCTAGATAGTTAGATAGTAAAAGTATGTCTAGTACGCAGATACCGCCCCTTCCGGAGTACTTGCGCATCGGTGGGTCACGACAACACGATGGATGGCCTATCGCCAAGATACTGCCCGGCGGTTGTTTAAATCTTAAAAATGGTACGGGAATAAAAAAAAAGTTTTTATATAGGTTTCTAAGTGATAAGATTGAAGTAAATTTTAAACAACTGTATTTCTGAATAGTTATTAGTAAAAATATATCTAGTACGCAGGACCCGCCCCTTTAGGTGTATTTGCGCATCGGTGGGACATGACAACAAGAAAGACTCCCGGTCGGCAAGACAACGCCGGCGGTTGCTGTTATCTTAAAATGGTACAGGACTATTAAAAATTGTTTTTATATAGGTTTCTAAGTGTTAAGTTTTAACTAAATTTTTAAAATCTCGTATTTCTGGATAGTTAGATAGTAAAAGTATGTCTAGTAGGCAGGTACCGCCCCTTTTGGTGTACTTTCGCATCGGTGCGACATGACAACAAGACGGACGCCCCGTCACAAAGATAATGCCCGGCGGTTGTTTTCATCTTAAAAATGAAAAAGGAATAAAAAAAAGTATTTTTATAGAGGGGTCTAACTGATCTTCTTCTTCTTCTTCTTTCTGAATAGAAAGAAGAAAAATAGTAAATAATAGTAAATAGTAAATGTATGTCAATTACGCATGTACCGCCCCTTTCGGTGTACTTGCGCATCGGTTAAACATGACAACAAGATAGATACCCGGTCGGCAAGATAACGACCGGCGGTAGTTATAATCTTATAAATAGAACAAGACTATAAAAATTGTTTTACAAACGTTTCTAGGCGATGAGTTTTAATTAAACTCTTAAAATCTCGTATTTCTGAATAGGTAAATAGTAAAAGTATGTCTAGTACGCAGGTACCGCCCCTTTCGGTGTACTTGCGCATCAGTGGGACATGACAACAAGATGGACTGCCCGTCGGCAAGATATCGCCCGGCGGTTGTTTTTATCGTAAAAATGGTACAGAAATATAAAAAGAGTTTTTATACACATATAGGTTTCTAGGCGTTTAGTTTTTTGTAAATCTTTTAAATACCGCAATTCTGAATGGTTCTATGGTACAATTATGTCTAGTACGCAGGTACCGCCCCTTTTGGTGTACTTGTGCATCGGTGGGACATGACAACAAGATGGACGCCCCGTCGCCAAGATAATGCCCGGCGCTTGTTTTAATCTAAACAATGGTACAGGAATAAAAAAAGTGTTTTTATATAGGTTTCTGAGTGATAAGTTTTAAGTATCTCGTATTTCTTAACAGTTAGATAGTGAAAGTATGACTAGTACGCAGGTACCGCCCCTTTCGGTGTACTTCGCCATCGGTGAGACAAGACAACAGAATTGACACCCCGTTTCCAAGTTAACACCCGGCGGTTGTTTTATTCTTAAAAATTGTACAGAAATATAAAAGATTTTTTATATAGGTTTCTAAGTGATAAGTTTTAAGTAAATTTTAAACAACTGTATTTCTGAATAGTTAGATAGTAAAAGTTACGTCTAGTACGCAGGACCCGCCCCTTTTGGTGTATTTGCGCATCGGTGAGAAATGACAACAAGATGGACTCCCCGTCACCAAGATAACGCAAAGCGGTTGTTTTAATCTTAAAAACGGTACAGAAATATAAAAAGTGTTTTATATAGGTTTCTAAATGATGAGTTTTTAGTAAATTTTTAAAATACCGCATTTCTGAATGTTAAATAGTAAAATTATCTTTAGTACGCAGATATCGCCCCATTTGGTGTACTTGCGCATCGGTGGGACATGACAACAAGATGGTCTCCCCGTCGCCAAGATAACGCCCGGCGGTTGTTTTTATCGTAAAAATGGTACAGAAATGTAAAGAGAGTTTTTATATAGGTTTCTAGGTGATGAGTTATAAGTAAATTTTTAGAATACCGCATTCCTGAATGTTAAATAGTAAAATTATCTTTAGTACGCAGATACCGCACCTTTTGGTGTACTTGTGCATCGGTGGGACATGACAACAAGACGGACTCATCGTCGGCAAAGTAACGCCCGGCGGTTGTTTTAATCTTAAACATGGTACGGAAATATAAAAAAATGTTTTTACATAGGTTTCTAAGTGATGAGTTTTAAGTAAAATTTAAATAACTGTACTTCTGAATAGTAAGACACGAAAAGTATGTCTTGTACGCACGACTAGCCCCGTTTGGTGTTCTTGCGCATCGCTGGAACGTGACACATGATGGACTCCCAGTCGCTAAGATAATGCCCGCCCGTTGTTCTTATCTTAAAAATGAGACGGGACTATGAATATTCTTTTACAGAGGTTCCTAGGCGGTGAGTTTTAAGTAAACTCTTAACACCTCATATTTCTAGATAGTTAGATAGTAAAATTATGTCTAGTACGCAGATACCGCCCCTTCCGGGGTACTTGCGCATCGGTGGAACATGACAACAATATGGACTGCCTATCGCCAAGATACTGCCCAGCGGTTGTTTTAATCTTAAAAATTGTACGCGAATAAAAAAAGTGTTTTTATTTAGGTTTCTAAGTGATAAGTTGTAAGTAAATTTTAAACAACTGTATTTCTGAATAGTTAGTTAGTAAAAATATATCTAGTACGCAGGACCCGCCCCTTTTGGTGTATTTGCGCATGGGTGGGACATAACAACAAGATGGACTCCCGGTCAGCAAGTAAACGCCGGCGGTTGTTGTTACAAAATATAGGAAATACAAAATATAGGTATATATAGATATAGATAGATATAGGAAAGTTATCTACGGTCTGTATAAGAATCAAACTGGTGTTTTGAGAATTGAGGGGTACGAAAAAAGCTGCTGTAAGAAAAGGTGTACGGCAAGGATGTTCATTGTCACCACTACTTTTTAACTTGTATGTAGGCTTTTGTAGGTATGTAAATATGAAACGACTTACGCAACATAGAATAACTTGGTTAACTGAATCAAATCAGTCGAGAGACTAATGACAAAAATAACCGCGGAAAATGTTGAAACTATAATTGGAACTATGAAATATGTTTTTAGAAAAAACTATGAAACAGTAAATTAATTATACTGTAAATATTTCTGAAATTCGTGCGAAATGGTTTTGCTTTTACATTATCCCAAACTTTCAATAGCAATTCACACAGAACTGTTATTGAACTAAATACATAATGAACATCAAAACACCTCTTCGTCACTTGAAACCGAATACGGAAAAATTGGAAAAGTTGATATCTTCAAGTAGGCCCTACCTCGGGGAGATAATACAACCAAAGACCAGCGAAAAGAAAGCGAACAACAGAAGATGAAGAAAGATGGCCGGTTCACTCCGAGGAACTCACCACTTGTATAAGACGAAAACACTCTCAAGACAACCCAAGATCAGACATTATAATACTGTGATAAAAACTGTATGTTTGTACGCGAGTGAGTGCTTAGAATGACCAGAAAGGCTGGTCTAAGAGAAGCAGAGAAATTTGAAAGAAAGATCCTCCATGAGATAATAGGTCCGAAGATAGCAGAAGGACAATACAGGTTACAAAAACGAGAAGAACTGTACAAGGAAAATGAAACATTAGAAAAAGAAGACTAAAATTTTACGGACACCTGTGTAGAATGGATGAAATCCGGTTGATGAAACAAATTTTCAAAATACTAAACAATAGATCTAAAGGTGTCAAATAAATGTTTCAAAGAAGTCAAAAAGGATATTGAGAAAATCGAGAAAACTTAATGAACCAAATTAAATTCAGACAATTAATTACAGACTTTAAGGGCTTCCATGAAGAGCAAAATCAGAACACCGCGTGGACAGAACAAATGAGAAACATACAGTGAAAGAATGCTGAGAATATGGGCTGTAAAATTAAAAATACCACGTATTTAAATGACTAGACACAAAAACAATTACCTATTCAATGAAAATAAAAAAATCTACAAAATTGCAAAGGATAATATTGTACAAACAAACTTAATATAATACTCAAAGAATGCGATTTTAAGATATTCGTTGTATTATAACTTCACTTTCAAACAAACAACACACACACACACAAACACAAAACCACTTGTTTTTATTGTACTGTCATAGAAGTAAGTAGTTTACAACAGAATGGTATGTGTGGTCTAACCGGACCGAAGCAGACATTACGTTGGAATGCCAGGAATTTATGGTGATTCCAAGCAAACTCTTTTTTAAATATTCGAAGCCTCAAGAACAATACAAGTAGGATTCTCCCTCCATCCGAAGTCACCCAACTATCCTCCCACAATTCTCTTCCTTTCATTTCAGTATATTACAAGATATTTCAGTGAAGTAACCTACTTAAGAATAGATGCGTTTCTTAAGATACATTATCAACTACCAATTGCACTTGCCACTATACACCGGCTTGTTCATAGCCTCAAATTTTTCGGAGTTGCCTAATATTTGGATTTGAAAACATCTTAAACGAGGGTTCGGATTGAATAAAAATATCACTTTTTATTGTTGTTGTTTAGGTCATCAGCCGAAAGGCTGGTTTGAAAATTTTGAGGCTGTTTTAAGTTTTTTTTTTTTTTTTTGGTAACAGTGTATTTCTTTTGCGATCAGTTTATAAATACAAAAACTTTAAGCAAAAATAAGAAAATCTGAGTTATGTCCTTAGAATTAAAATATAAACTAAACACAGTAGTGTGTTTCAACAAGACAAACTGTGAAGAAAAAAATATATATATACAAAACTAAATTTGATGAACTGTGAATAAACATCTCGAAACACCAAGTTGTTGAAGCTGGACATGATGACGATGATAGAGATGATAACGATACCTATTATGAGATGACGATAATTAATATCATCAAATATTAGTAGTTGAAGTAGAAAAGAAGAAAAAAAGTTTAAATGATTAACAAAATCCTAAAGGTAAGTCTAATGTTTCAAAACGTTTCAGTCTGTGGGTATCTTCGCTGTTGTCGAGAAGGTTAATCGCTAATGGATTCTGATAGTCTTCTAGTTTTTGTAAATGTTTTTCGTTATGTTGTTTAATTTCTTCTTTTATGAAGGGACATGCTCATTAACCCGCCTCATGGGGAATCAGAGCTCCCTTCTCTGATACCCACATGAGGAATTCTTACCTGGCGCGTCCAAGTCGCGGGGGTGGGCACCTCTCACTCAGGTAGGCCGGAGTGAATAGGTGGCCAAGTTCAGGTAGGGACCCAGTTCTGTGGGGTATAACACGGACCCCTGCCCAGGGATACGGGTGAAGATCACAACGGCAGACATGGCGAAGGAGAGTGTCTCCAGAAACGGCTTGACTGGCGGAAGTGGCAGCCCAGATTTTAGGGTTGGTATAAAGTCACCATTGCATGTGTCTGTATGCGAACACCGAGTGATTGCCGGTATAAGCAATCTTCCATTTACTGACCAACGGCTTAGGGCGGACGAGTTGGTAAATGGTAGGGCACCCTTTTGTCCTAGGGTTAAGAAATTGGCCCTGAAGGCAGATGAACCAATGAAGTGGTCAAAGGCATAAGGATACGGAAGGGAACGGAAAACCACCTTTAATACGGTGGTTTTCCGTTCCCTTCCGTATCCTTATGCCTTTATTTGCTTTTATTCTTTTTTTATTTATGCTTTTATTTGAGACCTTTAGTCTCAAATGACATTTCTAGTAAATCACAATGGCATTTACAAAAACTCATAGACACCTTACTGATCATGGGAGTCGGAAACCAAGATCCGGCAGGGGAGGTACACTTGAAGAATATGAGGCCTCTCAGGTCGTCAGCAAGCGAAATCCTCATAAGCAGAGAGAAACCAGGAAAACCATTGGTTTAGAAAAAATAGAAAAAGGACGAACCCTAAGACTGGCCACATGGAACGTGAAGAGCTTATATCAACCGGGTAAGCTAGATAACCTAATAGCTGAAATGGATCGACTTAAGATAAATATACTCGGTATCAGCGATGTTCAATGGCCGGATTCAGGAAAACTAGCCACAAACAATGGCATGATGTATTATGTTGGTAACAATGATCCAAGACATCGATATGGAGTTGCCATACTTGTGGACCAAGAGACAAATAAATCTGTTGTTGGTTTTACCCCCTACTCGGAGAGATTAATGATGATCCAGCTGCAGACATTCTCTAAGAAGATAAACGTTGTCCAAATATACGCACCTACTGCCGACAAAGATGAGACCGAGATAGAAAGGTTCTATATGCAATTGAACGAAATCATAAGATCCACAAAAAAAGATGACATATTGTTGGTAATGGGAGATTTCAACGCCAAGATTGGAAGGGGAAAATTTTTTTTTTTTTTTTTTTTTTTTTGGTTTAACGTCCGACTGTTTTGCAAATTGCTGCTAATGCAGACGGTGGAAGGGGAAAAGTGGATGGATGTGTGGGGGAGTTTGGCTTGGGAGAAAGAAATGAGAGGGGGGGCAGACTTGTCGAATTCTGCCAAAGTGAGGAGCTGGTAGTAATGAATACAATATTTAAATTGCCTAACAGAAGACTTTATACTTGGAAATCACCTGCGGATGCAGAGGATCACATTGTTAGAAATCAGATAGACTACATTTTAATAAAATCCAGATATAAAAACATGATAAAGTCTGTGAAAACATACCCCGGAGCTGACATAAATTCAGATCATAATCCATTAGTAAGTGTTATGCAGATAAAATTGAAGAAGATTCGAAAGCAATCAAATATACCACGGTTCGATGTCTCAAGGATAAAAGAAGAGCCTGTACGCCAGAGTTTGAAAAAAGAAATAAATGGTAACTTAAAGGAAAGAAAACAAGATGTGATAAAGGCGACAGATAGTGATGACAAATGGAGCATTATACAGAAGACCTTAGTAGAGGCAGGCAAGAAGATATTGCAGACACAAATAAGAAAAGAACAGAGATGGATGACTTCAGAAATCCTAGAGCTAATGGGGGAAAGAAGGAAGTATAAAGGCAGGAATAAGGCAGAATACAAGGAAACACAGAGATTGATTCGAGAGAAAATAAAAGAGGCAAAATCCACTTGGCTTACAAATCAGTGCAGTGAAATAGAGGAATATGCAAAAAAGTATGATAGCTTCAACATGTATAAGAAAATAAAGGAAATGACAAATACACAGAAAAAGGAAAGATGGTCTTCTTAAAGACAATAATGGAAAAATTATTATAGAAGTCAAAGAGAAATTGAATAACTGGAAGACATACATAGCAGACCTGTTTGAAGATAATCGTCAAGAACCGGAAGAAATTGACAGTGAAACGGGACCGGAGATCATGATGGAGGAAATCAAACAGGCAATACGAAATGCAAAAAACGGAAAAGCTGTAGGTCCAGACGAAATACCTGCGGAATTATTGAAATGCCTGGATGATGAAACTCTACATATACTGCTGGATCTGTTTAATGAAGTCTATAAAACCGGACAAATACCACAGGAATGGTTGGTATCTACCTTTGTAGCAATACCAAAGACAATATATGCCAAAGATTGTTCAGACTATAGGACAATATCACTAATAAGCCATACCCTTAAAATATTTCTGAAGGTAATTCATGGAAGATTATATAGAAAACTAGAAGATGATATGGACGATACCCAATTTGGGTTCCGCAAAGGACTGGGAACAAGAGAGGCATTGTTTGCTTTTAATGTCCTTTCTCAAAGATGCTTAGATATGAACATTGATATATATGCCTGTTTCATTGATTTTGAAAAAGCATTTGACAGGGTCCGACATGAAAAACTAATAGAATTATTGAAAAACAAAAATATAGACAGACGAGATTTGCGAATCATCATCAATCTGTATTGGAACCAAAAGGCCAATATAAAGGTCGAAGAACAAAAGTCCGAGAATATTGATGTAAAGAGAGGGGTAAGACAGGGTTGTGTTCTGTCGCCACTACTGTTCAACATGTATAGTGAAGCCATATTTCAAGACGCCATAACAGAACTGAGTGATGGAATCTCTGTGGGTGGAAGGATAGTAAATAACATAAGATTCGCTGATGACACCGTTGTGATGGCAGACACCCTGGAATCGCTGCAAGAATTGGTGAATAGAATTAACGATCATTGCATTGGATATGGACTTAGAATAAATGAGAAAAAAACTAAATTTATGATTGTCTCGAGAGCAGAACATGGAAATGAAACATTAACAATAGAGCAAACCCAAATAGAAAAAGTAGAGGCATACAAATATCTGGGAACCTGGGTTGATGACAAGAATGACCAAAGCAAAGAAATTAAAGTAAGAATTGAAACTGCAAGGCAAGCATTCATAAAATTGAAGACAATGCTAACAAACAAAGACCTTCACATGCCTCTCAGATTGAGGGCTCTAAGATGTTACGTATTTTCCATCGTACTATATGGAATGGAAGCTTGGACATTGAAGAAACAACACATAAAGAAGATAGAAGCGTTCGAAATGTGGTGTTACAGGAGAATGTTGAAAATTCAGTGGGTCCAAAAGGTTACCAATGTTGAGGTGCTACGACGTTTAAATAAGGAGTTGGAAGTTATGAAGAGTATAAAAACAAGAAAACTAGAATATTTGGGTCACATAACCAGAGGAGAAAAATATGAGTTGCTGAGAATTATTATGCAGGGAAGGATCCGAGGAAGAAGAGGCGTAGGAAGAAGACGCATCTCCTGGCTAAGGAATCTTAGAGAATGGTTCAACTGTAGTTCATTGCAACTATTCAGAGCAGCAGCCAGCAAAGTGACCATAGCCATTATGATATCCAACCTCCGATAGGAGATGGAACTTTAAGAAGAAGATGAAGGACAGGTTTAGATCATTGTTGCTAAGTAAAACGAGGAATGAGGTGGTTTACCAATGCTTTCCTCACTGAGTGGAAAAGTATGCTTATCAGCAATCCAGGCCTTTCGAAAAGCACCTACTTTCCACCCTGCAAATGACACCTTCACTTCATTCACCTCAGGGTCTGGCTGTATAATGAAATTAATTTTTCTCAGAGGAGATAACTTTGATAAGTGTCTTTTACACCTCTACCTCTTCTGTTCTGAAATGTTTATCATATAATTTGGTGATCACGTGATAAGAAACAGAACTATTTTTTGTAGCACTGGAACTAGAAGATCGAATGCAAGTAATTTAACACTCCACCTGCCTTTTATGGGCAACAATTTTTATTAAGAAATATAATATACAGGCTGAGTTTTAGAACTGTAACTCTTTTAGAAGTAATAGAAGTTAAAATTTTAGTTAACTATTCCCTCTCCCTACCCCTTAGGCACTAGTGGTTGTAATTAAAATTATTTATTTTTTTCTTTCTATAGTACATTACATTGTATTACTAGGACAATGCATTTGTCGATTTTTAGAACTGCAGCTCTTCGGAATGAGGTATAGAAATAATATTGTATCAAATTACTTTTGGTACGCTCAATTACTTAACTAAACATTAAAAGAAATTATTTACCGGTAAAGTGCTCAAACTTGCTTAAGTGTCAATAAAGTGCAAGTACAGAATTACGTACGTGGAAATGGTACAATCAATAAGTCTCCACCAAACAATATAACACTTTACTAGCTTCAGTTAAGACTCTGAACACATAGTCCAGTCCTAACGTGTGTTAAAACAAAAATAACAAAAGGCAATGAAGAAAGAAAACCCTTAGTAAGAAAACAAAAGTTAAGTGCGTTACCGAAAAGAATGAAGGAGATGTCAAATATTTCCCCGTTACACCGTTGTACTTCAGTAACGTGACTAGGGTTTTCAAGAAAGCCTTAACAGAACCAAAAATAATCATACATTTTGCTCAAAACTGTACTTATAAATCTTACAGAAATTACACAGCAATGCCTATAGGTTTTCGTGAACTTTCAATCTGTTTTACACTTAATCGACTAATTTATATTCAACCCACCGGGTTGGTCTAAGGGTAACGTCGTCGCCGCTAGTCAGCTGATTTTCGGAGACGAAGGTCCGTGGTTCAAATCCTAGTAAAGGTAGTTACTTTTACACAGATTTGAATACTAGACAGTGGTTACCGGTGAACTTTGATGGTTGGGTTTCAATTAACCATACTCTCTCAGGAATGGTCGGCCTGGGTCTGTACAAGACTACACTTCACTTACACGTCATACATATCATAAAATATCTCATTGGGTCATGGGATTGCTTATTGTTCTAAATTGAACAGATTGCAACGTACACATTAGGGAAAAAAATTATATTCAGTAATGAATGCAATAAAAGGAAATTAAACCTTAAGAGACGTTGAAGGGCGGTTTATTGACATTGGTAAACATAATTAACATACTCTTACACTGATGTTTTTACTTTCTCTTACTCAATGAATATATAGGGAAGGAAAGTTTTGTTTTGACAACGCAAAATAAAAATCAACCTCTGTGGAACTTCCATTTTTTTACCACAACAGCACAACTCCCACAAGAATTTCAGTACACATGCCGCTTACCCTATCATGTAAAAAATAAAAAATGTAGTAAAAGAGGCGATTATAAAACATTGTAAAAGTAGTTTCTGAGAAAACTGGAAAAAATGTGAAAATCACACGAATAAACTACTACTTCCAGTTGACCGATTTTAACGAAAATGTTCGTGTAGAGTTCCCTACACTCTATTTCACGTTCAGAATGCAGTACAGCTGTTATGAGAACCCGTTGTGTTATCAGGGGTACGGAAAACATCAGGCACGGCCAATACAATAACATTCTCCTCCACCGAAACGCGGATTCGTTAGTGTAGTAGCGCTCAAACTCCCATATGAAATACGTTATGGACTTAACATACTGCATTCTGAACGTGAAATCAACTATAGTGAAGTACTTAACTTAAAGTTCCATATATTAATGTCGTATGATATTTCGTACACACACACTAACACAATTTTTAAAAATTAACACGAAAACAATACTTTCCTTCCCTACATACCCGTATTCAAATAGGGCAAAAGAAAGTAACAAGTCTATACGTACAATTTTTTAAGATCAGTATATAATGTTGTCTAGGTCTTCAGCCGAAAGGCTGGTTTGAACCTGTACAGGTTTTACTAAGTAAAATGAGGAGTGAGGTGATTTACAATAGCCTTCCTCACTAAATGGAAAGTAAGCTTATCAGCATCCCGGGGCCTCTGGAAAGCACATATTTTCCACTCTGCAAATGATACCTTCACTTCATTCACCACAGGGGCTGGCTGTATAATGAAATTCATTACTTTCAGAGGAGATGACTCTGATTAGTGTTTTTACACCTCTACCTCTTCTGTTCTTAAATGATTCAGTCATTTAATTGGCTGACAACGTGATAAGAAACAGAACTATTTATTTTAGCCCTGCAATGTACAGTATATAATATTAAGTATTTACCAATGCAGAGCAAAACGAACTAATTTCTTTAACAGATGAAAAATGACAGACTTGACAAAGAATCGAACCTGGGATAATATTCCACAGAAGCCAATTGCTCTGACCGCTAAACCGAAGGGAAATCAGGTTGCTGGTACATTATATGATTCCCACAAATAGAAAATAGTAGTAAAATAATTAAAGGATTAGAATTTCCCGCATAGAAAAACATAAAAAGCAACCTGTATGAATTATGAAAACGATAAAAAAAACAAATAATAAAATAAAACAACAAAGAATGAAAGCCGGCGGAGTGCAGTGAACTCGTATTGATTATTCCGTTTGTATTATTTTTCTGTGTGTTAGTAACAGGTACGCTATTTAACGGGTTAAATGTTATCCATGCATAAAACACAAACTCAATGGAAATAAATACTTCGCTTTAATCCACATGAATGAGTGATAAATACAACAGAATTAGACTTGGTAAAAATAGAATGTGTGACAAAAATATCTTCATCTTCATTAGAAATAAATATTAAGGTTAAATCCGTTCACTAACTGACCCTTTCAATACGGAATCTCCAGAACTTCAATTCAAGAAACTTGAAACTCGATACGTTACGTCCCATTTGACGCTAAACTAGGCTCTGTAGAAAAACTGCTTAAAATAAAAGTGGAAGATTTTTTTATTGGTGGTAATTTTTAAAATTGTCATCAAATCATTTCCTTTGTCCATCCGTCCGTCACACCAAAATGTCACAAACTACAAGATATAGCTACAAATGGTTTCCCAATTCGTAATCTATATAAAAAATTAATGGGCCTTAATTGGATTTGAAATTCTGGTTTTGACCGGAAGTTGCCAAAAAAACCGGAAGTCAAGTAATCAAAGCCAGAAACTACAAGAGATAGCACCAAACACTTTTCGTATTAATAATCTACACAATAAGGTAGTGGGTATGGATTGGGTTTATAGGTCTGATTTGGACCGGAAGTGACCCAAAAGCGGACGTCAAGAAATCAAAGTCAGAATTTCGAAACAAAAATAGGGCCATTCGATTCCTGTTAAAGAGTAGATACAGAAATCACTAATGGTTTTTGGCCATAAGTCAGAGATAAGCAGCTTTAAAAATTTCCACCACTCATGATACGCGGCGTCTAATGAAAGGGATTTTTTCTAATAACTTTAACCATTTATAGGGCAGACTACGGGGGGAAATATATATGTTTTAGAATGTTAAATTTGGCATTACAGAGACTTGAATAATGTATTTCTAGTGCCAGAACAGTAAGATATTTCTTTCTTTTGATGTTAATCTCTGGTAAGTATATTTACCAAGGAACGTTTATTGAAATGGGAATCACATAATGTTTACTGTATAACATAATGTTTACTATACGAGTATATAACAATAAAATGTTTAGAATAACTTATCTTAATTTTATATTAGCATGAATGCTTGCTTTCCCGTAAAAAACTAGAATTTTCGAAGTATACTGTACAAAACAAAGCGGTAGCGTACGCTGGTATGAATCCTTACCACAATAGTGCAACTCACGAAGAAAATGGTCGCTGCGCGCTAATTTCAAAATATGGATAGCCTACTTAATAAAACGCATGGATAGTAGTTGAAAACAGACTGATTTTTATTTGTAAAATGACAGGTAGGTACACATTATATACACTAGATGGCGCTAGCTATTATTTAGTTACAACAATAACAATACCACCACTTAACTAAATAATACTAAAATACCTATATAAAGAAACAAACACTTTATAGACTATTTATCTAGTTTTACAACACCCATCGTTTTAACAAAATAATAATGTTTAATTTTGGACAAACTTTTGGTCAATAAGTCAGCAGGCATTTCAGAACTTCTCAAATATTCTAATTTAACATATCTTTTGCCTACTGCTTCCCTTATAAAATGAAATTTTACATCAATGTGTTTAGTACGACGGTGATATACAGAATTTTCAGTAAGTTTTTGAGCACTTTGACTGTCAGTATAAATTGTTACAGGCACATTATTTTGTCTATTTGTTAGCTCGTGTAATAAATTTCTGAGATGAATAGCCTCCTTGGTAGCTTCACAGGCAGCCATATACTCAGCCTCGGTGCTTGATAAAGCCACCGTCTGTTGCTTCCTACTTTCATGTGACACTATACAATCTGAATATATAAAACAATATCCTGTGTAGG